>JARJCQ010000026.1:641952-1283905 GCA_029281465.1 Mycena epipterygia | reverse complement strand
TCGCAAATGACGCTCATCGATGTCTTGGGCCCAGAAGATAAATGCAGAAAAGCCCTAACACAAACCAAACCGTGAAAGCTCAGTGGCATGAACAAAACCAAAAAAATCTCGCGCGCACCGTAATGCTGCAGACGGGACTCGAGATCGTGAACGATGGCGTCGTTTAGAGGAGATGAGCTCGGAACGTTCCAAGTGTTGACTAGACCCTGTGCGCGACTCGGATGGGCAAGCACTGCCGTGCAAGCGGTGGTGCCAGTGGTGAAAAGATGAGGATGCGTGGCTGCATCGCCACCTGATTGGCAGTGGCAAAGCGATCACTTTGCGCATCAAAATGCACTAGATGTTTAAAATCCCTTCCTTCTCGCTCCGTTTTGCACGTATTACCTTCGGACGTATCGGAAACTCAGCGACACACATGTACTCCTAAAGTTTAAAGTAGGTTGGTTGTATTAAATGTTTGGACAGTCGTCGAGATTGTGCCCCGAGCCCTGATCTCAGTGCAAAACTCGTTGTACTGTGCTCTATGCGGCGCAAATCATTATGAGACATAGTGGAGCCGGGGCCGAGACATGCTGGACAAAAAATCCGGTACGAGAGCCTTGGGGTGCTCCAGAGGTTGCTTTTTGAGCGATGGGCGATATCGCGGGCGCGATGGCAAGATGTGTAAGATTCCCTCGCATAATAAAATGCCGTGCGGAAGGTAATTGGACCGAGTCGCGGAAGTATATCAATGTTCAATCGACGACCAAAATGAAAATCGCGCGTCGACAACAGGCGCTCGCGTCACATCGCACCAGAAATATCCCTGACGCCGCAGCCCCAGACATCCCTACCCAAACACGCGCAGGACATCTACAATGGACTCCCCGGAACGGAAAAGGCGTCCCAGCAAAAGCGGGGGAGGAAAAACACCAAGTGCGGGCGGGGCATTTGCACAGCAAAAAATCGTCCGACAATGATATCGCCTCCACACACCAAACGACCGCGTCCAAAGGGGCTCAAGACATCCGCACTCCACCACCCGGAATAGATGACACTTCTGCCCAAAGACGGGCGAGAAAAATGTCAAGGTGCGTGTCACCACCAAAATCCCTCCGACGCTGTTATCACCTCCAGGCTCCAGCCATCGCGGCTAAACACCTGCACGAGATCCGCCATCCACTTCCCGGGAGGGATAACACGTCCCGGGAAAATTGGGGGAGAGAAAGTCAGGGTGCGTCTGCACCCCGCACCCCGCCAAAACCCCCCCGACGCCGATATCCGCGCTGTACACCAAACGACTGCGGCCAAAGGGGATCGGGACATCCATCATCCACCGCCGCGGAGGAATAGAGCGTCCGCTCAGAGGCGGCCGAGGAAAAACACAATGTACGTGGCCTGCCTCGCCAACCACCAAAATCCCCCCGACGCCGATATCACCGCTGCACATCAAACAAGGGCGGGGGAACACCCGCACTACATCCGCCGTTCACCCCCGTGGAGGGACAGACGATGAGCGAGACAACACAATGTGCGTCTGCACCCCGCACCCCGCCAGTATCCCCGACGCCGATATCAACGCCACATCCAAACGAGCGCAGCGTAACACGGGGAGGGAATCCTCGATTCGCCCCCCGGGCGGGATAATGTCTCCGGCAAAAAGTGGGGGAGGGACGATGTAAAGTGGGGGTGTGTGGCCAAAATATTACATAATAAAATCATTTTTGTGGGCAGCGTCAGGGAAGTGAAGTCCAGAGCAGATTCGAGAACGGAGGGATCGGGGGTGGGAGGCGGGAGGAGGGAGGAAATGAAGAAGTGGTGCGATGGTGGGATGAACGGAGGAGAAAATGAAAGGCTGAGGAGAAAAACTGCGCCAAAGGAAAGAGATAATACAAGCGCCCCAGTATCACCAACGGTGAAGACAACCCGAACGCCGTGCACGACACGAAGTAACGGCGGGCGGTAATGTCACAGCCGACGCGTCGCAGGAGCTCAAGCTCCTCGCAAAGGAAAGAGGCGCATCCGAGGCGCACGAGAAGAACAGAAAAGAAGAAAAGCAGCAGAAAGGAATGGCCGAGAGCGCGACTCACCCCCAAGCCGTCCCAACGCACTCGCCAGCAGACTCCCCGTCCGGAGCATACACTCCCACCCCACGTCGCTCGTCCAGCCTTTGGTGCCGCCGAGGGGGAGCGACGGGAGGGGTCACCACTTCTATTTGGTGTCGCCGCTTGCAGATGTGAATTATGTCGAGGTCGCAGTGGAGGAGTAGGTGTGCGGGGGGAGTGAGATTGGGAATGGGAGGCGGAAGAGGTGGAGCGCGAAGTGCTGCCTGCGCTGAAGACAGATCTGTGAACGAAAAAGGTCAATATGGGTTAACAAGAATGCCGAAGAGAATGACGAGAGGGAGTGATCAGGGAAAAGGAAGTTAGAATAGATTATGGCGAATGACGAGAGAAGAGCAGCGATGCGGGTCGAAGGGAGGGAGGACAAGCACGCGGAAGAAGAGGAGGAAGTGTGCGTGTGTGTCAGAATGAGTTGCGAGGAGGAGAATGACGAGAAAAGATAGAGAATAGAAACGTACCTATAAAACGAAACAGACTGCGACAGGCTGTGGCTTATCCCGAACAGCAGTGCTAATCCCACCCGGTTCCTCTCTCCTGCCGCCTCGCCGTCGTTCTCTGGTATCGAAGGACCGACCTCCACGCCTGCGTCCCCCCCACCGGCGGTAGCGCGCTGAGCCCGGCAGATTGTGGATGGGCTCGAACCCGCACGGTACGTGCACCACACCTGCGTGTAGAACGCCGCGGGCCACGGATCGGCGTCGGACGTCGAGGTGGTGTCAACGTCTTGATTCCAAGACCTGGCGGCGTCGGAATTGAGAGGGAGCCCGTGCCCATGTAGCGTCGGAAGATGGTGGTGGTGGTGTTCGGAAGAGAAATTGGCCGCAGCGGCGGCAACGCGGGCTTCGTACTCGGGTTTCTAGCCCAGGCGCCGCACACCCAGAGGCCCGATGGGCTCCGCGCTGCGGTCGGGGGCGGCGTCGCCGTCGGGTAAGCACGGCCTTGTCGAGCAGCGATGTCTTCGCGCCTCCTGTGGTCGTAGAATCACTCTTCCGCGAAGTAGAGGTAGAGCCCGACCCACTGGAAGTGGGAGTGGGCAGGGATTTTGATGGGCTGATGGATGGCTGCACAGCCACCTGGAATTCCGCCGATCTCTTAAATATCGACGTCCTCATTCAATATGGCCCTCCGGGCACCCCTGGTACCTCTACAGCCGACCGTCCCCATGTACCTGCATCCACGACCGTGACCGCGACAGCCTACCGGCTCAATGCCACAATGCCAGTCATAAATCTATTGCATCCCGCCAATAGTAAAGACATTGTTAGTCCGCAACAATTTTATCACACTAAGCTCCCTAATACACGAGCAAGTACGCCGCGTCAAATAGACGCGTACTGATATAGACAGCTAGTGGTAGCTAAGGTTGTAAATTGTAGTTCCAGATTCAGTTTATAATGACCAGCTTCGAAAGAGTCCAGTGAACACAGTCAGCTTGGTTGGATTTCCTATGTGCACTGTGTTCTCTTCACTACCAGTTGACTGATTCAGAATTGTTTTAACCAGATATGGCTTTCTAAGTTGCTGCGACATGCGTACCTCTCGTACTCCTGAGCCCTTGAGTCGTGGTTCAATTTTGATACCTCCCTACTAATTCCTTTTCATTGTACTTATTTTCCACGGTTTCATTGAACTTGGCGTGTTTTAGCGTGTGAGACTATTCTACGACTTTATTCGGGGCTGTGACGTGTTTTCGCATTCCTGGGTACGACAAGCTTCAAAAGGTGTGGGGAACACGGTTGATTTCAATACCATTAAGCCCATGGCCAAAGTAGAATTATTGACTACAATGTTCAACAGTACTCCGTAACTTGGTTTCAGATTCCTTGCTGACACTCGTAAACTTCAAGTTATTGTTCAGCTACCCAAGGACTTCCGACCCAGATCGATTTATTTCAACTCTTATTCCGTGATCATGAGTCCCGGCTTTAACTTTAACCAGGCTCAATAGGTCCGAACTTCACGCAGGTTCAATTCATTCGTTTCAACCTACGGCTGAAACGCACTTCGAACTTGGATAGTGCAATTTATCCTGGATTAAAGGCCGGCACATCAATTTCAGCGCAGGGCTTTTGGCATAATTGCCCTTAGGTCTTGGTTCGCGCATTCAGCAGGTAGGTCTTATTCAAATATCCAAGGGCCAGTTGAGCTCCTAGTGACTTGAGCTGTAGAATAGACTTGACCACACCAGTGAGAAAATTACGGCTCGGCTTGAGGTGGGTTCTACATTTGTCTGTCTATCTTCAAGTTTTATTGAGGATTGTCAAATACTGTGGCTGTGGTTCAGTGCTACGACGGGCCAATCCAACTTTGTCGTTCAACGCTCACATATACGATTTGGTTTCCACCGCCAAATATATGCGCTGAGTTCGCCGCGAAGTGGAGTCTGGGGATCCATATGTGACTCATTACAGCTCATTTAGAGTCCAAATAGCTGGTCTGCCGACTCAGATTTTCTTAGCTGAGCGATCCCTTGGATAGAGGACTGGGTTTCCGTTGCAGACATTTGATGATATTTGAATGTTTGTACCTCGGATTGACTTGGGGGAGCGCGGACCAATGCGTCCAAATTGGACCACGACTGGTATCATTTCAAGCCATGCTACCGGGCATTCATAATTTCAGAACCGGCCAGCGCACTAGGGGCTGGTAGCGAACAACGCTACCGATTAATTTCCCGTCACCCATGCTCTACCGCTGCGTAGTAACTGATTCAGGAGAGCTGTCGATCATCAAGGTGCACCCATCCGGAATGAGGGTTAAAATGCTGGCGAGTACCGCGACGTCTGGGGTGGAAGGATAAAGCGAAGGCAATGTGCAAAGTACGTACAGTAAGCGGGTGAAGCAGACGAGCAAAGCAAGGGAAAGGAGTGCCAAGTAGGCGCGTCACCAGCAAAAAGGCAAAGGTTATTGATGGTGTTTCACATCCACATGTTCCCTGATGCATTCCATGTGACTCAAAATTGGGAAAAGATTAAAGGAGGAAGGACATGAAGCATTGGTCGTTTCCTGAAGCTTTTTTCTTCTCTGCAGGGTGGATGCTCAGGGCTTGGACCAAGAACAGAGAAAGTACAAATAACATTGGCAGCGACTCGATGTTACTGGGCGGATGAGCAGCGACTCGGCAGACCGGGCCGGCAGTCTCGTATCCACGTGATGGCGAAGATTCGACGAGATCATGCAGGGTGGATTCAACAGGCTGAGGTTTCGAAGCAAACGAATGCACGTGATGTCATGATCTCGACGAGATTTGGGAGAGAGGGTTTAATGGTTTTGGAGATCAAGTTCAAGTACGTAAGACATTCACGTGATGTCATGATTTCGACGAGATCCGGTAGATCACTTTTACCGTTTGGAGACCTGGAACCTAAGTCGGTACCAGGAACTTGTTTCCCCTCCCATGGTAAATCTTATATGCGAGAATAATATCAGAGGTATTCCTTTGTCTATGGTAAGGCTCCAAACAATTAATTTCCGCCTATATCTAAGCTAATCCTGCATTTCTGCATCCTCCTCGTCAACCCACTCCTCTACAGTTTCCACCTCCAACGTCGACACCTCTGACTCCATATCCGCCTCAGGATCAGGCGGAAGCGGGTACTTGCCAATATTAGCCAAGTAAATTTTCAACGCCGCCTTCAGAGCATCAACCTTCGCAGGTTTCCGGGGATACCTGCTGTATTAAGCTGCAAGCGAATCTTCAGGATGGCGAGGTCGTTTAGATTCTGGGTCCGGATAATGATTTTAACCTTGCGGAGCTCGTGTCGAATTTCTAGAGCCTTGCGCGCGGCCGCCACTCCCTTTTGTTTGTGCATCTCGGCAGTCTTTATGCGGAAATCGACAATTTCCTGGTGCCACAGAGCTTCAGCACCGCTGGCATCAATTTTACGCGCCTCTCGTATGATGTAGGTGTGGTCTGCCTCAGTTAAAACAGCATCCATGAAGGCCTGAGTGTCGTTTGGGAGGTACATCGCGAGAGAGTTATACTGATGCAGTGTTAGCGAAGGTTTGCCGCCCATCCCAACACGATAGCCTCCGAGAGCGCCCTCGTTGGCATCGTTCGTCGAGGGCATCCACGCGAGCTGTTTTTCCGCGGCCGAGCACTGGTCAATCACTCCGCCCGGAGCAAACTCGGCTGAAAACCGAACCCAAGTGGTTAACGCTCCACGGAAGACAGCCAACGTAATGGTGCGCGGATGGGGAAGGGAGGACATAAGATCAACGACGGCTTTAACAGCCTTCGGATCATGCCACTGTCTTCCGTCAAGCGTCGCCATCTCGTACAACATATCTTCACCAAAAATCAGATCTGGGTTGTCGAGGATTTTTTGGATGTGATCGCGCACAGCGGTATGTAACGGCCCGAGGTCCAAAAGATTAACATTTTCTGTTCCAGGGCCACGGACCTGGCGAAGGAAAGCATGGGAGATGATCTGTTGGTACAGGATCATGGCACAGAGCTCAGTGAGTGTCGCCGGATTCTTCAATGCATCGCGTAGATGTTTCTCGATGTTCGTAAGTGATGGATTAGTCTTCGACCACTGGATCAAGTCCATCATGTCGAGGTATTCCAGAATGTAAGTGATGAGCTCGGCTGAGGCACCACCAAACGTCCCGAAGCGCGCATTACTCGTATCAGGGAACCGAGAATGCGGTTTGCCTGTTTTTCGCGTCATAAAATCAACATGCTTGTCCGCTTGCCCTTTCTTGTCATCTTTGTGGTTGAATATTGCTCCCGCAAGCGCGCAAATCTTTACACCACCTCGAGTCGATGCTTGGAAAGCTCTGAACTAGTCCTCGGTGAGCGGAGCGTCCTTGGGAATGGCTGGATCTAAAAGGTTTCGAAGAATGGCGGCGTTGTGTTTGTTGGCAAGAAGAATTGGACCCTCCACCCCGATCTTTCCCCACTCGAGCATCATCTCCGTGTTCCTGCCTTTGAAGCTGTTGAGGTCCTTGTGCATGCAGCACCCACCCCAAACGAACAGATCAATCGCGCGGTGGTCCTCGGGAGACAGAGCGTCGTACGCTTCCTTTCCCAGGGCTGTCGCAATTTCCTGCATCAACTTTTTGTCGTGCTCAGCTTTCTCTCCATCTGACAACATGTCCCAAGCTGTGATCCCGCTGACCTCAGCCACCTTCTTTGCGTTCCATCCACAGGTAAAGCACCAGGTCCATGAATGATTTCTCAGCGAGGGCCGCTCGTTCACAGCTTCCTCGTGCTTCCATTCCTTCAAACCCTTCGCTGTGTTCTTCTCATTGGACGTGTGGTCTCCAGTCATCCCTAGTTATATGTTTGGTTCATTTGGGTACCCAAATGAACTAGCCATATGTGTAGTCTTTGTTGATCTTTATTGTCCGAATAGTCTATTAGTAGGTAACACATTGAATTTTGATTCCCGCAGGCATGACTTACTTACTCCAACACCTCCAAATCACATTCACAGGGTCATATTCATATTGTCTATAGCTTTCAATGCACCAGAACTCACCGAGGTCCACAGCAAGATGAAGATATGAACTACGTTTCTCAGTATGCTAAAATAGGCAATTTTGACGGGGCAAACCCATATTTTCGACTATTGCCAAAGCTGTAAGTCAGGTAAAAGCCTGAAATTTTGGATGGTTATCTTAATGGGGTATATACGTAGACTGAACATATCACAGCCTGTTCATTACCATATCTTGGCCATGATTCGGGAGAAAACACCGAAAAATCGCAGATTCACCAACTTGTGAATGATTTAAGAAATAAGCCAGCCATCCAACTTCTAGCTCATATATCGTAGCCCACATTCCAGGGAATGCAGCAAGGCCATAATCTCCGGAATCGGTGGAGTATTGGCGGAAATATTTGTCCGAGTAGTAGGTATGTCCGGAGCGGTGGGGGGATAGTAGGTATCACCTCTGTCTCAAGGTCGGCGGGATCTGTGCGATCACCGTACAGTGTTTCCATTCCCGTACTTTACTTCTATCTAATCCCATGTCCTCCGTCATTGACAGATATCCGTGACTGAACTCACCAGGGGAATCTGTCTACTGTCGGGCGCTGTCAGCCATCTTCTTTTTCCTGTTATTCTGTCCTAGATGTTGTATTTTCTCTTCTACTTATATCCACTCCCATACTTACCCTCATAACAGTTTTGAATTCATGGGCATAACGCTCCGTCGCTAGTGATAACGGGAATGAGGAGGAAGATGTATTACTGAAAATGTCTGCCCTCATAGCTATACATAACATTGCTAAAAATACTACGCAATTTAAAACCCAAGAACCATGTGAATGGAGAGATGAGTGGAGGGAAGGCAGATATCGCGGCAGTTAAGCTTGTTGGACGTGAAGTGTTCTTCCAGTCACTGTCAATCATCCAGTGTCTATGTTAAGAGCCTGTTCGGCAACAAATCTGGGCAAAATCTCCGGGTTTATTTTATCGTTAGGTGCTCTTTAATGACAATAAAATCAAAGCAGAACTCCTTTAGTGGATGTTATAGTGCTAAAACACCCCAGTTTTACCTTGTAAGACAGTGTTTTGGCTATTCCAAAGTCCGAGAATTTGTGCCAATTACTATATAAGGAAATAAAATCTCGCGAGAATCTGCCGCCGAACAGGCCCTAATAAGACTCTCCCTTCACTGTCATCTGTTGACAATTCTTCCTGCCCTTGTTCCTCATTTAGACAGATGTCAGAGACTCTGGCTAACCGGGTGGATAAAAATAGTTGAACCTAGCCAGGGTCTATTTAAGAGACAGATTCTGGTGACTTGAGAAACGCTGTTTACTCCCCGCTCTTTGTCATGGTCAAACTCACCGCTATTGCCCTCACCGGAACATTGTTCAGCATCACCGATTTTCAGGGTCACGTCCTGGATGAATCATTCGGCTTCGCAGCTGACTTGAACCCTGTCGTCGGACAAGTGAAAGCTGTCCCGACCTCTCCAATTCAACAGGCGAGCGGTGGTCCTGCCTCCCAACATAGCGGGGGTTATTGACATATCCTTTAGTGGTCTTTTGTGGCTACAAGCATTCCTAGCCAGTTCAACATCCAGAACGGGAATACTCAGACATACTTATCATACGCTGGGGCGCCAACCGGAAGCACGGAATATGCGCAAACGGTAATTGATGGGTCTAATCCGATGGCCTTCAACCTCCTCTTGGTCAGCCCTTCCCCGGAGACATTCAAGTTCGTGGCTCACCCAATTTTGCCCCGTGCATATGTATATTGAGAGAAAATACCCCATTTACAGCATCGTAGATGTCAAGACTGGCTTCGCTCTCACCGCTTGGAGCGCACCCGTCAGTCGAGGTACCACAGTCACTCCTGTAATTTTTCAACGCCGTGATCTGGTCGCCCTCCACTTTCTGACTTTTTGTTTTACAGGTCACATATGAACCTCTACAGGCCGGAGCGGTTGAGCAAATTTGGACCCTCGCCTGAACGATGTAGTCAATTCAACGCGAGGTCACCTAGTTTCAACACAGATTATGATCTTTTTGTTGTTTACTTTCGCCTACTCTCGTGCCGTCCTTTGAATTGAACATGTGCGTTCCATCATATCTATGATCAGGACCCAAGCCCACCAGAGATCAAGAGGTCAATGGCTCGACGGTGAGTGCATCTAATATAAGAGAAAATCGTCTCAGACTTGATTCTCATGTGCATATCGATGGGACTGGGTGAGCGAGTGGCAAACTGATTCTCACGCAAGGGATTGCTGCTTGTCTCAATGAAGTCTTTATATGCTCAAAACAAATACAGACACACCTGTGAGACTCATGCTTAGGCCATAGTCCTTGGATCGTGTCCAGTCTTATATTTCTTTTGGTGCAATTCTTCCTCAAATTATGCGCAGGAACGGCGACTCAGGCCTGAGGCCTGTATGGAAAGCCAGAGAACCATGCTTTGAAGTCTAGAGGAGCCGCAAAGCATGCAATTCAACTACCACTCAACCAGAATTAGGCTGGGATCCAACTGATTTAGATTGAATTTCACCGGCTGTAAGTTACAATCCAGGATAATTCTAATGGGAAACCCGGTTTCTCAGAGAAACCCCGCCTATCGGAGAACTCTTGGAATGTTCTAATGAGAAACCCCTTGACATTTTCCGGCGACTCGTGCCGGCCCTTGGCAGGCGTTGAAACACAGCCGTCACGCCCATCACGCCCATCGAACAGCTTTTTTTTATTAGCGTGAAGGCAAATTGCAACGAGAGATGTCTCAAAGACGGGCTTAGTCCTACAAAATTCTTGCTCCGCGCCCACCCCATTTTGTGGCCATTAAATTCTGAATTTCATTCCATTCGCCGTGATTTCGGCAGGTGCCGAATGTTATGTCCGAGTTTCATTTTGAACCGCGATTTTCAGTCTCATTTACCTGCATCTTTTCTCGTTCCCAGACGTTATAAGGCAGTCGCGGCAGTCAAAAAAGGAAATGTCGAGACGGTGTCGAGGCAGAATGATGGTAATGAGCCCTATAACATCTATTGGGTTTTGGGGTGGTGAAATCAGACAAGTTTCGGTGAATAAATAACAGATGATATTAGCGCGTGACTGAGCTCTGCATACGCTTAGAGAATACACAGATATGTAGTGACTTATATATTAAATTGTCCTGTGTAACTAGAATGTTCCAACATGTTTTCCAGTGTTTTTCAATAGGGTGTTTCATAATTAAAATACCGTGCCCAACTCGTGCCCCAACTCGGGCCTCAACTTTCGTGAAGTTGAGGCCGGGGTTGAGGCACAAAATCGAAGTTGGATGTCCAGTCGTGCATAAGATATAAATTTATTTTTCATCAAATATTCTGGTTTCAGGGCAAATCAGGTCCCGGATTGTACATTTTTATATACTTTTGCACTGTGTATGAAGTTTTTAGCAAACTCGAACTTCAAGTTCGAAGTTTTTGTCACATGACCAAGTAAATTGAAAGATGAACTTTTACCTGAAGTTTGGAGTCCCTGTGCCTGAACTTTTGCCGCATGTTAGTTTTCACTTGGGACTGATTTGACAGTGGTTTACAAGTCTGGCTGGTGGTTTCTAGCAGTGGACCCTTGGTTGAGGTAAATAGGGGGTGGTCTGCTAAAATCTAGCGGTTGTGTTTCAATTACTGTTTGGTAGCATTCTATCATTATATCTCTGATATCCGAATGAGTTATTCCCTGCCTTCTGTGCTAGCTTCACTATCATAACTGTCCACAGTGGCCAGTCCTCACATATGGCAACCAATACTTGGTTCAAAATCACTATCGTTTGGATCTCTGTTGCTCTTTCTTGTGACAGTAATTCACCGTCGAAATAAAGAGGCTCACCTGTCCCCTGTGTGTCATGCAGATATGGATCACCTTCTATCTACATAGTGGATAGCTCTCCATCGAAATATGTTCTATCCCAGATGATCCAGTTTGTGAGATCACCAGGCGAATATTCACCCTTGAGACCTACAGCCAGTGGGATTCCAACACTATTTTCTTCCCACCACTGTACATCAGCCATTTGACATTTACCTTCTGAACTTTTGATGCTTGTGGGCTTGGCAACAAGCTCTTGACAAGCTCGCAAGGTCAAACAAGGTCAAAAATATTAAAGTCCCGCCCACTCTGCAGTGGTGAACCCACCCTATTATTAAAATGTATCATCCCCACAGCTGTCAACACCTCCCTGCGGCTGAAGGTGCCCCTCAGAATGCCCTGAGCACACTAAAGAGTACTTATTTTTAGACAGAATTTCGAGCTTGTGAAAATCCGGACTTGTCTTGTGACCTTGCGACCTTGTGGGCGTTTTGGTGGAGCTTGTGACCTTGTTTGACCTTGTACAAGGTCACAAGCTAAATGTCAAAAGTCTGATGTAGCAGGCGATCACTGTTGTCCCCAGGAGTACCAGCCAAAGATGACAGTTATTTCTGGACTTGAGCCAGAAAGCCTGAGCAAGCAATTTTTTCTGCTGCAGAGGCTTTTGTCAGTGGCTAGACTGTAGACAACATAAGTAGGGGCTGTAATGACAAGGTTCTCATTGTCAGCCTGGGTTGGAGAAAAAGAAATAGCTAAGTAGAGACAGGATGGAATGCACCCTCCATGTGTAATGTGACAAGCACTGAGCATACACTAAGTGAACAAAAAGAATGTCCAATCGTGTTCTCGGTCATTTATGGGTCAAACCACTCCAAATAAAATTTTGGCATGACCCTTCATCAATTTCATGAAGATATGCATAGTTTAATTTGTACCCTTCCTTATTCGTTGTCTCAGAATAAATTATTTCAGTGTTTTCTGAAAAATAGAGTCTGTGGAATCATCTTGTATGAAAAAATGGTGTATATAGTCTGAAAGCACTCGAAAAATGGACCTCATTCATGCTTTGTTTCACCCCAATTGAAGGTGTTTTGGGCTTGCAATGCCTGATGCAAGTTGGCCATTTTGAGCATTTTTCATGTAAAATGGCGCAAAAATGCTAAAAATGGACAACTTGGACGCCCCGCCTTGAGCTCAAAACCCTATGGATGCAAGTCAATCAAGGTATGTATAAGGTCCATTTTTCAAGTACTTTCAGACTGTATACACCATCTCCAGACGAATCTCGCCCTGATGTTGAACAACGTCGAGATCCAATACCAGCAGGCTCTGGATGCATCGCACCATGGCCAACCCACTGTGCTCGAGAGAGTACACACTGGCCAGCGTGGCAGACCCCGGATTGAAATTGACCCCAGCTTCTTGCAGTTTGCTCATGAGCATCGCTCGACTACTGGAATCAGTCGGTTTCTCGGTATCTCCCGGGGAACTGTGCAGTCTGCTCTGCTCAGGCAAGGTCTTGTACAGCCACAGCCTGCACCTTTTGAAGACCCTGTTCTGAGTGAAGCTGAAGACGATTTCCTTGACAATGAATCCAGCAATGATCTTGGCGATGACATTTTAGATCCTTCTTTTGCTCTCTTGAACAGTCTGCCTCCTGGCCTGGAGGATCTCAGTACACAGCCTAATTCAACTGGGGAGCTCTCGAATATAGCAGACTGGGAGCTCAATAGCCTGGTACTTTGTCTACGCACACATTTCCGCCGGGCTGGGATCAGTATGCTCGATGGGATGCTGCGCCGGCTGGGACACCGTTTACAGCACAAACATATCTGTGAATCTCTGTCTCGCATTGATCCAGTACACCGGGTATTCCAGCGGATTCATATACGACGCCGTCACTATCACGTTGCTGGGCCGAATTCACTATGGCACCATGATGGGCAACATGGTAAGTCTTTCAGATATTGAATACATCCAGCTGCTCAAATCTCTTTAGGACTAATCCGGTGGGGAATCGTTATCCACGGGTTTATCGATGGCTATTCCCGGCTCATCACCGGGCTTCGGGCAAGTGACAACAATAGAGGTAGCACTGTACTCCTCCTCTTTATGGATGCAGCTACCCACCATGGTGTTCCTTCGTGACTGCGGGGCGATCATGGTGTTGAGAACATCGAGCTTGCCACCTGGACGGAAGCGAACTGTGGAATCCGGTGTGGATCATATATATGGGGCCGGTCTGTAAACACCTTGATTTGATGCAATCACAGAACTGATTTAAACTCCAGAAGCATCCACAATGTGCGCATCAAAAGACTCTGGGTCAATGTCACTGCACAGGTCGGGGCAACTTGGAGCAACCACTTCACTGTCTTTGAGTTCCACCATGGGCTGGATGTGAACAATGTGAACCATATCTGGCTGCTCCATCATATTTTCCTCCCAACTATCAATGACCAGCTCACATTCTTTGCACAATCCTGGAACGAGCACAAAATACAGATACGCGATGGACCCAACCGCTCTCCTGCTGATCTGTTCGGATTTGACACACTGGTCCATGGGGCCAGGGGCCATGCTTTAGTAGATGAGTTGCCTGAGGAGGAACTTGAAGTTTATGGTGTCAATTGGGAGGGTTTGCATGATGATGCCCTCCTACAGTCACAACGGAACAATAATAGGGCTGAGAGTGGCTGGAACTCCTGGATCGGCCGAACAGGCCCTCCTGAGCACCTCAACGAGGTCCCAATCGAGTCGCCCACAGGAGCTCCAGCAGCTCAATGCTGCTATCACACCCTGGCTTGGTCTTGCTTCCGACTCTGATGTTGTTGAGATGTGGATACAAGCTCTGGCTTGTTGTCGTACTATTAATGGGAATGTATTCTAGAACAATTTTTGCCTTTGGTGTGCCCCCAAAGATGTCAAATTTTGTCAACTTTTGTTTTTGGACATGAAATAAAAAAGGGCCAAAGTACAATTCGGTCTTAGCAGAATGATAAGGATAGACAAAAATAACTGACCATCAAAACAAAACAGAAAATATAACAAGAACAAGAATTAGAAATTACAACATTTAACACCACTTGAGGGAATTGAACTTACAGCAGACAACCCCATCGGCAGCCTTGACCAGAGCAGTGGACGTAAAACCTCTAGACTAAGAGACCATTGATATGTATACCTTTTGATCACACTCATCCCAAAATTACCGAAATAGTTGAGTCATTCAACCGAAGATCAGGAATTAAGAAAGTCATATGACCAAGAGCAATGACAAGATAGCGATTCAAAGTGGGTGAACAAGGAAGGCATTAAAGAAAGAGAACACGTCTCAGATTTTATTTTGGGTGAGGGGTAATTTAATTTAATTTAAAAAAAAATCTTGATATGTGGTCTGACTAGGGAGACTAGATTCAAAGTGGGTGAGTGAAGAATGAGATGGTGAAAGTATTAAAGAATGATAAGAGGTTTCACACAGGTAGCAATTCAAAGTGGGTGGGTGAAGAAGGCAGAGGTATTAAAGAATGATCAGAGGTATCAAGGAAGTAGTGATCCAAAGTAGGTGGACAAAGAAGGCAGAAGTATCAAAGTATGATAATAGGTATCAGCAAGGAAACCTAGCTAAAGGTGTGACTAGCAATGCCATTCAACGACTGGGCCAGAAGCCAGTGGTGGATGTAGTGGCAATGAGTGCAAGGTTCTGATGCAGTATATGAGGCCTGGGCCACCCGAAGTAAATATGAAGCTGGAATCCGAGCCTCAAGCAAACAGGTCCGAAAAGAGATCATGCCACTGGCAACATAAGCAGCAGCAGCAGCAGCAGAAGTCCTCCCTCCCAAATACAGGGGGTCGTGGTCATCTACGAGAATAACTTGGGTGGTGATGTAAGACAGCAGAGCATGGACAATGAGTTTATCACTTACCGAGATGTCTCTAGTACCTGTCGCCAGGAATGGTGCTCCAGAAACAGCCCATGTTAGCATTTGTGCTCGAAAGTTGGGGGTACTGACGAGGGAGAGATCAACTACAGCAGGGAAATGTGCCTTGGCTGCCTCGAATGCTTCAGGCAGGGGTTCCCACAACCCTAGAGATAACCAGAAAGGATATCTGCCAAAGACTCTCCACCCATCACTGCTTGAATAGGGCCAGATAGATGTGGAGTATAGGCAATGACAAGATGAGATATGAGGGTCAAAGGCCCGACAACCGAGGTCATCACAGTGGAGAGGAATGTTTCAGATCCTCCCAGGATCGAACGAACATACTAGTGAATTAAGTTAGTCCTGGTGTTTGTGGAAGCAGATAAAAATAAGGTACGAGGGAAAGTGAAGCCATTGAGACATCCAAGGCAAAATCCAATGAAGAGAGCAATGAGATTGGGATGTGAAGGAGGTTCCGATCCGATGGTAGACCTACACAACATTTCAACCAGCAGGCCATCGTGTGTCACCTGATCGCGAACTTTCACAGCAGAGACCTTAAGAAGTGGTCAGAATGAGAAGTAAAGAAGGCGAATTATCCTACCTCAATATAGTGAAATGTTGCTAGGTGAGAAGCAATGAGTGGTATATCGACATTTCCACCAGGCCCAGCTTCCTGCCAAAGACTGAGTACATTTTTGATGACTGGATGCCACTCAGACATAAAGGCCGGGTGGAGTGAGTGCAAATCATAGTTGTGCATGAGGAACTGCAAAAGAGCAATCTCAATTGGATCCACAGCAAAGCCCTTGATGAGCATGAGGGCTCACAAAGCCCCCGACACACTGATCAGTCGCTGCCGAGGACCAGATGTGTGCGACCCAAAACCCATGGATCGGACAAAAAGGACCGAGAGTTTGCCATCAGACCTCGGGATCAACCATTGTCGCCCACTTGTGGTCAACAACATGAAAGCAGTGTGAAACACCTCTCGCAAAATGCCCTCACCAGAGGACACAACAGTCCGATGAAACACTGGATTTGTGAGCAGGAGCGGAAATGGTGATGGCAAAGTGGGAGATCTGAAGGGCAGTTGAACACTAAACCCCTAAAACCAACCAACCACTATCATAACACTCTCTATTGGGCTACTCTCAATATCCTAGCGTGCAAGTTCGGGGATTCCAACCAAGTATAGGCTGTGGCAATCTGAACTAAGCTGCACAAGTTGTGGGACAAACAAAGCTTGCTGATCAAGCTAAATTGTTTAATGGTCTTCTAAGCACTCAATGTAGTGTGAAGAGACGATTGAAACAATGTTTTATTCAAGGTGTGTATGTGTATGTAGTCAAATAATTTTACTGTAGCTCAATCCAATGGTATTCCAAGTAGATTCCAACACTTGCAGGACTGGCACACTAATAATGTGTGTGTACCAGGCAGGAAAGCGAAGGGTCCACTACAGACTGTTTCCTAAGCCAAAAGCGATGTATTTGCACTTGTATCCACACATCACTCTTCCAGATATAGCCACACGCGAGGTAACAATTGCAATATATTTCTTTAGCTAATGCGGACAACCAATGTATTGAAGTGAAGACCAAAGCCACTAGTCAACAAGGACTTGTGTTGGATGTCTCACACTCAGATCAAGGGCTCCTTAAGCACTAATAGCCGGTGGCCAATTGCGATTCAAGGAAACAATGATCCAAGACCAACAAAATCAATTGAGTCCTCTATGAGCCCAACAACCAGACAAAGAAACTACCCAAAAGCGACCAGCAAATAGCTGACCACTGGAGGGGTGGAATCCAGTGTGCTACTACGAAACTAGCTACCCTATTTATACTGTGAGCTTATCTACAGGTCCTTAATATGGTTACATGAAGTTAAATAGCCAAACGACGAAATAATAGATAAATGTACAGAGACTTGGTCCAAAGTAGCAGTAATGCTGTACCAGAATTGTGTTCCATGTGCTCTAGATTGTGTTACATGTGCTCCCTGCATAGCCTCGACTATCAAGAATCTATTTTTAGAATCTTGGATTATCTCGAGCCCGACACAGAATGTTCCAGAGTCAGTGCTCCGATCCGAATATCTCTGATATTTAGAGCCTTCCAGAAGCATTCGGAGATGTGCCTCCAATGACAGAACATGTCACCAATGAAACAATGTGCCCACAACGCACACAACGACTCTGCCAATGCAATTCAACTTGCAACTGGTGTTCCCTCGGATCGCCTATAGTCTTAGATGGATAGTATTTGATACCCTTGTTCGGAATACATGCAGATGAACCCCAATTCGATCATAGAATGGTTGAGTAAATCATTAGCTAAAGAATTAGTGCTTTCACGAAATCTGATCCACAGTGGTATCGTCATCAAAGTAAAGCTCCGCAACTGCAGCACATGTGTGGCTTCCTAGCTAGCTGCTTGGGTCTTGCACCAGCCCTCATTTGGTGATGATATAGATATAGCAGTTTCTTTGGCTAAAGGTATACAGCACTAGTAAAATTAGACAATTTCATGGCTGGCCATTTAGCCTGCTTATCACTGAGACCCTGGAGCAAATCTGTGAATACATTAGCAGACTCGGAAAAGAGCAGTGACTAAAGCATTTACATTATTGCTGTCTGGTCGTTGGAAAGAACCGAAGTGAAGTCCCCATCATCAACACAGCGACCGATGGCCTCAAGCAACTGATCAGCAGCCTCGGCCACAGATTCTCCCACATATATGACTGAGCGAGAAGGGGTACCATTGGTCGCAGCCAGAAACAGGGAGTCCTCCCGATAGTTATCGTAGATTGTGTGGGTGTCGGAATACCACTGCTCATTCCAGATAGCTGCTGGCAGCAATGACATCTTGGGAGCAGTGGACGATTGGAGGATTGCACGAGCAGAAAACTCTTCTCGGCTAGTGCAGAGGACCTTGTGACTGATGAGGCTGGGCAAATGAATGCTGCGAATGATAAACTCACCCCAGTTGGAACCACGATTGGGATAGGACTGGGTGGAAGGTTCTCCCAGTCGCCATCTTCAAGACCAAGATCCACTTCGCCATCGCTCTTTCCACAAGAAGACTTGCCATCGGGATGTGGCCATCGCTCATGGACTCGGTCGCGAGGGAATACTGTGTGGATTCGCTGTGACAGGCTGTGATGAGTGCGGGCCACCTGACCAGTCCCAGGCAGTGCAAAGTGTGCAGTCAGCTCTGGCTGCCGAATAACTCCAGAAATATTAGCATAAATAATGTGACGGCAACATTGAATATAGCTTACCGAAATGCAGGCAAAGGTAGTTCAAGCCTTCATGTGTTTCAATGCAAAGGCCTGGGATCGCGAACTGGACCCGTCTGGCAACGACCTTGGCCATAGTGGATGCTAGTCACACAGGATATCATTGAAGACGAATCTGGTTGTCACTGGGACGAGGTACTAGGGAGTAGGGGTTAATCCTCATGAGTGAGAAGCAAAGTGGGTGAGGTCCCAGCGACAATGTTGATTCATCGGTCCCGAGACTCGTGGGCAAGGTTTGTGATATGGTCGGTGAGTTGCAGGGAAGTCAGGCAGGTCTGCAGGATGATAAGGCCAGCAGCCTTCATCGACTAGAAAAAGGTATCTTTGAAAAATCTCATCATGAATAGATCACCCTCTGAGCCATCGGGCTATATAAAGTATTTCTTAAATGCGACCAGGAATATAAAAGCTCTAAAAACTCACCTGAGGAGGGTATATAATGTTGAGGGTCCGTAGCTGCGACTGTCCACCAACAGTGCTGCTGATGCATGAGTTGATATCAGGGACTCATGGCAAACCAGGGGGATGAACAGCACGAGCCGGAGGATGACGACGAGTAAGAGAGGTTGCGAGGAAGCCGAATGGCTCAGCCAAGCCTGATTGATGACTGAGCTGAGAGTTGCCGAAGACAACGACAAGAGTTGAGGCAGAGGAGGGAGTTGTACAGGAAGGGATGAAGGGGCAGTTCACAGGCTCTGATATGGCTGGATCGAAGCAGCAGTCTGAGGTTGTGGTGGGAGCGAAGGCTGGGACAAGGGAGGGGGTAAGACCTGTGCGACTGGTGGAGGGGGAGCTGGCAAAACAGGAGGTTTTGAAGCTTGCCCAGCAGTGACTGCACTAAGCAGAGGCTGAGAATTTCCATCCAGCATCTGCAAAAATAGGCTGGCATTATTTTGGCCATCCATTGAAATCTGAGGAAATATGAGAATGCATCTATTGTGCGACCATAAAACCTCAGTCAACTTACAGGAAATTTGGGAGAAACAATTAAAGTTAAAGCGAACTTTAATCAGAGGTTGAAGTGGATCACATAAAAGAAAGCTTACAGTGGGGGTGAATATTTCACTAGCAGCAGAAAGGGTATGAGATGACACGAGCAAGACAGGATATGAGATGATGCGAGAAGGACAGGATATGGGACGACACGAGAAAGAAGGTGGGGAGGCTGAAATCTGAGTAAGATCCCAGTATATGTATTCAGGCCCTGATTAGAGATTATACAACTTTATCCGAGCAGGTGCCGCCAAAGGTGAAGCTAAGCGAACCAAGAGAGCACCATATGCAGTAAGCGTGGGAACTGATAGCATACCACTGGTGAGATTGCCCCGACCACTGGTGGTGCAAAGAGCAACCAAAAGCCGACCAAGGGAAACCAAGGGTCAACCAAGGGCAACCAAAGGTCAGCGAAGAGCTTCTGCCTATACACAAACTTGTCTTGTAAGCTTCGGGCATACAGTTCCGAAAGCAAGTTCGTGTTTGTTATGTAATCCAACTTCCGACTACAAGTTCCGAAGAACCTCAATTATTTGATGAAAAATAAGGTCATAATAAGACCACAACTTGGTATCCAACTTCTGCCCCAACTTGTGCCTCAACTTGATGCCCCAACTTCGGCTCTGGCGCATCGTTTGTTATGTAAGGTAATACGCGAAACCTAATTCTGCCTCAACTTCGGAGTGGAGGCAGAAACATCTGTTTAGGTGTTTCACGAACAACGCCTCAACTTGTGCCTCAACTTGACTCGACTTGAGACCAAGTTGGGGCATAAGCTGAGGCATAAGTTGGACCTAAAATTTCATTATGAAACACCCTAATGCTTTAGAATTGCGTGACATCGAACCTATCCGACAACCCCCCTGTGATGCGTGACAGCGAACCAAAGGTCGAGAACATCGGATCCACTGGGAGCAAGCTCTATGGACCGGTCTATTGGACCTGTTGATGGACCAGCGGATAGACCTTGGTGTGGACCGGTCTATAGACGATGGTAGACCTCCGCATGGACCTTTGGCGATCGTGTGTGACATTCTGTGACATTAGACAAACAACGATCAAGCTAAACCGGTGACCGTCTGTCTATGAAACTATCGATAGACAGACCGGTCGATCTAAGTTTAAATTCATGTGTTAAGCGGGTTACCATATAAGGTTATTCCGGACCGCATGTTCCGTGCGGGTAACTTTGGATCCAAACATTGACAATTAAGATAGAATATGTTGTATGAGGCTCAATTCTCCATATTTTTGCCTAGGATAAAGGCCCTCTTATATACACTGACGAGGCACACATTCCTTACTCTGAGAAGAATGAATTTGGCAAGAGATAAAGAAAAATGTGAATAGCCTTATATAGTAACCCGCTTAACATGTGAATTTAAACTCAGATCGACCAGCCTGTCTATCGACAAGCTTGCTTTCATAGACAGGGTGGTTTTGAGCCTACGATCAATCAATCAATCCTCTTGCAATCTGCCACCATGTTTCTGGAGTCCTGTATCACTTTGAAGCCAAAAAGAGGGGTTCCTAATACATGTAGTAGATGTGTGACTCACTGTAGAAGTCGAAATGCCCCTATGCTGCATTTTCTTCATTTTTCCTGCTGTTTTTTCGCTGTTTTTCAACGTTTTTTTCCACTTCTTGTGGAAAAGCCTACTACTGTGGCACATTTTGCAACAAATCAATGAATCTGCAGAGCTCCTGCTTGACTCAATTATTTTTTCTAATGTACGAGTCGGGTTGCACAATATTTTTATCAAGGTCTACCCCATGGTCCACAATTAAAGAGCATGTGTGGTCCATTAGTCCATGGTCCATGGTCCACAGGTCTATTAGACCTCATCCCCAGTGGATCCGACTCTCTGCAAAGTTCAACCCCCCGCGTGACGCATGACTGTCGAATTGAATTTAATAATACAGTAGACTAGGAGATATGCACGAAGAGCCAGGATGCGGTCGGTTTCGGAAGAGTCCGGACATGAAGGAATGCGTGGGTAAAAGCTTCAAGGGTGTTACAGTCTGGGTACGCATGTCACATCTTCAGAATCGAGCAACCGAATGACGAAGAGAGTCCCGGGCATAGAGGCCCAATCCTAGGGTTTTCATCCGTTCCCGTTCTCAACGGGTCTACGGCCCGTTTCTGCGGGAACGGCCCCGTCCGTAGGTGCGATTTCGGAGAGATTTTCACGGAACGGGTAGGGGACGGGTCGAACCGTCTACGGGCACTCCGTACCCGGCCGTGAACATCAGGAAAACCCCGAATTGCTTTGAGGTGCTATATAGACATACATAGACAGATATAGACGATACAGATGCTATAGCAACTGTCTATATCGTCTATATGTGTCTCTGTGTATCTATATAACAAGCCATAGAATTTTGGTTTTTCCTGATGAACGGGTCTACGGCTACGGGTGGACGTGAATTCTGGGAAGAATCTGGGTTAAAAGCTGTCAAAAGGCTTCGGCAACGACTTGGTTGTGTCCGGTGAGGAGGTTAAGTGATCCAGTTTAGGAATGAAAACCGCGGAAATCAATGTTTTCTCGCTCATTTACTGCTCGGCAACCATCGGCATTCTCTGAGATATTGATTGCCACCCGCTTAGATCACCCATAGTGAAGCTTTCTCGTCTCTGGTACGTGAAACATGCCAACGGAAAATGTATGGTTCAGGTAGAGGTCATTTAAGGAGGTTTTAAACATACGCGGAAATGGAGGTTTTAGGCAGACAGAATTGTTCAACATAAAAATCACCCCAGGACCCGTAAAAATGGCCGTCACCTGTCGCACGGACGCGACCCGTCCGTAGAGCCCTCTGGAACTCGGGTCTACAGGACGGTTACGGAACGGGTGGCCCCCAAACGGCCATAAAGGCCCGTCCCGTAAAACGGGACGGACGTTAATGTGAACAAGTGGACGCAGATAGATATGCTGGGATGGCAATGTATCTGTTGAATTTCACCGTCTTTCTGAATAGAGGCCTAGGTAAGGTGGCAAGACATTCACAAGTCCACCACAGGGTATTCAGCAGCAATCGTCCCAGGTGTTGCAGGCAGTGGACCGTGCTAGATTTGAAATGTTCCCTTGTACGATTACGAAATTGCATGGGACTTGTTTGCACCGGATGGCGCAACTCTGTGTGTTTATGTGAGTGGAGTCTTCTGCAGACATATCATATGGAACGCAGACTTGTGACCTTTGCGAAAACATATATGCACAGTGAGATATGCTTTAAGAGATATTAAAAGCCCCTCCCGGTTTGTCTTTAGAATTTTTGTATTCAATGTCTATGGCTTTAAAAATTTCATATCGGATGCCACTCCTGGGGCTTTACCGTTACTAGACAATTTAAGAGCATTTCGTATATCCTCTTCAGTCAGATATTTATCCATTTCTTTGTATTCATCTTGAGATAATTGTGCGACACATTTTTCAAGCACTTAGTGCACATCATTCGTCCGTAGTCGTCCTCCAGGACATCAGCTTGTTGTGTAGCCTCATGGTAATCTCGGGTCATTTCTGTCATTTTTTTGGTCGAGTTTCAAAGTTGGGTAGAGCTGAATCATTATCAAGTCTCTTGAATTCGTTTATAGTCCTCAGGTGGTATTCTTTTGTGGATCGAGTCCAGTAGTCAGTTTTCAGAGTCTCACCCTCAATATCATATCGAGCTTCAGACTGAGCTTTCTTACGGTCAGCCTTTTCCCTAAGATAGTTTTCAATCTTTCTCTCCAAGTGTAGAATTGCGAGGTGCTTCTCCTCAGTATGCATGCTCTCATCATTGATGATGAGATGCTTCTGTGCCATCTAGGTGCGAATTTGGCGTGCTCTTTCATTAACCAAGCGAGAGCATTTTTTGCCTACGGCAGTGAGGTCCTCCTTGAATTTGTGCCACAGAGTTTGGATGTTTTGCGTTTTTTGCCGCCCAGTGTGCTCCAGCTCTTCGCATTCTTCAGTGAGCTTCTTCGATCGGGCGCGAATGTATTTCATAAATTTCTGAATTTTCAGGAGATACAAGGGAAGATTCCAAATTCCTGGTCCATACTGTTCATCAGCTCGGCAAGTCAATGGGACAGAAATCAAGTGGTGGTCACTAGCTATTAAACTGGGTTCAATGGACCAGTTTCGATATCGCGTAAAACGGTCTACTGGGACGTAGATTCGGTCAAGACGAGAACTAGATAAATGGATCTCATTTTTAATTGCATTAGTATGCTTCTGAAAACAAGTGTACTCATTTGTATCTGGGAATGTTGTCCGCCAACTGTCTTGTATACGCAGCAGGGCTTTCAGGCATAAGAAACTCAATGGTATAAGTTCTTCTTTATTTGATGTACGGTCTTTGAGATCTTCAACAAAATTCCAGTCACCCAGTACTTCAGATGGGAGCGGGAGCTCTGAATTCTCTAAGTATCAGTACCATATTTGGGCCCACATCCTCTCTCTTTCTTGAGGTGTATTCGGGGCATATATTGAGAATTCTCAGTGTTTCTCCCCTATGTGATGGGATAACAAGCATGATTGCATGCCCCTCAACAAGGACATACTCTTTCACATTTTCAGTGTCAACATATTTTTTATTTAGAAGGAAGCTAACTCCAGCTGTTGAGTCTGGTTTTATTGGGTGGCCAGAGTTGAAGAGTTTGAACCAATTTCCATAGATGTTATTGAACTGACTAGCTGCAATGTTGTTCATGTGTGTTTCTTCCAAGGCCAGCACACCTATCCGCCTATCATCCACCATTCTCTTCATGTAAGTGAATTTGTGTCCTATGCTGTTCACGGATTTATTCTTGTCTCTCCCGTTAATATTTTGAGACGCGATTGTTATGTTCGAATGCGTGAACTTCGCTGAGCGAGCGATTTTTGGAGGTTTATTCCTGAGTCTAATCTGTATATTCATCTCTTCCCAATTCTCGGGGATATGATATTTCCCTGTGTTCAAATTTCCTGGGCTTCTGTCTGACTGTGACTGCAGCGTATCAATATGGTCAATATTTGTTTGCAAGTTTAGATGTCCTGCTGCAGCGTCAAATTGTTAGTATGGGAGTCATTATATGGTCCCTCTACATCTCATTCTGGCAGTTTCTCCGACATGACTTGACGTAGTACCCTCCCGTGTTTATTTCTGCGTTGCGCGGGGTTGCTTCTCGTCTCCTTGCGTGCCCTTGCTTCTATCCACATCCTTACACACCGCAATATATGTTAACTTCAGCTTGTCTGTAGTTGAACTGTCGGACGAGTAAATTCGAGATGTCGAAATCAACGCTACATTGGTAGACAAGCTAATGCTTGAATGGCTCCAGGACGCGATCGAGTTATCAGATAAACTATACTTACTGGATTCAGGGACGGATCGAACGCCAGAAGGACAAGCCCCCGAAGCTAATAATCTCCAAAATGCGGCACTACTTGAAGCATCGAGAGGCACTGACCTCTATATTGCTCTCTACCCATCAATTGGCCGTTGAAATTTTGCGTTACGTGGATCATGCTACTTCAAATCTTCTATGCTATCCCCGTTTACCGTTTGAGTAATGCTTGATCTGACTATGAGCTCTCACTATTCTGTGCTAATGTGTGTTTTCTCACAGTTCCTTGGTTCTACCGCGGCGAGTTGAAAGATGCCTCTGGAAAGGATGGTCCTCCGGCAGCCTCGATCAAAATTGCGGTGGGATTGGAATCTCACCTGACAATCTCTACACGAACCGACTATACGTGCTCGCTCGGAACTTCGATCTGTTCAATGGTGAGTTGTTCAACATATATACAACTACCAAATTGACGGATCCCAGATGACATCCAGCATTGTACCATTCCTTCGGAGATGGCGCTAAATTGGGCATAATGAAGTCCTGATGCATGTTGTACTTACAGTTGTACACACGCACTCGGTGCTCCTCAGGGTTCTGTTTCTCGCATTTTGCAGGTACTTAGATGTTGTCTCTACCGATGCCTCTGTAAGCCCAACCGCCTTGGCTCCTGCCGCCTTCGTGAACCATGTTGGGCTTAGCACCCATGACTTTGTGTCACTCGGATCTCAGCCTGTCGACAGCATGCTGCTGGGACTTCCCAATCGCCGCTCTATCATCGCCACTGTCAGATATTTCCGTCCAGCCTCTGGACAGCCGTGCCTGGCGTCATCGAGCCTTTATATCTGCTCCACAGCTCCACTCCATGCACCCGCGGGCGCTCATTTTAAGATGGATTTAGGGTGTTGGGATCTGTCGAGGAGCTCCACAGTTCCTTACGGTCTGTCTGCTCGTTCCTGGCCCTCAGAATAAAACGTGCGTAACTCGGTCCCCCATTCCTCACTCGAGCCATCCCCCGTAGTTCAAGCCTGTAAAGATGTTCTCCAAGCTCTCTATCCTCGCCGCTGCGGCTCTTCTTGTGAAACTCTCCTTTGCAGACATCGCATCGACGAATTTATCAACTTTTGCAGACCCTTGCTGCCGCCATCCCCAACAATCCCCCGCCTCCGGTGACGCCACCGACCTCGATCCAGTGCTGCGAGAGGGTGGTCCCGTCCACCAACGAGGACGCCGTCCGGATCGCTGACCTCGTGGGCCTTGACCTAAGCGGCATCCTGGTTGACGTCGGCCTGGCCTGCAATGACTTCCTGCTCCCAAATGACTGGTAACTCATTGTGCTCTCACCACTAGCTCTTTGTTGAAAATTGGATAGTGCAGGAACGAACTTCCTTTGCGATGCCCCCGAGGAGCAGTGGGGTGGCCTCATCGCCATTAACTGCATTCCCATCACTCCTTGAGTTGTTGGAATATTCATGACATCTTGTGTTCTGAATTGTACCGGAATATGGACAAATCGTATCGTGTTCTGTGATCGTTGTGCAGTTTTGAGTCAGGGTATTTCATTGTATATGTCCAGGAATAAATCAAGAGCGTGACGCGGCAACCCTCCAACTGTTCAGAACTCAGCTCCAAGACCCCGAAGGCGGGTTGAAATGGGTTCTACAGTCGCAATACATCGTTTGGAATCAGAATATGTGACCTGCTAATATTATTCCTGGTACCGACTTAGGTTCCAGGTCTCCAAACGGTAAAAGTGATCTACCGGATCTCGTCGAAATCATGACATCACGTGAATGTCTTACGTACTTGAACTTGATCTCCAAAACCATTAAACCCTCTCTCCCAAATCTCGTCGAGATCATGACATCACGTGCATTCGTTTGCTTCGAAACTTCAGGCTGTTGATGAATCCACCGTGACCCTGCATGATCTCGTCGAATCTTCGCCATCACGTGGATACGAGACTGCCGGCCCGGTCTGCCGAGTCGCCGCTCATCCGCCCAGTAACATCGAGTCGCTGCCAATGTTATTTGTACTTTCTCTGTTCTTGGTCCAAGCCCTGAGCATCCACCCTGCAGAGAAGAAAAAAGCTTCAGGAAACGACCAATGCTTCATGTCCTTCCTCCTTTAGTCCTTTCCCAATTTTGAGTCACATGGAACGCATCAGGGAACATGTGGATGTGAAACACCATCAATAACCTTTGCCTTTTTGCTGGTGACGCGCCCACTTGGCACTCCTTTCCCTTGCTTTGCTCGTCTGCTTCACCCGCTTACTGTACGTACTTTGCACATTGCCTTCGCTTTATCCTTCCACCCCAGACGTCGCGGTACTCGCCAGTAGTGATGTTCTGGTTTGGTTTGGCTTTATACCTGGCTTTGGTTTGGCTTCACCTGGTTTTGGTTTCAGATTTGCGAAGCCAAAGCCAAAACCATGGCACAGGGTTTGGTTTGGCTTGGCTTTGGTTTAAACCCTGGCTTTCTGGACAAAACTTTCAACTCTGCGCTGCTATGCCTTTACTATCCCCATATTTGTTTGCAATACCTTTTCTGGGCAAAAACTCGCTCAAACCCTAGAATTTTCCAAAAACAGGTGAGGGGAGCGAAAAAATCGTCGTTCGAGTGTACAATCACCCTTTTGGGGTGATCCCATCACCTTCTGCTAGGTCCGGCGCCGACATCAAGACATTCACGGACAGAAATTGACCAATGCGGAAATATTAGACCTACCCTAAGGCAATCTGAAGGGGGTAGGCTGAGGTCGTTGTAAAATTTCTTACCAAAAGTTGCTATACTTATTCTCTGTGCGGCCGAAATTTTGGTGGTCAAAGCCAGGGTTTGAAGCCATGGTTTTGGTTTCACAGACCTGAAACCAAAGCCAAAGCTAGGTACAAACCAAACATTTGGCTTGGCTTGGCTTTGCGAAGCCAGGGTTTTGGTTTGCTGGTTTGCTGGTTTCAAGCCAAACCAGAACATCACTACTCGCCAGCATTTTAACCCTCATTCCGGATGGGTGTGCCTTGATGATCGACAGCTCTCATGAATCAGTTACTACGCAGCGGTGGAGCATGGTTGACGGGAAATTAATCGGTAGCGTTGTTCGCTACCAGCCCCTAGTGCGCTGGCCGGTTCTGAAATTATGAGTGTCCTGTAGCATGGCTTGAAATGATACCAGTCGTGATCCAATTTGGGCGCATTGGTCCGCGCTCCGCCAAGTCAATCCGAGGTACAAACATTCAAATATCATCAAATGTCTGCAACGGAAACCCAGTCCTCCATCCAAGGGATCGCTCAGCTGAGAAAATCTGAGTCGGCAGACCAGCTATTTGGACTCTAAATGAGCTGTAATGAGTCACATATGGATCCCCAGACTCCACTTCGCGGTGAACTCAGCGCATATATTTGGCGGTGGAAACCAAATCGTATATGTGAGCATTGAACGACAAAGTTGGATTGGCCCATCGTAGCACTGAACCACAGCCACAGTATTTGACAATTCTCAGTAAAACTTGAAGATAGACAGACAAATGTAGAACCCACCTCAAGCCGAGCCGTAATTTTCTCACTGGTGTGGTCAAGTCTATTCTACAGCTCAAGTCACTAGGAGCTCAACTGGCCCTTGGATATTTGAACAAGACCTACCTGCTGAATGCGCGAACCAAGACCTAAGGGCAATTATGCCAAAAGCCCTGCGCTGAAATTGATGTGCCGGCCTTTAATCCAAGATAAATTGCACTATCCAAGTTCGAAGTGCGTTTCAGCCGTAGGTTGAAACGAATGAATTGAACCCGCGTGAAGTTCGGACCTATTAAGCCTGGTTAAAGTTAAAGCCGGGACTCATGATCACGGAATAAGAGTTGAAAGAAATCGATCTGGGTCGGAAGTCCTTGGGTAGCTGAACAATAACTTGAAGTCTACGAGTGTCAGCAAGGAATCTGAAACCAAGTTACGGAGTACTGTTGAACATTGTAGTCAATAATTCTACTTTGGCCATGGGCTTAATGGTGTTGAAATCAACCGTGTTCGCCACACCTTTTGAAGCAGGAATGCGAAAACACGTCACAGCCCCGAATAAAGTCGTAGAATAATCTCACACGCTAAAACGCGCCAAGTTCAATGAAACCGTGGAAAATAAGTATAATGAAAAGGAATTAGTAGGGAGGTATCAAAATTGAACCACGACTCAAGGGCTCAGGAGTACGAGAGGTACGCATGTCGCAGCAACTTAGAAAGCCATATCTGGTTAAAAAAATTCTGAATCAGTCTAACTGGTAATGAAGAGAACAAGTGCACGTAGGAAATCCAACCAAGCTGACTGTGTTCACTGGACTCTTTCGAAGCTGGTCATTATAAACTGAATCTGGAACTACAATTTACAACCTTAGCTACCACTAGCTGTCTATATCAGTCCGCGTCTATTTGACGCGGCATACTTGCTCGTGTATTAGGGAGCTTAGTGTGATAAAATTGTTGCGGACTAACAATGTCTTTACTAATGGCGGGATGCAATAGATTTATGACTGGCATTGTGGCATTGAGCCGGTAGGCTGTCGCGGTCACGGTCGTGGATGCAGGTACATGGGGGCGGTCGGTTTTAGAGGTACCAGGGGTGCCCGGAGGGCCATATTGAATCTAACTGACCTAAGCCTCAAAAACCCTTAAATCCTCCCTGCCAGATCTCGTCGAATATATGACATCACGTGCTTTCATACCCACGCGACCCGACCCCTGTACCCAAACCAAATAAACATTTTCATCCCCCAATACTTTCATCCACACGACTGGGTCGTTTGGTGAGTCAAAGTACCGCATTGACGTATGTAGCATTGGGGGCGGGAAATTGGTCAACACACAGAGGGAAGATTTGGATCCATGCAATTTGTCTAGTTACCTCAACACGCATAATCATCAGTTGCGGCTGTTTCGTAAATTGGAAATTAATTTGAAATACGTTGGACTTGAAACACTGGATCTCGCGAGGGTAAATAGATGAAACTGGATGGAGAAAATCGGAAGTTGAACAAAGATTTACACAACATCAACTATATGAATGTCCACGGGTGGAACAACAGCGATGTGCTCGCACAAATATATTGGTCTCGACGAAAGCAGGTATGCATTTTTGTAGCGGCATCACCCGGTTATCCTAAACAACATAAATAATTGTGACCATCTGTTCGTGGGTGGTAAAAGGTCATATAATCTTTCGTGGTAGGACATCACAAATCTGTAGCGACACCGAACTGTCCGCGGTTATTTCTTCCCAGCCCGAAACAGATTATATGTTTAAGAACTGGTCCAAGCACAAAATCTCGTCGCCATTGGCCCCGTAGCTCAAGGAACTGAACTGTTTCACGTTTGCAGACACTCGGACCTCGCTGCAGTGACGCGCGACGCCCGGCAGAAACATGGGACCCCCGATATACAATTCTGCAGGTGATTTATCTGGTTGAACATTGAATGCCTGACCAGTATTGAGTTATTCGTTTTGTGTCTGCACATGCTCGTGGATTGTGGACCTCACTGTTCCAGACGTACGACGCCCGCCAATATCCGATTCCATGGATGGACGACGTGCTCGTTTATTCATCGTTGACCCACTTGACCCTCGAACATATTTCGCAGTCCATGAACATCGGATGGGACACTGTCAAAGCGATGCTGGAGCAGGCAGTGAACTTCACCGACCTGACCTTGTTCGATGTCAAGTGCGGGGACAAGGAGTTCCGTTGACCGGTCAGGATGAGGAAGCTTCACCAACTCTCAATTGAGTTCCACAGACCATCCTCCCTCATTCTTCCAGCTGCCCTTCGCGCACCCTTTGTGAAGGACGTGTGTATCACCCTACGAGCGGATCACGCCTCTTTTGGGATCGCTGGACGTCCTCGTGTTGAACATAGAAGTCCATGGGATTGCAAATATCGATCGAGTGCTGGCTATGTTGAGTGCGACCGTGCTCGAGCTCTTCATCGGGGAGCTCCATTTCCCGCCCCTCCTTGTGGCGGTGGCAAAGGCGAAGTTCTATCACGTACAGCTGCTTCAGCCTCCCTTTACTGTGGAGGCCCAGTTTGATACGCTGGCAGCAGGCAAAATATTGGCTAACTTAGCGCCTTGTAGCTGTCTTGTGACGTCCCCCACATCTCCGTGGAAGCAGGTTACGTCTTCTAAACTTAGTCGTCTAACACTTCCTAGATTATACCTGTCTTACATTTTTCTTATATTACACCTGTTTTACACCTCTAAAAGGCTCCCGGTCACTACCTTTTCTGGCTATCCGCGACAGAGTAAATCAGCCCTCAAAAAACATCCTTATCCCCAGCCCCGATATAGAGTAAAACAGTTGGAGAATGGGCGAGGCCCATAATACATAGAGTAAATTGTGCGCAGCGTAGATTTTTTTTTGGGCGTCTTCGAGCCATGGGGTGGGGAAAGGTGGTCGGCTGTAGAGGTACCAGGGGTGCCCGGAGGGCCATGTTGAATTACTCTGTTACCGCAGCTAGATGGAGGAAGTGGCAAGGAAGTGGCTTGGACGCAGATGGTGGTTGGAAGCAAAAATAAGTGGCAAGGCCCTCCGCTTCGCTCCTACCATTTCGAAGAGTCCTCAGGGGTAATGGAAACACGGCAGTGTTGAAACAAGTTAAATTATGACTTTGAGCGTAATGAACAAAATATGAACAAGCAGCACATTGTCGAATCTTCATACATCATTATGATGATGAGACTAATCAGGGTGCCCCGAGTATTCAGTGGGGGAAATAAATGCCTAATATATTGAGACGCAAAGAGACTCGAAACTCCCCGACTCATGGGAAAATTCGCAAATTTTCCGCACCTACCTTTTTCCTCTAGAATCTCGAGAGGAAACATTACATATTTTACAGGATTTTCCCCCGAGTGCAGGAAAGCGACCTAAATAGTTCTGAATCCATTTACCTAAGGTAAATTTCATTGATCGCCGCAGTGCGTCTGGATTTCACTGTGTATATGGAGGCAGAAACCATCCTGAATTTGGGAACGTTACACCTCAGTTGGCGGGTTGTATTCCGATGTGACATTATCACCCCTGCATGCTCGGAAACCGCGGCTTTTCATCTGGATAATGTCTCTCAACATAATTGATATCGGCCGATATTCTGCACACTCCGCGGTAACCCTTTGGGTCTCAAGCTCCGTGTCCCCAGATATATGCAGTTTTTCCAGACACCGCGGATTTTCGTCTCTTGATCGTTCCTTGATACATCGGAATCCTCAACGGAGGCTGTGATACTCCCTTCCGCGCATTCATGACGTTGAAGACAGATTATCTTGGCCCGAGGTCATTGACGCACCAAGTTGCGCACTTTCTGCGCCCTCATGCGGACCGATCCGACGTGTCTCTGGGAATTTTCTACACAATCACTGTCGAACATCAATGATGGTGCGAATTGATTAGCTCAACAGCTAGACTAGTGACCGTCTGTCTATGAAACTGTCGATGTCTATCGACAAGCTTGCTTTCATAGACAGGCTGGTTTCGAGCCTGCTCAACAGTAGTCTCTCTTGACAGACGCTTTATCGATTCTAGCTCGTTCCTCGCTCGATAAAGTCTGTTGGTTACCGCGCTTGATACCCGGCGGCCTGCGTTATTATGTAATATCTCCCTTTCTGGGACTCACGTGCACAGTCCATTGACGCGACTTGAACACGTCTTAGAGGTAGCTGGGATTGAGGGGAAAAATTAAGGTTACTATTCCTAAATAGACACTTTCAAATGTCTCCTCAATTTTCCCTGGCATCAATAGAGCCAGTGGAGTTCCTCTACGAATATTTTCGTCTGATTTTCGTCATTCCTCCTCGGAAACACCCCACTGTCTTCAATGTGTGAAACTAACCAGACCTGATGTTTAGGATAGCTGTCTTAAATGTGTTCCCCGCCATCCGAGGAACTTCCTGAACAGTGAAGAAGAGAATCGCGTCTCGACGCGTCTCGGCTAAGTTCCCAAAACGGACGCTTACATAATAACGCAGGCCGCCTACTAATCAGCGCGGTAACCAACAGACTAGCTCAACAGCCCTTTCGGACATTTTGAGCCCGCGTTCTTCCTCCGCTTCATTTGGCGTTGCTCAGGGTTAAACTCTACTCGATAACTCGGGACACTCATTTTCACCAGGGATGTCTGATTGCGAATGGACCGATACCCGACTGATAGTAGCCTATGCCTTTGCCGCCCCGTTTTGAGGGTCAAAACGGATGGACATAGCCACTGTGGACATAGCCAGGGTCATAGCCACCGTTTTGACCCTCTGAACAGGCTGCAAACTAGTAGGAGTAGCAAGCTCAATTGGTGTGGGACACTAACTCACCGGAAAATCTCAACTTAAAAACCCATGACCTTCAAGAGAAAATCTACGCCGTCCGCACGTATCCGCTGCCAGCTGGACATCACTATCCAAGACGACGGTCTACTCGTGAAGAATAGAAGTAGGGGTCGGAGCGCGTGGGCCCACGCTCCGAGCGCTGGCGGCGAGCGGCCGCGTCAAGGGTAGTACGTGGCATCGGTCCGATATCCGCCGATCAGGCATCACTGATCATGATCAGTGGCACTGCTCGCCTTTGCTTGACACCACCTCACACTCATCCTCGCTGCAAGTCGCTCCGTCTCAGGGACTAGAAGATGGGAACTCCCGGCAGATTCCATGACTTGCTGTTCGATGGCTATCTGGGGGACCTTCACCTCGCTTACCGCGTCCAACGCCGGAACAGGTTCCGCTAGATCTCTAAGCTCTCGCTCGGGCAGCCGACTGGCTGCATCGTGACGGTTTCTTTCTTCTCGTGCGGGGCCACTCCTCCGGAAATGTCATGTGCTCAGCTCTTTAATATTACCTCATGTAATAGGCTTTCTCTGCCCGCACTCTACGAATACTTCCTACTGGAGCCGCTCGGGACCGTTGCCTGAACAAGGCTGGCTCTGTCCTTGTGCGAAGATCCGATCTATCTATCAATTCACTAGGATTATATCAGTCTCAGAAAATACTGTCCTCCAGTTGATCGGCGGAACCAAATCGCCATCGGACGCAATGCAATGAACCTCCGCCGCAGCGAAGGTCTATCCTCATGGTGGTCGTGAATCCGACTCTTGGGACGTGAACCCCTCTGTGGATATCTGGGAAGTGCCTCCTTCTCGGGTATGCGGGCTGTGGTGCATGGTGCACAGCTGCTTCGCCTGATATGCCCGCGTCTGAATGCCTCGATTTTCTCTTTTTATTTATTTTTATTTTACGTTCACCTTGCCACGTCTGCATCAATGCGGCTCCTTTTGGGCAGCGCGGATCGCTTGTTTCTCTGGCTCGCATTCTGTTAACCTCGCCCGCATGGACCTCGATTCCTGCTGTCTTCGAGGGCCCGCCGTCTGCGAGGTTCGATGTCACCATCTATCAGGCGTCAATCAGTGTTCCAGCTATGCTTGTCTTTCTCGAAATCTCTCTGATATATACCCTCTAGCTTATTCCTTGGTCCCCAACAGCCGCACCTGTTCTCACCCCTCGCCGCTCGCGACGCAAGTACTTGCCGGCCTACAAATCGAGGTTAATATTGGCACGATGGCGGGTGGACTGCTTCTGCATTCCTCTCATCAGGTCACGCAGAGTCTCCGTTCGACTCGGGGTCGGGCCTTCTGAGTTTTGCGCGCTATTTTCTTATGGGCTTGGTGGGCTCGACTCTTATTGTCTCCGCATCTCCGCGCTCTGTGTTGATTGGTACGCGCGGATTTCACTCAGCGGGGCTTAAAAGGTGCAAAGTCCCCTGGTATGCAGGAACACTGATTCCGCAGCAATGTCCCACTGAAAGCGATGTATCATGATCCAAAGTAAGTGACCGCACGACTGCCGCTCCTTTTAGCCTCACTCAAAAAATTACGACCATTTTTAGCGCGAATTCGGCTCGTCCAGCCGAACGTGCGCAGCCGCTGATATGCGCCTCGCTGGAAATAAGGTTTCCAGCCCTTCCGTTCGTCGTGAGTCATAATTCGTTCACGTCGACCGAGACTCGGGCCCTTTTCCACCAGACTTTGATTCCCATCGGACATGTACAGGCTGTGCCCATCAGGCTTCTCTTGTTCGTCAATGAGTTTTCCCGCTTTAGTATTGGAGCAGCCCCATGCTTCTATTCCTGTGACGCATCCGGGTGTGAATGGATGGTTGCGGAGATAGCAGATAATTAACCTTGCGTGAGTCCCGTCTTCGCCGGTTATGTGGCTAAGGTACACTATAGGACCAATTATGCCGACCCTCCTGTGAGCCAGAAGGCCATGGAGTCGACGGTTGGCGGAAGCTCGAAATACGCTGGTTTGTTGTCCATACGACATCCGATCGAACTGCACAGCCAGTCTATTCCGTGCTATTTATGCCGCGGGTGCGGTTCTTGTGGGAGTTCTCCCTACCAAAATGTTCCTGCTCATCGATCCGCTGGTTCTACCAGTTCTGTTCACAACTTCATACTCATCAACATCCCTGGATTCCTTTGAATAGATACTAAATTGGTCTGTTTTGATCTATGCCTCAAAATCCTCCTGACGAGTCGCCTAGACAGTTGCTCTCTTGTGCACTTTGGGTTATCGTCTTGGTTTCGTGTCCGCCTGACACGAGTGGGATTGACTTCTTCACTCTGACAATTGTCGGCACTGCTGGCTCGCCACTGCCCTCCTGTCAAGCATTGCAAACATCCAAAATGGAGCTCGGCAGATGGGCGGCATCATGCCATTTAGCCTTTCCGGACCTCCACGCTCAATCTGGGCCACAGATCCCTCGCTCAATCGCCGACTTCGGACCCATGATCCTTCCCCGGTGGATATCACGATGGCGGGCTCTGCTCATATGTGCAATCCATCAGAAGGTGTGTCGATACTTGCTGTACATACATAAATCGCTGAAAGGGCGGTCCAGCCTATTCCCTTCTCCTCCCACTTTCGCATATGGCGTCCAATTCCTCAGGACTGTTATCTGAGGCCGATGCATTGCTTCTAAAGAGCTATGGAAGTGTTACGATCCAGGAAGTCCTAGGTATACTTTTTGAAGGGGTATTCTTTGGTGAGTCCGGTGCTTAGAATTGAGATTCTCTTGCCGATATTCTCAGGCGCATATGGCATTTTCTTTGCCCTCGCTGTATACTCGATTCGGTACGTGCTCTGTGCTAAATTTTCGCGGTCTTTTGACTCAAATGGGCCCGACCTGCAGTCAGAGAGGCGTCAGGTCGCGCATGGCGATTATAATGTCCATCGTTGTGGGCTACCTCTTCGCTACTTCCGTCACTGCGTGGGCTGTGGATTGCTACATCGCATTCAAAAACATACATTCCCTTTATATGACTGCCGGGATCCCCCTTCTTGATCGAGCAGACCTGGCAGACGACACCTTCGATAAATTTGTCGGTGTGCAGGAAATGCTCTTTGTGTTTAACGTTCGTGAAGATGTCTCATATTCCACACGTTTGTTGACGAGTAGTATCCAGGCAATCGTCGCAGATGCGGTCGTCGTCTGGCGAACCTGGGCCGTTTATCAAGGACGGATCCTAGCTATTGTAGCGCCCTGTCTTCTACTTCTCGCGGCATTTGGTTGGATTTCTGTGCAACTTTAGCGCCAGTTGTGTGCTCATTGGACTTGTTCGCAGTTTTTGCGCTCATAGATGTTACTTTCAGTCTCTATCAGGGATCAACGCCACTCCCTGGAGCCGCGACAATTTACTTGAAGTCGCAAATTCTCGTGTGGGCTTTCTCTCTCGCGACCAATATTTTGTGCACTGTATTGATTGGATTGAAAGCATGGTACACAATCAATCCCTGCTTATGACCCTGCTAACCAAATACCAGGCAACATCGGAAGATAATGAAAGAATTGAGCCTCGGCGTGAAATATCATGGGATGTCCACAGAGAACGTCCTTTCACTCCTCGTTGAGTCTGGCTTCATCTACAGTTTCCTCTGGGTATGAAAACATCCCGCATTCTCGTGCTGTCCTTTTGACGACAACTTTCAGGGAACACAAATCATAGGCTACTTGGACTTTAGACTCGACTCCCCGTGGAACTTTATTTCCGCGGTCGTCGTGAGGATAGGCCGCCAGATAACGGGCATGTACCCGACCCTCATCATCGTCATCGTCAATTTCAAGCGTACAATATGGGAGGAATACCCGATCAGTACTCTGGGCCTCGGTTCGCACTCCTTGAGCGGTCGAACTAGAGCGACGAGGACCGATACCCGCCCCGAAGTTGGCATTCACCTTGAAACAGTGAGCGACGCCATGCGCCGAGACTCTGGGATTTATCGACGCGACAAGCAACCTGATAAAAACGCCTTGAGCTCGCGAGATCGAGTAGTTGTACTTTAGCGGAACCGACAGAAATAAATTCATTTGTCCTCACGATATCCTCTGATTTCGGACAATATTCTGCTAGCTCTCATTCATCTGAAAGCTCCAGGACCAGACCCACCTCTGTCCCTGTGGACGGCGCGAGCCCCGCCGGCACGTAGGCCAGGCGCACTAACGCGCCCAACTGCACCGCGGGCACGAGGGAGGGCGGGTAATTCGTAGGAGATGTTGCGTCGACCGGCGTAGACTGGTTTCCGAGGAAGGCCCAGCCGTAGCTGACGAATTGCGTTGTGACCCACTGGAACATCTGCGTCGGGGGTGGGATCGTGGAGATGTCGTTTCTGTGGGTGGAAGGTGCGATGAGGAGGAGGTGAATGAGCCAGAGGAAGGGGTGCTTACACGCAGGTCTGCACCGAGAGGGTGATGTTTGAGCCAGTGAGCGAGGAGGCGGTAAGACAGAGGGGGATGCTGTCAGGCGTGGATATGGAGGCGGTCTGGACCATCGGGCTGCGTCGTCTCGTTAACTCTCTTAGCACAGCGCAGTGGCCGAGGCGCACCCGAAACTGGTCTCTTCGTTGGCGGACGCGCCGCAGATGTACGCGTTGAACGCGAAAAAGTCCACGTTGAACCCCGCGTTGAGGGCGATCACGCTGAGGATCGGGTTCCCCGCGGCGTCGAAGGGACCGCTGGAGCTGAACCCGAGCACGGTTCCGCCTGAGCCGGCTTGTGCGCCCCACTGCAGTTCCTATATGACAGAATCACACTGATTATTCCGGCGAACATGGTCTGACTGGGGTGGACTCACAGCGCGGCCGTTGTCGCCGCAGAAGGCGTTCGCTGTCGAGAGGGATAGGAGGGTAGAGAGAAGGAGGGTGCGGAAAGACGGCATGTGGGGGTGGGGTGGGCGATTGCTGGGGATCTTTACTGGCGGAAACTGGGATATTTATACCTGGCGTTCATTTTGAGTCAGTTTCCAGCACCATGTTACGTCCAGCCAACCCCGAGCTGCAGATTTGCAGTGCTAGTGTGGGTTCAATTGATTTGCTGCCGGTGCACACGCGCTTCTCAATTATAAATAGACCCCGCGTACTTTGCTCTTCCTAGTACTTTCGCTGCCTGTGGCTGGATATCAAAATTTCCGTAATTCAAGAACTTCATATTACATGTAATATACGCGTAATTTAGATTTCTTACGCGGGGACCCTCATCCCGGATGTAAATTTGTAATTTCTCACAAGCTTACCAAACCTTCGCTTTCGAAGGACACTTTGAACTTGTGCGTCCCGGCCACGGGCATGTGGGACGAAAAATGGCGAGCGTGGGGCTCCTTGGTCTTCTACCACCACCATCACCATCCCACCCACGGCCGTTGGCGGCGAGATAAACCAGGGTGGTAGTCGGAGATGGGCCAGGAGTGGGTTTACGGTCCGATTTCGGAGCACACGGTGACCCCTGCCGACCGTACGATTTTGGGACGACGGAAACGCGCAGACTGAGAGATGGACGCGACGCGACGCCGCTCACGTGCCCACGGAACCGCAGTGCAGACAAAGCACAACAACTTGCCTTCTGCGTCCGTCTGTCAGCACACAGTCAGCGTCGCCAGGCTAGCCTGTTAACGTCCGGCCCACTCCTTCTGTCTATTCAGCTTGCTACCTAAATGTTCCTGATCTACACGAATTTAAAGCCGATGGGTCCCCTATACTCCTCCTTCTCAAACCGCGTACCGCACATTACACACCGTATCTCTCTGCACTCCTTGTCTCACTGTTCGAGATGCATTCCTCGGGCTTTGTACCGAAATCTGTCCCCAATTCTCTTCAGGCGCCACTTCAAATCCTGCCTCCGCTGTCTACCCTCCTGCTAGATCGGTCGTCTTCCAGGCCGGATTTTGCTCGATCCCTTCGCTGCCCACCCCCGCTACATTCGCGCTACTCCTCCTCTCTCGTTGCCCATGTTATCTTCTTACTTCCTCATGCCGCGCTGCAGATCCTTCCTCCCTGCTCAAAATGCGGCCCTCCCGACGCGTACCAGTCCCTGACCCATGTCAATCATCATACGTAGATTCGCTCCCGTTTTGGGGCCAATGCTGACAACTTTGAACTTACATCGAGCTCTCAGGGAGGTGACAGATCTGCGATGCACAGAGGAGGGGGGAGGAAGAATACGGCTGCGCTCCGCGGCAGATGACGTCCGCACGCTACTGACCACCACAACACTACTCACCAACGACAACCCACCGCCCCTTCGCTTCTATCAATCCCCGATGCGCCCTTTCTGCGAGCGACGCGGCTTCGCTGACGACGCTACTGCGGTTCATTTAGGTACCCAAACAAATTGAAGTGTGCATCCCGCTTAGCTTGAGGTGCATCTCAATAGGGTTTGGCATTTGGAACATATCTTTCGCTTGCAGCATGTCGATACAGCCATTCCTTCCCTCTCGAAGGAATAAACCGTACACTATATACGACGGGTGGGGGCGTCGTATATGAAATTTAACTAGATTCATTTTCTCCTCGCGACGAGTAAATGTACGTTATTAGTTAAAGGGTTCTGGGTGTGAGGGGAAGGGCTCGTGCCGCAGGCGCAGTTGGAGTTGAATTTGAAGCAACCCTCCGATCTAGTTTGATCAGAGGGTTGGCTCAAAGCAATTCAAAAGTGACGGGGCTTACTGGGCAAAAACAAGCAGTATAAATACACGCAATGTACTGCTAATTTACCTCTGTTTCACTCATGAGTCCACTTCAAACAATCCGGACGTATTCAATCTAATGAACGCGACGCGTTTGTGTGTGCGTGTGGTGACTGATTGGTTTCCGCTTGGCCGTGATGATTGATCGGATCTCCTCTTGACCTTTCCTCCCTCTTATCCTTTTTCATGCCTCCCCGTGCCTCGTATCTTTATTCCTACCTCGTTTTCCCTTCTTCTATTATTCTCCGTTTTCCATGCACGACCATTTCTCGCCCACCTTCCGTGCTCCCAGGCATTCCGTCCCACTCCGATGTCCATCTTTCTCCGCTATCGCTTGTCTTGCTTTTTTTCTCGGGCGCTTATTGGGCGCTTATTCCGAACTTTTATTCGGTTTTTTCCTCTTCGCTTTCCTTTTCGAGGTTCCACCATGTTCTTCCCTGTCTTTCTACTTCATTTCTTCCCTTTTCCCTCTTGGCGATACAAAATCTGACGCGTAACTCCCGCAGGCTCCCACCGACACCAACGCCGACCTAGCGCCAGCTCGTCACGAAGCACTTCGTCGCAATAAAGGAATAGGCTCATACATAATTAAATAAATCTGCCGTGCGCACTTCCTGCAAGACACCGAGTTACTGGCAATATCCAGTGTGGTCAAAAAACTTTTAAAGAACGGCGCGTGCTAATCTCCACACATATACAAGCTCTCGCATCACCCCAGATTTTCCTGTCCAATATTCTGCACACACTCAGCGGCGCGGGCGCAGGGAACACGAGTCCGCATCTGGGGAGCGACAATCCTGAGCCCCGTGGCGCTGGCGTACCAGCCGGCATACCTGCGTGCGGGCGCATCTTCGTCTTCCGCCTTCCCTGCGTGCTGGTAAGTCGTTCAGCACGACTACATGTACTTGCGCTGACGCAGATACTCGTGTAGATGCGCTGCCTCCACTGCAGCATGGCCTCGATAGGCAGCCGCACACCGTCGAGACGGGCCTTCGTCTGCCCGTACAAACGCTGTCCAAGGGCTCATCGCCCAGTGCGAGCTTCGCGCGCCTAAGCCTCGTGTTGCCGTATCCGGGCGCACCCATGGCGCTCCCGACCCAAAACGGCGGCGGCGTCATCCAGGTCGTACACACCGACGACGCGGTAACCAAGCTCAGCGACCGCGTCCGCTGCCGCTGCTTCAATTACTGCACCATCGACACTAGCACGTGGCGCCGCTCCAATCTGCCCCCCGGTAATTTTAAAGTCCAAAGTCCGGCCTCCTTTAAGTTACTCGACGCAGATACTTACTTCGCCCTGCAGCTCTGCAACAAATGTGGCGTCTTCGAGCCCGTGCCCGCACCCCCAAGCAGTTCCCGCACAAGCACGGCCCACTCGCCTCCTCGCCTCTCCGCTCGCGCTCGTCCCCTGCACAACAAACACAGGTGAATGTCCTTCCTTGCATTCGTCGTACTTTTTCTCACCACATCATTTCATCACCAAATCTAGGAAAAAGTGTTAAGCCCAGGTAAGGATCGTGATTTCTCGGCAATCCTGAGGCTCAATCGCGCGCGCTCATAACCGCTTACAATCTTCTACAATTGTTGTGTGCCGCAGAGGAGCGAGCACGACCTGCATCTAATTATTGTTTGGATCGTCCTGTGGTCGGCTTATGGTACATTGCAGCGTCCTCCATGGCCCTCCAGGCTGATGGCTCTGAAGTTGACCCCGTCTTTGGAGCTCAAACTAAGCTGGCCAAATGTCTTGACGGGCGTTCGGAGTTGCTCGGCTGGAAAACGCCGATGGCCCGTGCGCTGGGTCGCGTGATTGATGAAATTGGTTGCTTTTGATTTGATGGGGACTTTTCTGACATCTCCCTCCACTCCCTCTCAGGCAGCGCCAGCGCAGTCTAACTCTTCTCTGCAGATTACCAGCACCTCCGACCTTTACTCCTGTCAGCCATAATATCCAAGATCAAGACTTGTCTCACCCATCGTGCTCGACTCGTCCCTCAGAACCTGACACGCTTCAAAACCTGTCCGCATATGCCATTTGCAAGTCCTGCAGCGATCTCTACTACTGGTCCGCCTCAATCTTCAAAATCCACCGATTCAGTCTTCATCTGCCTGACTCTGGTCGAGGACCGACCCCAACAAGCCAAGCGTCAAGATTCCACTCTCCTTCAAGCCATTCCCTCCCAGTACTCCACCGTCAAACGGGCACACATCGCTCCATTCCGCTACCTACCTTCCTCTTTTCCTTCTCTTCGTTCCGCCGTCATTCATCCTGCTCCCCTCCTACACCTCCTCTTTCTGTCATTCCTACACTCTCCCCACATCCACCTTTTCCCCGCTGTTTGCGGTAGCTTGCTCGCTTTTTTTTTCGTCCTTGTCACACTATGTCACGTCACATCACCTCGTGCCGTAGAAATTAAGAGTCTATATTTTCATTTGCCCACTCGGCTGATACTTCCGATACAATCCTCAGAACATACTGTTAGAACCAAAACGGCATGAGGGCTTTTGTTTCTTGTGCTCGCACAGTTCTGGTTGTAGCAAAAAACATATTCAAATTGTTAGATGCAGGTGGTGCGTGGACTCGGTGTCAAGGACACAATCGCCTGAGTTCAGGGTCGTTGATTCGGTTGCGGACACTGATCCGCCAGTCTCAATACAACTTATTTTTATATCTACTGTGCCGTAAAGATTGAAACCATTTATATGAATCTCGGGTGACAATCAGCATTCTCCAAGCCAACCGAGCCAGTAATTGAGATGGATACCACAAACCCCTGCGCTCGGAAATAATATAGCATAGTGCGCGAAGTAAGCCTATTGTTTACAAGAGCGAGGCGGGGCGCTCCGCACCCCGGCGCTTCGTCTGAGCCTATCACAGAACATCCTCGAGGCTGTCCGAGATCCGAAGTGTTCGCCTCCGTCTTGAGGAGCCGTTTGATTCGAGGAACCGTAGGGTTCAAGCCGAGTCCAATATCAGAGGGTGGCAGGGCTCTGCGGCGCCGCGAAGCCACGCGGCATTCAGCAGGCAGAGGGGGCCGGTGGAAATGACCGAGCGGGATTTAAAACGGCTTCTGACAACCTTATGTTATAAAGAGAGAGATATCCCCATCATTGATTCCGAACTCCCCGTTCTATTGAATAAATACAACGGCCCGCTCCGTTGCCAGATGCGTTTATGAGCCAACAGTGCAGTATAAAAGAATGAGTTTTCCAGGTCACAATCAATCCTCTGTCCAAGACGTCCAGAAGACAACAATGAAGTTCACCATCGCTTTCATCCTTCCTTTCGTCGCTGCAGCAATGTCCAATGTACGCCCCACGTTTTGTTCCCGGCGCATTCGTATCTCACATTCTGCACAGCCCGCCGCTCTACGTCGTGAGTCGGCGCTCGAGGCCCGCGTGAGCAACTTAGCCGAAAAGCCCGCTGTGCATCCTTTACTGATCATTTTTGGGTCGGTGTATAGTGCTCGCTGGAAGTCTCCTGTTCCGGTGGCCCCACCGAAGTCAGCCAGTGCGTTGCGGAGGGCTTCAGCTGCGTCATCGGTGCCTCCACCGCCAGTGCTGCCTGCAACAATGATTGCACCTGTATTCCCTCCCCGCCGTGCGAGTGAATCTTTGAACTGCCAAAAAACGAAGAATAGAAATAACTGCAGGATTACGAGAATGAATGTATTAGAATCTGGCGAATCGGAGAGTGTCGATTTGAATCCGCCTAGAATATTCAATCCCACATTTCTCCGTTAAACGTATTATTGCCGGGTATGATACGGGCAGAGGACGAATGAATTATCACAAATATACTTGAAGCCGGGTCTTGACTGGGCCGTCCTAAAATTACGGCGAAATTCTGCCGGTACCTAGATCTGTGTCACTAATTTTGCGGGGAGAGCTCCGCGCGAGGGTAACGGCATGCCATTATCGAAGGGTTCCGTCTTGGAGAGCAGTTGCCGACTCGGAGGAGGGAATCAATTTCCCTCCCCGGTAATGCCGGCGTTTACCTCGTAACACGAATCCTCCCACTATTGAGAGCGGGAGAATACATTCTAGGAACGACAGACACATTATTGGTATTATTCTTCCATTTCAGGAACGCTGGACACGGCACAATCTGATAATTAATCCTGGATCCGAATTAACACTTTGCACTGAATTGTCGACATGCAGTTCGCGAGGGATCGGCCCTACAAGGGACAAACAGCCATACAGCTTCCATCGATGTCAACTTTCAACGCTCTTCCGTAGAAAGGTCAAACTCACGCCCTGGTATGCACCGGAGTCATCAATTCGAGGGGGCAGCAGAACTCGCCGGTTGGGCCTAAACATTAGGATCCAGTTAATTGGAATGCCGATCCAGAGAAATGAGAGGATTGGTACATGGCGGGTCCTACGACAGGATTATCAATACAGTTGAAGGGTGTACTGGCAAATGAAGGAACGCACATCACTTGCTCCGCCTGGGTGCGCCCAAATTTAAATCAGCCATGATGCTGTGAGTGGTCAATGAGACCTTACAGGGAGCCAACGAGTCTTGAGCTGCAGCAGGAGCTGCTTGGGCGAACATTAGAATGGTGAAGACAGCAGTGGAGAGCAATTTGTGAAACATTTTGTAGGCGGCGGCAGTCGTCGTAAAACATCCCCTCTTTATATACCCGAAATCACTGGGGCAGTGGGGCAAGAGGGTAATTCAAATTTGCTGCGGGGCGCCCGGTGATCCCTACCTACCTACGGTAGCCTATCCGAGTTACATGGAGGTAGGCCTGCATTTTTAGCCAGCATTTACGACATTCGTCGGGAAAAGCTTCAGGGCAACGAGAGAAATGTTCCAAGGGGAGTCGACTAAAAGCCACGAACGTGGAGGGTCTTAATGGACATTGTATATATTCGGAGGCGACACTCTTTGGTGGTCGACAGAGGAAGATTGAAGACAAGATCCGACGTGAGCGGATCGCGGCATCCAGAAAAAACTTAGAATATTAATGTAAGCGCAAAATCGTGAGGCAGTCAAAAAACGGCTTGCCAGTACGGGAACCGGAATAGCTGTGGGACGACTTACGCAGCTGATGGGGACGGAAGTGCGGATATAGAACATTAGCGCTGGTGGTCGCACATGAGGAAATATGAATTATCAGGAAACTTAGGCGTAGATGCGGCGGTGGGACGTAGTAAGGCGCGGTAGCCGGAGATCTTCGTCGTCATCGAAAGGATCGGAGAAGGATCACCGTTTCAAGCACCTAGGAGCACCAGCTCTGCTATAGACACGACGTTCGTGGCATCGGCCCCGCGTTCACGCTCCGGCGCTGGGACACCTCTTAGTGAGGTTACCCTCGATCTTCCCGAGATCAATGTCCGCGGCGGCAGCTATGGTATATGGTAGGTGCATATTCGGGATTGAATACGTGTGGAGCACGACTTACAGCCCATCACGTTAACGTCGTGGTTCCTTCGCTCACCGTATACACTGCGCTGGACCGTCATTGCTTGACTTGGGACGGGATAATCTCAACTCACAGTGGATGGAGTGGAAGTCCACGACAGGCGCGAGTGTCTTGAGCGTAACGCCGTCCCAGTCGGCGAACCCCTTTTCTGAGTTGGCGTCAGGAAAATTAGAACGAAGTTAGATCCAATTCAGCACCCCCACAGGAAACCAATTGGATCGTCGGATCGAGCAAGCGCAGTGCCTTCGCCCACTGGTACGCCTGCTTACTGTAGTCCGCAGCGTTCATCTTGCCGACTGAATCTCGCATGCATAAAGGAGAAAGAATATAGGCTAATGAACAACTTGCCTTGCCACGGACCCCAGATCTCGTTCCCCAGCGCCCAGTCCTTGACTCGGTATGGCTCAACGTGCCCGTTTTTGCGGCGCATATTAGCGTAGTGGGTGTTGGAAGAGCTGTGGACGCGTGGGCAATTTAGTTGTTAATTAGATGCGGAGACACACCTGTTGCAATATTCCAGCCATGTCAGCGCATCTTCAAGTGTGCCAGTGTCCATGTTGAGATAGATGTAGGGCTCGACGCCGAGTAGGCGGCACCATTTAATAAACTCATTTGCATGAAGTGAGTTTGAAGCGAACGAGAACATGTAAAAGTCGAGTGCACCTGTCCCAAACTGGTTGCTCTCCTCCGTCAATCACGCCAGCTTTGGGCCTACACTATCTAAGAGAGTTTTGTGAGTTGTACTCCAAAAATAAAGGCGACAGGCGAACCTTGCCATCAATAAAAACTCACAAAATTGCTACCGATGTACCCTAATCAATATCACGAAAACGCCCAAGCAAAACAACCGACCCTCCAGGATATCGCACAACCAGAACCTTAAGATCCTTGAATGCCTGGAGGACATCCTTGTTGATGTCCGTGACCCGTGCTCGTTGCCATCGTCGTACACTCCGCCGTAGATGCAGCGGCCCATGTGCTCCATGAAGCCAGAAAAAATCAAGGGGTCTACGGGCGCGACGTGGCATGTGGGTTCGATGCGGATAGACGGTGCCATGGTGGTTTCTGAGAGTGCTTGTCGATGAATGCGCAGTTGTCGCAGAAGTGAGTTCAGGTCTCGTAGACAGATAAGTGGGTCAGAAGTCCAGGATATGGGGTCCAAGGGAGGAGTAGAAAATGAGTACGAAGGTCCCAGAAAGTCGTGGAAGCGTAGAATGAAAATAGAATGTTGATTGGTGAATGTGCCGTGTGGGCGTGGAGTATGAGTGAGGCGCATATAGACTTGATGTGGGCGATAAACTGGGGCTCAAGTGGAAGAGTTTCACTGGCGACGTAGTCACGGTGAACTAAGTTCACTGGTCGCGTCGACAGTGGTGGTTCGGGTGTAAAAGGTTATGTTCATAAATATCCACATACAAAACAAATACGCGGCCTGATGGCCGATGTAAGGTAAAGTAAGCATAAATATAGATTGAAGGGAGAGCGACGAGCAGTCCACCCACCCTACCTCACAGTGAGATGCAACGAGCTGCTTTCGGAAGCAGTACTTGTCTCTGCCGGACCGTGGAACCGCGGGTGCTGCGGCTGCTGACTTGGGCGGCCCACCGCGGGCCTAGATGTCATTTCGGACCAGCTTCATGTGCTAAGGTTCCAAGTTGATTCAGACCGCTGTTCGCGATTAGGTGGAAGCCACTCGGTGCTCGAAACGGTGTCATCGGACGCTCCTTCCTTGCTCTTTTGAATTCAAATGGGGCGAGTTCCAAAGCATAGGGTGCGGACGAGTGAGAATCTGGGCCCTGGGGATCGCTGGAGGGCGCGAGTGGGGATCGCTGGAGTGACAGAAAAGAATGGATGTTTGGCTCTTTGTTTGTGTCTGTTGCGCGAAAACTTGATCAATCTTCTTTTCTCTCTCCGCCATCACGAACTCGGTGACCTCCGCGAACTTCCCGTTCACCTCAGAATGCTCTGGAACTTGGATACTGTGATCTGTCTGATCTGTCTGGGCTCGCCTCCAACTGGCCCAACACCTGCCGGATGTGTTTGCCCTCAGGATGCCCTAACACCGGCCCTCGCCCGACAATCTTCGCCTTCTCCAAGTCGGTGATTCATCCAGAATTGCCAGACATTTATCTTATTCATTATTGGAATGGATTATTAACCATCGACCCGCGCTTATCTTCGCTTACAGACGGCATCAATCCAGCTGCCAGGCAATCCGGGACGTGCGGGGGCTCTTGAGCGCCGCACACTACTATTGTGCCCAAGTGGTATGAATTTGCACAATTGGTCTGAATTTCCGATCTCCCTGTTTCCTCTCTTCCCCGTTGCCCCCGGAGTTTTTTGGGATGAATACATATACTATTTGTCTATGGATGTGTAAAATAACTAAGGGATCGGGCAAAGGGAAGATATCGAGAAAGAGCAAGTCGGACCTATTTTTGGTCTGTGCTCATGTTCTGAGCTCACCGCTGGCACAGAGCTTCCAGGAAAAATTGAGGCACGTTATGCAGGCAATAAGAAATCTTTTGTCTCTTGGGATTTTCTTACCGGGCGGGGCGGTCGTGTACTGGCGGTGGAGGCACATATAGTCACAAAATGTCACAATGGAAATGGCCGCTGATCAGAGATCAAATTTGTCACGCACACCGCCCTCCATCTCCAGTACACGACTGCCCCGCCCCGGCAAGAAAATCCCAAGAGCCAAAAGTTATTCTATTGCATATATAATTCACCTCAATTTTTCCTGGAAGCTCTTCTAGAGCGGTGGGCTCATAACATGAGCACATCCCAAAAATAGGTCTAACTTGACGCGCCGGCAATGCTTTCTCAGTACCTTCCCTGTGCCCAATCCCTTAGTTATTTTACATATCCATAGACAAATGGTATATGTATTCATCCCGAAGAACTCCGGGGGCAACGGGGAAGAGAGGAAACAGGGAGATCGGAAATTCAGACCAATTGTGCAAATTCATACCATTTGGGCACAATAGTATCTGTCACTCATATCTGCTACGGCCGTACATCCACTGCTATCCATGAGAAAGTCTCGGAAATATAACTTCATGGCTTGCCGCGCTTCATCCTTTTCTTGAGCCACAATCGAAATCTGGGCTCCAGTCTTGAACGCGTATTTAGTGTTGACTCCGGAGGCGCATATGGGCGCTCTGAGTCACAAACCACTGATGCGAATTTATGTCTACTTCGGGGAGGATTTCTGTGCCCAGCTGCTTCCTAAGGCGGCTTGACTCCCTGAATAATCTTATAGCTTAGTGATCTTCCCTGCAATTTGTTGGAACGCCGGGGTAATATTCCTCAGCTTGCGCCACAGATTTAAGTTGAAAGGCTTCCAGTGACCATGCCAGCACTCTTCATCCCACCATGAAGCAAGGAATGTTTTCCCTCAACTCGCTGACGCCACTGCAAAATGGGAAGACATGTGTGAACTGTCGTTGAGTGTGTAGAGGCTAGAATATATCGGTCCGTCATGCACTTACCTACGTCATCTGCAGCCGTCGAAAAATTGTTCGTTAGCCCGTGATCGCTGACATTATGTACACTGACGAGCTTCCGCAGAAGTGCGACGGCCGTAAACCTCTGTGCGCACCGCGTGCGAAATATTCGACAACCTTCGGTGACTGCAAATACACTGAGAACGGGCCTCGCAGGGACAGATATTCGAAGGTGGGACCCACGCATCACGTCGGTCGTTGTCGTTGATATTAACTTAATTCTATAGAACAAATATCAATACTGCAAGCTCAGATAGAGGAGTTAGAGAAGCCAAACCCGCCTCGACTTGCTCTATTTCCTTACTAGTTTGCCGTCCTGTTCTGTACCACAGAAGGTGTGGCTATGTCAAGACACAGCCCCAGCCATATCCTAGTAATGTACTATTTCGACCGAATGTTCAGGTGACGGGTGATGGAGGGCACTGAACTGAACAATTTTGGTGTAGGTGACAGTGACGGCGGTGTTTTGAGGCCCAAATAGGCTCGAAAATGAGAAAATTTCGCGTCCGGCATTCGCCGGACTACTATATATGGAAATGTTGGGGTGATTGCCGAGAAATGAACATCCAGAAGAATGAACATTTGAGGTGACGGGTGACATGGCGTGAACATTCGTTCAAAATAGTACAGTATTGCATATTTCGCTATTGCTTCGGGTGACTCGGTCCTGACTGCGATAAACATGAGCACGGTCATGATCGCTCTTATACTTCCCAAAAATTTAGCGGTCCAGGATTCTCAATGCACAGAGTGTCATAGAATGAGGAACCGTGTCTGCTGATCCACTATGGACTACGTGAGGAAATGATTCGAAAAAGTATGAGTATGATAAAGATCGACAAATATTAACGGACTGACCCAATTTTTTCGCAAACCCAGGGCATTTTCGAGCCAGATTGTCGTATGGAAGTTTGAAATGTCAAAGGAAAAATAATATGTATTATATGAGGATTTTGAAAACCACCTTGTATCTTGTGTTTGGCTTGCACATTTTACTAGACCTTGATGATTTTCGAGCAGAGGGGGATGAACCGATTCTCATGTAGTATTCAGATCAGACCTCGTGAATGCACGGCGCCGTTGGTATTGAATTCAATCTAAACAGCACAAACAGCGCAATGTGTGGGTTAGATTGCGGGAAACAAACCAGAGAATATAATTAGAGGTGGATGCAGTGCACAAAAGCTCACTCCCCAAAAACTAGAAGCAACGAATCAGAATTGAAAGCAGGGTAAAATGTTTAATATAGCGATGTTGCCCAGAATGGAAGTCTTGTTCCGTTTCACTGAGTACGATTGTTCTAGCAGAAGAGACCCCTTCCTCCCCAACCAACATAGAGATGGGAGAATTTCAGCGTTCCAGCACCTTTCCTGCACCGGTCATTCCTACATTCTTCGGCACCGTGAATACTTTCAGAGGATGCTTTTCGCATTATGAACGAGATGCTCGAAGGGAGACTCCCACGCGTTATGTGTCGTTGACCGGATATAGATCGTGGTCAAGTCATTGCGGGCAGCGTGTTCGTGTTCAATCCTCAAGAAGCTGAGATCAAGCGATGGAAGGGTTCGTTTCCATTTGTATCTGGGCATTTCCCTGACCCTTATACATATACATAGATGACTTGCTCTGGTCACTGGCGCGCCAGCTTGGCAACTTCCAGGTATGTTGGGGGCGGTCCTCGGAGTACATGTTGAACGAAGCCATACCAGATTTACCGAGAGATTGAAGAACCGCAGACACGCCACCCAGAAATCATGATCAAGGCCGACGGTTTAGTGAAAAAGGACAAATATAAATCCACCATCAACATTGCCCCTAACTAGCCGTAGACTGTTACCGCAGGCACACTGCGCCTCATTTCTTACTGCACAACATCCGAAAGTGCATTACGGTCGGTGGAGTAGAGAGGGAATTTCGCTGAAAATTCCTCTCGTCCGAGATACCACGTAAATTACTAAGTCTACAGTCTCTGCCATCGTGGGATCGGAGTGGGACCTAGAACGCAAGGACGCTCTCGTCTGGATATGCATAGTACAACGGAGTTACAGTGAGCGATCAAGTATACGATGATGCACCTGAATTGCGAGTGCTTGTGACCGTAATCTGTCGCATCTATTGAGATTCACCAGATTGGCGACATCGAGGGCGACTCCCTGGGATGAATCTATTTGGAAACCCGGGGTTGTTGCTATCTGGAAAGCCCATGATTTGTAAGACGAGATCTGACGGCGGCTGATGGCGGAGGCGGCGGGATGGGGCGGACTCTTCTCAGAGTGTTTCTGGTGGCCCAAAAGATATGCTCAAGAAAATTATATGAATAAAATGCTACCTCGAACAGTTGGCTGCAATTTTTTCCTTTCATTTTAGGGGCCAAATCTACTGTGATTGTGAATTCAATACTTTTTGTGTGAAAATGGCTGAAAAATGTCCAAGACTTGGCGAAAAAAATCAGGGAAAAATCTGGAGCTTGTGGGGATGTATTCAATACACACTCGCCATTCCGCGCCCCCATATAAATCGCTTTTGGCCCCAAAATTGGGCAGGACATCGCATAAGAATGACTTGGATCTTATCTGCTCTTATCTTATCACTTCTTAGGGGTTTCCAAATAGTGATCGGTTATTTGGAAACCCTGTTTCTGGTCACGTGGGGGGTTTCCAAATAGATTTATCCACTCCCTGTACTCGAATTTCAATAACCCGAAGAGCGTCCGTAATGATCCCGACATTCGCGACGGTATTCTCCGCGATAGCCTTCGCCGTGGCGGTTGGTTTAAGGCCCGGCCTCATTTTAAAATGGTCCGAGGTTGAAATTTTGGTGGGGGGAGTGACCTGAGATTCTGCCGGCGTTATCAGGTTGGGCGGAGACTCTGCCGCATCGCTATTTACAGCGACAGATGGGACGTCGGTTATGATCACCGGAGCGGTATGCGAGCGAGTGATGGATCTAGAATTAGACGGTGGTCCGAGCTGCGCACTGGCAGCAGACAACCACAAGCACATTTTACTGCGTTCCAACTCAGGGCGCCAAATATTACTCGACACGCATTCGCTCCTGTTCACTTCGGACGACCTAATAGCCGCCATCCGCAATGCGCCATCGCTCACGCACTTGCAAATAGACTGTTGCAATAAATGCTTTGATGATGCCTCCATCCGCTCTCTGTTCAACAAAGACGGTGTGGCACTCCTCGCTCCCACTTCCACAATTTGGTTGTCAAGACCCACATCGTAAATTTCACCGAAGAGGTTCTGGCAGGCATGATTGTGTCGCGATGGTGGACAGACACCGAACTTGCCTCGTACGCAGTCCTGCCAGCAGTTGCGCGCTGGACACACGTGGAATTGGAATTCCATTCCCGCTGCCGGAGGCACTACCTGGGTCTGCATTTTGCGGATATAGTGAAGGACATACCTTCCAATATTCTCATATATTCCAAAGACATTGTGGAGTAAGTTGGACACTCAGCGGCGGCTTTGCTTACGAGTTGACAAATGTACACTGTGCTCTGGTTCATGAAAGCAGGCGTGTGGGCTATTCAGGATCTTGAATAGAATTAGAGCCCATTGAGCGGCATGAAAGTGATGCAAAGGTCTCAGATTTTGTTCAGTATCTTGTCTAGCTAATTGATTTATTTAAAGAACCCTCATGACACACGATTATCCCGCCTGACATTCTTGCTCGTTTGATTCCTTCAATCGTACAAAAAGTTGGCTGTACTCACCATTCCTGGTAGCAGGAGTAAAATGGGCTAGAAGGGAGTGTTAACTCGAGATACTAGGGAAAGGAATAGGTAAATACTCACTCATTCTCCCCTCGCCACCCAACACACTTCCAGCAATCAAATACATGCTCCGGATCATACCTGCCCTTCACCTCCCACAACCTCCCATAATTATCCCCCCAAAACGTCTCCTCCCACTCGGGCTCCTCATACGACGCTTCATTCACATACGCGCCGCCCCCGGGACTCAACGCCTTCAACGGTGCTAACATATCCAGGAACCCCAGCGTGACGTTCTTCTGCGCCGCAGCCTCCAGCGGGGCGGTCCACTCGGCCACATGAATGACATGCCACAGCGCCGTCCGCCACGCCGGGTTCACGGAAGTCTTGCGCTCCGTATCCGGGTTCGAGAGTGGCATCTCGAAAACGACCTGTGTCGCGGTGATGTCCGTATCCGGGAGCAAGCCCCGCGCCGTCGTGATGCCGTAGATCACAGCATCGACCAGCGCGGCGATCGAAGCGGTGGTTGTGAACAGGGACCGCGGCATGAGGCGGGAGGCGAGCAGCTGCGATATGCCCGGGGGCTCCGTGGCCTTCGCGTCAGCTTTGGAAAAGACCGTGTAGTCCAAGTACGAGGCGTACGAGGTGAAGTTGCTCGTGAGGATCGTGATCTCCGTTGAATTGCTCACCGCCTCCACGAACGGCGCCATCAGCGCGGCCAGCTTGGTTCCATCGTCCGCGAAGGGCAGAACTGCGCCGAATTCGACGCCGTTGACGAGGTAGTCCACACTTCCCGCCACCAGCTCCTGCGACCAGGCGAGTTGGTTCTCCGCGTGTGCGGTGAGGATCTCGCGCAGGCCGTTGCCCTCGGCGCTGAACTCGGCAAGGAGATTGTACGTGTGGATGGGCAGCGCCGGGTGCAGCTGGACGCGGTACTTGGTCAAAACGGCGAAGGTCCCGCCGCCGCCACCGCGCATGGCCCAGAACAGATCTGGGTCGATACACTCGTTAATGACGCGCACTTGCCCATCCGCCGTCACAACCTCGAACTCTACGGCGTTGTCCACCATCAGCCCGTACAAGTTTGTGAAATCACCCAAGCCGCCACCCTGACCAAAGCCACCGGCGAGGCCGACCGACTCCTCGAACCCGCCGGTGATGTCCATCTTGTGCTGGCCGTTGAAGAAGACGTAGGCGTCCGTTGCGATGACGCCCGCTCCCATCGTACCGATGTTCGTTAGTTTAGGCGTACTGGTGGGACAGCCTGACAGCGTGAAGGTCTCGTCGTAAGAAAGCGAGTCAAGGTTGTGCGTCCACAGTGCGAGCGAGTTGGGCACCGCCGAGCGGCCGAAGTAATCATGGCCCGTGTTCTTAATGCTGAGGCGGATGTTGTGTGTTTTAGCGAAAGCTATGGCCGCGGCGATGTGCGACGGGGAGCGTACGTCAATGTAATATGCTCCTAGTCGGCCGAGCGAGCAGGTCGTGTAGAGCGGATATGTTGGCTCTGTGGGGGAAAGTGAACATGCTGAGGCGCTGCAGGCCTCCCAATTCTGCCAGTAGGTCTGGCCGTAGTCGCCTACGCGGACAAGGTCGTTGGTAATGTTGGCTTCGACGGCGGAGCAGGTGGCTGCATTGTAGTAGGTTGAGTTTGGGTAGCAAGGTGCGCCTAGGGGGATGGTGAGGTATAGCCGGCCATCAAGGGTGGTGTTGAGTTGCTGCCATTCCTTGGGAGAAGGCCAGCACTTCTGCCCGGGCTGGCAGTTGAAGTCGATAGGATTAGATGCCCAGGAAATGCTGAGCGTGGAGAGGAGTAGAGGCAGGAGCATCATGATTGTGGTGGATTTTCGAGGGCCAAGAGAGCAGTGTGAGACGAAGGTACCACTGGGACCGCTGCTCCAAGTCGTCCTTCTTATATACGATTCCATGCGTAACGCTTAGTCACTGACATGCCTTGTCATGGCTTGCCGTTAGCAGTGGCGTTATTCCCATTGTGGAGTAAGTTAGACACTCAGCGGCGGCTTTTGCGTCCGAGTTGAAAGATGTTGTAACACGACGCTCGATTATATGGATGCTACTGCTCATTTACCCGTACAGAATTTATCAATGAAAGTACTCTTCCCTGTGCTTTCAGTTTCGGTTTCGGTCTCAAATAGGAAGTTTGTGGCTGTGTGCGAAGTGTTTCACACCGAAAATAGAAATGTTTCTATCATTTTAGAATTCTGTTCAAGGACACAAGGTAGATACTGTTTTAGATACAAGGTACTTTACATATGCGGGATTTTCGAAGGCGAGGGGCCAATGGGCCCCCCGGCCCAAAGTGGGCCGAGCTTGGGCCGAGCTCTGAACCGACGTCCGCGTACATCGGTGTACATCGATCTCATCGGACTTTGATCTAAATCACCAGATATCGGAGTTGCGATACCGATCCGTTGGAAATCAGTGAATGCCGTTACTCATAGCGCAGCTGCGGCTGCAACCTTGTCGCTCCCTTCAGCATCTCAATGGCACAGCTCTATGGATCCACATCATGATTTTGGAGGAATTTTCCAAGGGGGTTTGCTTTCGCGAAAATCTGCACACACCTTCCATTTTTTTTCAGAGCTTCAAGAAGGACCCCATGCGGCCGTAAATTTCAAACTCCGACTAGTGACATAAGCTGATTGGAGACATTTTCGCTCCTCTAGCATGAATATGGTAGGCCGACAAGCGGCGGGCACAAACAGACAGAAAAAATGTATTGGAATTCCTTTTTTTCAAATTTATTTGGGACGAGTACACCGTTAAAAGAATTGAAAATCAATCTTCCAACTTCCAAGGCGACCCCCAGCTTGCTCGGTCGACGCTACGCGCCGACCAGCTCGCATGGCGACGGGGTATATTTACTGGATAAATAGAATCCTTTCGTATGCTCGCATGGAAAGTGGTCTAATTCTGAATGACTGCGAGTCGGTTCAAAGATTTCGGTTGCATTGTCAATAAAGGAGAAAGGTCAGCAAAATTTCGGAATCAAAGCCAGCTTGCTCGATCAACACTGCATGTCAACCTGGGATAGCTGTACATTTGTTTTTAGCTAATTTCGTTCCCTTGGTATCTTTCCAAGAAGAGCAGCCTGAGTTGGTTTTTATTGCTTACCATCGGACGGAGCTCAATTGGGGTCTTGTTGAGTTCATAGGCTGGCGTTATATTGAAGGAAGTGTTACACCCTATGCTCGAGTTGGTTTGCATGAACAACAGTGGGAAGTTTGTGGTTGGTTTTTTAGAGTGCTTTTTGCTCAACGGCAGATGCCGGTTCGGAGGTTAATCGGAGGTCATGAGGCCATAACTTTCAGACTCCGACTAGTGACAGAAGCCGTTTGGCGATAATACAAGGATACCGCTGCTGTATATGGCATGGTCTGCGTGCGATGCGCGGTCATCTCCGCCGTGGAATATTTGGAACGCCAGGCTTCGAATGGGCGCTTTCGTGTGGCGTGCTGGTAGAAGCTGCCGCGATTGGAGAGCAGTTTAATGTCTCGCGCGACGGACGGACGTCTGCGTCGGCTCCTTGGCTTCGCTGTCAGTCGCTAGTGCTCATTGTCTTTCCGCCTCGATCGATCGTCCGCACCGCGCGCGCTGCGGATCTATCTATATCCTGCTCAATATACATGGCAAAGCCTTGCTAACACGCCACCATCCAACGGACATTAGCTCGAGCGGCTGGAGCCGAACTCGGGAATAGCACTTTACAAGAAAAGATGTTCGTTGGCCGCACAAGCTCCACGCCTAAACGCTCTCACAGAATGGCTTCTATGTGCATTCTATTTGAATTGTAACGGCAGGGCGTGGTTACGGTGCTTGTGGTGATGGAATACACCCAATTGGGTGTATCTCTTCCCAATGTGGTGTATCGATTTTGATGCATCATTCATCAAACTGGTACACCTAATCGGGTGTATCAGGCTGCGGCATGAGTCGGCACCTGCCTGATAACCCGAATTAGGTGTATCTAGAGATGTGGCTGTACTGATTAGATTACTTGAACACTGAAAGATTTTGTTCTGTTCTCGGTCAATACTCAATGTTTCCACTGGAATTACGAGTACTTATGTACTAAGGAATCGTCCATTTTATAAGCGCCAATGAGGATTTTGAGTTCATTTTATTTTACTTGTTCCAACGAACGTTACAAGGCTCATTAGTGGCTGTGTTGAAGCCTCTCTTATTCAATTCGTTACGATCTTTCTGATAATATAGTGGGTGTACCGTGTTATGTCATCCTAAGGTCTTCCGTTCGACTCTAGCAGCGTGCATTATATACCGATCATATATTTTTGGGATCCACATTCACAGTCTGATGTGTGTTTTTTCAATGTAAATGCATTCTTTCCATTCAGCGTACACAATCAAGGCATTCTGTTGCACAATGCTGCTAGATGTTGTCCTGTATTATCAGGTCCATGTTCATACCCAGTGGCTATTGCCTCCATAGTTATACTGTTCTTACTTCAGTGCAACGTAAGAAATCCTTCATGAATATCATTGTTCACAAGAGCACCGAGCTCATGTTTGGCTTTGACTATGCCCCATCCATTATCCATGTCCTTTCGGTTTGTCCATCCAGGATTAAATTTATCCCCCTGAATGTAATCTCACCCTGTACGCCATGTGTTCCTCCTATTTCAACTCTTCCTATGTCTCTCCTGTCTGTTCGTCACAGCTATCTCCCAAGCGAGCAGCTTGATGCCTACAATGCCAGATATGATGCTTTAGTGCATCCCAAATTAGTAACATATGCCCTCATCTTGCCTCTGACTTACTTGTATCCAAAGAATGCATCACAGGTGCCAGTGCCATCCTGGTTGGATGGACTTATTGCATCCTATGCAACTGATCTTAGTTATGCTGGTCCTCGCATGAATATTGTTCTTGACATACCGCAATGGTCCTTGTTGGGCCGGAGCTATGATTTTTTTGACGACATGTTCAAAGTCCAACGGGGTACATTGAGGGCAGTATGCTCTCAATTATTGTCCTCGGATTCTAAACCAATGTTATGTTGATTTTGTTTGTTTCAAACTTACCCGGTGCTACTTTCTTCATTGCAGGCACAAATCGGTTGGATTGATCCTCACAATGAGATACTCAGTCATATTAAGTCTGATGGACTTATCACTCTTCTGCGATATCCGGGTGTATCCTCATCAGAATCTATCGACATGAAGTCCGAATTCGGTCCTGAAAGAGCCAACTGAGAAATCACACCTTGATGGATCTCATATCTGTCTTCTACCATGGTTCCTCCCAGTGAGAGATATGTAGTGTCAAGCTTAGAACTATTTACTATGAGGATTCATTTGTACAAAAAATAAATCGCGCACAAAAGAGGTTTAGGCGCGCGCGAAAGATGTCAGACCTAAAAATAAAAAATTCTGTAACCTGTCCTAGTACCCGCGGAACGTGTTCTAGAGGATCCATTTATATTAGGAGGAAAGTCTATACCTCCTCCTTAAAATTGCTCTGCTGTAGAGGCAAGGTCAAACAATCTAATCTAATGGAACTTTTCTGTTCAACTATTTCTTGACTTGTCCTCCAATCTATATACTGCAATAGAACCTTCTCTCTCAAATTTCAAAGTCAAGAATCTTGAATCAATCTAATCTAATCTAACACAATTATCTTTATGGCGGATCAGCCGACTCTCCGACTCTCCCTTTGGCAAGTGGACTCATTATTTACGAGGGCCCATGCTGGAAATCGTCATACAAATTATGAAACAGCACACTGGGAAAATTGGCTGTGGGCAGGACACAGACACATACACTGTTATTTTATTTTATTTTATTGTTTTTGGATCTTTCGCACGTGGGAAACCTCTTTCGCGGCGTGAGACTTTGTTTTTGTACAAACGAACCCTCATACTGCTTGTATGGTGCATATATATTTCCTCTTTCGCGTGCCAGGATTTCTTTCGCGTGGACCGGTTTCTTTCGCGCGAGGGAAAAACTTCTTTCGCGGCACGGGTTTTATTTTTTGTATAAACGAACCATCATAATTTACACCGTGAAAGTATCATATAATGTGATAATGCTATGTTCAATATTTGAGCCTACTTTAAACCAGCAGAAGTTGGCAAATAAGAATGCACTTGACAGGCCTGAAGATTCCAAGGCAAGTAAGTATGAGACACGTTGCCTGAGTTGCATCCTCTATTCATGATTTGACCTGGGATTCAAAAGTTTAGCAATTAAGTGGTTTTCTTGGTTTGCTTTTGTTTCATTGGCAGACTGCTGGATAGGTGCCGCGCAACAGCAATTTTCTTAAATAACATCCTAGTGAAACTACAGATTGTGTGTATTTTGGGGCAAGTTTGCGTGGTGAGAGTCATGAAATCCTCCTTTTCCTCTTCTTCCTTTCCTTCTCTCTTTCCTTTTGGGCGCATTTTTTGCAATTCTTTTCGGCCATCACAAACACCGTTACCGGGCCAACGGCAGACATCCACCCTCTACCAGCCTCTACCGTCACCAGCTTCTTTGGCGTACAAACGGGCCGCAACGTGACAGCCTTGGGAATACAGTCACAGCGGTTCTAGGTGCTCAACAGCATCCAAGGATTTAGTGATGTTCTGGTTTGGCTTGAAACCAGCAAACCAGCAAACCAAAACCCTGGCTTCGCAAAGCCACTGCAAGCCAAGCCAAATGTTTGGTTTGTGCCTGGCTTTGGCTTTGGTTTCAGGTCTGTGAAACCAAAACCATGGCTTCAAACCCTGGCTTTGACCACCAAAATTTCGGCCGCACAGAGAATAAATATAGTAACTTTTGGCAATAAATTTTACAACGACCTCAGCCTACCCCCTTTAGATTGCCTTATGGTAGGTCCAATATTTCCGCAATGGTCAATTTCTGTCCGTGAACGTCTTGATGTCGGCGCCGGACCTAGCCGAAGGTGATGGGATCACCCCAAAAGGGTTCAAACGACGATTTTTTCGCTCCCCTCACCTGTTTTTTGGAAAATTCTAGGGTTTGAGCGAGTTTTTTGCCCAGAAAAGGTATTGCAAACAAATATGGGGATAGTCAAGGCATAGCAGCGCAGAGTTGAAAGTTTTGTCCCAAAAGCCAGGAAAGGTTTTAAGGCAGGGCCTTCGTAGTGTGAGTCCGGGGAGGATGGATGTGAAATCGAGTTTGGACGCTGCGCGTGATTGATTTGCTCAATGCTTCGTGACATAGCAAGTGGGGGTAAGCGAACCAAGTTGGGTGGGGTAGTAGCCATCTTCGTCACTTCGTTACTTCGCTTACTTCGCTTATTTTCACGAAACCTCGTCACTTTGATCGCATTTAGGGAAAGTTCGTTACTTCCGATGATTTCCTGTGAAAGTTCGTCTTTTTAACTCGGCACGTTCAAGAACCTGGAAGCATCGGCCATCGTTGTTCCTTCGGCACAAGGCCGGGCGGGTTTTCGGCCATTCTCACACAAAAAGTGTTTTGAATTCACAATCACAGGCGGATTTAGGGGCCTAAAATGAGGGGGAAAAATTGCAGCCAACTGTTCAAGGCAGCATTTGATTCACATAATTTTCTCGAACATATCAAAGGTCTTTTGAGTCACCAGAAACACTCTGACAAGAGTCCGCCCCATCCCGCCGCCTCCGCCATCAGCCGCCATCAGATCTTGTCTTACAAATCATGGGGTTTTCACATAGCGGCAACCCCGGGTATCCGAACATGGGGGTTTATAAATAGATTTATCCCTCTAACCACCCTAACCACTTAACCTGAACCTAACCGGCCACGCTCGGCACACTGCTGATACCCATCACTTCGTGATGCGCTGAGGAGTTGCCGTGTAACAAACAACTCACGAACTTTCCCAAAAACATGCCAATGTGACGAACATTCACAGGTTCCCATCAAAGTCACGAAGATCCGCGAACTTAAGCGAAGTAACGAAGTGACGAAAATGGCGTGGACTCAGTTGGGTGGTACACAGCGACGGGAGGTCCAGATGTGTTAAATGCGACGCAGGCAATCCGAGAGGATCATCGGCGGCAGAAAGAAGATTCCGCTGTTTGTGGAAGAGGCGCGGGATTGAATGATGTCCGTGAAGCGCGGAAGGTGTAGTCATCGCAGTGGCAGCTGCTCGATGCACGGTGCGTTGATGGACAGGGAGTGGAAGTGTGACCGTAGTATGAACAAGTATAGGGTGTCTCAAAGAGCTAGAGCGATGTCTATGTTGGTAATGCCCAGAAGAAAGTAGCGGGTTGTCGGTACGCATGCGTCGTGATTCGTGAAGGAGTCAGAATTTGTTTGTCTGGCTTAGGATCAGCAGTTTACGGCTTGTGGTCCAAACGATTGTAGTGAATAAATCGAGGTGGAACATATTATTGTAAGTAGGGATCAAGATTAGCGAAGAAGGTCCGAAATAATTATGCTGCATTAGATGTGTGAACCAAAGATTTTAAACAGAAAGGAATGTTGAAAAAGGAAGTCGAACGCGGTAGACCGAGTGCGGGCTTTCCTCTCGAGGGTATGTCTGTGGGATTCAACGCAGACTGTATATAGTCCGTGGTTATCCAAATTGAATGGGAGGGCATCAAAGAAACGATGCCACGTAAAATCCGGTTCTGCTCCGGGTTTCTTGACTTGCCGCCTTCAAGCGCGCCAATGACGCCTTGATTGTCAGAGCGAACGCGAAAATGGATGTTAGAATGGTCGCGGTGAATAGCAAAGCGAAGACCAAACTCGACTGCGAGCATCTCCGCCCAGCTGATTCCGCGCTCGTCTGTGCGCCAACCAGCGGCGAGTTCCCAACCGTCCCATATGCCGTCAAAGACGACACCATGCCCCACGATGTAGACGCATCCACCCAGAATTCGATTGGCGACATGGTCGGCGGTCTAATGAATGTTGAGCCGCAGATAAACTGACAGCAGAGGAATTGGAAGCTAATCAAGGAGAGGTAGAAATTGATAAACCGATGACCTATGATCCAAACTTCAGATTATCCAGCACCACGAAGCGCTTCCAGATCTCTGCTGGGGATGATTCAATGAATGAGATGCTGGCACGATGACAGCTCCGATTGGAGCCACTCCCTCATCAAATAACAGCCTTTGTAAATATCAAGGTCCTGCGTGCTGGTCAGTACAACCCTCAAATTATGGCAAGAGTCAAAATTGTTTCAGATGAGCTCAATGAGGATGCAACTATCCACCTCACATTTGACAACCCAACCATAAAAATTAACTTTAAATCAAGGATATTAGGGCCTACCCTCACAGCACTGCAGAAAATCCCACACAATGTCTCCTTACTACTATGTTCTTCATCTGACTTTTTGCTCAAAACACTGATTAAGGAGAGAAAAAAATCTGAAAACAACAAGTTAGACCCAAGTTTCCTGTTCTTCAAAGCAGTCTTTGCAGCTCTGAATGAGCGAGTTACACGGACACAGTTCAAGCAGACAACAATAACTTTTCCTGTCACCGCAGGCATTGATTCATACCCTCCACTTGAGGTTGATACCCAAATCGATTTAATGTTCAGCTGCCCAGATATTCTAATCTCACAAGGCTCACAGCGAATCTTTACAAAAATCATTAAGGGCAGATGCTCAGAACCGTTCAGGAAGGCAACATTTATCAATTTAGATCGTATCCGGTGCTCTGTGCGTGAAGTCTCTGATTACACTCCTACTGACAAAATGATTTGGAAATCTATACAGAGTTAAAACCCGGATGCGAAAAAAATAAAGTTCCCTCGGATTTCTCAATGGCAATGCAAGCACCTGTAAATCAAAACTGGTGGACACAATGCCATCACTTATAGTGTATGCAAAAATATTTTCAGATCTTTATGGTAGGTGGTTGCGGAGCATGAGCCCATTATTTTTGTGACCCGTTTTGGTGGAGGACCCCGATCCGAAAAATGGGGTCATGTACAGGTGTCGATTGCACCCTCCGGACAATCTGTGGGTGTGTGGAGGGAGAGGGACTTTTGAAGCCACCCCACGCACAATTTGGGGTCTGGAGAATGTAGGAGGCGCTCACAATAATGATTCTCGCCTGAGGACTTTGGCACAGCCACACACTTCCATTTACGGCATATTCGATTTTTTATGCTAGCCGACGATTGGTATGGTGCTTTTTGACTATGTAGGAGTGTTCTTGCTCCATATAAGGCTCCCACAACAACAACCAGGGTTACCCACATCAAAATTGAGCCTATAGTTCCATATTTTTCGCATCCAGGTTTCACCTCTGTATGTTCCACAAATCTGAGACGACTTCACCACGAATTATTCTGGAAGTCAATTCACATTTTCAGAGTTGGCGACTTCTGGACACATATTGACAATCTTGATGCCATTGCAGTCTGCCCAATTTGTCGGTAAAATCGAAAAAGCCTTATAAGGCATCCCAGAGCCTGACGGTCTTGCAAGGCCTTGTCAGGTTTGGCTGTAAGCCTTATAAGGCATTATAAGGCTGTTTTAAGGTCTGTTACTGCCTTATAAGTTTGTCGCTCGGGAAGTATTTGAAATTGGGCTGGTGGGATCTGTATGCACACAAGTTCACATTTGTTTATAACTTTGAGGGTATCATCAATTGCCTGCTCGTAAAAACATGTCGTAATCCACTGTGTCAAGTAGGTAGGTCAGGTTATCCTTTTTGGAGTCAAATACCGGACTCATGTATACCCCCTGAATGAGATACTTCATCAATATCAGCTGGGTTTCCTCGTTCTTCCCATTCGTATGGGAATATGCTTCCTTAACCTCTTGACAAAAACCTTCGCCAAGGTGATGTAGTGATTTGTGGTCCCCTTCTCGCGCAAATCCCAGATAAGGTGGCTCAGGGCATGCTGCTTGGGGAAATCGAAGTTCTTGCCATATTTCTCGGTCACTTTCTAGTTCAATTCAGCAGGGAGCAAATCAGCGAATATATTATTGCTCACCGAACAGAACTTCTCATATTTTTTCTGTGAGGGTGATGGACGTGGAAGATGCGAACAAACATGGATCACGTGGGCGCTCCAACAACAAATATTTGTGGAAACTTTAGCCGACATGTACACAAACCCAGCTCAGATGTCGACCATCACCAATGCCAAAGAGAAAGAGAGCCTCCCATAAAACTGTCATCAGCAGCAGTTCTGACTCGGGTGAGGATAGCTCGGGCGACCACCGCAACTCCAACAAGAGTTCTTCATCTGACTCGGAGCCCGACATTGGACCTGACGCGACACAAGAGGCCTTATATCGTGTGAGTCCCTTGCACTCTCAATCCATTGGGATGACTTAGAGAGTGAAAACAGGCTCTTAGAAAGCACCAAGCACTCGTAAATGAGGCTCAGGGTGAAGTCAAGACCATGTGCCGACGCTTCGCGGACGTGACAAACAAGGAACGACCACACAAGGGACGAAAGAAACACAAGAAGGACCACCACGCACCTGCGTCCGAGCGCGAACTCGAGGAAACTCGCGTCCTCGGCCGGAAATTCGCGGTTACAAAGTCACTGTGGCTGCGCAACAAGAAGCACGCGTTCACTACGGCCATCGACGACACCTACAACCCCCTCGAGCGATTCGATACGGATGCATCGAAGATTCAGGGGCAGCTCGTTGACCTCCTGGAGACCTTGCCGGTGCCGCAGAGAAAAATGAAGGATATGGAAAGGAATGGTATGGCCGATGCGGTGAGTCACACATATGTTCGGGTCATTTCTGTCCGAATTTTAACACAGTTTCGCGGCGGTATGAGCGACCAGCGATCCAACATCTCAACGCGTGTTCGTCGCACTGCAGGCCCGCAGATCTTCGATTGTACAGCTCAAGACTTGTTAACCAGTGGATCTCGCAAGGATGCACTCTGGGGCCAGATCGGCTGGATTCCGGACGAATCTATCGCTGGTGGAGGGAAGTATGACCCTTGGGTTGTTTAGATCCTCCATAAGGACTTCCATGGCGCGTTTGTCATCGACATCGTCTTTCTGAATCCGAAGCTGCACTTGGTATGTCAAACCTAGTCCTGTGATCAATTGTTGTAACACAAGTAGGTTTTTGGCACCATAGTTCGCGGTGTCAGCGCCGTTCCGCTCCTGAAGGCGGGCAAGAGCCCGACTGTCCATGCAGAGACCAATGACCAAATTTGGGGTTTGCAGCACACAACTCCAGGTGATATTGCCAGCTCAGCCATTGCGGTCAGTGATCCAAATTACGCACATCGAAAACATGTCTGATATAGTGTGCTAGGCTCGATTCGCTGTGTCCGCTGATGATTCCTTGCGCGAAAACAGCACCGCAACCGGGATCAATTGGGCTGCAGACCACGAAATGTATGTCAAATATCTTACGACTGGAATTGAGAAACGCAAGGCCTCGGTCCTCAAAATCTTTCGAGTCTGGAATGAGATCTTTTTCCCTGGTTGAGGTGGGGGATTGGGAGGTAAAGTCGACAACGGAGGAAGTTCCGTGACAGATGTGATGGATGCGCTGAATGCCGACGTCGAGGAGGAGATGGATGGAGATGATTAAAACATGTGCTCGGGACACTTCTGCACCCAACTCTGAAGACGCTAGCTTCTATAGCCTATAGCCAATACAAACTAAGACCTAGCCTTGCTGCCTAAGGAACTTAGTGCCTTGTATACTCTTGTTAAGCCGCTGCCCACTGAGTTACAAGGTCACCCGTGTAGTGTGATTCTGTTTGACTGATTTAAGTTTGAGTTCACTTGCATTGAGAATTTACGAATCTTGCTATCTGCTCTCCTCAGATACACTCTTACGACTTACGAATAACTTGCTAAACTATAAAAACATCACTCACGACTTCAGTATCTACTACTGACTTACGCTCGTAAAACACTAAACCCTAACACACTGTGTGATATTTTTTGGTGACACAGCAATTTTGATGCAAGGCTAGGGATTACTGATTTTGGATGATCCGGTCAGCAAATCACCCCAACGGAGTCGCAAGCGGCGAGTCCCCATCACTTCCTCACCCCAATTTTCGGCTAGTTGGGGAGATTTCCCAACCGGATCATCCAAAACCAGCAATCCTTAGCCTTGCATCAAAGTTGCTGCATCGCCAAAAAATATCACACAGTGTCGAGCTTTTCCGGAACCGCTGTAAAACATGGGGTGCGACTTATTCTCTTATGTGGCTAGTGAGCTGTGAATATAAACTGAAATGTCCTCGGAGCGGTGTAATTTTCAACCAAAACACGCTTGTGGTGCACCAAATAATAATGTCACACTATTACAGCCATATGGTAGCAGCAACACCCGAGACCTCTTTTCACCTCAAACATTTTTTCAACATCTCGGATCACCACGTACGGTTCACTTTGAGTCCAACCCTTACCTGTCTGACGATTATCCGTAGCGCTTCTCCACTCGCTGGGCACTTTGCCGAATAGTGACCCGCATTCACAGGCTGCCCCACCGTTCAATAGTTCACCATTCTTTGCCTCTTGTTCAACGTCCAATGTCACTTTGCCCATCGTGCAATTCATCAGTTCACCTACTCCATGTCCGAGTCACATTGCCGTTCATGAGTTGAATAGGTCCTACAAATACGTGGGTTTCCACGCCGCCCACAAACATATCCCTGACGACATTGTGGCTTGCTCCTGTGACAATTATCCCGCCTTTCTTTCGAGTTACGAATTTATGAAAGTCTGGTCACTTGCACAGTTAGTGACTGTCCACGGCCTCGCATTGTCTGCTCCTCGTTCTGCCCTAGTAGCGCAGTTTTGAGATCATACATGTACCAGTCTTTGCCAGGGCAACTCGATCGTTCTCTGGTTCCATCTTTTGCTATGTCCATGCACCATAGTCTCCATTGTGGTTCCTGATCAGGGTTTTCAGTCTATAATCTTCAACAACTTACAGGATGATGGAATGGGCATTACCACCTTCAGTCTCAACCGCTCCTATGACTTCACCGACATCAGAGATGAGCGCACTGTTGCTGAGACCTATTCAGGTTCACCTGGACATTTGGTTTTCCATTGCAACTCGATTTCCGTGTTCACCCAGATGTTCTTGACCTTATCTGCCGACCAACTCAACAGAATAGCGATAATGCCGAAACCTGTGATCCTACAGCAAATAATGAACCACCATTGCGGCCCAGCATGTACCACCAACTTGCTAGTTTTCCTGAAGAGGGCATATCCTCTGCACCCTTCATCCCCCACGAAATCTTAGTAATCATTGTGCCCGCCCAATCCCTGACACTGGAGAGCATGAACGACCTCAATGCGCTGCCCGTTCTGTTTAAAAATGATATTCAATTCAATGTCGAAGATGGTATTACGCACGTCAGTACCTATTTACTCAACTCTTCATACGACTTCGTAGAGGTCGTGAACTCTTTAACTCTTCCGACTCTATATCATGCTGACATCGGTGTAAAGTTCATCGCCGTCGCTCCGACTTCTATGTCAAGCCTGGTATCCTTCTACCAACACCTGAACATGAAGCAGCTCGCAGATATCGCGGCGTCACACAGGGTCCACGTCTCGAAGACGAAGCCTGAATTACTTGTCAGTTCAATGACGCATGCCTCTCACGACCGATGTGTTGGCGTCCATAAAGTGCTCCTGTTTTGCAGGTCTCGTCGGTTTCGAGAGGGCGTGGTGGACCAATTACAGTTCCTGATGGAAGAAATACATCAAAGGGAAAATGAGTTACGCCAGAACAGCACTTGGATGATATAATCCGTGAGCGTGGTATAGGCGACAACCCCGAGCAGCTGTTGTTGGTATTTCGTTTAATCCAGTGCTTCGACTTTGGCGTATTGCATTAAAAGACAACTCGGAGCATCAGGCTGGCGTGCGACGGTGATTTCAAATTGGCATGATATAACCGCAAGAGGAATCTGGGTCGGCTGTTGAGGTACCAGGGGCGCCCGGAGGGCCATATGAATTAAGTAGAAACATAGTAATGAGTAACGAAAAGAGTGGACGTACGGATTCAGGCCAGGCACGAGCCAGTGAAGAAGAGGTGATCAAGACGCAGTGATGTACACCTGTTTGTCAACATCGTTGATCGGAGCTCGGTCCGATGACGTCCCTTCCTTTGACTCACCTCCTTCTTCCTCGAGCCATCCTTTCCAAGTAACGTCGCTGTCCCTTTGTCTCTTCTACGACCGACCTTCTCCGAAATGTACCCATCCCCTCGATCGTCACCCTAAAAGCGACTCAGACCTTCAAACGTGGATTTCATTTCGTCACAACGTTGAACGCTTCCCAAGCCTAACTTTGGTTCTTGAAACACTGACTTTCAATCCCCGGTCCCGCAATCTGATCGATCGAATGCGGTGCAATCCCGCGTCAAATATTGCACTTCCTCCTCGGCCTCACTATTTTCTTGGATTAGTCGAATATCGCCCCATCTGTCCTGCTATCACTTGATTGAGGCCATTCTGCAGGGTATCTGTCATTCCTCGTCAATTCCGGCTTCTTCCAATTTCTTGGCAGCCAAATTGACGCACGAAATACCCAGTATCCCGGCGTCCATTCCTCAAATCAATTGCTTCTATTCTGAACCAGTCTCGCCGACGTTCCTCTGTGTCATCACACATACTCGGAAACCGTACGCGCCTATCCCTCGGCCGCAGGTAAGTACGACAAACTTCGGGTGCCAGTAATCTCGCAATTCATCTGCTGCTGCGTGGCTTCTCACTTCTTCAAGTTGCCGAATGTCATCAGTCTATCGATCCTCGGTCTATTCCAGGATCCCGGTGGCTGCTCTGCATGCTTCTTAACGTTGATATAAGCAAGTCTTCTCATATCGGTGATTTAGCTGCTATCCTAAACTGCGCGCGCACTCATCGGCCTCGTTACCTGTCTATGCAATCGATGCACGACAACGATACACCAACAAAAGTCACGCAAAATAAAGCTGACTCGGAAACTAATATTCACATTCACCGCCTCAACTCGATGCTCGGAACTCGGTCCTCGTTGACAGCCTTAACTGATCTGCATTATGCCCCCGCTCCGCCCCGTTCCGCGTTATTGGAACGCCGACCCATTCCCATTCCCGGCTGGCTCCGAACCGAAACTAACCTGAAACACCCTCGGCCTCGACCTCCTCGTGCTTCCCTCCTGTCCGCCCCACCCGCACGAAGCTCAGCACCGCCGCTGACTGCTGTTCTATGTTTCCCTCTACCGTTCTTTTTGCGATATTTCTATGTGACGCTCTGCCGTTCTCCGTCACGGTGTATGTATATCTTCCTCTATTCCCTCTAGCTTTGTGTCTCTGTTTTTGCTATTTTCTTTTCGTATCTTTCCGTGCGCCGATCAACCTCCCGTTCAAGATACAAATCTTACTATTTACTTCTTGAACTTGGGCCCAGGTGCGTTTCACTTTAAGGGTCATTTTGCTTAAAAATGATTTGCAACACTTTCGATTTGGTAGGTTATTCACCGACACCTGGCATTAGTACTGCACCTGGGAATTTCTTTAAGCTTCATTTGTCCAATCTGTCCTTAAATAAGAATGCACCTGGCATTAGTACTGCACCTGGGAATTTATTTAACTGACCCTCTTCCTAAAAGGAATTGTTCTATTCCATCACAATGGGCCTGAAAATAACTCTATGTGTGTTAACCCTATATGCATTCACTCACAATGAGCTTGAAAATAACTCTATGTATGTTTGGTGTGAATGCCCCTGAACATAACCTTGTGCGCATAGAGTGCAAATGCCCCCAAATGTAACCAAACTTTCTCTGCATTATCGCACCACATCCTTCACTTTATTTCAACAGGCAGTATTGCTTAAAGAATATCTCACCATGCATATAGGTACTAGTTTGCCGCCCCATTTAGAGGTCAAAACGGTGGCTATGTCCCTGGCTATGTCCATGGTGGCTATGTCCATCTGTTTTGACCCTCGAAACGGGGTGGCAAACTAGTAGGTTGCTTTGTTCCTTCAGCTGAAGGGTCTCAAACCATCCTCGAATATTCACATTGTCGGGAGATGTCTTCCCCGTTTCAAATTCCCGCTCGCCAAGTTCACCTTGGAGCTAGATAATATGAATTGGAATTCCCTAGCATGCTGGGCCACTTCCCTACCGCAATAGATCTGTCGATTGAACCTCCCAGGTACAATTATTTCGTTCTTTCGCCAGGTTGAGCATCAATTTTTGACGGTCGTGTCGGTACCCAACAGACTCAATCAGGCGCAATCTACTGCACCTTCCTTGTAATCCTCGTCATTTGCCTCTCAAGGACCGCCTTCGCAGTAGGTGTATTCTCGCATCTTCCTTGAAAGTTCTAACTGTAACACTGTCGACCACAATGATGTGTCGCCGCGGCAACGCCGCGGTGGACATGTGTCCAGTGCCGTCACCCATCGCGAAATCCGACATGGTGGTTGACTGTGGAAGAATCATTAGGGTATGGCGGATTCCTTGCTCCACATCTATCCAATCTGTACCCGCGGCCGATACTTGAATATATTCGTTCCGGATGTTTACAAAATTCGCAAGTCAGCGGCACGGCCGGTGAGTTCAACTCACTTCACATCTAATTTTCCAAGTCAATTCCCGCAGGAATCCGGGGCCCGTGACCGGCGTGCGCCTCCATTCACTGCTACTCACTATAAAACCGCGCTACTGACCTATTGCAACCTGAACCCGAGCAATCTAAACGAAGTTCCAGGTTCATATCTGGTAACGCATTCTACTTACTTTAATAGACATACCATGTCTACAGAGACCACCTGTTTCTCCCAGAGACGCGGCTAGACCCAAAGACATCGAGAGACATCAAGAGATATCAGCTAAAAATGTTCTCGCCTATTTGTCGCGTATTTCATGAATTGGAAGCTTTATTCTCCCCATCTGGCGTCGTGCGATCTCAGTTAATGTACAGGATATATTATAGCATGTGTGAGATGCGGGTTATTCAATGTGCTCACTCGTCGCGCTACCTGCGCGGGTACGGCTGGCTGGTGTGCCACTTGGACGCGTGGCCAGATCCCAGGATATTTTATCCAGCTTGCGCTTACTTCCGTATGTTGAATTCTACCGCACGTTAGACTCAGACACTTCGAACGACAACAGATTACCCACCTCGCAAGCCTGTGGTTGGTGCCAGCACGCCAACCGAGACAAAAGCGTGGCCCGAAGCACTGCGCAGGAAGATTGCTGGGCGACACTTTGATTATGAACTGGAGTACAATTAATATCCAACAGAAGAATGATCATCTCGGATAGTGCTCGAAGTCTACAAAATTACGGATGTTTAAAGCCTTGTAAACTCGTGCCCTACGGCTTCCAAAGGCTCCACTGCATGAATCAGAACAATACGACTCAGACGGTTTGTTAACTTAATAAACATGTTGAAGTTTGCTATATGCTGCGCCACCGCATAGCGCAGCCAACTGCGAAGCAAGGGCTAGTCCGAATGTCCACGTGTCCATCAAGGTGAAGCATCTCCATGCGCTCTGCATCTCTGCGAAGCTCCTCGAGAAACTCTGCAGCGCCGCTGAGGTGCAATACTTGCGCAGTATCCTGAGATACTCAGGATTCGGCGGCTCTTCGTCGTTGAAGTTGACAATGGACGAGCGCTCTCCATTACTGAGTCGGTTTCGCAGACATATAACTCTGTATTTGTTGGCATCGTTAGGGAACTACTTGTTAGAGGTCAAGGGCAGAAAAAGAGGAGGAGTACAAGGAGGAGGGAAGAGGAGGACGGGGAAGAGAAGAAGCTAGAAATAACTTTCGCGTTCGTAGACGAGGAGGGGAAATGTGAAAGCGGAGGTTAGGAGGGGGAAGCATCGACGCGACTCGATAGTCTCGTTTGCGGATGGGGAAGGGCATGGAACGGAATAGCGCCGGTGCATAAACCTCGGCCTCGCCGTGGGTCGCCTCTGATGCGATGCGCTAGCGAGTATGACGGGAGAGGTTACCCTCTCGAGCGACTGGCGGCATCGCTGACGCTCACACTCGGTCGATCTCGCCTCTCCTCGGCAGAGCACATCCGCACAGACAAAGCAAGAAACTCGAGCACTCACAAGAAGCACTAATCCTCGAGCTTCCTGCTCTGCGGCAGCGACTCCCCCATCAGCGCGGGCTGGTCGATGGAGACATCGATTGATAGACTCGGTGAGATGGCTGTCACCAGGGACGATGTCGCCGATTTTGAAGGCAGCCTGTGTGACCCGGCCGCCTGCAAAGACTGTCAGCCAGTATTTGAGAAAGAGTCAAGAAAGAAAGAGGACAAAAGAACAAGGTACACACCCTGTCGCGACCCCTCCGGCCTTGGACTTCAAGCACGCGCATCGACTATGGTCGTCAGATCACAGTAAATAGGAAGAAGGATGGAGCATATACTGGGCGCCGGCGCGGTCGCGTCAATCTGGAGGAAGGTGATGAAGGTGGCGGTGAGAAAATTTGTTTCAGAGGCTGTTGCCTAACCGTGACCGTTTGTTATGATGTGACGCGGCGACGCTGCGTACCCACTTGGTACCCACCAGCATGGCCGTTTGGCAGTATTCAACGACAGGCTCCTACTCCCACTATTTCGCTCTCCCACGCCCAGTACCTCCAAAGGACACCTGCCAGGGCTGCACGCTAAGCGAGCAAAACAACGCGGAGGCTGGGAATATTACTACCCACGTCCACTTGCAGGATTTCAGCGCGCTCTCCCATACAATCACCGAACGCTAAACTAGATATCAGCTTCGTTGAGAAAGTTGTCTCCTCTACTGGACCGGTACTCGCTGATCTCTGGGATCAAGCCAACTGGCAGTGGACCCGATGGCCGCGTCACATTCAGAGAAAGGCAGCGACCGAGCAAGATTACTATCCTTGGCTAGAATGGGTTCTCTTCGGACCCGCGGCAGATGCTGTATCTGCCGTCCGCGACCGCCGCTACCAGGAGGCTGACATAGAGGTCCCTCAGACGTTGCGCGGTTTTAGCACCACCCGATCTGTCTCCGAGGCAAACTTCCGTGGGACGACGAATATTCTCCACATAATAAAACAAGGTGAAGACGAAGACGAAGATGAATCTCCGTGCACTGCCCACGAGGTTAAGCGGTCCCGGGGTTGGCGGTGATGTCCTTCGACACCTCGTTTCTTTGGCCGGTCCCGGAGGGGGTTGGGCGTTTAGAGATGCGGAGCCAGCCGGTCTCGAAGAAAAAACTCGGCGATTCTTGTGCCAGGTACAAATTTGCTTTCGTGTTTATCTCTCAAGTCTGACTACATTGCAGTGTATCGACGAACTTATCTATTACGAAGTAGCCCATATAATCCTTGCAACACAGGAGCAGTATGTCCTGCTCCTCCTTGATGGTTCCCACCAGTTCCGCATAAGCCGTGTCTATACCATTCTTGGTTCGAGTACCCAAGCTCGTGACATGGTGGAACTCGTCCTGTTCTACACGCATGCTCTGCTCACCCGGCGTCCGCCATACCCTCCATCCCGTCCCCCTTCAGTCTCAGTCTATCGGGTCACCGTACCGGCATTCTCCCCACGTCTATTCCAACCACACGAAGCATTACTGTGCAACGGTCGTCTTATCCACCGAGCAAAACTAGTGCGAAGCCCTGGCAAGCCAATTCCTCGCCCTTTTTCTGTCCAATTCTACACGTCTCATGCTTCATTTCGGCATGAAGGAGACATTTTTGTCTCCTTTGGTCGACTCATCTTCTGGCTCTTCGATACCCGCATCGTTGCGAAGGCCGCGTATCAATCATCCGCCTTGGATCGGCTCCAGCACGAGTTCGCAGTTTATGAATTCTTGCGCGCCTTGCAGGGTGTGGTCATTCCATCTCTATTTGGGATGTATCGCAATCCCAGCGACGGCAGCTCTATGCTCGTAACCAGTTATACAGGCGTCACGTTGAAGGATTTCGACACATTGTGCCTTAAAGATCGGTCTGTGTTCACCCTCTTGACGATTCGTTGAACTCACCTTTCTTTCAGGCAGACACTGTTGCTCCGCGTTGTACGGCTCCATCAAACTGGCGTCCTCCACAACGATCTGGAACCCCGCAACGTCGTCTTTTCAGAGTACTCGGGGCCGCGCATAATCGATTTCGACAATGCTACATTGGATCACACGTGCGCAGGATTATCGTGCAAGGAATTATGCGAACTGGCTCACTGCCTGGGTCTGGATCTCGGTGAGTTGGATTGCAACTCGACGTTTTGCGAGACTGACCGTACAAATTGACAGGAGTCGAACTCTCGAGGGCCGAACTCTCGCGGCCAACACTGTCCTGGTTGTTGATTCCATCGCTAAGTATGGTATTCTTCATCCTATGCATGGCAATATATAGTGTTCGATAGCGTGTACTGATTTCCAAGTGACTTGTCCGTATGTAGAGACTATCTACCTCTTTATAAAATTACGTGTGTCCGTCTGTCTGAAGCTTTTTAAGCTCCGCTGTCAAGCCATACACTCCGCTCATCGCGACTTCTGCCCGAGGCCTGCCCTAAATTACAGGGCAACTTATTTATTAACCACCGACGATTGATCAACTCATCGAGAATTATATCAGATTCATTCGAAAGGAGCTCCACAGATCAGGTGAAGTCAGTGCTTTATGAAGAAGAGGTCTCTGTCCATGCACGGTGCCGAGCAATCCGACAAGCCGCACCCGGCTTCGGTAATTCGGGATTCATGCCGCAATCTGCCGCTGCCGTACAAGCTTCCATCACTTCTCTTTCAGATAGACTCACAATCTCCTTGGATTCTCCGGCAAGGACTGCTCGACCAAGGTAGATCTCAAAGCACCGGCTGATTTGATACCTGATTAGGGCGGAACCTTGGAGGATCATTTCACTTAATCCATGTTTAATCTGTCAAGTGCAAGGAACCGATTGAACTTCAATTTGAAGCACGAGCGAAGTGCTGCAGGGCTGAGAATGTCGATGCCAGAGTAAAGTACCGGCGGAATCGGGAGTACCGCCTGCTCGCCGCCTCTATTTCTTTGAGTAGTCGCAAGCGCTGATAGAAGCATAGCACAGCGAGTCAGATATTGCGAGCCTGAGCACTATGGAAGGTGATCCCGAGTTCCAAAATGAACAATGATAGTAGACCCGACCGAAACATGCTTCGCCCGAATTCTAACGTTGCGACAAAAGGCCAGTCCAAGAATTTGTGTGCTTATGGTACTCACCGGATCGGGAGACTTATACTTATGAGCCAAATGATCTGCAGAAAGTGTTGGTACATGGCTAGTGAAATAAAGATGACGGAGGCTGCCTGCTAGTTAGACAACCATAGGTTCGGCATCCCGCGGATTACAAAGAACGGGGACTATGAGTCGGACCATGAGCAGACTGGAGTGAATGGACTACGGAGGCATTGAAACGCACGTGGATACGAGCTCCCGCGCGGATTGTATCGGCCTTCAAGATTCGAATTATAGTTGTGAAATCAGCTCTCAGTGTGACTTAAAGGCGTGAAGGTAAACATGCTGGAAGAACTTTATGAACACTGCCTATGTATTCGTGCTCAAGTGAAAGCAAAAACTGGGGACGCAAGTCAACTTCCAAAAATAAAAATAAAAAATCAGCGAAGATTTGAGACGGCACACCTATATATTTTCCGAGCCGTTCTGATGGTCATGGCATAAACACAGTTACCGGCGGCTGAGCACATGATGCAGCCACTGTTCTGAGGGTCAGAACAGCTGGGCAAATATGTAGGAAACCAGTTTCATAATGTCTTATTAAGCACCCAGGTTCGTCGAGGAATCCTGTAAAGGCGGGAATTATACCAAATAAATGCAAAACAGAACAGCTCGTCGAGTCGGGAATGAAGTTTCAAGACCATTTGAGTGAGTCAAAATCCAGTTCTAAACGTTCCGGGATAGTTCTTACAATAGCCGATAGATCTAGACCAGAAAAGGATCTTGAAGAAGCGTGATACCTGATAAGCATGAGACGTCGACCCTCAGGCACAGGGCGCGAAATTGGTTATTTTTGCAAAAGGTTGATAGGCTTTTGGGGTGGTCTGACCTTGTTCCGCTCACTGGGTTTTTTTTTTTTTTTGGTATAAATGGTACGTGAAGGTATTATCTGCGACCCCTTAGTGGGCCGAACTACTTAATGGGCCACTTGGATAGAAGGTGCTGTGATGTAGAGTCCCTACATTTGGTGTTCATAGGATGGAATATGTATGAAAGGCCTTACTGGTCAAAAGCCTCTGTGTGCACTCAAACATGTGTATTTGCATGAAATCTTGCGAGATCTTGCAAGATCTTTCAAGATCTCTCGAGATTTTCAAAGATGACCAAGATCTTTCAAGATCTTTCGAGATTTACAACTTTCTTCAGCCAGCATGCTCAAGATCTTTCAAGATCTTCCCTCTTCAAATATCTTTCAAGATCTCTCAACATCTTCTGATGTACTCTACTGCTTGATTTTTGCTCGAGATATTCTGATTTCTTTCGAAATCCCAAATACAAACATACTGCCAGAAGGTTATCTGTTCTTTGAAGATCTTTCAAAACCACTTTTCTGCTTAGATGTTCCAAGAAATCAATCAAAATTGTTTGATGCGGGAGAGCAGGCGCATCAGGTGCATCACCGGATCAATTTGATCATTTAACTCATGCCGCAGCTTGACATCAAAAGTTGAACTGGCATCAGTCACACCTAAGATTTCCCAAGGTGCTTTTTGAACCCAAAGTACTGAATTACATTGCAATCCGCCGCGCAGAAGAGATCGGGTACCAACCTGGCATGGTCTCACAGGCCTTGATGTAAATTTATATCTCGGCGGAGACATTGGGGGCCTGAAATGAAAGCCTTTATCTGGGGCTTTCATAAAGTCTCTGGTAAAATTGACGGCTGTGTATTCGGGATTCCATGAGAGCTTGGCATTCAGACCCGCAGATCATCTCTGAGCAGTCGAGCACAGCTCCTACCCCACTGTGTTGACGGGTTGCCAGTAAAACTAATGGGCTCGCATAAATTGGCACCCTTGATGCAAGCAAGATATTACTGCCACCGGATTCATGGTGTGTGTTTTTCAACACCAGAACCCAAATCTCTACAGCAATGAATGTTTCAAACCCCGCATCCAGATATCAGGCGTCTTTGATGGTTTGCTGCCTCGCATGTGTGCACATGATATACTGACTGACCAACTCACTGTTAATGTCGGTCACAGTACAACACTCCAGTATGTACTTCACCCTCGTTATACTACACTAAGTGTAAGTCCGCGTGACCGAATGTGTTCGATGGCCAAACGGGAGCTACTTGGCAGCATAAACGGATCACCTTGTTGGTCAGACAAAATTATATTATCCAGTACAGAAACACGGTGGACATTTATAGTACACGCATCTGGGCTTAGGGAAGAGTCCAACAAATGTGATGCACCATCAATCATCCGTGACTGATGGCGCATCAGTGGCTATGTGTGGTGCCGAAATCATATGATGCGGCTGGAGCATTTGCCGGGGTTTGAGATCCAAGCGGGAAAGGAAGAAAAAAGCAAAGCCAAGATCTTGAAAGATCTCTAAAGATTCAGGATAAATATCAAGGAAAGATGACTTGGATGGGTTCAAAATTTGATCGAGGTCTCGCAAGATCTTTGCCAACATCTTTCAAGATCTCGGACAAGAATACCGGGGCAAACATTGAAAGTTCATGTTATCTTGGAAGATCTTGAAAGATATTGAAAGATATTGAAAGATTTGATAAATTGTCCGACTTCTTGCAATCTCTCAATTTCTTGCAAGATCTTTGACAACTGGGGCATTTCCCAGCAGAAATTGGTGTTTTGTCCGATAAGGACCCTCAAAAATATGACTTAAGGCGGCACTGTATGTCAAATTTCGACATTGAGTGACTCGGCGATCAAAAGTTGTTGGCGGTTCTCAGCCGAGATGTCGGCGTGTGAACATCATTTCTTATCTCCGAACTGCCTTCGCGCTCGTCTTTCCCTTATTTCTCCGCCAATTCTTCCCCGATTCATAAGTTTTGGTGCTCGTTCTCATCCTCAGATTCGAAACAAGGACCTCGCCCCATTGCACATGCGTAAAGTACTCACTCTCACCTCTTGGACCCTTCAAGATCATCGCGACCTGGTTCCGAGTGGCATAACCTGGCCACCTCCCTCACGATTCCCCCGTTTTGGCTAGAGACTTGGGACTTGGCTAGTGCACTTTAGACCACTAACCCAATATCACCCCGTCTCAATTTAGCATTTAATTGCTCAATTCCCAATTCACGCTACACGACTATGCTAAACCACCCAATTTCATTGGAGTATAAAGATGGATTTTGTTAGACGGGTTATGGGTATATTGAGGGCATCATTTGCATATAGGTATGTCCTAATACTTCCCCTGGACCTATTTGCGGCTTAATTTTGGGCGCCGTTGCGCTCTGTGCTTTAGAGGGTAAGCCATTTCGTTCGGAGAGCAATATCACCCATCATAGATGGTTCGAAAGGCAAACAGTTAGGGCCCTGATACATGTCAAATTTGCAGTTTAAGTGTACACAATAGTGTATCTGTATCCATTGAATGATTCTGAGTACACTGGGATGAATATTATGCGTACGAACTAACGGTTTTGTCGGGTGGCCCACTAAGCCGTTTATTCCCATTTTGGGGTGCACAAGGCAGGAAATGCTCACATAAATTCCCGGAAAATTACTGAATTCACTCATAGGATGCATGCCTTCGTTTCAGAGTCCATATAGTTGTCTCTATCTTAATCCGTGGTCGGGCCCGGGGACAGAAATGGTAAGGTGGCCCAGTAACCAGTCTCAGATAATAGGCAAACATGCAGGCCCAACCCCCAAAACCTAATGTAAATTCGCGTCGCAAACTATGTTTGTATTCTGGTGATTCCAGATACCTTTCCCGCTATCGGAGTGAGGACGCACACCAGAGAAACCGGTGAGGATACATTGACAACTTAAATTTTCAAGCCGCAATGAAGGATCCGATCGCATGCGATGAAATGCAGCGTAGAACCCAAAGGCGCTGGAAAAGTATAAGAGGTAAGATGGTTAAAATTGAACATTTACTGCGCTGTGGAGAAGCGAGCCAAACGCAGAACACGCTATACGGCAGGAACGGGGTGGTGTTGTGGATCCTACCTGCGCACGGATATCGGACGACTTCTGATTTCAGTCACTGAACGCATGTGCGACGTACCGGCACGTTGTTTCCCGTGAAATGAGTTCGTCGTCCAGCTGAAAAGATTCTTCCTGGGAATCGGGATGGGCGTTATATTGAACTGCTGTCGGTCATCTGGCTGAACAGCTTCCTCCGTCATTCGATGCAAAGTAAGTTCAGGATACGGAAAGAATGCGGTTTGAATATCGTGAAAAGGACGCGACGAACAGTTTCTGGATACCAACCTGCTACCAAGTCGATGCTTGTAGTTCACCGAGGCTTTCCATGAAGGGCCGGGAATCCTTTTAAACCTAGGCACCGTGCTGGCAGGAGCGCACCAGTGCATTATAGTAAAGATTCTATAAGCCTAAGTATGGGGCAGCGCATGTAGGATGCAACGAGCCAGTGCGCTCGTTCATGTCGCTGGGCCGTCAGATCGAACTAGACGCGCGAAAAATAGATCTTGTCGACTGAGAGCGGTTATCGAACTAGAATAACACACCAGCATGGAACCGGCGAGATGCATCGTAAGCATGCGGGGTGCGCTATTTGCAAGTTACATCTGGAAACAGGTTTTTGCCCGGTAGAGCATGACCCACGTGGTAGAGGTGGCGGTGTCTCGGTAGAGCCTGGTAGAGCCGCCGCGTCTGCTTAGACCCATGTAGAAACACGACCTCTACTCGTACACACGATCCTCTAATTACATCTATGGCCTCTATTCTTCTCTAAATACCTGGCCTCCTTCTACTGTGCATGGCTCTACACAGCGCAGAAGCAGGCTGAACGCGCAAAATCAGCCTTGCAGGTCACACAGAAGGCTTACAAGGGCTTGCGGATATGGGATCCAATCGAAAATGGACAATATTCGACAGCCTCGCGGGAACTCGCTCGGAATCTCACCGGCAGCCAAGGTGGAATTTGCTGTGACTAGCTGCGCGCGCACGTTTGGTATTCAAGTCCGAGGCCGGTTCATGAGCCGCTGGTCTGTAGGCCGTGCAATCGATGAAGGAGGCAAGTACGGAGATACAATTAGAACGCGAAATTATGGATGCACCAGGTATTTTTTTGCCTGCTTCTCACACGCTTTGATGCTATTTTCATTGTGTTTAGGCTTTGTAGAAAGCACAGACGGGACTACCCACCGCGGCATAACCGTCGAATCCCAACATATCACCCTGCTCGTACCCTTATACGACCCAGACGTCGATGATTCAGACAAATCTACCTGGAAACACCGTACACGTTTTGTGGAAGTAGAACCCGCACTCGACCACACAGGGAAACGACAATTCGAGGGGACTCTGGAGGCAGCGGAACGGAGCGCCGATATTTATACACGTAGCCCGCTTGCGGCTCGAGACAAACGCAACATGGACAAGAGCGAGTACTGGAGAAAGAAGATGGGCGAGCACAAGGACCACGCTGCAGAGGGCGAAAAAAAAGAGTTCAAACTGTCGGCCGCGCATAAAAAGAAAAGAAGATAATAATGCAGGATATGGGACGTGCTGCGATGGATGATGAAGATCTCGCGACAAGTCATATCTTGACGACGATGGCCCAGATTACGGATGTTGAACTGGCTGTGGCTGGGAGTTTATCGGCAGAGGAGCTAGCTGCGTTGTGAGTTCAACAGTTTTATATGTTCGCGCCTTCCTGATATATTGCTACAGATCTACTAGCGACCGGTCCATCCTAGTTGAGGACATGTATCCGCTACGGTGTCGTTGAAATTCAAGCGGTCTATTCAACTCACCCCATGATTACTCCCCCGGTTCTCCTCGCCAACAAGGCAAATACTGCAATCATCGAGCTCACCGACAACCCTGACAGTACTGCATTACAAAATGCCATCGACTCTAGTTCTCGCGGCGGCATCAAGTTGTTATCCCTTTTCGGTTCCCTACTTCGGCACAAAGACGGCGAACGCGGGTATCAGGATAAGTGTTCTATTTTCATGCGCGAAAGGAAAATGGAACTCTTTGATTTGGATGCCCTATCCGGAAAATGCGTCGGAGATCATCGGGATGCCCTGAGTGCGTGGCTGACGAAAACATCTCACGCCATGGTTCTTGCTCTCAGCTGCTGTAGCTGTCGGAGTCGCTCTCCTGCACAGATCCTCATGAAACCCTTGCTGTGATTCTCTTCCAAAAGCTCTTTCGTTTGAGCTTTTTCACCGCCGCTTGCACTCCTGGGTAGCGGCTGCTGCTTTCTGCCCCTCGTATCCTCGGTCACTTTAAAGGCTCTGGAACCCGATCTTCCGCGCCAGTGTGGTGGAAAGAATCTCTGTTCGCCGTCGTACCTGCCGTATCAAAAATACCATCTGCATTTCAGCGGGCTGTCCGTAGGACCGATAGTATCATTTCACTGTGCAGCGACAATTATGTCTGATACTTGTCTGGTTCTACTTTTCAATTCCAACCTCTTGCAACCGCTTTAACAACGTTCAAGAGCAGGAGAACTGGGAATACGATTACTCAGCGCCTCCGAAGCTAACGCCCAGCTCGTGTGGAAGATCCCCACGCCGCAGGTACAAATATATAAGCGACGGACAGACTAGTGAAGAACCCTGCTACGCCTTGCCAGCTACTTGATACTTGTTCAGAGTAATGTTGTTCCCTCTACTCCTCTCCCTCGTCGTCTGTGCAGCTGCGTCGTTCACGTTGCCCACGAGACTCATACTCCAATCACCTACTGGCCTATTCCTCGAGAACCTTGCCGTGCGACCAAACGGGAAACTTCTAATTACCTCTCCGGATTCCTCGACGCTCCATATGCTCGACCCCACCGCTGAGAACCCGACTTTCGACGAAGTCCACACCTTCCCAAATGTTACTCTCTTCGGCATTGCTGAGGTCCAGCCCGACGTTTACGGGATCATCGCCTTGGTGCTCAATGTCACGACAATTGGTGCTGTCCCCGGCACTATCGCCATCTGGCGCGTGGATCTGAGCTCGGGTGGTCCACCTGTGGTCAACAAGGCTGCAGACGTCCCCGATGGCATGTTCCTGGACGGGCTTGGCGCCGTTCCGGGGGAGCCTGACCTCGTCCTCGGCGCGGACTCCGCTGCGGGACGAGTATGGCAAATCAATCTGCGGACGGGCGTTGTGCGCATCGCAGCTCAAGACGATGCGTTCGCGCCCGGCGCACCCGCGCCTGCGTTCGGCATCAACGGCCTCCACGTACGCGGCGGTGATCTGTATTTCACCAACTCGCAGAAGAAGACGTTCTCGCGGGTTCCGATATCAGTGCGTGGCGGAATTGTCGCGCAAGCCGGGCCCATTCAGGTGCTCGGATCCGCGAATGGGACGGACGAATTCGACGACTTTGCGTTTGATGCAGTGGGGCGCGTGTGGGCGGCGACACTTCCAGACACGCTCACGTTATTCAGCCCGCCTGCGCAAGGGAATGGGATGCTCGGGCAGCTCAATGCGCCGGGGAATCCCGTCGAGTTCGATAGCCCGACTTCGGCTGCGTTTGGGCGGGGTGGGGTTGCTCAGCAGCATACGTTGTATGTGACAACACAGGCTGGACAGTTGATCGCCGTTGATACCACTGGTATCCGTGTATGAGAAGTCCTAGGGTAGGACGGTTGAAGGATACTCCGTAATATTTTTTCAAACACGCACCTCTCATAGGTATCCTTTTGTCCAAACAGTTGCTCGTATACGTTGCTTGTTGGAAACAGTAGTCTTGCGAACACCTTGTAACTTTGCACGCTGGAAACACTAGCAGAATCATCAAATGCACAGAAAAACACTTGAAGAAAAAAATGGAAATATCAGCCATCAAATCTCACTAGAAATTAGCTGAATAAATTCCTCTGATATGCTCCAAGTGAGCTCAGATTTTTTCCAGCTGTATGCTGTGTGTATCTGAGCCTGTTTACATGCTATTTGAAAGTGCAGCTTTGAGGAGTTGAATTTGAGTTGAATGATGTCGCATCAGATTGATCACGCGCTCACGTCAGCCACCCTGTCGAGTTTGCGCGATTTAACCTATAAATACCTGGAAGCACTTGGTATTTAACTGGAATATGTATGGGCATAGTATCTGCAGCTCTATGTGATGTTGAACGAGTTGGGAGCGGTTTTCTAAAAATCTTTTTTCCCCAAAAGGGAATTTGATGGCACGTGCCTGCTTACATTAGGGAGGGAGGGGTCTCGCCGACCTCTGAAAAGAAAAATGGAAGGTATGCTGAGATTTTCTTATCTTCGAAGCCCCTTGCGCGACTCATGAAGATATACTGCCCTGTTATTACGTGGTACACACCCAACACTAAATCCTGGAAATTCGTACGCATAATTGCATACGAAACAAGGTATAAACAAAGATTGTGTGTATGTATGTACATCCACCGCCCCAATTACTTATCCAGCCAGTGTCCGAGAACAAATAATATACTTATATCGATCGATATCCACAAAGCAAAGTCCAGCACACCGCTCACAGCGACAAAGTCCACCCCATTCCCCCAAGCACACACCCCACCATCACCAGCGCGCCCATAAGCGCGCCCAGCTCTAATCTCGCGAGCGCCCCGTTCTTCGCGCCCCCCGTCGACCCCGCCCCGCTCCCGCTGCTGGTCCCGGACCCCGATGCTCCCGATCCCGATGATCCCGAGCTGGAGCCAGACGAGCCAGAGGGGGAGGTAGGCGTGAAGACCGCCGACGGGCTCGGGAGGCACGAGGAGACGGCGTCGGCCACTGTCGAGGTGGAGGCGGCGGAGTTGATGGTGGCGTTGCCCGAGAAGGAGCAGGCGGTGGCTGCGCGGTTGGAGAGCTCGTAGTACTGGGAGAAGGCGTAGGAGAGCTTCGTGGCTGGGAGGGGAAGAGTTAGCGTCTGTGGGTGGAAGAGAAGATGGAACGGGGAAAGGAAAGAAAGATCGGGGCGGACGCGCAGGGTGGAAGGTGGAGGAGCTGCTTGCGCTCGCGGGCGGGGGGGCGGGCACGGGTAGGGAATGAGCATGAGGAGAGAAAGGGGAGCGCGTTGAGGTGGGGAAGGAGCGGCAGCAACGGTGGAAGAGCTGTTCGCGCTCGAGGGTGAGGTGTGGGTGCGGGTGGAGAAGAAGGTGGAGGGGGGTAGTACAATGGGGCGGAGAAAGAAAGGAGAGATGATGGGCGACGGAGAAGCTACTCGCGCTCGAGGGTAGGGTGCGGGTGCGGGTGCGGGTGTGGGTGTGGGTAAAGGAAAAGATGGAGCTAAGAGGCAAGGGGGAAAAGGGCGGTAGCAGGGGAGAAGGGAAGGAAGAATGAAGCGGAGGAGAGAGCGGAGTAGGTAGAAAGGATATATGGACGGAGGCAGTGATGCAGGAGGGAAGAAAGGGGAAGGAGGGCGGGAGGAGCGGGCGGCGGGGTGTGGAGGGCGAAGCGAGAAGGAAGATTGCGGGTGGGGAAAGGAGTTGGCGGCGCAGGTGTAGGGAGAGAGCGCCATAGGAACTGCTCGAGGGCGGGGTGCGGGCGGTAGTGCAGTGTGCGGGTGGAAGGAGGAGCTGCTCGAAGGCGCGGTGGATGTGAGAAAGGAGGCGGAGCTGCCTGCCTAGCCCAACGAGCACGGGTGCCACAGCGGCACCCGTACAAGCAACGCGTACAGGCGGCGCAGCGGCGGCGGCACGCGGGGAGGGAGGTATGAAGGGGAAGGGAGGAGCGGGGGGAGGGTTAGGGGGAGGGAGGAGCGCGGATGTGTGAAGGGAAGGAGCGAGCGAGGAGCGCCGGGGGAGGAAGGAGGGAGGGAGAGGGAGCCGGGGAAGGAAGGGCAGGAAGGGGCGATAGCAGACACGACAAATCGAAGCAGCAACTCACAAGGATCACACTGCCCCACAACCCCATACACCCCCGTCGTCCCATTCGCCGCAATGTCATCACAGCTCCCCTTGACCCCCGGCAGAAGCCCACACACAACGCCCGTCAACACCCCCAGCACGTCCGTAAAGTCGCTCGTCTGCGGGGTAAACTGACAGCTCAGCTTGCTCTCCAGGCAGCTGCACGCGCTGTCGTTCGGCGTCGGCGGCAGCGTTGTCGACACCTCGATATCTGCGCTCTCCGCGGGGCGCGCGGGGGGCGACGCCGCGCCGGCGGAGGAGGCGGAGGGGCTGTTGACGAAGGAGATTTTGGCGTATTGCGCGACGAGGTTGTCGAAGTCGGCGTTGGTGGTGGCGCTGGTGTTGTCCGAGGAGAGGGTGGCCATGCCGAATTGGTGCCCGGTGGACTCGGCGGGGAAGTAGCTGAAGGCGAGGCCGCCGGACCAGACTTCGGTCATGGGCGAGGCGAAGAGGACGTCGGTCTCCGTCCAGGGGTGCACGCCGGGGGAGCAGTTTTCGGAGCCAAATTCGGAGCTGGGGGAGAAGAGTTAGCGAAGTGTGTAAGGCGGGGTTATGAGGAAGGGGGAAGCAGGAGGGAAGCGGGAGATGGGGAGACGGGTCGGGTGTGTACACGCGCCGAGGGAAGAGAACATGGGCCGGGGACGGGATGGGGGCAGAAGTTGTATGAGGAAAGGAAGCGGGAGAGTGTATCGTATGAGGAGCGGGGGTACGAGGAAAGCGGAGTGTGCGTGGTGCAGGAGGTTATGGTAGTGAAGGAGGGGGAGAGCAGGAAGAGTGGTATCGGGATAAGGCGCGAGAAGAGCAAGCACGGGAGGGGCTCAGACGGGTACTAGTACTCGTCCGGCGAGATAGCTAGCGGAAGGAGCGGGGAGGAAAACGGGGCGGGACGTATAGGAGGACGGGGACGGCGGCTCGGACATGGGGGGGTTGGCAGGAACGGGGAAGAGGGGAGGACACGGAGGAATAGCACGGATATGAGAAAGAAAGGGAGTCGAGCGAAGAAGAGATGGGATTTTGGAAAGGTAGCGGAATTGAAGGAAGGAGAGGGAGGAAGAGATGTCCGGGAAGGATTTCCCAAAGAGGTTTGCAGGAAGGGCGGAGGGAAGACGGACAAGACAGAAAACGCACAAGTACGCCACAACGTTATAATCCTTGAGTTCCGCATTGATCCCGTCGAACGTCGTGCTCGACGCGTTGCCGCAGCACTCGCTGTAATGGCATCTGGTCAGTTCAATTCACAACTCATTGAAAACCAGTCCACAAGGAGGCCGGGGGCACAGTCGTACTATGATAGTACGCACGGCAAGCGCCACCGCATCATGTCTCGCCGACGCACGTCCTCGCGGTGAAAAACAAGAGTCGCCGCGCCATGCGCCATGCCATGGCATGCATCGACGCAAGACCAGTCGACAACTCCGCCGGGGGCGCATGTCTCCGTGGCGAGGGAGAAACGACGCTCCATCGCGAGGGCGAAACGACGAGAGACAAGCAGAGAGAGGACCAAAAGACAGACGAGGCAACTCACTAATTATTCAGCTCGAAACTATCATGCTGCCGTCGTTCTTGCCGGTGGGGTCGCATGAGAGGTAGGACGAGATGCCATCGATGTCGGGGTACTCGACGAGCGCGGAAGAGGAGATTGATGTGCTGCGAAGTATGGGTGTTAGTACTCGTATAATCGCAAGTGGGTAGGACGGGGGAGGGGGAGGGATAGGGATATAGGGTAGGAGGTGGGGAAGGGGAGGTATTGAGGTATCGGGGTACCAGGAATAGGGAAGAGGAGGTGAGCGCAGCCCGGGGATTGGGGGCGAAGAGAAAAGGTAGGGGAGTAAGAAATAGAAACGCACAGGTACGCCTTGATATCGCGCGCAGCAGCCTTGAGGAAGGGCGCGGCGTTGGTTGCGCCGTTGGTTAGCACCTCATTGCCGACGTTGTATGCGAGGACGTTGTCGTATTTCGAGAAGGCGTTGATCGTTTTGATGTACTGCGCACCATGGTCAGTTAACCGCTGCGCGACGTTATGCGGCACAAAGCAAGACACCTTTAGCACGCGCCATCACTGCCGGAAGGAGCGTCTGATACCCCATCATTGTCCAATCACGACCATCGCACGCGCCCGCGTCGCTCGAGGAGATCGGCATATACTGTTAGATGTCCGATCCCCGCGCTGACGGATTTGGCCCAAAAAAGGCCTCTATGTCCGTTCACAATGCTGACGTTTAGGCCCAAAATTTGCACCCTAGTCCGATCCAAACAGGTGACGGAACTTACCGGTCTGACCTTATGTCCGATCCACAAAAGGACGCAAGTTGAAGTGTCCAAGCCGTCCAAACTTTGGCGTGCTCGCTCACTTCGTGTGAGTTTTTAAACAGTTACAAAGCCATATTGGCCCGAGACACGTGAAGTGCTTATTGAATTCGGCATCGGCGCGTCTCGGCAAGCTTTTGACGCGTCTCGGGCAAGTCTCGGGAATGTATTAGTACCTGCTGGCTGTGAGCTCGCCGTTCATGAGGAGGCGCTCAAACATAATACTCCAATTGTAGAATTCATCCATCCTCATGCTAAGTCCCTCTTTTTCGTACTGTATGCGGACGGAAATCGGCTTTTTGGATGTCCGATCTCTTATGCGGACGGGACGGCGTCGCTCGGATGTCCGATACGTTTCGCTGACGGAACGGGCTCAAAATCGACCCACCTGATCACAATGCGTACATCTTTGGGCGAAAAACTCATGTACATAAACAGCCAAAATCCGCCAAAATGGATCGGACATCAAACAGGATATGCCGATCTCCTGTCGCTCGTCTCTCTTCTACAGCCTTCTCTGACGCCCTGGTCGCTCTCGGCTAACCCATGGAGCATACAAATTCATCGGGCTTTGAATCTTCTTCGTCAATTCCACCCCCTGGTTAAGCTCATGAGTCAGCCTCTGCCGCAGCGCCGCAGATTGCACCCCAAGACCGTCCTTCCGTGCCGCCTAAGAGGCCGCATCGCCGCGAAAATCCTCCTCCTCCTGCCCCAGATGCCTCCACATCTCAATCTAACTCGCAGTCCATGATCCCTCCCAACTACAACGACTTTTTTTTGCCAAAGTGAATGCCCCACTCCCATCCACCTCCATTTCTCGGTCTTATCAGCGAGCAAAAAGAACTAATCAAGTCTCCGGAATTTGTCTTCTCTCCTGACACAGCCAGTACTCCACTCCGTCCGGGCACATCGCAGAAGCAGAACAACTTGCAGGATTCCACGAATTTCGCCCCTCGCCCCTCTACACCCACTTCGTCCCCCGATAACTCTGGGTCCGCCGCATATATTCACCGCTTGAATTCCTTTCCAATGCACAACACGTCGACCGATTTCGATTTCGACGACACATTCACCTTGCTTGATGAGCTTTGTCGGAAAAATCGTAAAAGCCTTACAAGGCATCCCAGAGCCTGACAGTCTTGTAAGGCCCTGTCAGGTTTGGCTGTGAAAATTACCAGGCCTTGTAAGGTCTGCTCAGGTTGCATATGGAGAATATTGGCAAACATTTCAGAAATGGTCCGGGTCCATCCCTGGATGGTTTTGGAAAGGGAATGGATGCATATTTCGATAGGATATAAGTTGATCGCTATTTTCACAGTCGACCACCGGATCTTCGCAAAGCAGCGCATAAATTTTACAAAACAGCACCTATTTGCTGAGAGAGGCCGGAAATATATTCAATCGGAGAAAGACAATGTTGAAAATATGCTTGAGGCCTATCCCAACAGAGGTAGCCTGGTGCGGAGTTGTAAGAGGTTGCGAGGCCTTGTCAGGAAAGAGTTATGGTATATATTGAGTAAGTTGAACATACCTTTCATCGGTTCCGTTGTCTAGTGGTTATTTTGCATGTCTTTAATAAAATGGGTCATAACACGCCTGAGTTCAAACCATGCTGGTCTCATTCCTTTCTTAGTAGTACCGTAGTTAGTAATAGTATTGCTTGTAAACAAATGAACAAAATGATAAGAAGTGACTTGCGATGTAATGTCGCAAGTCAAGTGTTTTATCTTTTTTTCCGGGGTCATCCTGGCCAGGCCTGACAACACCTGGCAACCCCCTTCAGGCCGTACAAGGCCTTATAAGGTCGGTAAGGGCTTGCAAGGCCCTGTATGTAGCATTTGGTACATATTTAAACCTAATAAGGCTATTTTTTCCTGACGACCTTATTAGGCCATGCAAGGCCTAGGTCGGTCTAATATGCCTTTTTCGATTTTTCCGACATTGCTCCCATCCCCGATACTCCCATCTCCGAGACTCCTGTCAAATCTTCTTCCATACCGCCTATTGCCGAAACCCCCTAGTTTAAACTGTCTGAATCGAAATCCGAAAGAATAGCTACTGTTCTTGAACTCCTCCGCGACGCCAGAATATCCCCCACAGCTCTGTTATTGGAAACTCTTGTGAACCAGGCGCAGCATAACCATCATGCGGCAATGTTCTTCGCGAATTCCGGAGAAATGATGCAGAAGGTTCTAGACGCGATAGTGGTGGATGAACGAGGCGAACAGGTTTTCAATGACTGAGCAGTACCGCGAGCAATCGACATCGCATGCGACGTTGTGTCATGGATGCCATGGTGAATGACGCCTGCCTTTCTGCGTGCTTGTACTCTCAAATCCAATGTAGTCAAGCCTGGTGGCTGTGTTGCCCCCGACGTCGTCAAAATTCTATTCTCTGCGCTGAACACCACAAGAGCTTTGGGGGAAAAAAAAGAAAAAAAGACTCGACCACAGTTCGTTCTGCTAATCCCTGTGATAAAATCCTTCTGACTCGTATTTAGGCCTTATATTCCATTATCTGTCAATTATCATCGCGTCGCTCTCAGCAATGTTCTGATTATGCCTGTCCTATGACGCTGTTCTGGTGGAAAAGCGGATGCTCACGTGAGTGCATCGAAATCCTGCAGAATCTCGGACTTTCGTAATGCTTTGATTCGACATTGAACATAATACTCGAGTCCCTCGTAGATTACTGCACCGAGGACGCCGGAATTGTGGCACGCAGCCCTGACGGTATCATGGCGAACTGGGACAATGTCAATATCTCGACTTCGGAGTTTGTTGAGCAACGCACTGAAGGTCCTTTCAAAGTCCAGTCTGGGACGTATGCCATCCTGTACTTCTCCGAAACCCAAATCCCCGCGCGATGGCTCTTGGTCCGTCACTCGCTCGAGCGGAGACAGCAGCCGACCTCGACTTCGATAACGATGTCTGTCCTACTCTCGAACAGAGCATGAACGCATACTGCAATTTTAGGGCATATATTGCCCGCATTCTCTGTCGTTACCACAAGGGCTTCTCGGAATACTCCAACAACCCCACGTTTCAAAATATTCCCCGCCGACCGCTCCCGGACGGATATAGAACCCCCCAGTTCCCCGTTCGTATCTCCACCGAAGACGAATCATCTATCCCTGGAAATCTTGCGGTTCACTACGACATGTTCGTGACCCAGTTGAAAATGACCTATCCAGAACTTTCGAAGGCAATTTTGTCTATTAACGAGCAGGTCATGCAGGTGTTGAATCGCGGTTCCGAGGCTGCACGAGCATTCGACGTGAACCCCTTCTTACGTGCACAGGTCTTTCAACTTGGCATAGGGTTATTCCACCTGTGTCGCAACCTCATCTGGGTGGTTCTGAATTCACACCGCAGCCATGAAAGCGTCGAAGGCTTTGCTTCAGGAACGAAGTAATGCTCCGCGCGGAAGTAATGAGTGAGGAACGCGCCATACACGGGGTTTTGAGTCCGGAAGCATCGACAATGAATGTTGGCGGGCGAAATTCGCATGTGCGTCCGTTCGCCATTTCACAACAGTTTCTCCAGCTTGGGGCGTTCCTTTTGGGAACGATACACCGTGGTCTTCCGCTTTTGTTTCACCGCTTTGATCGTCGGTTCAATATAGACGGGGCCGAGAAATATTCTCTCGAGTGCGAAAGTATTTCCAAAATGGTCGTTGGAGTCACAGCACCAGCGTCCCTTATACTCAAGTGCTAATATGCATAAGAAACACGAGTAAAAGCACAGCTCTGCAGCACGCACCTTCGGCTGTGCGATCTTGATAATACTCGGCCAAGAGTATATGCTGGCACTTGTCTGAAGTTGCAAAATGGATAGCTGCGCGCCCAGTACGCTCCTGTTTTGTGGTATTTTTTTTTTGTGATACCTGCATCGGATAGTGGGCGGTCAGGATCATTGGGATCGATCGGGAAATCGTTCAGATCGGTTTGTGGCACCCACAGCTCAACCATGCTGATACAAAAGGCGACATCCACGGTGCTACGGCCAGCGCACCCATCGCGTTGACATTTCATCGGAATATTGGCAACGATCCCGTAATTGATTACGCCGTTTATCCCGCGAACGTCAAGGCCCTGTATATCATTTAGATAGGGAAGGAGAGAAGGACATAAACCAAAAATGGAAAATCACCTCCCCAGCTCCTGAGGTCGCATTCAAAATTAAAGTATTGCCGTCGTCGACTGAGATACTCGAATAGATATCTTCAAGATATTCTGGTGACATGTCTGTGTGGCAGTGGCGGCAAATATCCAACAATTGAAATGCAGTAGGGAGTCTGGAGTTGGGGTGTTGCGATGCCGCCTGTGTTTCGGCATCATGGAATAACACCAGTTTCGGCATTGGGATTTTGAACGAGGCATTTGATTCCGTCCAGGAGTCATAGACACTTACCCAAATGGAACTCAATAAATACCTCATGGTATTGACACTGGGGGCAAAAGCCGACGCACCTGGATTTCAGGTGCGTCTGAAGCATCTGCTTCGCAGGTGCCATCAATTGGACAATGAGTGCTTTGTCGGACTTGAGACTAAGGTAAAGTGCAACACATGTTGATTGTATATGCCCTCAACACATGTGGTTCACACTTGGTGGGATGAGTGGCAAAGGGAAAAAACCCGAACAAAGGCAGACAATGGACAGACAAAGGGCGGGTGAGATTCTCCCACCCCAGGGAATTTCACCTGCCCTTTGTCTGTCCTTTGTCTGTCCTTTGTCTGCCTTTGTCAACTTTGTTGCCCTTTGCCGCTCATCCCACCAGGCACAAACCACATGTTTTCAAGTCGTATAGGATCGAAATGTGTCAATCTCTACCTTAGTGTCGAGTCTGTCAAAGGACTTATTGTCTCATTGATCGCACCTGCGGAGCAAATGCTTCAGACGCACCTGGAATCCAGGTGCGTCAGCTTTTGCCCCCAGTGTGAACTCAAACTGAAAGATCCTGGTTCATTGTTTTGGTCAATAAACTTTAGAATCTCATTTTTCACCCAACATGTATAGAGTTTGGCTTGCGGGACCTTTTGGCTGTTAAACGAATAAAAGATTAAAGTTAGGAGGACATAAACAAATCACAGATTGAGATGCTGAAGACCACTGGTGACACAAGAAACACCGGGGGCCAAGACCAACGCATGTGGTTTCCGCATGCCTTTAACGCATGTGTTCCGCGGGCGTTGATGGGAATTACAATAGATCTTTGTTCGACTTAGTACTTTTTGTAACCAAGCATCAATTAAATTTGACTTAAATACAACGAATAAACAACCAATGTTTGAGCTAATTAAGGTGAATTTTCAATGCTTAATAAATATATATCGACCATTTGTCGTTGCGAGCCGCGAGCCAGCCATAGATGCCGCCAAGCGACGGCATGATGCAGCCGTAGAACCCAAGCGACAAGTCGCGCCCTCGTGATAAGCCAGAGTCACGGTGGCCGCCGCGTTCTCATTCATCCGGCCCACTGCGGGCGTCACGCAGCTGCCCGCCTCGCGCCCATCCCACGCCGCGCTTGACAGTGCTTATCAGAATACCGTTGCACTTTATGCGTAGTGGCATTGTTGCCTGGCTACCACGGCCGCACATCGTCTTTGTCGGCATGCTACCATACCCGTACATCGTCTTTGTCGGTGAGTAATTATGTCCGGACGTCGCTTTTGTCGGGCTACCACCCCACCCGTACGTTGCCTTTGTCGGGTTGTAACCAAGCCCGGACGTCACCTGTCAATGGTGACCATCCCACCCGCACGTCGCCTTGCTCGGCGCCCGACCACGCCTTTCTCAGTGGGGCGGCCTGCCTCCATCCCCCCTTTGTCTGCCCAGAATATCTGCCGCCGGCCAACCCCGTTCTTCCTTTGTCGGGCTACAACCATACCCGGACGTCGCCTTTGTCGGGCTACAAACATACGCGTATGTCGCCCGGCAAACGCGATCCTCACACCCGTACGTCGCCTTGCTCGGCGCCCGACCACGCCTTTCTCAGTGGGGCGGCCCGCCTCCATCCCCCCTTTGTCTGCCCAGAATATCTGCCGCCGGCCAACCCCGTGCTTCCTTTGTCCGGCTACAACCATGCCCGGACGTCGCCTTGCTCAGCCCCCGACCACACCTTTACCTTTGTCTACCAAAATGATTGCTGGCGGCCCGCCCCCGACCTTTCTTTGTCAGCCTGCCTTCACGTGAGGCCCGCCTGTTTGGTGGGGTTCCTTTTTGGGACTCGATGCCGCTGCCGGTGTCGCGAGCCACGCATGCACAATGCTCCGTGGAGTCGTGGGCGTCTCTACGTGCGTGGCACGCGACAGCGCGTCTTCAAACGCTGCGCCGCCAAGTCCTGCTCAGCCAAGTCGCATTTCCAGAAGAGCTGAGTAAGTCGCCAGCGAGTTACGAGGGAAGATGGGGAGACCATGAGAAGCGGAGCTGGTAAGTCGCCAGCGAGTTACGAGGGAGGAGCGGAGGAGGATGAGAAGCGGAGCTGGGTAAGTCGCCGGCGTAAGCGCCAGCGAGTTACGAGGAAGGAGTATGAGAAAAGCCGATAGCACTGCCACTGATTGAGCACTGCCACTGATTTGATGGCACCGCCACTGATGGAGAATCTCTCGTCCTCTCCACCACCACCACTGTTGGTCGTTTCACGACCGACACTGCCCTCTGATGGAGAATCTCTCGTCCTCTCCACCACCATCATTGTTGGTCATTTCACGAGCAACACTGTCCTCAATAACTTGATGCATCGCAGCAAAAAATCCGAGTAGAATCCCTGGTGATAAAAATCGCCCTTCACCAGCGCGTAAGATGGACACTCCGCAAATTTTCCCCCGGTCGGTGATTCAAACCTTCCTCAACGAGAAATCTAATAATCCGATCCGAGTAAAAGAGAAAGTCCCCACGACTGGTTTCCTGTGAACTGACACGACTTACCTCCTGCCTTCTTCTTCAACTCTCACCCATTGCAGGCGCCAGGATCTACGAAACGCAAATAACTTCTCAGCGTTTTACGCTGAGAACTTACCTCCTTTGCTCCTTCTTGACGCTGATCTGAATGAACTTTGTCGGATCCCTCAAATTGATATCAGTTGCTGGCGTAGTATAAGTACAAATATATACAGTTTCAACTCTTCTAATCGTCCATGAAAATACAAATCGGGATTTCACCGATGCGCGAGAGCCAATACTTGATCACCGCTGCTACACCCTCCAGCCCACCTGAGAACAACTCCGAAAAATATTCCATGTGACGAACTGTGCAATCTGGACACTCGCGGAATGGACGACGGGCCCCGAAAAATTGAAGTGTCAAGTGAACAAGGCGTTCTGCGAGGTGTTAAATCATGCAATGTCGGAGAAGTCGACCTACCCAATAATTTCGCATCATTGGTGGGGTATTTGAATGCCCACATTCGCTCTAATGATGGACATTGTTCCTCATGCCGCGCACGCCGATCTTCCACGTCCTCTGCCCTGCCTACTTTGATGGTAAAGACATCGGCGGCGTCGCCCGGAGGTGTAGCTGCAAGGATTGCCTCCGCGTCCTGGTCCCAAATGACGAAGACGTATATGTAGCCAGGACCGTCCCAGTAAGGATGAAGGCTTAGCAATGCGTCGAAGGCCGCTTGAGGCTGTGTAGCAGCGAGTCGGCGGCTTACAGATATGAGACGACGATCCAGCCAGCCTTACGAACGAGAGTTATGTACCAATACCGCTGGATTTGTTCAAGTTGCTCTCTCGATACGCTCTCGGCGAGGGTGCGGGACGCAAAGGACATATTACTACAGAAACTGAACGAAGGTACAAGGTTCTACAATGTCCGGTAGCTTACCTTGTGCAGGCGCAGAAACGACGTATGGTATGTGGTAGACGCCGAGATACCAATCTATACACGCTGTGAAAAAGACAGAAAAGTCGCCAATGGTGCAAGTTTACCTGCGTCAGTGGTGTAAGTCAAGAAATTCGCAAAGCCAGCGGTGAAAGTTGACCTGCGCCGGTGGTAAGTCGCGGAGGAGTTCAAGTTGGCGAAGAGTCCGAAAAGTCGCCAGTGGTACAGGTTTACCTGCGCCAGTGGTGTAAGCCAAGAAGGAAGAAGTCGCAAAGTGCCAGCGGTGCAAGTCAACCTGCGCCGGTGGTACAAGTCAGGAACAAAGTTGAACAACCGCCCGTGAAAACAAATCAGGCGGAAAGTCGCAAAGTAATGAAGAAAGTAGAGAAGAAAATGAACGGTGATACAGGGAAGGTAATTAGTGGTTTGAGTCAAGAGGAAAGTCGCAAAGCGCCAGCGGTGCAAGTTTACCTGCGCCGGTGGTAGAGTTCAGGAAGATAGTCGTGTGAAACAAATCAAGCGGAAAGTAAAATAATGAAAAAAGTCGAAGAAAGTTCACGTTTCCGATTCACGTGATCGCGTCCACGACTTTCTAAGTCCGAGGGAATGTTTTTGTTGCAACTGGTGTTAAACCACATGGTTTCGCTACTTAACTACTGAACCATCTTGTTTCTATTTTGCAACTACATGGCTTCACAAATACTTTGGAGGCTAGATCTGAGAGTCCAAATTTGACGAACAGTGATTGGCCATCAGTGGCTGTGCCATCAGCTCACATGATGGCCTTGAGATCCGCGTCTTTTCTACTCTAATCTCTCGCCGCTACTGTTGACCGTTTTACGGCCTCCACCAGTCCCTGCGTCGTCTTGGTGCTGCGTTCAATATTCCTTCTTGGCGTGCACTGCTACAGCCTTCACATCCCTTCAAGCTACTTACTGTTGACCGTTTAACGGTCACCACTATATTTTCCTCATCGCCACCATCGCTACCATCGCTTCGAGTCAAATCATAGCTAAATCATTACAATTTCTACTCTGTCTCGATCCAATACAATGCAGCTAAGACGACGCAAGGTAGCGGCGGCGCTTCACTACGAAATTGCGTCTTCCGCGAGTTTTGCCTAACAGCTTCTCTGTCTCCTCGGTGAGTCTCCATGCGGCGCAGATCTCTTCAGGCGTCTATTCATGGTAAATGACCAGCCGAGCGATACAGGAACTTGAATAATCGTACCATTGTCACGTCTGTGTCAATCGCCTCTGAGTCAGTGACCAGCGCCCCATGCTCCGTCTGCACGTCGACAGAGACGCTGGCACTCTCAACAACAAGCGGACGTTCATTCGTCGGCGAACAGATCTAGATACATGGTAAGCATGTCCACTCAAACTGAAAGAGTACTGACTATTGCTGCATCCTTGTTAGTAGCATCAGCGGCCGGGGCCTCAATATGCGCGTCGACAGAAGGGGCACTCGAGAGGACATGGGTCACAGGCTTTTGCGGAGAATAGAGTGCCATGGGAGGAATAAGAGACTTGCAGAGAGGGGCGTAAGCAGAGCGCACATATATACACGGCGAGAACAAAGCAAACTAATAAAGGTGATTGCGGAAAGACAAAGGATGCACAACATAGATGTAACTATAAGGCGAATTTTGAAAGGGTACAAATAATACAAAGCACAAAGGAGGAGTAAAACTAATTGAAGGCTCTAAGATTTTTTCCCCGCACCCAGACCTCACGGTTCCCGACGGCAGCCGGAAGATTGGCAGCGGCAGCTCGACACTTAGCAGCGGAAGGCACAAGAAGGCCAAGGGCAGCGCATTTGTGACGCTCAGCAGCAGCAGCGCGACGGTTTGCAGCGATGACGTTCTTGGAATGGCGAGCGATAGGGAGATAAACAGGGGTCCCTTTCTAGATCATATGTGTGAGTGATGAGCGCTCCGCGATGCCTCAGAAAGACGTACAGCAGCTGCGAGTGACCAGTCCAAAAGGGGGCCGGCCTGGGTACCTCGCGGCTGATGACCCCAACGGTAAGCGGTAGAAAACATAGATATAGTAACATCAACTCACGAGTAGTGACTTCACAGGAATGTCGGTGAGGCCCGCAACCAGCCTGGCCACGAATGCCCGCGATTCCGGGAAGTAAACGAACCGACCTGGCGTCAGTCGACTTGCCCATAGCGGGGCATCGGGGGCATCGGGGTATCCGGCAAACCGTGCCAGCCGGAGGATATGGGTGGTACCAGCGCGGGGGTGGAAGGCCATGAACGAAAGAACGTATACGGGCAGAAAGTTTCCCTAGAAAAATAATTAGCGTGGTGTTCAACTAGCCCAGAGAAATAAAACAGACGATAGAAGGAAGGATGGCAGGAAAGATCTTGCACATGGCCTGGTCGTCAGGCAACACACTGTGGAGATCATCGTTTGGATTGAGGTCGGTGGCCGCGAGCCATCGGTCCAGTGCATCATAAGAGCCAAGACGAACGGCGCGCATGGGACGCAGAAGTGTAGGACGGGATTTAGTGACAGCCATGGATGCTACTTTGGATTTGCCGATCTAACGACGGCGAGTCTTTTATGAGAAAGAGAACAAAGCCAACCTTTGCGGACAATGAGGATAATCATAGCACAGAATAAAGGGATCTTGATAGTAATTATAAATGGATCGATAATAATCATAAAGGGATCGATAATAATTATAAAGGGATCTTCAGACAAAGGGATATTGCAAAAAGAAGCCTGCCAACTTTCAGAAGCCTTGCACGACGCCGCATACCGATGATGAAGGCAGTTGAACCCGTGAGCGGCGAGGGATTGAATCCAGTAGGAGCCAGTGTCGACCGTAAAACGATTGACAGTGGAGATCTAGAGGAAGAGCGGATCAAATCATATATAATTGGACCAATTGAAGATCGATCAGTGGTCAAAGATCAATCAGTGGCGATGCTCGGATCATCATCCGCATTTCATCCTTTTGCTTCCGTCCATCATCTCCTTTGTAACTCACTGGTGTTTATGCTGGTGACTTACCTCCTTCAGATCTAGACATACCTGCTTTCATCTTTGAAAAGCCCATTTTTCCGACAATCTCCTTTGAACTCGCCGGCCTTTCATCTTTGTCAACGCCCATTCTGTTATAACTTCAGTTAGTTGTCCTCCCATCCCGCCACCATCGCACCCACTACCCTTCCACTTACTCTCCTTTCCTCTAACTTGCCGACGTATTACGTTGACAACTTAATTACTACCCTCCTTTAATATTTTCCGACATGTCTGACGAAGACGTCCCCATGCCCCCCGCGCTCCCTGCATCCGGCCCATCTGCCCCTCCGCCCCCTCTGCCCCCTCCGCCCCCACCGCCCCCATTTTATCGCTTCACCTACACTACTCTCTTGCGATGGCCGCGTAGTAGCCAGGGCGCTTCATTTTCCCCTCCTCAACCTCCTGCTGGTCAGGGTGTTCCGCCTGCTGGTCAGGGCACTTCTCCTGCTAGCCAGGGCGCTTCATCTTCCCATGCAAATCCTCCGCCCCCTCCCGGCAATGGCGCTCTGCCTGCTGCTCAAGGCGCTTCATCTTCCCATGCGCATCCTCCGCCCCCTCCCAGAAATGGCGCTCCGCCTGCTGCCCAAGGCGCTTCATCTTCCCATGCACATCCTCCGCCCCCTCCCAGAAATGGCGCTCCGCCTGCTGCCCAAGGCGCTTCATCTTCCCATGTGCATCCTCCGCCCCCTCCCAGCAATGGCGCTCCGCCTGCTGCCCAAGGCGCTTCATCTTCCCATGCGCATCCTCCTCAGCCCCCTCGTGGCCAGGGCGCTCAGCCTTCTTCTTCTGATACGCACCCTCCTCAGCCCCCTCGCGCCCAGGGCGCTCAGCCTTCTTCTTCTGATACGCGCCCTCCTCAGCCCCCTCGCGGCCAGAACCCTCAGCCTTCTTCTTCTTCTCGTCATAAGCGTCGTCGCACAGACGCTGGACCCTCCGACCCTGAGCCTACGCAGGAGCCCCCCTCGAAAAAAACGAGAAGAGAGAAAACAGGGAAAAAACCGCAGAAACCGAAGAACTGGAAAATTATCCGCAAGCAGGTACCAGATGATGCAGTAGGCCTACAGGTGCGGTATTCTACTTGTCCCTTACACATCTTTCACTAACATCCCGCTTCAGAAAGCCCTACACCTGCATTTGCGGGTCTCCATGAACCTTCTTTCGCAGCGTGCTGTCCCGCGCCGCCTGACCGCTCAACAAATGGCCCCGTTCGAGGCACGGTTCTCTTCAGCCGACGACATAAACACCCAGCTGTCCGGCATCATCGGCTCCACCATACCGCCCACGAACGATGTGTATAGATGGATCTCCGAGTTCTTGAGGACTATCAAGGCGATGAGCAGCCAGACGGCCAGAGATGCCGTACGAATTGGCGAACAACATCTACGCGTCATCTTTAATGCCATCGCCAACACCGGTCTTCACGCATTTGCACCCGACGTTTTTGGCAACGTTGAGTCAATGTATAATCTCGTCCACGAGCATCTCGCCATCCACACCTTCCGGGCTATCGCCGTAGCATGGGCATACTCATTCTGCGAGTGTAACATTTCCTTGCTCAACGACTACAATCTTCTTCACAGCTTTTACCGGAGCTTTATATACGGATACATGCGGGAGCAGGCACGCAAAGAAGATGGGAGGCCAGGCCGCGTAGAGCAGGAAATCATAGACAATAACGCCTATCGGCGTCGCGAGGAGGTGTGTTTGATCATACCCTATTATTTGCTTCGGGCTCATGTGTTGATAGCTTCTCACCTGGCGCACCACACAAATTTACGACGACTGCTTCAGTCCAACCGTCGCACGCTTGGCCGGAGAGACCGACTGCCATTCTGACGATGAGGAACCTATACCTGGCACCACAGACTACCTCATCCATGAGAAGCCGGGACGTGACGCCGCGGTCACTGAATTTTTTGGCGTCTTGACCAAGAGGAGTAAATCGACGCAATCAATGCAGCGCCACAGGGGAAGAAGGTATTTCCAATTCACTTCTTCTTCTTCAATATACTTATCGTCTCGCACAGGGTTCAGCGTACACGCATACCTGGACTCGGTCCTTCGGAAATGTCTCACACACTGCCGACAGATGTCCCAATTGATTACTTTTCGCCTGAATTTTTCAACAACTTGTCCGTGCGGCAACGCGCGTCCTACATGAAGAAAGGGATCGCCTTACCCACCGCAAATTTTTGTAAAACTTGGGAGGATGTCGAGAAGTGGAAGGGTCTATCAAGGACGGCTTTTATGGCCCAGTACGGCAATGCTAAACGTGCCCTATACAAGATCCCGACAGCGGAGGAGCTTGCTCGGCTCAATGACCCGCAATCGATGGACGAGGACGATGACTAGAGTTATCCCTTGCTATATTTTATCTGGCGCTAATTACACTCCTTTCTAATTGCCCTTTTTAAATATTTGCGACTCATGTACTCGATCTGGCGCTAATTACACTCCTTTCTAACTACCTTTTTAAAATATTTGCGACTCATGTACTCGATCTGGCGCTAAATACACTCCTTTCTAATTACCTTTTTAAAATATTTGCAACTCAGGTACTTGATCTGGCACTAATTACACTCCTTTCTAACTACCTTTTTAAAATATTTGCAACTCACGTACTCGATCTGGCGCTAAATACACTCCTTTCTAATTACCTTTTTAAAATATTTGCGACTCAGGTACTTGATCTGGCGCTAATTACACTCCTTTCTAATTACCTTTTTAAAATATTTGCGACTCATGTACTCGATCTTTAAATTACACTCCTTTCTAATTACTTCTTAAATATTTGTGACTCATGTACTCGATCTTTAAATTACACTCCTTGCTGATTACCTTTTAAATATTTGCGCTCATGTACTCGATCTTTAAATTACACTCCTTTCTAATTTCCTTGTATGCCTGGCTAGCGGAGAACTTGCAATTATTTTCAACTCACTCGTCCAAATTTCGTTTTCGTTCACTAATTTATTGTACAAAAATAATCGTACATATTATCCATCCAACACGGTATCTAAGAACTCAGCGGCCATGCGTTCATTGGCAGATGCGACCTCACGGCTTGCTTTATAGAACTTGATTAGCCGCTGCCATTCCGCCTGCGTTTGGAGCTTCGCCTTCCCACTCTTGATTAGCGACAGGCGCTGCTGGAACCACTTCTCACAATTCGGTGACCACCACCCCGTATTCAGCCCGGAATGGCTAAACGCATTAGGCTTCGGCCACCACGAAACTTTCGTGGTCTGGGGATCATCAGTGCTCTTATTGACCCGTCCTAAAAATGATCAGAAAGTATACTAAAACTACTAAAACCTGTCGACGCACCAGTTCCAATCTCGTACACCCCGCAAATAAGGTCAATTTCTTCATCTGTCAACATGTCGTCCCAATACGCCGTCAGACTTCGGCCATCCCACAAACGAACACCTGAGATGAGAACATCGTTGGTCGGACCCAAAGCCGCAAGATCCTCGTCTGCAGCTAGCCTCGCCAGACGTCCAACAATCCCGCCGGCAAAAAGAGCAGCACGACCACGAGGAGAACCGCAAAACCTGTCGCGTTGGATCTCATAAACCTCGTGGTCGACGACAGTAGGCTTGTAGCCAACGGCACAGTATCCTAGACCGGTGAATCTGTACGGGAGCGGGGGCTGAGGTGCGTCCCAAACTTTATCTCGCATACAAACTCGGAACTCGACGCCATGCTGAAGTAGGTAGTAGATGACCTCCTGCGGATCAGGACCCCACCCCATCCGAATGACCTGCACTGCGGTCACAGCACTGGGCAGTAATATATATAAGGGAAATTCCTCCGCCTGCCAGTCCTTGGGCCTAAGGATGTAAAAGAATTCTTTCTTCAGGCGGTCCGTGAATTGACTACTCAGGCATTCCTTGCGAATATCAAGGACCCAGTTCGACCTGAGCGAAATCTCTGCTCCCTCTTGTCGTAGATCAAGCAGCTCTCTCGGTATCTGGCTGAGAGACTTTGCATTCAACAAGCTGCCTAAAAGTGTCGGCAAATGTTGATACCGCATTTCGTTCAGGCTGGGCCACTGATCATCTCCCAGTGACTTGAGACACAAGTTGGCTTGAAGGCTTTGGGCATAGTCGGCAGGAGTAGTGAGTTCTGTGAAGCCGAAACGTGCTCGGGGAATTTCCGACATGTCATGGTACGGTTCATAGGGCGGTGGATTGTTATCAAGGAGTTCGCCAAGCTCCAATCCATAGGAACGCTTCAAGTCTTCAGTGGTGAAGGACTCTCCAGCCTCTTCACAGGGCAGGAATGTGTTTGGACTGCCTGCGAACTCGGGGAACTCAAGATCATCGTCCCCGTCGTCCAAGCCCTGGCGCTCCTCATCCAGAGCCAGCGCTGCACACAGGTCCCACTGGTTCTGGAAACTGTCATACCGGCGCTGATTAGGAGTAAACTGGTCCCATATGCGAGCCGCCACGGTGCGGGGGAGCGATCGTCGAATAAAGAATCCGTCCAGCTCCTCCTCCCAGAGGAAGACTCGTCCTCCTTCTCTTCCCGGCGCAATTCCCTGAGCCGCAGTTGCCTCTCGTTCCAGGCGCTCTTGCCTCATTTTAGGTGTCTCCATCTTGGCTAGTTGCTCATTTCGTGCTTTTCGACGATCAAGATAAGCATGAACATCTTCGCTGTATCGTTGCCCGCTATCTTTCTCTGGCTGCGGGAAACGATGGACGGCCAATTCGTCGTCGGCCGCGGCTGATGCGTCTGCATTGTGGAACTGCTTGGAATACATATTGCCGTCTTTCCTTTTCCGCCACCAAGAACTGAAGGCGACATTGCCCTCCAGCTCGTGTAAAAAGCTGATCTCCTCGGTATTAGGGTAAAACCCTATCTTTGTCAATATCGGAGGTACCAAGAAAGTCGCTGGGTGGGTGAGGATCCCCCAGTGAAAATAGAGGGGAATGGGGAGCTTTCCGATGATCAAGTCAAGTACCGCGCCGACGTTGTTCCCGATGGCCGGCTGGTTAGTCAAGTCAATAATGCCACCGACCCGGGGCGTGTTTCTATCCCCCACAGCAGACCGTTCCAGCTCCCCAAACCATTGTGGATGGACACCAGAGGCCTCGATGACTTTGTCGCGCCAAGACAGGGTATAGAAATCATCGAGGACTATGAAGTTCATTGCGACCCCGGCCATTAGCGGGAGAAAAGCGTTGCGCGCGCGCATTGCAACATTGTTCGCTGTGTGACGGGTACGGCGGACAATATCATATCCATACTGTCTAGGATACGGAAACAATGCGGATCCTATGAGGCAATTTGCATGCGCTCCATCTTCCATGGCGCTGCGGACATTTCTAAGGCTCGTTTCAAGCTCTAGCCATGACTTCAAGAGCTCTGGTTCCAGAATCCACCCTCCTCCTTCGGCAGCCACGATAGGCAACCCGTGCTGAGGGAGACGTAGCCGACCGAAGAGAGGTCCGTGGAAGGGATTGTCGCGCGGAACGAAGAGAAGAGCGGGTGTGGCCGCAGAGACCCAAGATATACGGTCGAACGCCCCATCCATCTCCATCCAGAAGGGGCCAGGGGCATCCTCGCGTGCAGGGAGATTGAGGAAGAAATGAGGATCCCCTGAGTGCAGGCCAAAGATGGCTTCACCCTTGCGAGCATGTCCAAGAAATGAAGACGACTTCTAAAAGGCTGCATTTAGGATATGAATGTGATGTTGCAACGGATCGACTCACCGGAAACGTTGGCACATCATCGGGGAAGACGGGAGCTGACGCTGCAGACGACATTGGAGCTGACACTGTGGACGATTGTTGGGATGGGGAAGAAAGTAAGTTATCCGCGAAAACGCAGATAAGTTACGAGTCAAGATCAAAGTCAGAAGCGAAGGAATGTAAGTTATCCGCGAAAACGCAGATAAGTTACGAGTCGAGATTGAATTTAGAAGTCAAGGAATGTAAGTTATCTGCGAAAACGCAGATAAGTTACGAGTAGGAGGTAGTAGTAGATGCTAAGTCACTATGGAGTCCGGACCCGAGCACCGCCACATGGCACCGCCACTGATTGATCCTTTGGTGATCTCCGCTTCTTTGTCTCCACTGTCGACTGTATTACGGTCGGACACTATACCATCTACTCTCCTCTACTGCTGGCCGTATTACGGGCAGCACTGGAATTTTACGCCCTGCCCCCTCGCAACCAAGGCGGAACATTTTTATATCGCGTTCTGGACGCACGAACAGAGCAAAATTTAACCGCACAAAGAACCGACCTCTTCGACTCCTACTTTTACCCCGCCCCTCTATATATACAGGCATGCTGCCCAATGATGCTTGGCGCTCTCGCCTGAAGCATATGCCAAAGCCCCTTCCACGCAGTACCTCCTTCGAGTACGAAATCCAGTCGCAATCAATTAGCTTCCATAGGCTCGCCACTCCACCGCGCAGATCTCAGACACCCCCCATAATATACGTGTCCGACCTGTCCGACACCGAGGAGGAGACATTTCCTCGGGGTAATAACAACGTTCGACCGCGATCTCATCGACGCGCACCATTACTGGCCACTCTATACTCACTCTTCTGCACCGTCGCGCATGCTGTCTTCCTGCTCCTTCTTCGCTTTCTGGGGACGTTAGGCAGTATCGTGTATGCTGCTTTCCGACTCTTTCTTTGTTTCCCGTGGACATTTGGCAAGACGATGGGTGTCATCCTTCTCCAGGCCATTTGGGTCTTTCTTTGTTTCCTATGGACGTTTGGTATGATGGTGGGTGCCATCCTTTTCCAGGCCATTCGGGTTGCAGCTCGCAGTCTTGCCAATCCTATCCTCATCATCACGGTCATCATCCCCCTCTTGTTGCTCCTCTTCCCCTTTTATCTCCCACCGCGAGGCGCCCTCGAAATGTTGCGTTTTCCAAAGGGTCCAGCGAAAAGCATTCAGTCGTTTGCGCACTCGCATCAGGAAGAAGGAGAGGGTCACCTGCACGCAAAACGGTTACAACGCCTAGAGGATGCTCTCTCTGGACTCTCGTTAAATTACGAGGGCACCCGGAGCGAAATAGCGGCAGAGGCCCGCCTCAATGCAAAGCTAGCGGGAAAAATTAGACTCGTACAGACGCAAGTGACGCACCATGTGCGCATACATGAGGCGGAGACTGCCTCTCACGTTGCCGCGAACTCCGAGCTCCACCTCCTCAGGAAGAACCTTGAAGCGTTGCAACTGCTCGTCACGGCCTTTCAACCCCAGCTGGATGTTGCTCGCCCTGATTTTGCCTTACATTCCAGCGGCGCCTTCGTGATCCCATCCATCACCAGCCAAACGTATGCGCTGCGTCCATCAACACTACAAGGCAGGCTTTTCAAATACTTTACTGGAATTGGTGTCCTCCCTGGACGTCCACCTGTCACTGCTCTTCATTACGACATTCACCATGGCCATTGCTGGCCCTTCGTGGGGTCTCAAGGTCAACTGGGCATCGTGCTTGCCGCCCCGGTCTACATCGAGGATATTACCATCGATCACGTCGCTGCTGCAGTATCTATCAGCAGGCGGACAAGTGCGCCGAGAGATATGGAGGTTTGGGCCATGGTCGAAGGACAGGACAATATCGCCAAAATGGAAGTTTGGCGTGCAGAAATGACCCAGAGGCTAGAGCGCGAACCTGAGCGTCCCAGGATGCTCCCGAAGTCCCCAGACTACATTTGTATTGCATCCTTCCAGTACGACATCCACTCTTCCAATAACATCCAGACTTTCCCTATCAACACGGAGATCAGAAACCTTGGCATGCAGATCTAGCCTCCAAAGTATTTGTGAAGCCATGTAGTTGCAAAATAGAAACAAGATGGTTCAGTAGTTAAGTAGCGAAACCATGTGGTTTAACACCAGTTGCAACAAAAACATTCCCTCGGACTTAGAAAGTCGTGGACGCGATCACGTGAATCGGAAACGTGAACTTTCTTCGACTTTTTTCATTATTTTACTTTCCGCTTGATTTGTTTCACACGACTATCTTCCTGAACTCTACCACCGGCGCAGGTAAACTTGCACCGCTGGCGCTTTGCGACTTTCCTCTTGACTCAAACCACTAATTACCTTCCCTGTATCACCGTTCATTTTCTTCTCTACTTTCTTCATTACTTTGCGACTTTCCGCCTGATTTGTTTTCACGGGCGGTTGTTCAACTTTGTTCCTGACTTGTACCACCGGCGCAGGTTGACTTGCACCGCTGGCACTTTGCGACTTCTTCCTTCTTGGCTTACACCACTGGCGCAGGTAAACCTGTACCACTGGCGACTTTTCGGACTCTTCGCCAACTTGAACTCCTCCGCGACTTACCACCGGCGCAGGTCAACTTGCACCGCTGGCTTTGCGAATTTCTTGACTTACACCACTGACGCAGGTAAACTTGCACCATTGGCGACTTTTCTGTCTTTTTCACAGCGTGTATAGATTGGTATCTCGGCGTCTACCACATACCATACGTCGTTTCTGCGCCTGCACAAGGTAAGCTACCGGACATTGTAGAACCTTGTACCTTCGTTCAGTTTCTGTAGTAATATGTCCTTTGCGTCCCGCACCCTCGCCGAGAGCGTATCGAGAGAGCAACTTGAACAAATCCAGCGGTATTGGTACGTAACTCTCGTTCGTAAGGCTGGCTGGATCGTCGTCTCATATCTGTAAGCCGCCGACTCGCCGCTACACAGCCTCAAGCGGCCTTCGACGCATTGCTAAGCCTTCATCCTTACTGGGACGGTCCTGGCTACATATACGTCTTCGTCATTTGGGACCAGGACGCGGAGGCAATCCTTGCAGCTACACCTCCGGGCGACGCCGCCGATGTCTTTACCATCAAAGTAGGCAGGGCAGAGGACGTGGAAGATCGGCGTGCGCGGCATGAGGAACAATGTCCATCATTAGAGCGAATGTGGGCATTCAAATACCCCACCAATGATGCGAAATTATTGGGTAGGTCGACTTCTCCGACATTGCATGATTTAACACCTCGCAGAACGCCTTGTTCACTTGACACTTCAATTTTTCGGGGCCCGTCGTCCATTCCGCGAGTGTCCAGATTGCACAGTTCGTCACATGGAATATTTTTCGGAGTTGTTCTCAGGTGGGCTGGAGGGTGTAGCAGCGGTGATCAAGTATTGGCTCTCGCGCATCGGTGAAATCCCGATTTGTATTTTCATGGACGATTAGAAGAGTTGAAACTGTATATATTTGTACTTATACTACGCCAGCAACTGATATCAATTTGAGGGATCCGACAAAGTTCATTCAGATCAGCGTCAAGAAGGAGCAAAGGAGGTAAGTTCTCAGCGTAAAACGCTGAGAAGTTATTTGCGTTTCGTAGATCCTGGCGCCTGCAATGGGTGAGAGTTGAAGAAGAAGGCAGGAGGTAAGTCGTGTCAGTTCACAGGAAACCAGTCGTGGGGACTTTCTCTTTTACTCGGATCGGATTATTAGATTTCTCGTTGAGGAAGGTTTGAATCACCGACCGGGGGAAAATTTGCGGAGTGTCCATCTTACGCGCTGGTGAAGGGCGATTTTTATCACCAGGGATTCTACTCGGATTTTTTGCTGCGATGCATCAAGTTATTGAGGACAGTGTTGCTCGTGAAATGACCAACAATGATGGTGGTGGAGAGGACGAGAGATTCTCCATCAGAGGGCAGTGTCGGTCGTGAAACGACCAACAGTGGTGGTGGTGGAGAGGACGAGAGATTCTCCATCAGTGGCGGTGCCATCAAATCAGTGGCAGTGCTCAATCAGTGGCAGTGCTATCGGCTTTTCTCATACTCCTTCCTCGTAACTCGCTGGCGCTTACGCCGGCGACTTACCCAGCTCCGCTTCTCATCCTCCTCCGCTCCTCCCTCGTAACTCGCTGGCGACTTACCAGCTCCGCTTCTCATGGTCTCCCCATCTTCCCTCGTAACTCGCTGGCGACTTACTCAGCTCTTCTGGAAATGCGACTTGGCTGAGCAGGACTTGGCGGCGCAGCGTTTGAAGACGCGCTGTCGCGTGCCACGCACGTAGAGACGCCCACGACTCCACGGAGCATTGTGCATGCGTGGCTCGCGACACCGGCAGCGGCATCGAGTCCCAAAAAGGAACCCCACCAAACAGGCGGGCCTCACGTGAAGGCAGGCTGACAAAGAAAGGTCGGGGGCGGGCCGCCAGCAATCATTTTGGTAGACAAAGGTAAAGGTGTGGTCGGGGGCTGAGCAAGGCGACGTCCGGGCATGGTTGTAGCCGGACAAAGGAAGCACGGGGTTGGCCGGCGGCAGATATTCTGGGCAGACAAAGGGGGGATGGAGGCGGGCCGCCCCACTGAGAAAGGCGTGGTCGGGCGCCGAGCAAGGCGACGTACGGGTGTGAGGATCGCGTTTGCCGGGCGACATACGCGTATGTTTGTAGCCCGACAAAGGCGACGTCCGGGTATGGTTGTAGCCCGACAAAGGAAGAACGGGGTTGGCCGGCGGCAGATATTCTGGGCAGACAAAGGGGGGATGGAGGCAGGCCGCCCCACTGAGAAAGGCGTGGTCGGGCGCCGAGCAAGGCGACGTGCGGGTGGGATGGTCACCATTGACAGGTGACGTCCGGGCTTGGTTACAACCCGACAAAGGCAACGTACGGGTGGGGTGGTAGCCCGACAAAAGCGACGTCCGGACATAATTACTCACCGACAAAGACGATGTACGGGTATGGTAGCATGCCGACAAAGACGATGTGCGGCCGTGGTAGCCAGGCAACAATGCCACTACGCATAAAGTGCAACGGTATTCTGATAAGCACTGTCAAGCGCGGCGTGGGATGGGCGCGAGGCGGGCAGCTGCGTGACGCCCGCAGTGGGCCGGATGAATGAGAACGCGGCGGCCACCGTGACTCTGGCTTATCACGAGGGCGCGACTTGTCGCTTGGGTTCTACGGCTGCATCATGCCGTCGCTTGGCGGCATCTATGGCTGGCTCGCGGCTCGCAACGACAAATGGTCGATATATATTTATTAAGCATTGAAAATTCACCTTAATTAGCTCAAACATTGGTTGTTTATTCGTTGTATTTAAGTCAAATTTAATTGATGCTTGGTTACAAAAAGTACTAAGTCGAACAAAGATCTATTGTAATTCCCATCAACGCCCGCGGAACACATGCGTTAAAGGCATGCGGAAACCACATGCGTTGGTCTTGGCCCCCGGTGTTTCTTGTGTCACCAGTGGTCTTCAGCATCTCAATCTGTGATTTGTTTATGTCCTCCTAACTTTAATCTTTTATTCGTTTAACAGCCAAAAGGTCCCGCAAGCCAAACTCTATACATGTTGGGTGAAAAATGAGATTCTAAAGTTTATTGACCAAAACAATGAACCAGGATCTTTCAGTTTGAGTTCACACTGGGGGCAAATCAGCGTCAAGAAGGAGCAAAGGAGGTAAGTTCTCAGCATAAAACGCTGAGAAGTTATTTGCGTTGAGTCCAAGAGCGCGAACCAGTAAAGTTGCAAGGCTGTCAGAGTCTCCCCAGATCTAGTCTGGCACGTCCAATGGGCATAAAAGGGCGAGGATTAAACAAGAGGAAGAACGTGGTGCCAGAAAAAGTGCAGGGTATTCAGAGTCTCCGTAGATCCTAGCGCGTGCAATGGGTGAGAGTTGAAGAAGGAGGCAGGAGGTAAGTCCCCAGCGTAAAACGCTGAGAAGTTATAATTAGAGGAGGTGGTGGTGAGATGCAGAGAAGGTAGCGGTACGGATCATCGGCCCGGCACCGCCACTGATCATCAAGACACATGATGATTATGGCGCGTGAGCCTGTGCGTACATAAGGCCAAACTTTGCCAACTCGCGTCTCACCCGAGTTTTATAGGCCGCAGGGTGTTAATTGACCGCCTCAACCTGAGTTTTATAGGCCCCAGGGTGTTAATTGACCGCCTTTCTGAGTATATGAAGAACAAGACACCACATGGCCATCAATCTTGTGATGATAAAGGATGGAGTTGTCGAGATTTTTTGATGCAGTCCCACCTTCTGAGCCAATGGTTAGGCCGATGGTTATCTTTGCACTTGTGCGACATCATACAACAGATTACAGTGATATATATATGACCAAATGTGCAGCAACGTTCTTTCCCCTTGATCACTTGTACCACTGGTGCAGGTCAAACTTGCACCACTGGCTCTTTTGGTAACTTGTCCCCACCTTGTGACTTCCCCTGGTGGCCAACTTGCACCACTGACAACCTTTCAAGCCTCTTCCCAACTTGATCACCCATGTCTTCCAACCAAGTCTTGTGTACCTGTGAAAAGTGCAAAAAGAAGAAGACTCTCATTGCTGGACAATGGGTTTGGGGTGCTAATGTTAGCCACAGCACCCGAACACTGCATGAGAAACGGGAACAGGAACGGCAGAGACGGAGGCCGGTCTCAGAGATGAAAGAGGAGGAGGAGGATTTACCTCAACCCCACTCCTCTCAGGCTACTGCCTCAGATCAGCCTCTAGGTGTGTCCAGTTTGTCACAGCACTATTCGGAAACTTAACACAACACATAGAACTATTAGTGGATTTCTGGTCTATTGAGCAGTTATGCTGCACACTTATCTTGTGGCTCCATCTCAAAACTGGCATAAGCCGTAGCACAGCAAATATTGTCCTGAAGGCCCTACAGTTCATCCTTGCCACTCTTTTGGGTGTTATTCAGAAAGCTTTGACTATTCAGCTTGGCAGAGAGATAAAGCTTCCACAGATCAAACTTCCAGAGGACATTCGTAAAGTCTTTCGCCAGCATCTTACAGAGCCAAAACTTATACGGACACCTTGTTGCCCTAAATGCTTCAAGTTGTACCCTGAGAATCCTATGCCTTTCCGTTGCAGTAACAAGGAAACTCGAAGGTCTCGGGTTTGTGGTGCTATACTCCACAGAAAACAACGGATGGGGAAGACTATGAAGGCTGTCCCTATAGCATGGTATAATACCCAGGACTTCAGAGCTTGGCTAGAATGGTTTTTATCTCAGTGCGAAGTGGAGGATGCTCTTGAAAGCGACTTTAGCAGAACTACCTCTGCTGGCCCAAATATGCACAGCTTCCATGACAGTCCAGCCTGGGCTGGTCTACGGGAATTCCGAACTAGCAAATATCATCTGGTGTTTGCCATCTACATTGATTGGTTCAACCCCTTTACAAATAAGATTGCAGGTACGGTTAAATTGTGGGTTTATTTACAGAAAATCTAATGTTTCGAGTGACAGGCAAAGTCATATCATGTGGTGCTATTATCCTCTATTGTTTAAACCTCCCGGTGTCCATGTGCTATCTGCCACAATATAGCTATATAGCTGGTCTGACTCCCACTCCAATAAAGCCTGATATGATACAATTAACAAATCTAATGGACCCTGTTGTGGATGCTATACTTCAATCTGAGGATCCTCAAGCAGAGCCTATCAGGACACACCACCGCCCTGATGGCATACATGCCCCAACACGGGTTATTCCCGTTCTTGCAGATCTTGGTGGTGCAAGAGAGATTAGTGGTTTTCTCAACCATTCTGCCAATTGCTACTGTTCATGGTGCAAGCTTCAGAGAAGAGACAACGAAAGTCTAGAGGTGCATTCATGGATAAGACGAACTAAAGAGGAAGTTCTACAGCAGGCAACAAAATGGCGGCTGGAAGAAACAAAAACAGGAAAAAAAGAGTTGGCTACAGCTACAGGTGTGCAGTAGTCTTCATTGCACCGTTTACCTTATTGGGATCCAGTCCACCATATTATCCTGGGCTATATGCACAACTGGCTCGAAGGCATTTTGCAGCATCAACTGCGAGACCTCTGGGGTATAGGATGTAAAGCCAAGGAGGCGAAAAGTGATCCAGATGGCCAGTACAATGATCCAGATGACCAGGACAATGATCCAGATGAGACAAGTGCAGATGCTTTTCTAGACCGGTATGAAGATCGAGATGAGCGGTTTACTGCTCAAGATGAGCAGGAGTCTGCGGATGAGCTTACGGCTCTTCTGGAGGAAGAGAATTCCCAAGACTGGTTAAACTATCTTAAACACTTAGAATCGGAAGGGGCTACTCCTCCAGGAACACCTGTGCCACATTCAGAAGCTACTACTCCTCGAGGAACACCTGCACCATATTCAGATTCTACTCCTCAAAACACTCCTTCTCCAGCTCCTGCTCAGTCTTCAGAGTGGATGGATATTGATGATGATGATGATGATGGTGATTTTGTGCTTGACTCCTTCCAGTTCTCCAAGCTAGAGCTAGAAGCCATCAGACACTGTATCAGCGAAGTGTTACTGCCAACCTGGGTCAGCCGACCACCTAAAAATCTTGGGGAAAAAACCCATGGCAAACTCAAAGCAGACCAATATCTTATCCTCTTCATTGCAATCCTTCCGCTCATACTTCCAAAACTCTTTCTGGAAAGCCGCAGCCCTCAGATGCTAGCGAGCTATTATAATCTGATTGCGTGCACAAATATTGTTGTCTCCTACACAACTTCAGATTCAGAAGCCAATAAATATACTACATATTATATTGACTATCGCAAATCTATAAGGGAACTTTTTCCTAAAATTGCCTCAAAGCCTAACCATCACTATGCTCATCACAATAGTGACATCCTCAAGGAATGGGGTCCACTACCATGTGTGAGTGAGTTTCCTGGTGAGCGCATGAATGGACGGTTGCAAAAGGTGAAAACCAACAAGCACTTGTGTATGTAGTTTCATTTCTTTATAGAATATAATGATTTACTGATAAGCCTTCTAGATGACATGGATTTTACCATGTTGCGGCAGATGACCCGTCTTAGCCAGTTCCTGGCTGTTCTGCAGGCACCATCTAGCAGTCCAGAGATGGATATCTTTGCCAAAATCTTGGAGCCCGAGAATCTTACCAAGGGCCCCACAACTAAGCTGATTAATGACCATGAGCAAGCTACCTATCTGGCCAGAACAGCTACTGCTCTGGATGAAACACATTATAATATGCTTTTGCATTATCTGAATCTATCAGCTCATCATGGTGAATATCTCCATCACACTGATTATCCTCATCCGGAAAATGCTCTTATATTGCATCCGCTTGCCAAAAAGTGCCTACAATTCCATGAGAATGGACGCACATATAGCTGTAATTCCTCGGATCAAGGAAACAGCTTGATCCAATTTTATGACAGGAGAATCAGAGGTCTCCAGACTGGGGTCATAAACAATATTCTCGAAATTCCACTTCAAGGGTTCTTGCGGAAGTTTATTTTGGTGTCACCACATTGTGAACTTGACCAAGCAGAAGTAGCAGGTACACCCTATGATCCTACAAAATACCCCCGTTTCATGTCAAAGATTGTGGAAGTCAAACCATCAAATGATGTGGTTATTCTTGAGCCAGAACACATCATTACTCACTTGACGGCATACGAGTGTGAAGGGCACACTTTTGGAATTAGAAGGAAAGTTCTTGTGGTATGCTGGGCGCTCAATCGAGGACGCAAGGAATATACAGCTATTTAAGTTTCTCTGTTGATGGCTCATTCACTTATAACCCCTTGGACTATCTGACTGTTTATTTCACAACCTTTCTACAAATAGGGGCTCTGTAAGGGCTCATTCACTTATAACCCCATGGACTATCTGACTGTTTATTGCACGACTTCTCTACAAATAGGGGCTCTGTAAGGGCTCATTCACTTATAACCCCATGGACTATCTGACTGTTTATTTCACGACCTCTCTACAAATAGGGGCTCTGTAAGGGCTCATTCATTTATAACCCCATGGACTATCTGACTCATTTTTCTTATTTCATACCCTTTCTACATAGTTCATCAGACCTTGGAAATTGAATTGAACTTTGAGTGAACCGATGATGAGACCGGAAATTGAATCCATAAGTTGTGGTCCCCCTATTACTATTAATTTAGGATTAAACACCTTGAGGAACATCAGATAATACAAATAGAAGTCACAATTCTCAAAGGAATGCTGAATGGGCTGAGGCAGACAAGAAAACCAAAAGTTACCATATTTGGACACAGGCGTAGTGGTTTTGATGGGAATAAATACCACGTGATTTGACTGATATTGGCTCGTTCTGGGATATAAACCTTGATAAATCACGGATAAATGACTGATAAATTTGCATCATCTGTATGAACATTCCGAGGGCAGGGGACCCTGTTTGGAGCCTGATTACGAGGGCTATTATTGATTCCTGTGTCACACACTAACTATTATCCTATTATCTAAGTAATCCAACTGGGACAAATAACTGGCAGCGAAATATTGATAAAACTGAACCTCAAAATTACGGCTACTGCCTCCTCCCCATCCTCAAGACACCGCCGCAAAGTGAGTCCCGTTCCCTTCCTTGTCACAGGAAACCAGTCGTGGGGACTTTCTCTTTTACTCAGATCGGATTATTAGATTGCTCGTTGAGGAAGGTTTGAATCACCTACCGGGGGAAAATTTGCGGAGTGTCCATCTTACGCACTGGTGAAGGGCGATTTTTATCACCAGGGATTCTACTCGGATTTTTTGTTGCGATACATCAAGTTATTGAGGACAGTGTTGCTCGTGAAACGACCAACAATGATGGTGGTGGAGAGGACGAGAGATTCTCCATCAGTGGCGGTGCCATCAAATCAGTGGCAGTGCTATCGGCTTTTCTCATCCTCACTCCTTAACTCGCTGGCGTTTACGCCGGCGACTTAACCAGCTCCGCTTCTCATCCTCCTCCACTCCTTCCTCGTAACTCGCTGGCGCTTACGCCGGCGACTTACCCAGCTCCGCTTCTCATCCTCCCCCGCTCCTCCCTCGTAACTCGCTGGCGACTTACCAGCTCCGCTTCTCATGGTCTCCCCATCTTCCCTCGTAACTCGCTGGCGACTTACTCAGCTCTTCTGGAAATGCGACTTGGCTGAGCAGGACTTGGCGGCGCAGCGTTTGAAGACGCGCTGTCGCGTGCCACGCACGTAGAGACGCCCACGACTCCACGGAGCATTGTGCATGCGTGGCTCGCGACACCGGCAGCGGCATCGAGTCCCAAAAAGGAACCCCACCAAACAGGTGGGCCTCACGTGAAGGCAGGCTGACAAAGAAAGGTCGGGGGCGGGCCGCCAGCAATCATTTTGGTAGACAAAGGTAAAGGTGTGGTCGGGGGCTGAGCAAGGTGACGTCCGGGCATGGTTGTAGCCGGACAAAGGAAGCACGGGGTTGGCCGGCGGCAGATATTCTGGGCAGACAAAAGGGGGATGGAGGCGGGCCGCCCCACTGAGAAAGGCGTGGTCGGGCGCCGATGATACGGCCCAGATTAGTCCAGCTGTGAAATTGCGCATTTTTGACTTTCTAAGGATCCAGAAATGGGTCCGCGGACTGTTGGATGGCGCTCCGCTGAGGCTAATTATACTCCGCGGACCCCTGTTCGGTGATACATAAGAGAGTCAGAGTGAGCTCCGAGCTGCTGATTGAGTGTTAATCATGCGAGAGGTGTGAATCAGTGTATGTTCGTGGGATTCTTGGCCCTTACCAATTGGGGGTCGGGATCGCTGTCATGTACTAGGAAGCACCGCCAGACTCAGTCCACAACCTATATGTAGGGGCGGATTGCGCTGCAAAGGCTAGACACATAAACAAGGAGATATATAAACATAAAAGCCCAGACCAAAGACAGATTGAATCTATTATCAACTACAGAGTTGTGGGAGAGACTGAGGCTAAGAGGTCGAGATACATGGAACGCAGGCTCCGCGGAGGCTATAAATAGCACGCGGAAGGCTTAGACAGCTCAGCGGCTCCATAACTCGATGTCCAGCTTGATCTATCTCATTCATAATGATTGCTAACTGCGAGGATCGAACACAGTCGATACCTAGCAGGGCCCAAACCACACGTGATGAGACAGACGTGCTCAGATCAGACAACAAAGACAAGCACAATCGATCTATTTCGGATCTAGTGCAGGAAACCAGATTGGGACATAGCATATGCGTGGCAGGACGGCTCCGCGGACCCGTTTAGCAGTTATTGCTTATCAGGGCTTGGTATACTTACCAACCAGGCCGGCAGGAAACGTCAGGACGGCAATATACGAATTGCGTCGGCAGCTCCGCAGGCAATTCAAATATACCCTTTATAGGTTGACGAGTCAAACAAGATGGCTCGTTCGGCTTCAGAATCTCATCAAGCAACTCGGCATCTGTTTACGTGGCTGCCGCATATCAAATATCCCTACTCATTAGTCATTATCAGTTTATCATGTATTTATCAGAAGTAGTATAAAAGGCCTGCCAGAACCCGCAATGCCTCAGTTCATCCTTGCCCCCAGTATTGCTGTGACTACGGTCTAAAGCTTGCTTATACGGCGTTGGTGTCCTCTGGTCGGCTTCGCGGAGATTTGTTATCATACAATCTTTCATTTGTAGTTGCTCATTAACAGAGATTTGGTTGTTGGCTCTTAATTTAGCTTTTTGGCACCTAAGCTCGCGTTGTTCACCGTAAGAAGTGTTCACGTATAAAACCTAAAGGTACTAGGGTAGCGAAGCCCAAGTCCATCGTTCAACCTCTTTGAGTGAGAACTTTGCCCTAAAGGTACTTTGGTAACGAAGCCAGAGTCCATTGTCAAGCCCGTCGAGGTTGTGACTTTGCCCCAAAGGCACTTGGGTAACGAAGCCCAAGTCCACTGTCAGGCTCGTCGTAGTGGTGTCAGTGCCCTAAAGGTACTTTGGTAACGAAGCCAGAGTCCACTGTTCGAACGTCTCGCATAGAGAGTTTGGTTCAGCGCCATATACCCACCACAGAGGCCTACAGCTGTCTCCGCGGAACCCTCCGCTGGCTATATTTAGCTCCGCGGAACCCTAAAACTATCCAAATACCCTATTTACCTCGGTACTTAGGTGGACAACTCAGTCAGTTACACTGCTGAAGGACCTCTTTTGAGTCTATTGGACTTCGAAGTGCGAGTTTCCAACTACAAGTCAGAGAATTCAATCTTAGTCGCATACTACGACGAGACCCTGAACTCAATTCGCCTTGGTTGTGCATTAAGTGTGTGTGTGTTGTGTGGTTGTTTTGTGCGTAGCAGAGCAAGTCATATTTCATAGGCATAGCCAGAGGCACCGTTTCACCGAGCAAGGCGACGTGCGGGTGTGAGGATCGCGTTTGCCGGGCGACATACGCGTATGTTTGTAGCCCGACAAAGGCGACGTCCGGGTATGGTTGTAGCCCGACAAAGGAAGAACGGGGTTGGCCGGCAGCAGATATTCTGGGCAGACAAAGGGGGGATGGAGGCGGGCCGCCCCACTGAGAAAGGCGTGGTCGGGCGCCGAGCAAGGCGACGTGCGGGTGGGATGGTCACCATTGACAGGTGACGTCCGGGCTTGGTTACAACCCGACAAAGGCAACGTACGGGTGGGGCGGTAGCCCGACAAAAGCGACGTCCGGACATAATTACTCACCGACAAAGACGATGTACGGGTATGGTAGCATGCCGACAAAGACGATGTGCGGCCGTGGTAGCCAGGCAACAATGCCACTACGCATAAAGTGCAACGGTATTCTGATAAGCACTGTCAAGCGCGGCGTGGGATGGGCGCGAGGCGGGCAGCTGCGTGACGCCCGCAGTGGGCCGGATGAATGAGAACGCGGCGGCCACCGTGACTCTGGCTTATCACGAGGGCGCGACTTGTCGCTTGGGGTTCTACGGCTGCATCATGCCGTCGCTTGGCGGCATCTACGGCTGGCTCGCGGCTCGCAACGACAAATGGTCGATATATATTTATTAAGCATTGAAAATTCACCTTAATTAGCTCAAACATTGGTTGTTTATTCGTTGTATTTAAGTCAAATTTAATTGATGCTTGGTTACAAAAAGTACCAAGTCGAACAAAGATCTATTGTAATTCCCATCAACGCCCGCGGAACACATGCGTTAAAGGCATGCGGAAACCACATGCGTTGGTCTTGGCCCCCGGTGAAAACAAGAGGAAGAAAAGGTGCTACTGAGAATTGAACACTGGACCTCTTCAGTATGCACGTGCCGCACTGCCACTAAAATATCACAAAAAACGTAGGCTTTTTAAAGGACAGCCACTAATTTTGATTCAACACAGCCACTATTTTGCATTGCATAGATTTTCTGTCTCAAGTAAATGAGGAGCCTTCACTTCGATGAACGATTACATAAGTACTCGTAATTGTATTCGGAACACTCGTTCATTCAATAACGCGAGCACGGCCTTCAACAGTCGGAATTTTGGATCCAAGAAGTCATTCTCATATTTTGCTCTTTCCTTCACTAGTGTTTGTGCCAGGATATGAGAGGATGAGCAAACGAGGAGGGGCACATTCTTCGGAGTTTTCTGCAATACAAAAAGCAGACCTCCCAACTTGTCAAAAGTCAAGGACAATCTCACATTTTCTTGTCGACCATTGGTAAAAGTCTTGATCATGAGGTCGACAGAGGGTTCAAATTCGCCCGGGTGGAGTATATTCACATGTAAATAAACTGTCATGAGTGGTGGTTGAGGGCCAGGGAATTTATATCGCCTCGCTGGAATCCCCTTGAGCGAATCTTCAAAAGCAAAGATTCGGAAACCGTTTGACATATTCAATAAGGAATAATTTGGATCAAAGACCAAGACTTGGTCGGTTTGCAATGCCTTCTCATTTTGTTGCACTTCTTCATCTTTGAGGGCTAGCTCTTCACAGAGATCATCGTTGGGTTCCATTTAGGTAAAATGCTGTCTATGAGCATCTTTGCTGTTTCAATGCACTCTCCAGGATTCAGACAGCCGTATTCGGTGCGATCCTTATAACATAGTGGGCAGCCAGACAGACTATAACAAACGAGGTACGAGTTAGAACTGTTATAGTGTCTGTTTATAAGAGACTACTCCGTTGTCCGCCGAGTCGCATATGTAGCTTCTTGCATGCAATTATACAGTCATATCATAGGCTCTGACTCTCACTCAGTGTTATTCCCGTCGAATTCAAGCGCTGTCCAAGTCCAACACGGAGCGCAGAATTAGTGAGGGGCAGGTTCGCATCAGCGCCATCAGTGGCGGTGCTGTGTATCAAATGCGCCGTAGTTCAGAATCAACATTTCAACGAATCGAGACGCTACAAGTTAAAAAAGTCGATATCTGTCGTAGTGGTGGAATACGTAGAAGTTGAGCCGGTTGAAACTTTGACGAGAGTTGCCTACTAGGCGCTGTGCTGCTGGCTAACCGCTCTCAAATGAGTGGCTCAACGATGGTGATGTGTGCCGGGAAGAGGGTAGGGGATAGATGTGTGGCTGACAGAACTACGACGGTCGTATTCGAGCAGGAAGAGGAGAAGTGCTTTATCTAGGCGCCGGTAAGGTGGAATCCCTACCGATACATGCCATGGCCGCCGGCACCCGACACTTCTGGCAGATCTGAGATATCGGTGGACTCGGGGCGGCGTTGCAACTCGAAAGAGAGCGCCGTAGAACCAACCGACAAGATTGTACTTACGGTAACTTGATAAGGCATCCAGATTGGCGCCGTGCGGGAAGAGCTAAGATTTGAGGAGACCGAAAATGATTAGACGAGCAGGGCCGATGCACAAAGGCAATCGGAGAGCCATCAGAACAAGTATGAGGACATCTATCGGTGCGCGGAATTCACCCACCCGCCGACGATATGTACGGCAGCGGGATTCTCAACATGATGAACTTGTCGATTATATACAGCACAAGCGCCCGGGGGACCGCTCCGCGGTCCCCCTCCCCCTTTACTGATCACATAAATTGAAAAGTGTAGGAACCATGGATGAAAATTTGCTTATATACATCCCTATTTGTTCGCTGCTTTTATTATTCTGCCTCAGTCTTTTAGGATTTTCGGCACATTTCCGTCCGCTGCATGTATTCTCCCCTGAATATGTCAATTAATTTTGTTTCTGTGGGAACTGTGATGCTGAGTTATGGCTACGAGTTCATATCACAATTGACTTTGGCGATGGCAGAAAAACAGCCGTTACGCGACGGTCACATGGTAGTTCGGACGCTGTGTCGGGAGCTTTCGGATGCCAAAAGCGGAACTTTAATTGGGCGCTAGGAAAATCCTCGGGAACCCATGACCAGAGTCTATTTCAAGGAGAAGTGATGGAAGGAGTTTATGCGGGAGCAGCGAGTTCCGCCAAATGGGAGCCGACATTAAGGTCCACTGAGCTGCAAGTCAAAAAGTCATCATCATAGTATTGCCCCCACTTTTATGACGTGGAAGGAAACCATTAAAGAGGTTAATATCAAGAATTTGAACTTGAGGGTGGCACATTTGTTGAGATTTAGCATTTGAATAAATAAGCTGACTTTAGGTAAGTCTCGGCAAGTTGATCCGAGCGCGGAGTTTAAAGGCTTCAGACGGACAGAGTGGTTAATTTTATAAAGAGGGTGATGAGGGCGGTTAGATTATCAAAATGTCAGGAATAAATTGAGACAGATCCTTAACAGACAACGGGCGCCTGGGACAGAGCTCCGCACCTCGCACCCTGATGGAAGCCCGGAGCTACGTTCTCCACTATCAATGTGGTGACGCGACCGCTCAATTTTCCGCCGCCGAACCTGATGAGCGCGCAGGGCGCTGGGCGAGCAAATTCGACACATCGTTACACGCAGCAGGAAACACCAGTCCATTCTGTTCTATTAACGATGGATGGCCTTTGTTTCAATATTCGGGTGTCATCCCTCGATGCCAAATCACCAGTACTGCTTGGATTAAACAAGTACACTCTCAGTGTTCACTGCCTCATGGGGGAAATCCCCATAAAGATCCGCCTTCAGATCAACCCCAATTTCGGGTACTTCTGAAGCCGTGAAATGAGGGTGGTTCAACAGCAGTCATGAATTTCCTGAAATAGCCCACCGATCACTCATTGCACAAGGTGAAAGGCTATTGAACTACGGCCGCGTGGTGCTGTTTCTCTTCTCTCTCTTTATAACATTACGCCTGTCTGTCTGAAGCCTTTTAAGCTCCGCTTTTGGGAGATCAAGCCTGAGGCTTCGGAAGCCCTGGGTCCAAGCGCTCAAGAAACAGCGCTTTTTGGCCCCATGATGAACTTAAGCGCGTGCGCGCCTATAAAAGTGTCCACAATGCCAAACCAACTCACCGGTAAAGTTTCCGAGGCGCTAATTCAAGCGCCAAAACCGCCAGTGACTTGAATTTACCAGCAATTTCTTCAATTCCGCCCTTGCTTTGAAGGATGGGCTGGGGATAAAAAATAAACTTGACTGCAACCTGACAAAGATGAAGATTCCTATTGTCTTGCTCAAATTTGGTCCGCACTCAGAGCTGCAGAATACAAATTGCAACATATGCACTGACAGTGGTTTTATGATAACTGACTCAGCTTCCAAAATCATATCCGACAAAAGGCTTCAGACAGGCGTAATTTTATAAAGAGAGAGAAGAGATGCTGGTAAAAACGAATTGTTACATTGTGGGGGCTGTTGAATCACTTCAATTGGAATTTGGCCATGAAGTTAGTTGAATTTCATGAGGTTTTCAATGGTTTTGGTCGCTTTACTCGTATCATTGTCTCGCAAGAACAAGAAAGATTGAAAACAGGTTTTTCTGAAAACTTGAAAACTTGGCCACACGATATAGCAAAATTTAAAACCTATTTTCACTACAACCATGTTGGGGTATCTACAAATCTCAACATTGCACTGCAATCGTGGCCCTAAACCTCATCGATACCACTACATCTCCATTGCATGGCAAATTATTTGTCTGACTGATCTTATTTCTTCCATCATGCAAACAGACAGCTTTTACGAGTTTCTGTAATCAATAAAGGGAGAGGGGGGCCGCGGAGCGGTCCCCCGAGCGCTTGTTTCGATATAAATTGCGAAGTTCCGCCCGATGTCACTACAAATAGCCGGGGTGTCGTAATTGAAACAGAGCCCCAACCACGCGATGGTTTAATTGATGGTGTAAGGAGGAAAACCATTCATCCCATGTGGCACTAAGAGGTTTGTGTGTCACCGTGAATCCCAATCAATTTTGAGTGTGTGCGGAACCAAAAAGCTAAATGTGGACCGTGGTCCGATCTAACACATCTCCAGGGAGACAAAGCACTGCAGAATCAGAGATGCATAGCACACACTTGACAGCTGTCACTTGCGTGGAGCCTTATATATGACGTGCTGTGAGCAGTTCTGGCATTGCTTTGTCCAATCTGCACCCTCATCCACGTACCTGAACCAACATCTCGCAAAGACTCCACTGCTGTGGACTGTGCAGAATTGGTCAGCCAGCTTTCAATAGAACATGGATAGAACTTACTGATGCCCTGCAATCCTGCAGAATGTTATGGAGTGTGTGGAATTGATCCACGGTCTCTTGCGCTGAGTGCTGAAATTCATAACCAGGGGTTCAAATGATATCAACAAAACAATTCAACTACACCGGGAGGCACTAGCTCTTCATGCCATCTTACATCCAGCCCGAGGTAGGCTGCTTGATGAGCTGGGAGCTGCACTGTACACCAGGTTTGGGCAGGAGGGAGATATACAGGACATTGATGAGGCCATTATACTCCACAGAGGGGCATTGGCTCTTCATGCCCCACCTCATCCAGATCGTGGCTCATCTCTCAACAATCTCGCCAAAGCCATTTTCAGAAGATTTGGGCATCGTGGGGATTCACAGGACATCAATGAGGCCATTGTACTGCACAGAGAGGCACTGACCCTTCGTGGCCCACGTCATCCAGATCGTGGCCAGTCTCTCAACAATCTCGCAACTGCCATTTACACAAGGTTTGAGCAGCATGGGGATTCGCAGGACATCGATGAGGCCATTATACTGCACAGAGAGGCACTGGCTCTTCGTGGCCCATCTCATCCAGACCGCAGCCAGTCTCTCAACAATCTTGCAATTGCCATTCAGAGAAGATTTGATCATCGTGGGGACTCACAGGACATCAATGAGGCCATTATACTGCACAGAGAGGCACTGGCTCTTCATGGCCCACCTCATCCAGACCACGGCCAGTCTCTCAACAATCTCGCAACTGCCATTCACACAAGGTTTGAGCAGCGTGGGGATTTGCAGGACATCAATGAGGCCATTATACTGCACAGACAGGCACTGGCTCTTCGTCGCCCACCTCATCCAAATCGTGGCTTGTCTCTCAACAATCTTGCACATGCGCTTCACACAAGATTTGATCAGTGTGGGGATGAACAGGACATCAATGAGGCCATTGTACTCCACAGAGAGGCACTGGCCCTTCATGGCCTACCTCATCCAGATCATAGCCACTCTCTCAACAATCTCGCAATTGCCATTCACGCAAGATTTAATCAGCATGGGGATTCACAGGACATTGATGAGGTCATTGTACTCCACAGAGAGGCATTGGCTCTTTGGGCCCCACCTCATCCACAGCATGCCACATCTCTCAACAATCTCGCAACTGCCATTCGCACAAGGTTTGAGCAGCATGGGGACTCACAGGACATCGATGAGGCCATTGTGCTGCACAGAGAGGCACTGGCTCTTCGCAGCTCACCTCATCCAGATCGTGGCCACTCTCTCAACAATCTTGCAATTGCCATTCAGAGAAAATTTGATCATCATGTGGACTCACAGGACATCGATGAGGCCATTGTACTCCTCAGAGAGGCACTTGCTCTTCGTGCACCACCCCACCCGGATCGTGGTATATCTCTCAACAATCTCGCATATGCGATTCAGACAAGATTTGGGGAGCGTGGGGATGAACAGGACATCAATGAGGCCATTGTACTGCACAGAGAGGCATTGGCCCTTCTTGGCCCATCTCATCCAGATCGTGGCCAGTTTCTGAACCATCTTGCATATGCAACTCAGACAAGATTTGGGCAGCATGGGGATGAACAGGACATCGATGAGGCCATTGTACTCCACAGAGAGGCATTGGCTCTTCGTGCCTCACCTCATCCTCGTCACGGCAATTCACTTCAGGCCCTCGCACTTTGCCTTGCCATGATGTATGACAGGACACGTGATGGGCATAATCTTGACACCGCCTGTGGCCTCTTTCGAGAATCGGTAACATGTCAGTCGTCCTCGCCACTTACTCGCTTTAACTATGCACGCACCTGGGCTGTGACCACTGCTCGACATAGTCACCCCTCATCTTTAGTAGCCTACCATGCAGCAACTGAATTTCTGCCACAGCTGGCCGCACTTCACCTTGATCTTCGGTCTCGACAGGAGATCTTATCCACAACGGGTGGTATGACCCTTGCTTCGGATGCTGCCACTTGTGCTGTAGGCCTAGGCCAATATGATGTTGCTGTGGAATTCCTGGAGGCCAGTCGCTCTGTATTTTGGTCTCAAGCACTGCATCTCCGAACACCTCTTGATACCCTAGCAGGGATTCACCCTAGCCTAGCTCACAAGCTCAATGAATTATCCAGGCAACTGGAGCATGCCTCCTTCCGAGACACCTCCAGGAACCTATTGACCAACACCCAGGATAAAATCATTGCCATCGAGTCCGAGGGTAAACGTTGCCGCAAACTCAACGAAGACTGGGAGCAGGTCATCAACTCGGTTCGAATATTGTCCGGATTCGATGATTTCATGCGACCCAAAAGCATAGGTGTTTTAAAACAAGCTGCCGTGTCGGGCCCTATCGTGATCCTCAGTACCACCGACTCCACCTGCTTTGCACTCATTGTAACATCAGCTGATGAAGTGCAGTGTCTGACACTGCCAGAATTCAAGCTTCCTTCAGCAGACCTTCTAGCCGAACTCTCTCGTGGACTTGCGAGCCCAGCCTTTGACTTTAATGCCTTTGCTACAACTAGCGGCAATCATCAGGATCGGTTGGAATTACAGGCTCGACTGGTTGGTGGACGAGAAGGCAGCATCAATGTAGACCCCAATGATGTGTTCCGTGGGGTCTTGGCTCACCTCTGGGAAATAATCGTAGAACCAGTCTTCGAAGCCCTGAAACTCCAGGCAAGTGAACCATTGGTTTATTTTTGTGCATTATTAATTGAGTTTTCCCCAGAAAACAGTTGATCCACCGCGGCTCTGGTGGTGCCCTACTGGGCCCTTTGCTTTCCTTCCCATCCATGCTGCTGGGACATATGGTCCAAATGACAGAGACTGTGTTTCGGACTATGTCATTTCCTCATATACGCCCACACTCACTGCATTGCTTGGTCCCCCAGCCCATACAGCTCCCTCGTTCAAAGTGACGGCTGTTATCCAGCCAGATGCACCGAATTGTTCCCCCTTGCCAGGTGCAGAACAGGAGTTGAAGAGGATTGTTGAGAGGGTCCCAAACCAATGGCTCACTTCGCTGGAGAGTACTACGGTGGAAACTGCACTGAGTCATCTCCAAGACTCATCAATCGTCCATTTTGCATGCCACGGAATTCAAGACTCAAATCAACCACTTAACAGCGGTCTGCGACTCACTGATGGCTGTCTTACGGTCGAGCAGATCATGCGTAGGCCGGAGAATGCCAACATATTGGATATCAGAAAGTATATGTCGCTGGCCTTCCTCAGTGCATGTGGGACAGCCAAGGGTGATAGGGCCAGACCAGATGAAGCGATGCACCTTGCAGCGACTCTGATGTTTGCAGGATTCAACGGAATAGTTGCAACCATGTGGTAAGTCCACACATTTCTTTTGCATTATTCATCAATTCTGACCATCTTGTAGGACCATGGATGATCGAGATGGTCCCAAGATCGCGGACACATTTTATGAACAGCTCTTCAAAGAATGTGATCCGAATTCCAGCCCTCCAATTCTTCCGGATCTCACCAGCGCAGCGAAAGCACTTCAAATCGCTGTTGCTAAGCTGCGAGAAGAACCAGGTATGACGTTCGCGCGTTGGGTTCCTTTTGTGCATTATGGACTGTAGCCCTTTTCGTCTTTTTGTAAGGCGTCGGTCAACCATTATTGCGGAGCCGTTCAACCGTCCCGCTTCTATAGTATTATTTTTTCTGTCTTACTGTTGACTCTTTCGCCCGATACACGATACGATTAGCTACGTAGTTCATTGGTTGGCTGCTGTAACTACACTTTTGCGCCATACCACAACATCGTCTTTCTTCTACTTGACTCTCCAAGCACAGGTACACTACTGTTTTAGGGTGATGGGTTGATTATATATAAATGAGCTGACATGACTTTTACCCGTGAAATGAAAATCTGGGGAATTCCAGGCTTAGAATGATGTTTGAGAAATAATGCGGTGAACCGACGGCAAAAACAGATGGGATTACCCGGGTGATTACTGCGCCGGACAGACATGGGTTGTGACCATATGAGGGTAATACTGTCTCATGATTATACCAGTTTTGAGTGAAAAAATGCACCGGTGCTCAAAAAAAAAAACACAGGTGCCTTCGCCGCCAAAAAAACACACCACCTTTGTGGAGATGAAAATATTCACAGGTCCACACTCTTCCAAATAATGCACACCCTGTGGTGTATAGTTAAATACTGCACACCAACTTTGAACACTCAAAATAATTAACCACCACCGTGGATTGAGAAGAAAAGAACACTGAGCTAGACATTTGCCACTGGTTATCTGTGGACCATTCAGCATGGACCATCTTGAGTACTCACCGTGCTTTTGACTAATGACAGCCCATTGGGGCCTATCACCACTCAAATTCTATCCAGCCTTCCACCTGGCCAGTATCTGAACTCAAGCCGTGGCTAGAGTTGGACTGACTTTCATAGATGTTACCACATTACTTTGACCCTCCTGGCAACACTAATTAGCGTGATTCAACATTATAACGATATCACATCCCTCTGAATCGCTGACCTTAATTGCGTCTTAATTCTTCACTCTGACTGTCCCTGATGACCAAAGCAGCTTGGTGGACGTCTTTCTGTGGCTGGTTCTTCAAACCTAGGTCCGAGCCGCATGCTAGACCACTACACCAAAAGGAAGATAATTGATTAGATGTCTCTAATCAATCACACGGCTATATAAGGACATCGGCGCATGTTGTAAACTGGCAGGTTTACAACCTAGGGTTTATTTTGTCAGGTCAGCAGTGAATAAAAACGGCTTTAAGAGTGTGAATTTATTTTGTTCTGATTTCGGTGGTGAAACTAACTTCTCAACATGGAATGTGTGTACTTTTTTTACGATCGTTGTAGGCAGCGAGTTTTTTTCAATCAGGAGGACCTGTGTGTTTAAATCATGCAGTGGTATGGCTGGGTCAAAAAAGCGTAAACTGTGCAGTGGTGTGATTTCTCATCGAGACATGGGCAGGTGGGTAAAATTAGATGAAAATATAACAAGCGGTGTACCAAATAATTATGAGACACTGTTACAACCATACGGTGCCTGGGGGTGTTTAAAAAAAAATTGTATCTTGTTCATTTGCTTCCTCACACAAAAAGGAATCGGCTGGGACAGCCGCAGAATTTGTTGGGTGTGGGAAGAGCAGCTGTGGTTCGAATCCCGAACAGCTGATCCCCAGGTTGTAGGGCGATGGTGATGCGAGAGAATGAACCCAGACGAGAGACGCCAGACGAGGGCATCACCAATGCCCATGGCTAACCCAACAAGTTCGGCGGCAATAAATCGACTCTCAAGTCTAACCATGCTCATCGAATGGTCTGCAGTTGAGCAACGACGAGCATCAACCACTACACCATAAAGCTGACATGGCTTAATGTCACCATAACCCTGGTACAGGTTCTTCTTCTTTGCAAGAGAAGCACCAAGCACTGTCCTGGGAAGCGCCAAGAGGTGACCTGGATACATTTTCAGGCATCCGTTACAAACCTAATGATGTAACAGTACAAAAGACCTGTTTAATTGATTGTAGGTCAGTTTCCTGTGGTTTGTTCTAATGGCTTGTTCTACTAATAATCTTCAGCCAAATGAGAGTTAAATTGATAGACCATACTCTGAAACGGGCAATGTTCTAACATACCAGATTAAATAATGAACAGTACTACTGTCATTCCAAATATCGACTCAATCAACTTGAATGAAACTGGAGCCATTTCTTGTGCTTGGTTCAATCTTGTGGGGTTTGACCTATTTCTGCATTGAGAGGGAAATGTGGAATGGGTGGCAGTGTTGATAGAAGGCTTCAGACACTTGCTGCTCAACATGTATTGGACTTGCGCGAGCCATACATCGATTTTGATCGCAGGCAGGCGAGTTGTAGTCATGTGTTGCCAATTCCTCTTTGGCTCACCTGTTAGGGCTTCTCCTTAGCGGCTGCTCTCGATCTGGATGTCGTGAGTTCGAGCCCCCCATGTGCGATTCCTTCCTCCCGAGGCGTTTAATCTGTTCAACCGCTGTTTAATCTGAGCAATATTTGACCCCTGATTGGCATTGAGACGCCCATTGTCTAAGCAAACTTAATAGGGTTACTGACCCAAAGACCGAGGTTAAATCACCATCTACAACTGTCCGACTGTAACCAAGGCAAATAGTAACGCACATCCATCCGCTCTGAACAAGATTCTTGCGGTCTTGCACGAAGGCAGCCGCATTTTTAGATGATGGTGATTGGAACGGATTAGTACTGGATGTAGCTGGTGCCGATGGTTGGCTGGATTGATTTGGAACTGATCCTGAGGGAACGGATGGCTGGTTTGATTGGGTTGGACCCGTGCCGAAGCCAACGCCAGATGACGAGGCACCGGAGCTCGGAGATGAGGTACATTTGGGTTGGGTGTTCGAGTCGGCGACAATGAAGAATTCCTCTGACTCCATGGAGAATGTGCCTGGGTAATTCGCCGGGCTGAAAACGGTGATATTCATCCGAGAAACAGGCGGTCTCTGTAGAGATGGCATCACTCTCTTTATAAAATTACGTCTGTCTGTCCGTCGGAAGCCTTTGTAAACTCCGCTGATGTCTTTATGTGCTGCTCTGCTAAACGAGCGCTCCAATCATTCCGTACTAATGCCGCTTGGCGCCTTCACGGCAGCTTGTTCACTTGCCGGCACCACCTGTGTCCGGCCCGCCTTCAAACAAACTTGGGCCATCAGCTTTTATCTTCACCATTTATCCGAGTGCTAACTATGTTTGTTCCATCTTTCTCAGCACCAGCCGAAGTGCCAAGGCGCGAAGCGCCCTGGCGCGCTCTGGAATCCGCCATACCCTAATGATTCTTCCACAGTCAACCACCATGTCGGATTTCGCGATGGGTGACGGCACTGGACACATGCCCACCGCGGCATTGCCGCGGCGACACATCATTGTGGTCGACAGCGTTACAGTTAGAACTTTCAAGGAAGATGCGAGAATACACCTACTGCGAAGGCGGTCCTTGAGAAACAAATGACCAGGATTACAAGGAAGGTGCAGTAGATTGCGCCGAGTCTGTTGGGTACCGACACGACCATCAAAAATTGATGCTCAACCTGGCGAAAGAATGAAATAATTGTACCTGGGAGGTTCAATCGACAGAGCTATTGCGGTAGGGAAGTGGCCCAGCATGCGAGGGAATTCCAATTCATATTACAGTCATTCCATGGTCCTTGCAAAATCAGTGGTCCTTGCAAATTATTATTTTCTCTGCCAATTTAAAGGCTTTCCGAAAGGTTTTTTCTGCTATATGTGGTCTTCTATGTCCATTCTCCTTCGTAGGATTTTCACTGCCACCAAAAAGTGAAAAGCGATCAAACTATAAATAGATCATGAGCGAAAATTACAGTTTATGGAGCTATGGGCCATGAATAATGTACTTTTTGATCAGATAAAATAGGGAGGCTCTTCTTCAACACTACATGTCTCCCACACAAAAAATCTGAGCTGCTCCGGTGGCAATAAGGTAGTGAAATCAGGCAATTAGACCTCAAACGGTGTTCATGTGAGTGTAAACAAATGCAATCAGAACCTCCACCACCGCAAATTGAATGAAATGACTCTCATTGAGTTGTATGATGCTCAATGATAGAGGGAATCAAGTAAAATGCACAATTTTCTATTTAATTTTGCCCTACAGCAGAAAACCTGAATCCAAGGGAAGAACTGGAATGTGACCAGGTATGACTCATGTGAAGACATATGAGGGGTCCAAAGTGTCATATGATCAAGTAACCAGTTCACCTACTAGTTTGCCGCCCAATTTAGAGGTCAAAACGGTGGCTATGTCTATTTGTTTTGACCCTCGAAACGGGGCGCGCAATTTGTTCATGAAACACACCTGGCTTGCCTTGGCCTTTTTTGCCCACCGCTCCGAGACACTGTCGTCTGCATCCCTCTTGCGCGACGTTGGAGCCCTGGATCGCGACGAAGTGAGTATATTTGCCGTCGAAGCTGCAGGAAGGAAGCGAAAATCCCTTAGCAGGGGAATATCAATCCATTCGTGGTCGAGGAAACGGCTCGCATTAGCTGAAATGTAAGCTGGAGTATAGATCTATCTTGTACATCAAAGAGCTGGTGACACGATGCAGCGCGACTTACATAGTTCCGAAAATCCATCAACTGCTGGGCTGACAGGCCATCAAGGAAGGCCTGGTCGGCGGGTGTGTACTTCGACACTTTGACACGCTTTTGACGCGTCGGTGGGTGGTTTGAGGGGTGGTGGTGATGGTGGTCAGAAGAAAAGGCAGGAAGAAAAAAAAATCTGCCACGTGGCTCTTCCCGAATGGGTATTTGCGAAGCCCGGCACATTTCCAAAAAGGCAAGTGCCGCCTCTGGTTCAAACCCGGCACATTGATATGAATGTGCCGCCTCTCAGAAAAATGTGCCGGGTAGAATGGGTAAGTCGGGTCTTGTACATCCTCGCGGCACATGTGCCGCAACTGAACATAGTGTGCCGCACTTGAACTGTGCTGTGTGTATTGCATCTCATACATCCTCCATGTGCACAGGAGGTCCGTGTTCCTTGCTTCGTCAGCTTCTTTAACGCTGACGGCTCCTACTAGTTTGAGTGCTTCTTTCTCAACCTGGTTATTTCATTCCCAGTAGTCCTAGTTCGGTATTGGGCGGTGAATTTCAAGTGCCGCTCATCGAGTTTGAACGGCTGAGTGCCACAAAAATTTCATTTTAGTACCCTGCATTCTCGTAGAGCTCTGAACAAGTTTTGACATACTATGGGCACTGAAATATACGTATATGCCTACTTTGCGGAACTCGCGGCACTGCGACGAAGGAGTATTTGGCCTTGTTAAGAGCGGCTGCCACACGGCTACACGCCATCAGCGCCACATGACTATGTGCTGGGTTTCCGGCAAATGTGCCGGGTTTTGAGAAATGTGCCGTGCATGTCGAAGAATGTGCTGGCCTTAAATGAATGTGTCAGTCGGGTCTTGTCTATCCCGATGTGCCGCACTTGGGCTCATATGCGGCACACTTCCAAAAAGGGAAATGTGCCGCATCACCCCGGTGTTTCAATGGAAGCGCGGCGCGTATCGCATGGAAATATTAACTTTCAACAGGCCTATTGGCCTAGGTCAATACCTTCTCTTTCTAAAATTTACAAAAGTCTTTGTTTCAAGTGACATATTGACCTAGGTTAATATCCCGTTTGAAACACTATTGTAAATTTCGGAAAGAAAAGCTATTGACCTAGGTCAAGACGACTGTTGAAAGTTGATATTTCAGCGATACTTTCAGTGCTCGCGGACGAAGAATAAATACACGAGTCCTAAAAGGGCTTCTGATTGCAGCTACTTCCGCGCCGGTTTTGCATGCAATTAAATTACTAAGAATCCGCAAGCTTTAATTTCTCTTCAAGTTTATCTACTCTCTGCTAACATATTGACATAGGTCAAGATATTCTTTTCGCCGGTGTGACATTTTCAGAGTGTTCTGAGCATAGTCGCTTCTTCGGTACCTGGGCCCGAGGCTCTATCTTGGCATCTTCTGGCAGAATCCCCTTGGCCCTGGTGCAGATTGCCAGAAATAGCTCGATTACATTCATTGCCTTGGATACGCTGTTCGACAAGAATTCTCTCTGTGATATTTTTCAGTTTATTGGTTAATTTCCAGAGGTAGTTTCAAAAATGAGCCAAGTTCCTGATCCCAAGGACCGGAGCGAAGCATAGGGTCGTCCGACGCAGCCGCGTGGCGTAGCCCACGTTTCTATGCATGTGCGCCACCAAACTAGACAGCTCTAAAAAAGAATAGAGATTTGATCGGAGACCGGTCATCGCACATGTACACCGGAAAGTGCCGAATGCAGGGGCAGCTTAGGTTGTAATCGTGACCCGTAGTATCGAACCAGGGAAAAAATTGCTAGAAGAGCTAAGCTAATTCCGGAACTTACTGCCGATAAATTTGAACCATGCGGTATCAGGTTGGATTTCAAGCAGTACCAAAATCCACCCATATTATTATTAAGCAAAGCGCAGCGAAAACTTGAAGAAGCGTGAAACCTAGCTTTTCTGTTGTCGCGAAAGCAGCACCTAAAATTAATAAATCTTTCTCATTTTCAGTTTTCATCCCTTATTTACAGCAAGTGGTATATCTGAGGTTCATTTTAGTCTTATTGCCAGATCCGTAAGGCTACAATGGCCCCACTGGACGACTAAACTTATTTTTCGCAGCACGACTGGAGAAAACCCGATTACGATCTGAATCTCAATCCGCATGGAGGGCTTTAAGTTCAATGTATTTACAGCTTGCTCCAAGGGGATACAGTTTCCCACAGGTAAGTCTTAAATCCGGCCTGTTTCCCGCGAATCCAACGTGATTTTTAAAGAAAGGCACACTGCTTCTATTGCCCAGTAACAAGGGGGCCCTACCGGCTTTAGCCTTAGCTCGCCGGCAATTGCCATGGCCAAGTCGGCCCTGAATACCGCAGTCTGTTATTATTCCACTGTCATAAAGGTCTCAAGATGTCCCCCAACTTTCTCTACTGGCGTCTGCCTAGCGATCGTCTGTTCCGCTATGTCCCAATCCTCCGGGATCTTTGAGAAGCTGTCATCATCGACTCAGAGGCAGCTTGACGTTGCAGGCTACGTTTTTGCTGGATCGACGGCGGTATGTTGGAGGGTTCTTTCTTTTCCTGTTCTCTGCTCATGATGGCCAGGTTTTGATTTGGGATATTTTATGCAGCTTGAGGCATGAATATTCCCTCCTCTTCAAACATAAAATGAGCCTAGCCGTCGTGGCCTATGTCTTCTCCAGGCAAGAATGAATTAACGCCCCACACACAATCGACTGCTAATGCGAGATGGGCCAGAGTCGGCTCTTTGATTTACGTGCTGGGATTTACGATCTTTGCCAGTGCGTATCCTGGTCGTCTCTTCTTCTAAGAATGTAGAAAGCTGATCCTGTATTATTATCTGCCAGCATATCCTCTCAAAGATTGCAGCGCAGCGTATGTTGCGTTTAACAGCTTTTACACCGTCAGCCTCTCTGCGACAGCCTTTCTTTTCTGGTTCCGCGTGCGCGCAATATACGGTGGAGGACGCCTCATTACAGTAATATTCGGGATTTTATGGCTCGCGGTCGTTGCGACGTCGATAACTAGTCTCTTCGCCGGCAGCGTAATCTCCTTCGCGGATCCACCGCAGTGCATCATCATGGGCGTCAAGTCGTATGCGAGATCTTCGGGCATCGTGATAACATTGTACGACACGATCGTCTTCCTCTCGATCTCCTTCCGGCTCGTCTCTACTTTCCGGCAGACCCAGCCACAGACACGGAAGGAAAAACTCATGGCCTGGTTCAGCGGCGCTAACATGCCCGCCTTTTCGAAGGCGCTACTTCTGGACGGGCAGATTTACTACATGTGCGTGTAAAATTGTGTCCTATTACCCTCCCCAGTGATTGAGCATCTCTCCGCTGAATTCCTTTCTGTCTTTTCCAGGTTCACGGTCATCAGCAACATCGCCGTCACAATCGTCGCGTTCATTCCCAACATCAGCCCGGTCTATCGGAGCTTTTTAGTTGTCCCCAATGCTGCAATAATGAGCATCATGGGCTGTCGCGTCTACCGTAACACAAAACTGAAAATTGATCGTGGTGACTCTGAACTTTCGTTGCCGATGCTGAACCCGATGGGCCCGAATAGAAACACCATCCCGCTCACCGTTGTTCAATTCGCTCCCCATTACACGGCTGGCCCGCTAAATCAACTGGAGGGAGATGAATCGGGTTCTGGGGGCAACCAAAAGCTTCTCCCAATGTAAAAAAAATGTTGCGTCGCGGACACAGATGTTGTATCTTAGTTCAAGTAATAGTTTAAATGTCGACATCTTTTAATCACTTGACCATATACCGCCATTGTATCGCTACTTAGCTATCCCTGGAGTAGGTGAGATTGGCTGTATGATATATCAGCCACCGCTAATTAGCGGTGGGACAATGATATATGTATTAAATGCTAGTGTAGAGGTCGACACTTTTGCTGATCTTCGTAAGCCATCACTTCAAGAGACGTCTTAGAAGTTTCCTATAGTGAGCCGATGTTTTGTTAATTTATTCCAGCATTATATATGTGGTTCATTTGGATACCCAAATGAACTAGCCATATGTGTAGGGAGGACGATCCAGTCTCCTCCACTCGTGTCGCTGTACTTCACCGCGCGGTACGTATTAACACCCTGGAATAGAAAGTAAGGATACTCCGCGTAAATTAATATCGGGAACTTACGGCTCACAAGATGCTGGTTGCAGCATTGCTGTCGAATCCTTCGGGCTGGTTGGCGAAATGATCAGGTAGTGAGGAAGCCAATATTAACCGAGGGCAGTTGCAAAGCGAGGATACACCCTATTCAGTATTATGTACCTTCGGGAGGATTCGTGGCTTGAAACTCATACCGGGATACCGGGATACCGAATTTGGACCTGCATTATTTTCCAGGAGAGAGTCCTGCTGTTCTCGAATAACATATTGAATATCTACCCGTTTGGATCGACAGGAATCTGGGATGTTGTGAAAAAAAAAACGACTAATATTAGATGGGGTATGTTTAAAAACGGGGACACTCACTATTGACGTATACGGATTTCGAAGCACCTGCGTATCTGGGGAAACTTGAAAAAGTGAGGCCTAGACGGAAATTGCGAAACGGAAGCAGACGCGCAATAAGGTGAGTGCAACACAAACAAGGATAACCCGAAGATTGAATGAACTGCGTCGCCTGTATCGGTAGCCGTGGCATTCCTGCAGCTGTGAACGGAAGGAGAGATCGGGGACCGAGGTAAATTCCCAGTATTGCGATCAGCTGGGATAGAATTAGGTATCTGATAGCTGAACAACGAGTAAGAGGCGGGAGAATTGTGCTTGAAATAAAATGCGACCAAATACAGAGTCGATTCCAAGTTTGCATTTAATAACCACAGATGTGCTTCTACCCGATGGAAGCGGCAGTGAATTGGGACGTCGCGAGACGCTGCACTCGATGGACAGCGAGAATTCACCAGCCAGTCGCGGATTTATGATAGCAAGCACGCGAGAACTTGGACGCGGCTGTATAATAAGCGTGCACGCATGACAAAGCCAGCAGAGAGAACCTAGACGACGAGAATATCAAAGATATGGGAAGATTTCCTACTCGGTGGAGGATACAACGCGTCCCGGGCCTCCTCCCCTAGGAATGCAAGGAGGCAGGGACGAATAGGATGCGGAAGCAAGCTGTGTCGGGGTGCACCGTGTCCTAGGGCGAATCCTAGTTCCGATATCATGAGCATGCGTCTGCGGTGGTGGAGAGTAATTTCTAACGAGGTTCTCCCGGGAATTCCCTGGAGAATGTAGTTGGCGATGAAAGGGCGGAGTTTTTTTTGAAACCAAAGTTACAGGGGCTAGTTCCAGGAGAACGATAAGGGCGTACATACCGTACGAGTCTTCAGCAAGGCATGCTCACGTCAAACCAGTGTCGGTTGAATTTGGAGTGATACCCGCCTGTGCCGGAAGATGTAGTGGGCTGGAAGCCAGCGAAGGCGCGCCACAGCGTGCGAGAGGTGCAAACACGAGTCTCAGATGCATTGCATGGAGAGCATTGCACGATGATGCGGAAAATATCGAGGGATAGGCAACTGTGCGAATGCAGGTTGCGTATACGCCTCGATATGAGCCATCTGTGCAAAGATCCGGGGGTGCAGCAAGGATAGTAGACGGGAATAAGGGATACGAGGAGAGCGGAAGGGGGTGGAGAAAAAATGTCTGGAATTGTAGGAGGGGGGGTATTGGAGCGAGCAGAGGATGTAACGTGTAATGGGGAAAGGAGCGCGCTAGGAGACGGCGGGGTGCATCGGAGGCGTCGTAGGGGACGCCGGGCTGGTGCGGGAATGGACCGCCCAGGGATGAGCCAGAAGTGATGACCAGTGGCAGAGAGGAACTCGGAGTTGCGGGACCGCAGCGGGCGGGGAAGCGTTGCATGGGAGGGGAAAGGACCAAACGGCGGGCACGCAGGGTGGGGAGCATATCGGGTTGGGTGGGAGCGGCAGTGGCGGCGTCGAGGGTGGAGGGTGGAGGAGCATAGGGAGCGGCAGCGGCGGCGCGAGCGGGCAGGCAGTGGGTGGTCGTCGGCGGGCGTGGGGATGGCCGGGAGTAGCGGCGACGGTCGCTGGGATGGTCAGAGAGCAGTGCCGGCGCCGGCAACGGCGCGGGCTGCGGGGAGCAGTGGGTGGACGGGGGAGGGAGTCGCGTAAAGACGAGCAACAGCGTCCAGCGCAGCGTGGACGTCGGTGTGAAAAAAAAGCACGGTGATGCGTGATGCGATGCCAAATGTATCTAGGGACGCACACGCAAACAAATGCGTCGCGTCCCCGGCCGCGGTGGCAGCAGGGAACGCGACGCGATGAGGTGACCACCTCATGGAAAGGTGGTTCACCTCATGGAAAGGTGGTTCACCTTCACATGGAAAGTTGGCTACTTCACATGTCACCTTTACATGGAGAAGTACGCCACGTTAAGCTTTACATGGTACACTGGGCGGGCCACGGTGACCACGATGAGGACAAATTAATTTGATGGAGGTGGAAGGCAGGGAGACCAAACCCGCGCCTCCAACTTACGTAATGTGTGACGTCACATCGTTGTCACGTTCTGGGGGAATGGCTTCCCCCAGGCCCCCTCCTCTTCGCTGCGCTGCCCTTTCCGCTGGCGCGGGGTCATTTTCGCTGGCGCTGGCCCTTTCCGCTGGCGCGGGGCCTTTTCCGCTGGCGCGGGACCTTTTTCAGCAATAGTCCGAATTTATACACCATTTTTTCACTGCTGCACACAAGGTCACAAGACAATTGGCACCCCCGTCGATTTTTACGGAGCCCCACTGCGTGGAGCACCGCACGACGTGGGTGCCAAATGTCCTGTGACCTTGTGTGCAGCAGTTCAAAAATAAGACCTAGTTATTAATAAAACAACAATTTTTTTTTGGGCGACACATGTATTGCTGTATGACGGTTTCGGGCGCCGGCCCGGACGGCTGGGGTTTTCCACCCCAGACCCCGACCGCTGGCGCGGAGCCTTACGCTCGCCGCTGGGCCCACTGCGTGGTGCCTGCGCTCGCCGCGGGGCCCACTGCGTGGTGCAAAAAAAGAATCAACTTCGCTGGTTCGAACGCACGACCTCGCGAAAAAGCATAATTGTAGGCGGCTACACCACAACACAAACATCTTAAGAGTCCTTTGAAATTGTATGGAAATTAGTGGGACTGGGGGTGCAGATGACCGACCTGCGACACAGCCACCAAAGTTGGAGGCGCGAGTTTGAATTCCGGAAGGCAGCGGCGCGGTGTGAGTCTCCTTTACATGGAAAGGTGGGCGGGAGAGGGTGAGCCGGAGCGTGCCGGGGATGTGTTTTTGAAGAGAGAGGGCGGGCATGCCGATGACGATGACGACGAGTTGGATGGGAGTTCAACTTTCTGATGGCGGTGCGGGCGTGACACTTTGTGACGGGACCCGTCGGGCGTCCTTCCGACGACTGATCGTGATTTTGTTTCCGGTCCTACAAACTTCAAAGGCCACATAAAAATACGAGAAAAATATTTACATGGAGGGGGGAAGTAGGGGAGTGCGAATATCCGGTCGGCGGAGATATCCGTGATAGGATAGGCACTCGACGAGGCAAAAGGTGGGATAAAAGATATTTTTGGACTCTGCAGGAAGATATGCCACGCCCAGTATGAAGAACGGGTCCTCATGGGCTGGGAGCTGGTGGGTGGTAGATGAGGGTCATATCTACTGCCTGAGAATGTTTTGAATGGCCGGAGGGGACGGGCAAGCAGCGGTTGGGGCGGGGGAACTGGAAAAAATGTGGAAAATTGTAATGCTACCTTTCGAAATTCGAACCAAAAAGGTGAGCCTTGGTGCGGGATATTCGAGGAGGAGAGAGGGCCAGGGTGAGTGATTAAATGTGAGCAGGGGATCTGGGGCTTCACGCAGGCACCGGAATCCTCTTTTTTCATCAGGTTTTGGAAGGGCCAGTATTTTTTTCAACGGGCTCACATTTTTTGGTGCCGATATTCCTAGTTTCGAGTTTCCCTACTAGTTTACGAGCACACAAATCAGCGGGCTTGCGGGACGCGGCACACGGCGCACGACCACGCCAGGAGCACGCTGAACCGGTGCCTTACGCAGTCTGAGAGGATGCTGCTGTGCCCTAGTCTTGTGTTTACCGCGGGGGTCTGATCGTGTAACCGAGTTATTACGCAATCTCGGAGTTTGAATTCAAGTCGCTTACACTTTTTCATAAAGGACAGCTTATTTCATAGGATTTCGACACAAAGTGGGTTGCCTGACCTGTGCCTTTAGTTCTGTCTCCTCAGAATTCTGAAAGGTAGCTTGTAATCCGTGGTGCAAAGAGCGCGACTCGGTCACGTGTTCTTTCGATGTACAACGTGAAAATAATCAATACTGACTCAAAATGGATGGAGGAAAATTGTAAACTCATCTAGGAGGTATACAGTTTTGTTAGATGAAGGTTACACCTCAAGAGAGGTGACCGAAGGCCATAAATACAAGCGCCGAGCATTACCCACTAAAATTCAAACTCCGCGATTGCATAATAACGCGGCTACATGATCGGACCCCCGCAGTAAACAACAGACTTCAACAAGCGAGGTACGAGCTCATTTGTTGAAGCGTCTGTCTACGAGAGACTAGCTGTGCCCCTTGAATGATACAAACCGTGAGATCTGCCGTGTCGTGGTGCGCACGCGGACCGCGAAGGTGCACGCGGGGCTCGATTTTGGGCTTCCAAAGCCAACTGTGGGTCCAATCGCGGCTGTCAATGAGCTTGACCGCGTCGTGCAGGCAATGAAAGCGGATACGCGGACGCTGATGGTTAGTGGTGGCAAGGTTCGGTTCGGAAATCGGTCCGAACCTGAACCGAACCTGAACCGGACGCACGTTCGGCGTTCAGGTTCAGCGAATACTTGAACCTGAACCGAAAGTTCGGTTCAGCGTTCGGCGGAGAGCAGGCGCGTTCGAACGCCGAACCTAAAAATTCGTCAGGTGAGTGATTTCTACATGAGTTTCTCCACTGTTCGCGCTCAATTTACCCCACATTACATAGCCCGGGTATTTATCCATCGCAAAACACACCTGAACCTTCTCTTCGAGGCAAATTCAAAGCAATTTCGATGTTAATTGATGACAGTTTGTTGTCATGTAATTTTCTAGCAAACTTGCGTGAGGATAATTTATCATTCGTAGGCGTCTCGGCACTAGTAAAGGCATATGAGATACCTTTTCCAACCACCAGAGCACTGAAAATCTTGGTAAGTGATATTTTCAGTGAGATTTCAGCCGCCCGAGATGGCCGAAGTGCCTTAGGTTCGAACGCGTTCGAACGCCGAACTGAACCTGAACGCACGTTCAGGTTCAAGGTTCGGGAGTTGCCCGAACCGAACGCCACGTTCAGGTTCGGCGTTCAGGGCGAAAGGCCCTGAACCTGAACCGAACCGAACCTTGCCAGCACTACTGATGGTGCGGTTGGACTAGGGTATGTGGGTAAAGTGCCGCCCGGCGTGTGGTGTTGAGGTTCGTGGTTCGCAAGGCGTTATCCGGGGGCTCGCCATCAGCTGATTCTTCCTCGTTTTTCTATAGTCCTGCCAGAATAAATTTATCGAAGCACGGATTTTCGAGTTCCCCGCCGTGTCGAACATAATACGATGCGGTTATCAAATACTCCGTTAATGCAGCACTGCTTCACTGTGTCCTTATACCGCTCCGAGTACATCCAAACGTACTGCTAAGGTTCAACTGGTTGTGAAACAACATAAGAGCACTGAATTTACTCCGGACGATTAATCTGATCAAGAAAATGTGCAAGAAAGATGTTGACCACAGAGTAGTCCCTATGATTCACAATCGCAGATGATCTTGAAAAGAATATGTAGAAGTAGAACTTAGAAATATTCGTGTAGACAATTCACATCAGAGATCCCACCCGGAAAAGAGGAACGACGACACAAAATTGAACATAGATGACCACTCACACGAAATAATTGCTTCAACGGTTGTAGTATGTCTACGAGCGCGATACCACTCCAAATTTTCTCCGTATGTAATCACTAGAAATTCCCTGCATCCGCAGTTGGCCCATAACACTTCGTCCACTCCGGACCGTGCATGAAATGTGAATAAGAGAGACCGATAGTTTGCCCCCCGATTATCAATTTGGTGCGAGGCAGCCAAAATCCAGATCTATATTGACTGGGGAGCCAAAAAAGCAATTGTGATGAGTGGGAATATACCCAGCCGTCCTTAATTTTCCAAAAGGGGGGCACAGCAGACCATGAACTCTGGTGACAAAGATTATCAGCGAGACTGGAATACGTGATGGTTTTGCTCACTGTGATATGACTGCTTGACTCAGAATCGACGTCGATAGTCCGGCCATCCCAGGTCGCGGTAGTGTCCCAGATACGGATGGTATTGTCGGCTGATCCTGATACAATTTGCGTCCCATCTGGCGAGAACGCAACCGAATAGACGCAGCCAGTATGGCCGATGAATGGCTCACCCACAGGTTGCCCTGTCTGGGCATCCCACACGCGGACGGTGTCGTCCAAGGCACCAGAGACAATTTGTTTGCCATCGGCCGAAAATGTAACTGAGTTGATACCTTCTGCGCTGTTCCATGACCATGACTGGAGGGCCGCGCCGGTCTGGCTATCCCACACACAAATAGTTTCGTCGTCTGAACCAGATACAACTCTCTGGCCATCGGGCGAGAATGCAACTGAGGTGATACACCCTTTGTGTCCATTCCATGACTGCAGGTGCTCGCCGCTTTGTGCGTCCCACACGCAAACAGTCTCGTTGTCAGAACCAGCGACTATTTTCTTTCCATCCGGGGAGAATGCAACCGAATACACCTCGCCGGCATCACTGGCCAATGGCTTGCGAGGAGGCTGGCCACTCTCCACATCCCACACGAGCATTGTATCAGCAGCACACGATACTATGCGCTTGCCGTCAGGAGAAAATGCGACCTCATAGATAGTGTCGGCGTGGCCATAGAATTCTGCAAGTGGTTGACCAGTGTGCAGATCCCACACACGGACGCTTTTGTCAGAAGCACCGGAAACTATTTTCTTGCCATCGGGCGAGAATGCAACCCAGTTGACACTGTCTGTGTGGCCTTTCAACGGCTCTCCCAAAGGTTGGTAGGTCTGTGCATCCCACACCCAGATACTGTCGTCTTCACAACCAGACACGATGCGTTTTCCATCGGGGCAGAATGCAACACAGTAGACTTCGCCGGCATCGCCTTTTAATGGCTTACCGAGAGGCTGGTGGTCTTGTGTGTTCCACAGGCGGACAGTTTCATCAGCAGAACCCGAGACAATGCATTTGCCATCCGGAGAGAATGCAACCGAGTATATCTCGCCAGTGTGACCTTTCAGCGGCTTACCCAGGGGCCGGTGGGTGTCTGCATCCCACACGCGGACGGTTTCATCGTCAGAACCGGATACTATTTTCTTTCCATCCGGTGAGAATATGACTGTTCTGACACAGTCCCGGTGGCCCTTGAGTTCCGCCACAGTCTGACCAGTCTGGACATCCCATATGCGGACAGTTTCGTCCGCGGCACCAGAGATTATTTGCTTGCCATCCGGTGAGAAGGCAACAGAGTAGACGGTGTCGGTGTGGCCCTGCAATGGCTCACCAAGAGGCCGACATGTCTGTGCATCCCACAAGCGAATAGTTTCGTCATCAGAAGCGGATACTATTTTCTGTCCATCCGGTGAGAATGCCACCGAATACACCTCCCCAGTGTCATCGTCCAATCGTCTGCCAAAAGGTTGACGGTCCTGTGGATCCCACATGCGGACGGTTTCATCGTCAGATCCGGATACTATTTTCTTTCCATCGCCCGAGAATGCAACCGAGTTGATAGAGTTGGTGTGTCCGTTGAATTCCATCAGAGACTGCCCGGTCTGTGCGTCCCATAAACGGACAGTTTCGTCTGCAGAACCAGATACTATTTGCTGACCATCCGGTGAGAATGAAACTGAGATGACCGTATCTCTGTGGCCCTTCAATGGTTCACCAACAGGCTGGCCGCTCTCTGCATCCCATATGCGAACCGTTTCGTCGTCGGAACCAGAGATTATTTGCTTTCCATCTGGGGAGAATGCAACCGAAAATACTTCGCCCGTGTGGCCATTCCCCTGCTCGCTAGAAGTGTTGGCGTTTTGTGCATCCCATATGCAAACCATTTCATCATCGGAACCGGACACGATATGCTTGCCATCAGGGGAAAATGCAACAGAGCGCACCCAACTCTTGTGGCCAATGAACGGGACACCAATCAACTGGCCAGTCTGTGCATTCCACACCCGGATTGTTTCATCAGCAGCACCGGACGCTATTTGCTTGCCATCAGGCGAGAATGTAACCGAACTGACCCAGCCACCGTGGCCGCTGAATGCCTTCCCCACTGCCGTGCAAGTGCGAGCGTCCCACACCCGGATAGTTTCGTCCTGAGAACCCGAGACAATGTATTTTCCATCCGGCGAAAATGCGACACAGTTAACGCTGTCTGTGTGGTCGCTCAACGGCTCCCCAAGAGCCTTACCAGTTCGTGCATCCCAGAGGAGGATAGTTTCGTCGTCCGAACTAGACACTACGTGTTTGCCATCCGGGGAGAATGCGACGGAATTGACAATGTCTTCGTGGCCCTTCCACGGCTTCCCCACAGGCTGGCCGGTCCGTGCATCCCACAGACACACCGTTTCGTCGTTTGAACCAGAGACGATTTGCTTGCCATCTGGTGAGAATGCAACCGAGTTGACAATGTCTTTGTGACCTTTGAACTGCTCAAGACGCTGGCCGGTGCGTATATCCCACACAATGATAGTTTCGTCATCGGAACCTGACGCAACATGCTTGCCATCGGGTGAAAACGCAACTGAGTTGACGCAGTCGGTATGGCCGTTGAAGGGCCCACCGAGAGGCTGGCCTGTCTGTGCATCCCAGACGCGGACTGTTTTATCATCCGAAGCCGACGCAATGTGCTTCCCGTCCCGTGAGTATGCAACCGAGTAGACCTGGCCTGCGTGAGCGTCCAGAACCGCGATTGTGGCCGGCCATTCATTCATCTGCCCTGTTGTAGCACTCAACACCCCAGGAAAGAGCGGTCGAAACCTTGCACTGATCTCGGACTGTAATGGTGCTAACCCCAAGGCCGATAAGTAGATGTGAGGGGCACTTTGACTGATTGCAGGGCCAAAGAAAGCAATGAACCGTTTCGCGTCGTTGGCGAAGCGCGCAGCGGATGTGTCCTGAAGTTTCGTGAGATTGGCCGCGGTGATCATCCTCAATGAAATGAATATCCGTACCTTGGTCCAATTCAGGAAATTTGACAAAGCAGGTGGTGCGTGTCCGACGAGCTCGAGTAAACTCAGGACCTCGAGCCAGAACAAAAACTTGTCCAGAAGAAATTTCCCTGCCTCTTGGGCGAGATCCGAATCGAAGGATGTACGGGCAAGGTGATCGGCCCAAAACCGGCATGAGTACTGAAGGTGTGGCGGAATATGATCGTTAAGGCGCTTGCGAATATCTGGAACGTCAACATTCCGCAGATACGAGGTTGGCAAATAACAGATATTAAACTTGAGCTCGGTTTGGAGAATTCGGATCAGATTAGATATGAGCGAGTGTCGCTGATCTGCTGTGTCGCAGAGGAGGTCCGAGCGTCTGTCAAGAATGGCCGACGTCATAAATTCGCGGAAGGACGCATGAATGATTCGTATTGTGCCCCCGGATGTACCGGGGACGCCAATGACGGCACTGAGCGGCAGGAGTTTTCGCCTGATATCATCTTCTTCCATGTCGAGCAATGCGGCAAGAGCCTGAGGATCGAGAGGTTCGGATAGCTGTAGAATAGTCCCGAGGATCCGCATCGCACAATCTCGGTATTCCGAAGCGCGGAGATCTCTCGGAGCGGGCAGCGAAACAGCCTCGTTGACGATCCGGTAGTATAGATCATCCAGATCGTTGAGCCGAACCCCTTTCAGGAGGTAATCGACAGATTCCTGAGGGTGATGTTGTGGTAGGCCAGCCCGGATATAACGAACTGCGGTCGCGGCGAAAACAAACAGCCCGCCCGCCTGTTTCGTGATCAAATCCACGTCACGAGCCTCAGCCTTCCAAGACTCCTGTTGAGGCCATGTATTGCCGTCAAGCGACTGCTCCACATAGCGGCGAATATCCCCCTCGACGGTGGTGCCGTCTATTTCGTCCAGCACAAGTCGATACATTGACGAATGCAGCACTTGAGACTTGGCGTAAGAGGGGACGTTGGGGCGGCCGGTCAGGAAGAACCTAATACGTGCTGGTATGCGAGATATGTCCTCCGAGAGCCAGCGGAGCACTTCCGTCGCGTTTTCCTGGCCGCACTCATCCAGTGCATCCAGACAAATTACCCACAGAGTCTGGGAAGGCGGCATTTTGGCGAGTAGGTCAACGATCAGTTTCTGAAACTGAACGCGTGGTCCTGCGGACAGAACTCCACTGCGATCAAAATCTAAGAATTTGACCAGCAGACGTTCGAAGTCGGCGTCATGAATCGCGAGCTGATATGCAAGGGTGGTCGGGAGCCATTTGATTTCCTTGCGCTCCGCATGGTCCCGGGAGAAGAAGAATGATGCGGTTAGGATATGATCCTCCGCAAGGGCCGACGCAACGGTCTTTGCGATGGTCGACTTCCCAGATCCCGCGGAGCCGGTGAGCATAATTATGCGCTGAGCGGTATCGGCGCCGGTCAATCGCGCAATAATTTCCTGGACTATGTCTACCCGAGTGCCTTCCATGCACATTTCGGGCGCGTCTTCGGCATCATAACTTGCTGACACCCATTTGACGCCGGAAAGGATTTGCTTTGCGAGCACTGGAAAAGAGAATATTTATTCGGTGTCGCGCTCCAGAAGATAACGAATGAGCATACTGTTAAATGCCATGTCTGTTACCAATTTCTCGATGGAAATATTACCGTAGAACTGCAAAAGAATAAATCAGATAGGATGATACACGGCGGCGATTGATTCGCACAGTAAACTCCTGGATGTGGGATGCGATTGCACTCCTGATGCCCTGGACCCTTTCCTTGTGTTCTCTGCTCATGAATAACCTCTCGAATCGATGCTTCCCCGCCAGCAATTTGCACTCCACAGAGACAGAGGTAAGCTTCCTGAGTTATGAATGATGAAAAGAAGCGTGAAGATGACGCAAAAAAAAAACGACGGACGATACCAGCGCGGTCAGCCGGTCCCTCAAAATTTCCCCGCAACCTGAAGTGTCTATTGCAATGAAACTGTCCAGCCGTTGGTCGAGCTGGGAAATATCCTCCTTGTTCGAATGCATTATCTGCGGACTGTCAGGACCAGCACTCTCAATGAGCAACAGATTCACGCACATCGACCAGTGTTGCTAGTTCCAAAACACCGTTGATGAAGGGCTCCACTGCGGGAATCCCGATGCCTGTGACGCTGGCTTTGGCGAGCTTGAGCACTGGTAAGGCAGCTTGGTGGATACGCATAGTGGCGAATGAGAGGGGGGTGTGGTAAAGGCTAGGAAGCTTACGACGTGGTGACATGTGGCCGATTAGCAAGCAATTGGAACCGAGCATCACAATCACCTCTCGATATCAGGAGCCTGAGCTGGCGTGAATTCAATCGTAACTCATGCGGACGCCCGGAGCCTGCAACTGATAGCGGAGACGGACCTGAGCCATTGACATCCAGGGAATTTTTAAAAAAAAAACAGATCTTGCCGGGGGAGGATGGAATCCGCGAATTTCGAACCCAAATTATGGCATTTGTGACAACACGCGTGTGAGAGACAGGGCACGAGGCACGGTAGGGACGGAGAATGTATAAGTTGCTGCTTCCATTGCACGCGCCGTCGGTGCGAAGGGTGAACCGATCGGCGATAGCATTTTTCCCGAAAAGAATCGCAGAGGAGCTGCCGGGAGTGGGTATTCATGACAATTCTTGGACAGCCCAATGTCGCGCGCAGGAAATGGCGCAAAGAGGAAGCAAGGAGGAGATTGGAGGCAACCCCGTCATTCCAAGGTAATGGTAAATCGGTCGCAAGACCGATTAAAACCGAACCTGCCGGGTGGCAAAACCCTCAGCCATTTCCGGAAACATAAAAGCTAAGGCTCCAACCGTTTCCGTGTGCAAACGTTTATACACGGTAATAACCGTTTCTGTTTCCGTTTAATGTGGCCGGGGGAGTACACGGTAAGACAACCGTTTATACACGGTTTATACGATTCAAAAATACCCTGAGTTGACCACCGCTTTAACTTTGTACTCCATTACCATGCCCGGCAACCGACGCCACATCCCACTACAGCAGAAGCAGCTCCGAAAGAGATTGCGAAAATTACGAATACCAGCGAACGAACCGTACAGCGATGTTCTGAGGCGGCGCCGCCGCAGGGCACTGATAATAGTTGTATGCCATGTCGTAGTTGACCGTTGAGTCGTGAAAAGTTGGAAGGATGGCCCCATATGTATGTTGAGCGCCCCAGGAGGGCCCCACGCAGTCGTCATGAGCTTAATCTGTGGAGACAATGGATAAAATTAACATTTGTTTGGCCGAGGCTGTGCTCGGCCCGAACTCTACTCGAAAATCGAAAACGTCTATCGTTTTCGACTTAGCTGAAATTCTCTCCAACGGTAATAAAAAGGCTTATCAACCTGGTGAACTCGTGCAAGGCTGCCTTGACTGTAGTAAGGTAATAGGCTATATATGGCTATTCAGCTCGCTCAATGCCCTTAAAATGCGGTTGGAAAACATAATAAAATTGGTACAGAAAACAAATTGTGCTACAATGCGTTCACGAAACAGACGTACCAATAAGACAGGACTAATGGAGTGCGATGAAGAGGGGAATACAAAAACGGGACAGGGCGCGCTAGCCGGTGAGGTAAGTTTGAATGTCTTGAGGTTGAGGAAACGAGCGACTGAAGTGAGCTTGATCGATATCCATGAATTTGCGGCATTGTGAATGAAGGGCTTGACAGTGAGCGCTGGTATCGCCCGTCTTGATTTTTTGAGATCTATGGACTTGGGTACTCATAAAGGTCCGCAGATAAGAGCTTAAGGTGAGTGTCTTCCGGCTTGAGGCAGAGCGGCTTGTGAACGGTAACTTGCGGCATTGAGAGCGGCCGAGCAGGGTGTCATCCAGCTTGATACAGCACAGTCTGTGAATTGCAGGGTGGAGAGGCCTGTCTTGAGCCTTGTTCGTTGTTGAGGATCTCGTAGTGGAAGGTAAATGGAGGGGATCGTGGTGGGAGAGGACAAGAAGTGGCGTGATCGACATCAACTTGTTTGTTGATTCTTTTGATCGTGCCTTTTGCGCACGGACCGCATCATTGCATCAACGTTTCAACGCGAATCCATCACCGTCCCTTGTCCAGCGGATCTGAGACTCAGACTGTCCGTCCGCACTGCTAGCATTGGCAAGAGGGTTAATAGCGCAAGGCCTCTATCCACAAATTTATAATTCAGAGCCCGTGACGACCTTGACTTATGAATATTTGAGAAGGCGAGTTTGAAGTCTTACAGTGTGGGTGTACTGCCCCGCGGCGCGACGAGTGCCCTATATGGCCATATAATTTCAACACAGGCTGTTGAGCCAATGCCTGGCCTTATAAAGTGCATGGCATGCCGGCGAGAGCCTTCCAAGGGCATAACAAGCCTGGTATGCACCTGATAAAGCCTTGCCAACCCAATCGGGCAAGGCGAGCCGTAACAGGGCATACCAGAAATCCCATCTTTTGGTGATGCGTTACGACACGCACTCACCATGTCCACCCTTCCACCTACGCCAGCACCTTTCCCAACACTACCCCCCAGAGCAAGGGCTCAGGAAGTCACCATTCTTACTCTACCCACCACTTCCAAAAGCACTATGCGCCCTATCTGAAAGAAGACCTCACTCATCAAGAGACGATCTCTGTAGACGACTTTTTCGACTGGATTCTGCATATCCCGCGAGACTGGCAGGATGCACGCAGCTCTCGTATTAACAGTATCGGAAATGACGCCAAGTTTAAAAGGTTCTTGGACGCATACAACCCGAACGCGCTCAACGAAACCGACCTTTATTGCCCGTTCGCCGAGCTAGCCAATTATTGTTTGGACAAGCTGGGGGGTGATGATATTCGATTCTGTCGTAATGATCCGATTATTGTCCTGGGGTCCGCTGGGGAGCGGAAGCCCGACGTGGGGAATGTTTTGACGACCGCATTGACGATAGGAACACGCGACAGCGTCGACAACCTTTCCAAAAAGGGGCCATTTAATAATGCCTTTCATTGGATGGAACTTTTGGCGTTTTGGGAATTCAAGATAGTGCGTGGCCACTATGTACCAGGTACGTGGAGATAATGCTTGCGCTTCGCTTCTGACGCGAGAGTGCAGCCGCTGCGCAGCCCTCCTCGGTTCAAATCGCTCCCCCAACTGAATCTTCAAAACAACCGGCCAGACCAAAAGCACCTCCACCTCCCACCGACCGCAAAACAAGATCGGGCTCTGGACCTAGCTCCGGGTTGAAAAGAACCAGCGACGAACCCCTCTCAGGAAATCAGCCAAAGAAGGTGAAATTTGAAGCTTTCACGGAGGCAGAGAAGGAGGATCCACCGAGCAGTGCGCCAGCCATGCGCTCGAGTTGCTGACGTACGGTGGCTTTCGCAGCCACGTTATCGGCGCCCTAATCACCAACGATTACATCGAGTTGTTGTACTACGACCGCTCCATCATCGTTAAATCGGAATCCTTCAACTTCAAGTCGGATACCGCACGATTTATCGCTATGCTCGACGCCGTTGGTTCTCTTCACCCATCGCAATGGGGCTATCATCCGCTCTTAAAGGCACCGAAACCTGCGATCTATCCCAAAGAAATATTATTGAAGCCTTTCGACGGCCTCACCATCACCTTGAGGAATGGATCGACACTCACGCTGGGAAAAACTATCTTCCAATCGCACGGGCTCATCGGGCGAGGAACTTGCGTCACCCGGGCAGTAATGCGTCGCACGAGGGACGCCACGCAGGGCCGGAACGTTATCGTGAAGTGGAGTTGGTCGGCGAAGTCCAGAACTCCCGAAGAAAGCCACCGACTTGGCGCGGCAAGGATCTCTTTCCTGGGTTCTCGACTATCTGCTAGAGATCGTATACTACGAAGAGAGAGAGGTCGACGAAAATTCCCCTCAACACCGTCTCTTCGAGCATTTCGGTGCAGAGAAGTACGAACTTCGGGTTTTACGCATCGTCGTCCCGGAAGAACTCACGGCTATCACGGCGCTCACAACTGCCACCGAGTTAGGGGAAGCCTTTCGAGGTATATTCAAATGTACGTCGTCTTTTGAACTCATTTTTTTGAAACCTTACCCTTTCCCTCGGCAGGCTACCGGTGGTTATACGAGACCGCTGAAATTATGCATCGCGACATCAGCCTCAATAACTTGATGTTTCGCGTGAAAGCTGGGCGGGTTTGTGGCGTTTTAAACGATTTCGATTTATCAGCCGTCTTGGATGCATCTTCTCCCTCGACATCGAAGCAGTGCACAGGAACCAAACCTTACATGGCGCTGGACCTCCTCGTACTCGGACTTCCTCCATCTCATCTCTGGCGATTCGATCTCGAATCCCTCTTCTACGTCCTGCTTTTCCTCACGTGCCACTATCACGAAGGGATGGTGATAGAAAATCCGCCGTTAACCAGGTGGGAACATATTGGGACGGAGGTGTTCTGTGATGCGAAGACGGCATTCTTCCTCCGAAAATGTCCGGAGCCGACACCAAGTCTTCTCCCTCTTCACAGCTGGACCGTGCGCCTGCACGCCATGTTTGCGGATGGATATGGCGCCCGTGCCCGTGCCGCTCGAATGGTGAATACTTTGAGTGACGAATCAGACTCGGAATCCGACCCCATCCCTCTCTTCTACCCCGACACACTTGGAGACCATGTTACCTTCGATAAATTCGAGGCTATCTTTAACAGGGAGCTGAAGTTGAAGTAGCTTCGTCGCGCGTTCTCTTTATGTTGTCTTGCATGTATCTGATGCAATATAGTATAGTAATGACCCATGTTCTGGTGTTAACTTGTACTGTACAAACGCACTTTACCGCATATCATCGATCATATCTGGTGCAAATTGTAAAAAAGCAACTGCACTTCAAGTTGGAAAGTATGGGGGAGAAAACTGTTCGGGTGCGCCATTAAACCTTCCCGGCAGGCGTGCAGCATGGTCAGAATATGCTCGAAGATCCCCCAAATTAGTGTTGGTGTTAATACCTAACGGACGCAGGCGAACGGGGGTTTCAATTTGAGTTTTCAACCCCTCCGTTCTTTTCCTCTTCCTTTGTTGCCGTCGAGTATCGGTGTAAATAATATGTTAACCACGCCAGAATGGGCTCAACAAAGAAAATCTCCTCCGCGACGACCCTGTCGTACTCTTTCCCCAAACCGTGTTGCACTTTGAGAAAGTCGCAGAGGGCGATTAGGTCTGAATTAACTCATCACCTCGCCTCGTATGCTCTTGATGAGCGCGGCCGTGTTATATACATAAGACATCAACGTGTCTTCGACACCGACGAGGTATCTTTTACAATGATTATATGCGCTGGTGTAACGATAGGCAGAGAGAGAACAAAGAATTTGTGGGACCTGCTCGATGGAGCGCATCTTTTCCGCTTCATAACTTTTTTTATTTCAACCAGTATGATGCCCTCTATCTCTGACGTTCGAATCCACTCTGTACGTCCCATGCTCCTCGCAACAAGATATCCAACAGCAGATAATTCAACGTTGGAGACGCCACCGTGCTCCTTCTCGTGCGCGAAGAGGAGAGCGCGGTGGAGACTAATACTGGGCCCTACGTTGCCAGTGCCATTTTCCGTATCAGCCCGTACGAAGAATGCTTTTGATGCACGATTGACCGACGTCGAGATATTGCCAAAGAGAGGTTCGCAAGGGTACCAAGTAGGGATGTCCATCGTCGCTCGGGACGCTTGGGACGCTCGTCAACTTATTAACCTCTTCCGGGACCATGGCCTGTAGGTGCTCAATTCAGCTGCCTTTCCTTTGAAAAAAGTGGTCCAGGACCTGCGTATTCACAGGAAGTGCTACGGGTAATTTCAAACAATCAGGGATTGGAGCGAACCTCCTGGTTTACAATCGGGAGATGGTAAAAAACACATAGTCGTGTAGCCCCAGTAAATGCGGTCAAGTACATAACTAAGTCTTGGTTCTCTCCACTAACAAATTTTGAACGCAGTTGTCTCATCCACAACACTGTAACAAAAGGAAAATCAAATGAAGTGAAATGCGAACGGCCAGGGTTATCCCTGCCAAAGTTTAGTTAGTTTAAAGGAGTATGCCTCACCTTCGTCACTTCGTTACTTCGCTTAGCGTTGCGAGAGTTCGTCACTTTGATGGGATTATGTGAAAGTTCGTGATATTGCCTGATTTCTGTGAAAGTTCGTCAGTTCAACTCGGCACGTTCAAGCATCCGGAATCTCGGCCATCATTGTTGCTTCAACAAGGCCGTACGGGGTTTTTCAACTTCGTGGTCTGTACTTTGCACTGGTTGCAGGTCGAACTTCGAGGTTGATTGATCTCGGCTTCCAACGGCATGTCCTGTGGCATGATGGTTTCCCACATTTGACAGTATTTGATGCGCCATTGATGCGCTTCCACTTTTGTGCCGCTGTGGTGCGGCCACATCGCTGGGACGCGATTCACGAAATTATGGCTAAAGTATTGGATTGCTAACAATTGATTCCTGTGCAGGTTAAATTAGTCTGGCCTGCTCTTTACAAAATAAAATGATCAAAAAATAATAACAGTTAATATTCCCGCCGAGTCTGGGCACCGAGTTCAGGATGTTTTTGAGTTGTTGAACCCCCGAATTTGGGCCTATACTCAAGGGTAAATTTCACACTCCGTCATCCTATTTCAATGTGGGTGTATTGAGCATGATTTGTACATCTCATTTTTCCACCCCACTTTTCATTTTTTGGGGGAGAATGACAGTGTTACAGTGGTACCCGCCCCATCCTGCCCCTCCCGATTCTTTGCTGGTTATGCCTATTTCGGCTGTCGGAACAGACCGGCCCGTGACGAGTTGAAAGTTCAGTCTCCATCAAAAAGTTCAAAGTTGATAATTAGTTCTGCATCAGAAGCCACGCACCTGCAAGTAGTAATAAGAAACGATGATAACTGTCATATAGATCCCTTGCTAACACTAACTACTAACCACTAACCAGTTAACCCAAACCTAATCGGCCAATCTCGGCAAGCTGTTGAGACCCATCACTCCGTGATGTGCCGAGGAGTCGCCGAACTCACGAACATTCATAGAAATCATTCGAGATCACGAACTTTCACGAATTCCTATCAAAGTCACGAAGTTTCACAACGCTAAGCGAAGTAACTAAGTGACGAAGATGGTGTGGACTCAGTTTAAAGCCATGGCGATTCAAGTGGAGATACCGAATTCTCCACCTCGAAGGCACAGGATATTAGCGATTACATGAGGCTTTTGAACCAACTGAGCGGGAACGACGCGAAGCAGTGGATGCACTATCGGAGAGAGAAGGAGTTCATTTCTTGGAATTGAGCGATTTGCGACCAAGTACATAATGCCTATTAATTGCTGTAATAGCTCATCTGAGTACTATTTCTGTGTTGTCATTGTCGGAGAAAAACGAACTCATCTGCCCCGTGATCCGCCTCGACGCGCCGACGCGTTGTCCAAGAGGTGCTCGATCTCCTGATGGCGGACACGCTCCCACGACCCCCCCCCCCAGCAAAGGAAATGGCCATCAACGGCCGTCAATTCCAACTGTTGCCAACAGTTGCGCCACTCGACGCGTCTCTCCACCACCACTCGCGTCTCCCTCGACACCTGGCTCCCTCTACCCTTCCCAGCTCACTCTGAATCCAGGATGGAACATCAACCCTGTACATGTTGCACATAATCCGTACGATAATGCGAATTCCTTTGCATATACCACATTTTCTTCTGTTATACCTCGCCCACGTAATGGCGAAGAAACTACGGAGAAGGGCGACTGGAGGGACGGAACACGCGAGGTGCTCTGTCCCAGATGTTGCGAGTACATAAATCATGGCTTTGATTCAAACTCCACCCCCATGGACATTCATTGGCGTGGTGCGAAATGCCGCGAGGCTAGAAGTGTGTATTAACTAGACATAGACGCGTTCTTTGACTAATAAGCCTTATAGATGTCCGAGAGTCGCGTCTTTTGCAGCCACAGATACTATTGTCAGAAGGCTATACCCCCCAAATACCCCCGTCTCGGCTGGAAGGATGTCCCGGCGCGTACTACAAATGGGATATCGGTTCTGTGTTCATGACGTACCCTTTTCCCATTCATGATCCTACGTCCACACATTCTCCTGGATATTTCCTATTATCCATCGATTTTGTATCTTCCATTCTCCATGTTCGCTCGACAAGTTGCTTTGGGCTACCGACCGGGGCCCGTTGTCCTGCCTGTGAAAATCTAGACCCGTTTATAGCTGCTGTCGAGACGAGGGCGCAGCAATCCTTCGCGAAGCGATCGACTCGTGGACTTAATCACGATCAAATGGACGCGAAAATCAATGCTCTCTCTCGGCAAAAAGAAGCGGAAAAATTAAAGGTCCGCTATACACTGATTACTCCGTACAATTGCTCACTCACTACTTTATAGAAGCAAAACTATTGGAAATATCTGAAACGCGCCCGGAAACAGGTCGGGGAATACGAGGCACTGTTTCGGCTCGTCTCTGAGAACGAGGTCCCGGGCAAGTCGCGTCTTTTTTCTAACGCAAAGAAAGACGGCTGGGGTCCGATGAAAACGTCTGAAAAGATCAGGCTAGCTATCAGAGGACAGTATCATCCCAGGAATTATACAGGTTTTGACAAAGATCTCGCAATTCTGATTTACCAGCTAGGCGGTGGTGCCGCTTTGTACGCACTGAACAAGGCACCGATAATGCTCCCTTCTCGTCATATCATTGCCGAATTACGTGGCCAACATAATCTACGCATTACTGTTGGCGACGTGAAGATAACCGATACCCTCAAGAACATCGAGACTTTATTTGCCGACATTGATCCCGGTGATTATGGCCGAGTCTGTATCACCCTGTCGCAGGACGAAATCGCCGGTGATGAGCGGTTATGCTACCTGGAGGAGACCGACGAAATAGGTGGATTGTGCGAGCACGCATCGTCGAAACTCAAGACATTTAAAATGGGCGAGGATCTGGTCGCTGTTGAGGAAATGGTGAAAGCCATCCGAGCCGGTGACATCCACGTTGGGAAGGAATTCAGTGTCGCTGCTTTTTCGCGCCATGCTCCGACCGATTATGGTGCGAAACCGGTCTTGTTAATGCCAACCTGCAAAAAGGGATCCTGGAAATCGTCTGCAGAAACACTGCAGAAACTTATACAGGCGTGGAAGTTATCCCCCTTTGGAGAGGCAAAACACGGCCCATTAACGTCGCTAGCGTCCGACGGCGACGGAAGACGGAGAGCCGCACTATATTTGATCTGCATGCACCGATGTCTCGGCTCCGATGATCCCCTCTACGAGTTTCTTTCGGACTTGGCGGGACTGAATTTGTACACCGGGGAGGACGGTCTCACAATGGATTTTGACTATAAACATTTATTCAAACGTACGGGTCCCATTTTTTTTGCATCTATTCGTCTTGACACTATTCTAGGACTGTGTACCCTTCTCTGCTCGAAGCGGGGCATGCTGGTCAATGGTGTAGTCATCAACAAAACTCTTCTCGCCCAATGGCTTGAAAAATTGACGGGCTGTGATTGGTCGGATGAGAGTGTCCATGCCCTTTTAAACCCGAAAGATCCCCAGGATGTCCCCCGGGCCGTGAAACTTCTGTGTCTCATTGCAGACTTGGTCCCCCTTGATAGCGCCGAGTTTACCCCTTCGGAAAGAAATCCTCACCGCGCTCTGGCTCTTCTCGGGGAGATGTTCGACGCTCTTGTTGAACCATTTATCAATCCGACATTCTCCCTTTCCGAACAAATTACAAGCCTAATAAAATTTGCTCACATCGCATGTGCACTCTTCGTTAAACACGAGGGTGATTTCATGTCAAACCAGCTATACGGTGACCTGCAGTGCATGGTGAAAAATGTGATTTTCAAGATAGCGCATTCAAAAGTCTTGAACCCATCTCTCAGGGTATATCTGTGTCTTCTTGGTGACGACGTCCTGGAAACACTCTTTGGGAGGTCCCGTATGATTGGGTGACACTCACCAAACGATGAGTTACGTCGGCGATTCAGGTCAGCATTGCGGATGGACAAGATTTTTCGAAAATACCCGTACTTGGAGCGCCGTGCTCGACGACTCAAGTTGGTTCGTAGTCGCGATGCCGATCATCTCTCTCCAAGCCAATGGGAAGGCGACTTAACCGCAGGGTCTTGCGATATTTGGGCATGCTGGATTGCTGCGGTTGCCATGGCCAAAGCGATTTTAGCGAAATATGGGTGCGATATGGATTTTGACGCTCAATTTCTTCCGGAAGATCGGGATTTAATGCGACCCAAAGGAGGGAAATATCCGGGAGTGTCGAAAGAGGTTGACCGGTCGCTGGCTGATGAATCCGAGGGCTCATCCACAGCGGAATCATCCTCCAGTTCAACTAACCAGAATCCGGCAAACAACGATTCCCCTCTCGACGCCGCAAACATCCTGCGTTTTGACGCACAAGCTGTCCTTGCTGAGGAGAGAGCGGCATATGCAGCGTCAGTTGCAGATGTAAATCCAGAGGGGCATAGCATCTGGATTAACCTTACTGAAGACGGACAGAAAAAAGCGCACAAGAAAACTGTCCTCCGGACATTTATGGACCCAACGCTTGACGTTAACGACGGGAAGAGCCACGACCGATTCCTTCGTGTTCGTTACTTCCACTCTATCAACGGCGACAGCTGGGATCGGAAATCTTCCACTGTTTATTCCAAATCCACCGCCGAAAATCATCTACTGAAAATCCAGGGCCTCTTTGCAACTCTCGTGTGTTTCAACACGTCTAAAGTGTCCTTGGCTGTTCTCCAATGCACAGGTATTAAAATCGTTAATACCGGTCCTGCGACATATCTGGAGGCAGGGCCTATTGCCGAGATTTCCCTCCCAGACACTCGGTACGAAATAACGGGGCAGATATTGTCTCTTGTGCCTTTTGTTGATGCATCGGACGCCTCGGGCAATATGTCCTGGGCCTGGGTGGCTCAATTTGTCGCATTTGAGTCTGCCAAAGCCAAGAAGGCAAGCGCCGCAGATGCACCGGCCCGAATGCGTCATTTGAACATTACGGTGGATGGCCGTCTTGTACTGCCTTTGCGCCCGACAGAGTTGAAACAGGCCACCCTGGAGGACATCCTTAATATCCCTCCAAATGCAAGCAACGATTCCGAGAAGACTTGGGTCTTCTCTAACACTCAGCTGGACGATATGAGTGCTACACTTCTCGACAGGGTCAATGATGAAGATGTTCGTTTAAAAATCCCGGTATATGGACCGGTCAAGGAGGGTAGATATCCGTACGAAGCGGTTGTGAAAGATGGTCAGTTGTTTTATATTTCTCGGCTGACCCGACTAACCCGCTACTTGTGTTTGAAGATACCAATGCAACCTCCTGCACCATCTCACACTGTCTCAATTCAGTGAAGGCGCCAGCCGCTAAAGATGGCCGCCGTCCCTGTCGAATCTGCCAGAAGAATATTTCCGGTTCAGACCGGCAAAACCACGTTGGAAGGCACATCTTCCTTTCCCAACGAGGAGTTGTAGAAGAAAATAATGCAGCAGAGGTACTTCCCATCTTTTGCGCCGCAACAACAGACCAAACTCATATTCTCAGGTGGCGAAGGACTACCCGTGCGGATTCTGCGGACAGGCAATGGCGGACGGAGCTTGCGATATTTCGATTGCAAGTGGAAAGGCCATTTCTTCATGCTCTGAGTGGTACCAGTTCCAGATTAAAGCTGCGTTGAAGCGGAGCGATGCTAAACCCTCCACAAACACACCTCTAAAATGCCCACTCTGCCCGCAAGTTCACTGGAAGTACAACATGGCACAGCATCTTCAAGATAAACATCCCACCTGGGATGTAGTCACGGAGGAGTCCCAGCGACGGGTATTGCGCACCATGATCACCCTGAGCGACGAAGAGCAAATCAAATTGGGTGTTCCCCCGGTACAAACTCAGGTCCAGCCTGAGCCCGGACCTCAGGCGATGACAGGCCAAAAGCGACTCCCAAACTCACCAGCAGGGACTCCACGGCACCACCGAATACTCAAAACCTCCGTTCAGCAAGTTCTTAGTGTCCAGGAACCCGGGCACCAGCAGCGACAACAGGATTCGGGTTCTTCAGGGGGCAATGTTTTCACATAGTAATGGCCAACTATGATGTTCATTTTCATGTTAAGCATAGTACTTGAGCAAACAAGGCAGTAGTAATGACGAGCCCAGGCGAGCTTGCCAGCGGTGGCGAGCCGAAAGTGTGGATGTGGCAGTGATGCCGACGATCCGAGAAAGCATCAGTGATGCAGCTACGCGCCATCAGTGTCCAAGATCCGCCGATCGCCCACCTCTTGGCGTTGTCTGCATATGCTTGCCATCAGCACAGCTTTGGGACAGCTTGCACACGGCTTTCTTACGCCGTGAATTCACTTGGCTAATTGTCCTGCCTGTCCTCTCGTCCACCTCAACCCCCACCATGTTCACTAACAGCGCTGGTTTCAAGTTTCGTGGCGGGAATTTCTACAACGTTTCCGGCGATGTGCACTTGCAGACTCACCAACATCTGACGATTCAGGGCCTCGACCCGCACGAGGCAGCTCTTCAACTGCCCGTGAGTTCGGAGGATGGCCGCGAACTACCGGGAATTGCAAGGAACCTGCGCTCTTCCAGGCCAGCTTCGTATGGTGTGTTCAAATATACATCGCTACTTTGCTGCGTCTCATTTCGAATTCGGCAGATATATCCTCTCACCCGCGTCTTACGACAAGCTCTTCCGATCATGAAGAGTGCTCAGGATCCATTTCAGCGTCCTCGAGCGCCTTGGTCCCGTCATTCTCGGCGCAGCCCTCACATTGTCCTATCCCCCACTCCACGCCTGAATTTACGAATTCGACTTCGAGAAATCATGTTATCGGGATGTTGGGGCGACTGCCAGAAGCTCCTCTCCCTGCTCCAGCCCACGGATCCTACAGCGAAAGATCACCAGTGGGCGGTGGATTCAATCCCACCAGTACTAGTAACTCGCTACCACGCTCGAATCGCTTTCATGGAGAGCCCGCACAACCCATCGGGGGTACAGTCAACATCACTGCGCAGAATGTCCACCACAATCACCATTACGAAAATGAGGAACGAGGAATAGACATCCTACATCGTCACATTGCGCTGGAGGCGCTTTACGACTCCGCGGAGAGTTTTCCTCAGCCCAGATGCCATCCAGAAACACGTACCAAAATGCTCAACGACCTATACGAATGGGCAGTCAAGAGCCACTCCGGCTCCGACTCCGACTTCTCAATGCTTTGGTTGTACGGGCCTGCTGGAGCGGGGAAATCCGCGATCATGCAGACGCTATGTGTGCGATTACAGGATGCCGGTCTCCTCAGTGGAAGCTTCTTTTTCAAACGGGGCCATGCGAGTCGTGGAAATGCACAGGCGCTTTTCTCCACGCTTGCTTACCAGCTTGCCCTCCATGATCGTCGCTTGAAAGACCCGATTTCACGGAGTGCAGGAGATGATCCATCCGTCGTCGGGAGAGGTATGGATGTACAGCTGCACAAATTGATCGTCGAGCCATGTCAGTCACTCCGTGATGCTCCACGACCTATCCTCCTTATCGACGGCCTCGACGAGTGCGAGGGTGCACATACCCAACAAACCATATTATCTTTGATTGGACAAACCCTCTCCAACCATCCTTCTATTTTTCAAATTATCGTCGCCAGCAGACCAGAACCGCAGATCCGCGAAACGTTAGCGGCAGCTTCCTTCCGCTATGATTCTGTCAATGTCGAAAAATCATTCGAGGACGTCGAACGCTACTTCCGCAATGAATTTTCCCGTATCCATTGTGAACACTCGGAAACTATGGGAAGCATTCCGAGTCCGTGGCCATCATCCGATATTTTGAAGATGTTGGTTAGAAAATCATCTGGGTACTTCATTTATGCGGCTACAGTCATCAAATTCATCGACGACAAAAATTGGCGTCCAACGGACCAACTAGACATTGTTCGAAACCTCGCTAATGATGAGTCGGATGAATCGGATCTGCCATTTGAGGCCCTCGACAAGCTATACACGCAAATCCTTTCTACGGTACCCGCCCGATCTCGCTCAAAGCTTTGCGATATTCTATGTATTATTGCAAACTGCAGGCTATCTCCCGGTGGGATGGGACACTGCGATATGGAACGACTTCTAGATCTGAAATTTGGTGATGTCCTGTTAGTGCTCCGTAACGTGCACTCTGTCCTCAATATAGGCTCCGAGGACAAGGCTATCACTGTTCACCACGCATCATTTCTGGACTTTTTGCGTGACCGACGGCGGTCATCGATTTTCTTCATCGGTCCGGACTCGGTGCACCACATGAATGTAGCTTGCGCGGTTCTCAGAGTACTTTCTTGTGAATCAAAAGATCCTCTAGCTAATATTGCACGGTGAGTGTGCAGCGGTTTGTTAACCTTTACGCAGTCCATTGTTCACTTCACAATTCTGCATAGGTACCTAAGAGAGGCCTTAAACTGGGTTGAGCACATCACCTCGATTCCACCCTCCAAGTCCTCAGCACTCGTACCTCTTATTCGGCTTGTAAATCTGGATTTTTTCTGGCACACTGACCACAGAATATGGGCAACAGAGCAACTCCTAACATGGCTGAAGGTGAGTGGCAGTGACACTCTAACTCTGTCTACTACATCTTTCCCCAGGGCATTGGCTGTTCGGCTAAAGATCTGGTACAACGTTGGGAAGACTACCGTCTCATGTTCTACTACGAAGACCTGAGTCGCCAAACATCCCGATCACTCAGTAAAGCGTGGGTTCGAACATACTGGAAACAACCGCAAGGCAGACTCTTGTGCCCGGCACTCCGGATTTTTTCGACTAGCGTGAATGACGGTTCATTGGAGTTATTAGATCCCCTTCGGGCGATTTTGACCCAATCTCCCCACCTCGCCCGTGTCTTTCAAGCCTGGTGGCTGCTCTACCATCCCAAGTTGTCATTCTTCGACCCCTTCGGAAGTATTTTGGGGAGACCGCATGAACTATTCCTCATCCGCATCCTCTTGGGTCTCTCATGGGGTGATATGAGGGCGGCTATCTGTTTGCTGCACCCAATCTTAGGCGAGGAACCTCGGAAATTTCGAGAAATGCTTCTAATCCTACCGACACTTTGTGTGGAGATCCACCCGGAGACCTTCACATCTAGAGATTTGGCTCTGGGATCCTTGTACGTGATGCAGAAAATATACCGCGAGTTCTTAAATAATTTCGTTCTCACAGGACGGATATTTGGCAATCTGTACCGGAGTCGGGATTCCTGGAATGGGGCCAACACATCAGATCTTCACCGCACTCAAGCCCTGAGCTTCTACATGAACTTCGTGAATTTGTTCCCCACTGGCCTGTGTACGGAGATTCCTGGAGGATTAATCTACAACCCATTGAATTTCACGATGTTGTACAATGGCTCAAGGTCTGTCTAAAGACCATCATCCTTGCAGAATGAACCACTTCCCTCATAACCCGCTAGGCATCCCCTGATCCACCACTCGAACTAATTGTATGTTGGCAAGGCTATTTAGAAGAGAGTAAATCTAGGTGTGGGCGGGCTCGTGAAGACTTGACTGACGAACAACTGGAGTACTCCTCGAATTGGCGACGGGGGAACAGGGAGGAATTCGGCCCTCGTTGGATTCCTGCAGAACGACGACTCTGGGAAGAAGATGACCTGCGAGTCTGGGAGTCCGCTCTCGGTATCTACCAGGAAATCGAGGACGAGTCGCAGAATCACGGTATGAGTGAGGATAAGCCGCGGGATGAAGATGAAGATATGTAATTTCAGTTGTTCTTCCATTTTTACCAGAGGATTATTTTTTGCACGAGCTTTTGGAAGGCCATCTCAAAGCACGCCACCAGGAACTTTCGAATGGCTAGCCAGAGAGGGGGAAAACATCAGACTATTTAGGTATGAAGCTTATGAAAACCAAAGGATCGGTCCAACAGACCGGAAAGGCTACATGATAGACTTCGGTAATGGTGGTTCGGTTGCGATGCAGGGGAATACACATGTTTTCTCAACGTGCGTCAAAGACTCGCAGTGCGTATTAGATGCAGGTTTTGAAAAAGAAAAGCCAAAGTAATGAGCGAATCACTTTGGCCGCCGAATGTAGGAAAATTGCAGCAGTCGCAAGACATGCGTGTATGACTGAGTGCTGAACCATGGACCTATCTATCTGATCCGAGAACCTGGGCCCAGGATATCAGATCAGATACAAAGGATGAGCAAGCATTAAAGAAATTCCCATGGGGTGTACTAAAGCCAGGGGGTATTCTTTAAGGTCAACAATCCTTAAAGAAGCCATCACCCCTTGGGCCCAAGGGGCAGGAGTAGATAGTAAGTCTCTGGAATTGTTTCACACAGCTGATTATGTGTCTTGTTTGTTTTGGATGATGTCCCTTGGCCACATGAACTTAATCAACCTTAACTGAACATTAACTGAACATTAACCACGGCCCCTAAGGCGGGGCCATTGAGAGTATTGACACAGAGAATTATCATACATATTCCGAGGATGGGACTTGTCTGTGTGTTTACACTAGGTGAGAGAAGATGGTGAGATGTTTGTCAGTGTCGGCTCGGGTCGACTTGACCAGAAAGGACACGGGAAACCATTTGGGGATATTGGGCACAACTAAGTAGCTGATACGGTTGTTGAGGATTACGACGAGCCGGATAGCTTCCTTGTTGGGTCAAGACGGATTAATCCGAGGGGTGAGCGAGGGAAATCAGTGAGAGCCAACGATGGAGGGGTTTCCATAGAGGAAGGTAACGGGTAGTCATATAATCCGGTGTAGTATGAGCGACCGGTGAGAATCCAGAGCGTTGGGATAACCCGAGGGAACAACGAGGTCAAGCCAAGGTAAGCCTGAGTATAGACGAGGTAGAATCTACTGTACAGGGAGATTCTACTCTACTTATATACTATTTGATGGTCAGGAGAGTATCTATGTGATAAATGCGACACTGAGGAGAATCAAGGAACGCAGGGGCGTAGTGATGCCAAGAACGGAGAGGGGTAGTTGTGATGCGTAGGGACGGGTCGGAACTACCGCGATCGACGTGTCTCGATGGGGTTTGGGGTGTCACGTGGCCGGGTTACCTGCGGGTTAATCCGGGCAGTTGAACCGGATCATGACAATGTTCTTCAAGAAATACGGTCACAAATTCTTTAAGCTCCACCGCCTCTTAAATTGAATGAGGATCACCCCTTGCAGCCAGCAGAGTTCCACAATATTCCCTTGACAGGTGGCATGTTCCTTGGGTAGTTTTTTACGCTCAGAATTGTGGTGATTTTACCCAGATTTAATATCCAAAGATAATTAAGAATATTGGGAGTAGGTATAACAGTGATAGCCCCCAGGAGAGATGTCTTGGAACGAGTCGAGGTTACGAGGAGCAAAAAGCCCTGACTTTTGCCCATTGTCAAGGGGATTCTGGACTTGGTATATTCGTCAAGTCCGGATCATTGAAGAGAGATTCAGAAGCAGACACTGGTTGAACATTTCAAGTTTTTCGGTGAAAAAATTGGTGAAAAATGTTTTGGATTTTACACAAATTTTTTACCGAAAATGTTAGTGAAAAAATTGAAACTTCTTCATGAATTTTTTGAAATTCAAAACTTATTTTAGCACTTTTTTCACCACATTTTCACAACATTCAAAAAAGTCAGGAAAAGGTTTCAAATTTTTCACCCAATTCTTTGCTGAAAAAACTACTGTAAAATTCAAAACATTTTTCACCAGTTTTTTAACTGAAAAACTTGAAATTTTCAACCAGTGAGAGCTAAAACACAGACAAAACAAAGACAACAAAGTTCGCACTTGCAAAAAGCGAGAGTGCGGCGGAAGGAAGAATGAATTGATGGCATCATTCCGCGCACTCTCTTAGTCAGCCGGCTTTGCGCCTTAGCTCGCAGGCTCACTTAGGCTCAAGCTGTCATTTGGGGAAGTTTTTTTTTTTGGAGATGAATTTCTGATAATGAGAGTCGAGCTGGCGTGCGGAATAGTCCTAGGGGTTGTCTGTTGGCTGTCAGCCCTGCTTCTTGTATTTTCTCAGCGCTTCTTCTCCGCGTCCAATCCTCCAGATCCGACTGGGCGCTATCTGTACAGCAGGCATCAAGTCAAAATGCACTTCCAGCAACGATTCGATGCCAGACACTGTATGATTATCCCTAACGTGTTGAAGTCGGACACGATTCCTGGGCGAGGAAACGTATATGGATAGATTGGCGCTACACACTCCATGCTTCATGTCGTTTGTAGCGCTCCTCAATATAATTTGAATGTGTCTGCCCTTCCGTGAGACATGTCAAGAGGTACTTGTGTCTCACGCCATGTAGGAATTTTGCTGCCAATCAGCGCTCATGATTTGCTTCATCCCCCGCATTCCTCGGAGTCCTCACCGCTCGTTTAGACCTGTAGTTCTCTTTCAGTCCTTTTGTGGGAACGCAAGAGCTTCTTTCATTCAAGTTTCCTCGTTCTCGTTCTATTTTTAGGACGCGATCAACTTACGTTTTTTTTATTGCGGTCCTTTTCTACTCCGTTTCAACAAAATCCAAAGCAGTGTATTGTTTCGGCACAGCTGACACTTACTTATACTCTCAGCCCCAATTTCGGCAATGCCGAAATTGCTACTTTCGCTCGAGTTGTATGGTCGGACGGCAGCTCAAGTCAGGACGTGAACTTTCGTGTGGATGTAGGTCCAGGTTGATCTGCGTACATAATTATTGACGATGATTCAGGATATATACAGTGCATACAAGGATATGTTGGCACTCAGCACGGGATTGCGCGGTACTTAGGTTTCTTCGAACTCAAGTTTTTCCGTACTTGGGTTTCTTTGTAGCACTCAAATTTCACATACACTTAAGATGTATATTAACTAGTTACAGGATGTGCATGTACTTGTCTAGTGGGAACTTGAGATTTGTGCTGAACTTGAGTAGCGGCTGAACTTAAGTTCGAGGGTTGGTGCTTGTGTACCCATGGGCACCTCGGGGGGTGTAGGCAAAACTTACTGAGTGCGGCGGAACTTAAGGTCTGAAAAGTGGTGTGGACTGGCGGAACTTAAGTCCAGCTGCTCGGATCTCATGGCTCGTATATGCAGCCGATGAATACGCAATCGCTAGCCAGATCTATTCCTTTGTCAAGCCATCCGAGACCAAATTCGAATATAATTCCGGACCCCCGCCGTCATTTATGTAGAAAACTACAAAACCATTGTAATCGGCTATCAGGGAAACCACCAAATTGCATCCGACAAACGGACATTGTCTGCATTTCTACTTCAACACTGTTGTATAGCGTATGAAAAACAAAGAGACGCACCTAGCAAGCGACCCCTTCAGGTAAGATATATCCCGCAATCCCAAGGTCCGCATACCCGCTGCTGGAGATGGCACTGAGTCTCTCCGATTCCGAGGTGGTGAAGAAGTTGCTTGTTTTGGCCGAGTTGTACAGGCGGTACATGGGAATGCTCCCGCAGATCTCGGTCGGATAGATATACGTCTGGAGCGTGGGTTTGAGGATGTACTGTCTGCTTGCGATAGCAGCGTCCCGCTCCGTGGCATTGATCGTGACGAAATTGTCTGCGAGGACGTCGCTGGAAAGGAAATAGCAGGGAACCGTTGATTCTTCCTGAGTGAGGAAAACCATGCCCATGATGGTTTGCAGGACGTATCCGTCGTTCAAAATGATGCTACTGATCCAGGCGGGGTCTGTGCCATAGGCATATGCGAATAGGCTGGGTACATTAACTCTGTACCAAGCAAGGGTATCATCAGGATCTCCACACGTTTCAGCGGATCGTCCCTGCGTATTTTGGATAAGTCGATCAGAAATACGATGTCCAACTAAACACATACCGCTGTGTGGAGATTATTCATCGCAGCAGCCAAACCGACCACGATAGAAAGAAGTATCGCAGGGAGGATATGCTTCATTGCTGAGCTGAGGGATACCATGATGTCCCGCCAGTTATATAGCATATGGATGGCTGTGGTGATTCGATGTCAGACACTGTATGATCATTGCGTTGAAGTCGGAGACGATTCCTGCACGAGGAAACGTTGTATGGATAGATTGGCGCCACACACTCCATGCTTCATGTCGTTTGTACCGCTCCTCGATATAATTTGAATGCTCGTGCCCTTCTGTGTGACATGTCAAAGGGTGCTAGCACGGAATGGAAGGAAACAGTGTCTGACGCCGTGCAGGCAGGAATTGTGCTACCGGTAAGCGCTTATGATGTGCTTCAGCCCCGCATTCCTTGGAGTCCCCACCGCACGTTTATACCTGTAGTTCTCTTCCAGTCCTTCTCTTGAAACACAAGGGCTTTTTTATCCTGCTTCTCTTATTCAAGTTTCCTCGTTCTCGTTATATTTTCAGGACGGAAGTCCCGCTTGAGGGCCTGTCAAGCTGTCAGTTGTTGGTACCCTCCGAGCTTTTGAGGAGAGATGTTCATATTCAGACTATCGGGTACAATCCTGTCCTGAGCTTTGAGTGAACTTGTTGGTTTTATGTTCCATTCGACCAGCCATTTTCGATCATCTCGCCTCTCCTTCCGTTCCATGGTGAAGATCCACTCCGGCGCCTGTTGGGCGCTTAGTACAGTTCAACGCCGAGGAGGTCGGATTATCATCGAATGTACGGCGCTTCTGTGTTGAACTGTCTCTTCTGAAGCGCTCTCTGACCGAATCTCAAGTGTCGGACCATCCTGATGCAAAGGGACATACTCTAACGCGGACAATTTCACTCGCAGAATTGAAACTGCTTCGAAATACGACAAGTAAGGGAATATTGCCCATGCGTCGGTGGAAGTACTCGCTAAAATCTATTTGTTTCAATTGAGTGAGTCTCGCACCGAACTGCGCTGGAAATCAAATGTTACCGCGAGACGGCCGTACGATTTCACTGGCATTGGTAACGGTAACATTAGGCGCCGGATTTGGATTGGACGTCGTATTGGACACGCAGAATGATGGGCGCCAACCGTGTAATCAGCTGAGGATTCAAACATAGGTCATGCTCGCGATCGTTCAGTACTCGGACAATCAGAAGTTTTGCGCATCTGCCGGCCTCATGACCTGCTAAGTACATCTTCCTTCAGCAAGTGCTTAGGATGGGCGGAACACGAGTGGCCCAGGTAGGTATGGCAGATACTAGATAAGACGAGAGCAGAAATTTCGCCTGTTTAGAGATCCTACGGCGTATTCTAACCATTTGGGAAAGCGACACATGTGCGTAACTATCTTAATTTTTTTTTTTTGCATTCATGGAGATCTGGTTCTTCTTATCGCTCGCGTCTTGACCGTGTCGCGCGACCAACGCGCGACTCATGAAGATATACTGTCATGTTATTACGTGGTACGCACCCAACACTATAAATCCTGGAAATTCGTACGCATAATTGCATACGAAGCAAGGTGTAAACAAAGATTGTGTGTATGTATGTACATCCACCGCCCCAATTACTTATCCAGCCAGTGTCCGAGAACAAATAATATACTTATATCGATCGATATCCACAAAGCAAAGTCCAGCACACCGCTCACAGCGACAAAGTCCACCCCATCCCCCCAAGCACACACCCCACCATCACCAGCCCGCCCATAAGCCCGCCCAGCTCTAATCTCGCGAGCGCCCCGTTCTTCGCGCCCCCCGTCGACCCCGCCCCGCTCCCGCTGCTCGTCCCGGACCCCGATCCTCCCGATCCCGATGATGCCGATCCTCCCGAGCTGGAGCCAGACGACCCAGAGGGGGAGGTAGGCGTGAAGACCGCCGACGGGCTCGGGAGGCACGCGGAGACGGCGTCGGACACGGTGGAGGTGGAGGCGGCGGAGTTGATGGTGGCGTTGCCCGAGAAGGAGCAGGCGGTGGCTGCGCGGTTGGAGAGCTCGTAGTACTGGGAGAAGGCGTAGGAGAGCTTCGTGGCTGGGACGGGAAGAGTTAGCGTCTGTGGGTGGAGGAGAAGATGAAACGGGGAAAGGAAAGGAAGATAGGGGCGGGCGCGCAGGATGGAAGAAGGTGGAGGAGCTGCTTGCGCTCGCGGGCGGGGGGGCGGGCACAGGTAGGGAATGAGCATGAGGAGAGAAAGAGGAGCGCGTTGAGGTGGGGAAGGAGCGGCAGCAATGGTGGAAGAGCTGTTCGCGCTCGAGGGTGAGGTGTGGGTGCGGGTGGAGAAGAAGGTGGAGGGGGGTAGTAAGATGGGGCGGAGAAAGAAAGGAGAGATGATGGGCCACGGAGAAGCTACTGTCAGCTACTCGCGCTCGAGGGTAGGGTGCGGGTGCGGGTGCGGGTGTGGGTGTGGGTAAAGGAAAAGATGGAGCTAGGAGGCAAGGGGGGAAAGGGCGGTAGCAGGGGAGAAGGAAGGAAGAATGAAGCGAAGGAGAGAGCGGAGTAGGTGGAAAGGATATATGGACGGAGAAAGAGCTGCTTGCGCTCGAGGGCAGCGGTGCGCGTGTGGTAGCGGGTGGGGAAAGGAAGGGGAGGCAGTAGTGCGGGAGGATGCAGGAGGGAAGAAAGGAGAAGGAGAGCGGGCGGAGCGGGTGGAGCGGGCGGCGGGGTGTGCAGGGCGGGGCGAGAAGGAAGATTGCGGGTGGGGAAAGGAGTTGGCGGCGCAGGTGTAGAGGGAGAGATGGCAGGGGCAGGAGCGCCATAGGAACTGCTCGAGGGCGGGGTGGTAGTGCAGTGTGCGGGTGGGGCAGGAGGAGCTGCTCGAAGGCGCGATGGATGTGAGAAAGGAGGCGGAGCTGCCTGCCTAGCCCAACGAGCACGGGTGCCACAGCGGCACCCGTACAAGCAACGCGTACAGGCGGCGCAGCGGCAGCGGTACGCGGGGAGGGAGGTATGAAGGGGAAGGGAGGAGCGGGGGAGGGTTAGGGGGAGGGAGGAGCGCGGATGTGTGAAGGGAAGGAGCGAGCGAGGAGCGCCGGGGGAGGAAGGAGGGAAGGAGAGGGAGCCGGGGAAGGAAGGGCAGGAAGGAGCGATAGCAGAGAGAATGACTCACAAGGATCACACTGCCCCACAACCCCATACACCCCCGTCGTCCCATTCGCCGCAATGTCATCACAACTCCCCTTGACCCCGGCAGCAGCCCACACACAACGCCCGTCAGCACCCCCAGCACGTCCGTAAAGTCGCTCGTCTGCGGCGTAAACTGACAGGTCAGCTTGCTCTCCAGGCAGCTGCACGCGCTGTCGTTCGGCGTCGGCGGCAGCGTCGTCGACGCCTCGATGTCTGCGCTCTCCGCGGGGCACGCCGGGAACGACGCCGCGCCGGCGGAGGAGGCGGAGGGGCTGTTGACGAAGGAGACTTTGGCGTATTGCGAGACGAGTCGAAGTCGGCGTTGGTGGACACAGTGGTGTTGTCCGAGGAGAGGGTGGCCATGCCGAATTGGTGCCCGGTGGACTCGGCGGGAAGTAGCTGAAGGCGAGGCCGCCGGACCAGACTTCGGTCATGGGCGAGGCGAGGAGGACGTCGGTCTCCGTCCAGGGGCGCACGCTGGGGGAGCAGTTTCTCGGAGCCGAATTCGGAGCTGGGGGGGAAGGGTTAGCGAGGTGTGTAAGGCGGGGTTATGAGGAAGGCGGACGGGGGAGGGCGTATCGATAACTGAAGAGGATAGCGAAGAGGATAGAGCGCATGCAGAGGAGGGGGGTTTTGTGATGAAAGAGAGGAAGCGGGTGAAGAGGAAGCAGGGCAGGATCGAAGGGGCGGGAGAAGCTGGAGTACGAGTGCGAGGTAGTCTAGTCGGAGTGGGGGGGGAGGAGCGGGGAGCGGAACGCGTTGGAGGGGAGGGGGTTATGAGGAAAGTGGGGGGATGAAGGAAGAAGCGGGGCAGAAGGAACGCGGAAGATTGTATCGTATCGCATCGAGGAGGGGCAACGAAAGCACGGGACGAGTAAGCACGGAAGCGAAAGAGCGGGGAGCGGGAAGCCTCGGAGGGAACGGTGACGGCGGGTCAGGAAGGGGATTTGGAAGGAACGGAGGGCGGAGGACATGGGAGACGGGTCGGGTGTGTACGCGCCCCAAGGGAAGAGAACTAGGGCCGGGGATGGGATGGGGGCAGAAGTTTGTATGAGGAAAGGAAGAAGGAAGGCGGGAGAGTGCACCGTATCGAGGACCAGCGGGGGTACGAGGAAAGCGGAGTGTATGGGGCCAGGAGGTTATGGTAGTGAAGGAGGGGGAGGGCAGGAGGAGCGGTATCGGGATGAGGCGCGAGAAGAGCAAGCACGGGAGGGGCTCAGATGAGTACTAGTACGGGTGCGAGATAGCTAGCGGAAGGAGCGGAGAGGAAAACGGAGCGGGACGTATAGGAGGACGGGGACGGTGGCTCGGACACGGGGGGTTTGGCAGGAACGGGGAAGAGGGGAGGATACGGATATGAGGAAGAAAGGGGAATCAAGCGAAGAAGAGATGGGATTTGGAAAGGTAGCGGAATTGAAAGGAAGGAGAGGGAGGAAGGGATGTCCGGGAAGGATTTCCCAAAGAGGTTTTGCAAGAAGGGAGGGAAGAAACGAAGATAGAAAACGCACAAGTACGCCACAACGTTATAATCCTTGAGTTCCGCATTGATCCCGTCGAACGTCGTGCTCAACGCGTTGCCGCACCACTCGCTGTAATGGCATCTGGTCAGCTCAATTCGCAACTCATTGAAAAGCAGTCCACAAGGGGGCTGGGGGCGCAGCCGTACTATGATAGTACGCACGGCAAGCGCCGCCGCATCATACGTCTCGCCGACGCACGTCCTCGCGGTGAAAAACAAGAGTCGCCGCGCCATGCGTCATGCCATGGCATGCATCGACGTAAGACCAGTCGACAAGTCCGCCGGGGACGCATGTCTCCGTGGCGAGGGAGAAACGACACTCCATCGCGATGGCGAAACGACGAGAAACAAGCAAAGAGAGGACCAAAAGACAGACGAGGCAACTCACTAATTATTCACCCCGAAGATATCGATACTCATGCTGCCATCGTTCTGCCGGTGGGGTCGCACGAGAGGTAGGACGAGACTGCGTCGCGGAAGGACGAGGCGCCGTCAATGTCGGCGTACCCGACGAGCGCGGAAGAGGAGATTGATGTGCTGCAAAGTATGGGTGTTAGTACTCGTATAATCGCAAGTGGGTAGGACGGGGAAGGGGGAGGGATAGGGATATTGGGTAGGAGGTGGGGAAGGGGAGGTATTGAGGTATCGGGGTATCAGGAATAGGGAAGAGGAGGTGAGCGCAGCCCGGGGATTGGGGGCGAAGGGAAAAGGTAGGGGAGTAAGAAATAGAAACGCACAGATATGTACGCTTTGATATCGCGCGCAGCAGCCTTGAGGAAGAGCGCGGCGAGCACCTCGTTGCCGACGTTGTATGCGAGGACGTTGTCGTATTTAGAGAAGACGTTGATCGTTTAGATGCGATGGTCAGTTAACCGCTGCTCGACGTTATGCGGCACAAAGGTGACAGTCATCGTGCCGGAAGTCACGTCTGATACCCCATCACTGTCCAAACACGGGCACCGGTTTTTAGCCGTGGCATAGCGTGCCGAGGCGTGTCAGCGTGGCAGTGCTGGCGTGCATATAGTACAAGTAGCGTGCAGCCTTAAACTCGTTATACACAGTTCCCCCGGCCTAAAAAATTACTTTGCCAACGGTTTTTACAGTCAATATATCCTCTGGGCCAAAAAAGTCCAACCCCAAAATTTGGGGATTCAGTCTAAGTAAACCTCGCCGTGACACGGCGAAATCACAAGGCCCTGTTGCACCGACAGCAAAGCTTTTGACGGTCTCTGCTCATAATATGATTCTCAAAATAACTATGTATGTACACCTACGTTTTCTTCTTCTTCCCCAGCCGTGGCTTTACACTTTCGTCCGCCACAATGTCTTCCGATTCTTCCGCTTGTTTTTTCCTCTTTGGTCTTGGCTTCGGACGAGGGCGTTTGGGGACATCTACGGCCATATATTCATTTTCCGTATCGTCTTCCGCGAAATCGGGACCGTGCTGCCATTAAATGACTGTTGTAACCCCTTGTACAATAAAACAATCTGAAATACTCACCTCAAAGTCCGAATCCGTAGGATTTGGGGCGTCGTCGGTTGTCCAGTCGAAAGGAAGGCCACCATAGGGGTACCAATGTCCTTGATGCACCCCTGCATCAAGACCCCACACGCCATTGCCTGCAACGCCGGCTCGCTCGGAGTTCTCGAACATTCGCTGCTCCAGGTAGTGAAGGCACTCTTTGTCTACATCAACCGCCGTGTCATCAAGTACCGTCGACTTCTGGTGGTCCCAAGCAGCTTTCAGAATGAAGTGGCTGCGGTCGGGCTCTGAATCAGCGGGAGGACAAGCCTTATCAACTGTGATGAGTTTGTGTCGTCGATGAGCAAACAGAAGGGTGAATGCATGCGCGAGGGGGAGTCGTAACATCCACTTTAGAGTTACGCGCAGTTGCTTGTCCCCATTCGCAACATGGTGTTCAAACCAGTTCATCACCCGTGCCCGGTCAAGAATGGTAAGGTCTCCGGGATATGAACAACCACGGCCCATTTCTCCATCGTCGTTCTTAACAGGCTCCTCGTCGAGATCCTCAGGGTCTTTGGGCGGTAGATATGTGCAGACGATAGCTGGGATTTCGACCTCTGTAAAGTCTTTGTGAGAAATCAAAAGTTTTTGAAGTGTTGCCTGGTGCGGTCTTAATGCTATTTCGATTTCAGCATCATACGGCGTCGTCTCGGGTTCAGCCAAAATATCCTCTGCTGGTGGGATTTCATTTTCATGCTTCCATTTCCCGAGCTATCAGAAGTGAGTGCAATGCCAATCTCTGCGTTGCTGACTTCACTTACCCTGATTTTTCGTCTCTCCTGTGCATTTCCCCACAGGTCATCGATAATGACGGATTCAGGAACGATGGAAATCTGATCATACTTGTGCGTTGCCGATTCGTGGAATGTACACTCCCGCCACCACTTGACAGCGTACGCTCTCGGTTTCGAGCGGGGTACATGGTGTATCAATCTTGCGGGGTACCAATACTTCCCGTTTTTTACGAGAACACCCTTACCCGGACTATTCATTTGAATAAGCTCAGGGGGAATCCCGATGAATATTTAAATGCTCACCCGATTCGGTCGCGGATAGGTTTTTCATTTATGCGAGCCTGCCTGTAACCCTGTGTCAAATGTGTGTGCACTGAATTGTATTAATAGATACATACAATCGCTTCGAGGCTCGTTTGAAGTCTGGAGCCTCGAACTTGTAATTCAGGCAAAAATCACACTCGAAGCGATCTCCCGACCCTATTTGGAATGCACGTCCGTGTCGCTGGCATGAAATATGGGACCATTCCAGACATTCATCGCATCGAATGGCGGGATCATCAAGAGTAAAAACTTCTCCATCGGGGCCCTCTGCTCCACAACGGCAGTTAAAGGGAAAATCCGACCCGGTTTGAGACAACGGAGGGACCATGTCTTCGTTGAAGTCATCTTCAGGGGCCGACGCCGGGTCCTCTGGTGATTCCTCGGGTCCGGAAGGGGGGACTGGAGTGGTATCCGGCTCAGCGATATTTTTCTTCTTGGCTGGTTGATCTGTTTCAGATGCAGCCTCGTCGGAATCTTCCCATGGCGGAGGTGGACCATGCGGAGGCGGGGAGGCTGGCCCAGTATAGTCACTGGTCCGGCTGTTATACGGGTTCTTCATCCAATATCTCCCCTCGTTTGGCATACATTCAAAGGCCGGGCGCTCTAGGGCGATGCATAGGTTGGGAGTCCAGCGGAAGCGGAGCCCGTAGATACGTTGTGCTGCCTCCATCTGTGATTTGACAAACATTTCTTGAGCCGATATGCCCCCCCGTAGATGGTAGATCCCAATGCATGTTTTGAAGCTGGATGGAACCTCGATATCGGGGCCACATAGATCGGTCTTGACCCGTGCACTCCCGCCCTTTTCTCGAATAGCATAGCCGCCATTTTTCATGTCGTCGTAGGAGTAAACGGCCGACTTGTCTGCATTGCAAAACCGCGAAATGAAGTGTTTCTTGGTACGACTGTGAAAGCCTCGGCCTACAATGTCATACATGATGGCGGCGCCTCCAACATTGTTGGACGGGAGTTCGATGATGGCAGGAAAATCCCATTTTTCGCTACTGCCCTCGGCGTTCACCTCCAGTATAAGGATGACCGGCAAAGACACAGAAAACGAGACTATGTCCGCTGCGCCAGCACAGTACTGTGTGCCATCGCGAGACCGCCAACAATCTTTAAGTTCATCGGGGGTTTTGTTCACAATGATTTCATTCCGAAGCCATCGTTTGACACTGTGGTTAAATTTCTTGCCGTCTGTACCGCGCAAGACATGCAAGTATTCGAGATGGGACTGAGTGGAGATCTGAACATGTTTGCCGGCACTTTCGACCCCGGAGCATGATCGAACGGTGATGACTTTGGAGTGGAAGTACGACTCGGCCAATTGACTCGAACTATCATGCTTGTGCTTAGCAATACCAGGAAGCCATGACTAGAAAAGAAATATAAGGATGTGCTGGGCTTTCGGTAGGATAAAACTCGTACAAGGATAGAGTCAAATTGATCTGTTGACTTGATTAAGCGGCAGGTCTTCAGATGCTGACGGAAGCGATCACGCTGCATTTGCAGCGTAACGGAGGCATTGGTTACGCTGCCAGGGAGTGTCTTTCTAAGATGCATGAGTTTGAAGAGCGGCTCTAAAGAGCAGGAAGGATCAATGTGCTCGAAAGCGGACGAGAAGTCGGTGAAGTTCCGCATAACAGCATGGAACAGAAGCTCCAGTCCCGAGTCCAACCAACAAGAGTTCTTTGACCAAGGGTAGCTGGCAATACTGTCTGGTGCCTTGGATTTAGGAGGATCATCTTTCTCGCCGCGGTTGCCAGATTTTTTCGCGGAACCGAGGAGTTCGGCAGCGGTATCCGGAGGCCGCCCGTCGTTCTTGTTACGCCTGGAGTTTGCAGTCTCAGGTGCCCTGCTAGGCTTGGTGCGGCCAATTTGTTGAGCAATAACCTTCCAAGGCTCTGCCTGGCCATATCGAATCGGTACGCCCGCTAATAGCGGATAAAGAAGAGTTATAATTGATAAGCACGAGCACGCACATATGGTCCCTGTGTATAACCGTTGATAGTATTCCGCCACTGCAAATAGCGCCTGGAGACCTTCCATGAGAGCATGAGAGCGGCCTGCCGCACAGTAAAGCTTCCAGTGCATCGCCTCCTCCGCGTTTGTACTGTCCGGGATCGAATCCCATATTTCTGCATCCATCTTCCGCTCGCTTGCAAATAACATTACTGCATGAGATTTGCGCATCCACCACCTCAGCCATGACTCTGTTTTTGGGAAATCACGAACAACTGCTGCAGCACGAGCTTGGAATTGCTCAGAGTCATCCGCATCCAGGAGGGCGAGAACCCTGAATTCAAAGGCTTCAGCTTGACCAGGAGGAACAACTCCACTGATTTTCTTGATGCGAGTGACACCCGCACGAAAATGTTGGGTACAGCCTCGGTAAATGGCCTCGAAATCTTCCGCGAGCTGCTCCCGCTCGCGGGTATTGTTAGGCCGAACTGTCCAGAATCGGATAAAGGCTTCACGGAAGCCAACGCGCTCCGCCTCGCTAAAGTCCGCAATCTGTACACCAATGGTAAGAGATCGTTATTATGGAGGAACTGTACACACACCCCAGCAAAAAGTTGGTCCGTTACCTCCACATTTCGCAATTCCGCTTGATGAGCGATACTCTCAAGCAGGGCATAGAAATGACACTCATAATGCGCCGCAGACGCCCCATTCGAGTACGAGAAGATCCCCGGGACCCAACATAACAGATCTATGCAGTAGACGGAGGAGATTATAAGCAGAGAGGTCCGAACCAACCACCACCCATGAGCAGCATCGGAAACGAGACCATTAACCGGACCCGTAGCTATTGGCTCTGCTTTGAGAATTTGGCTGGCCATGAATGGGGTTTGAAAACAGAAAACTGTAATAACGCCCAGTTGGGAGAAAATGAGGAATTCCGGATGACTTGTTGTAAACTCTGCAAACTCGGTCACAAAGCCATCCCCTCCTTGTACGTCTCCATGCTTGACCTTGTTCCGTTCTTTGCGCACACGGTCGGCGTTGAGATATACTGGGGATATATCGGCCACGGATTCGCCAGGGCCGTGAATCCCGGGAACTCCAACAATGAGTCCGAGTGAACGAGTTCCGGGATGGGCTGCCACAATTTCTTCAAATCTCGCCTGTTCCCTGGGAGACACATGGAGAACATGGGTCGGTCTGGCATGATTGTGTTCACCACAATTGGTGTAATGAACCCCGCCCGACCATTTGTGAAGGGTGGATTGAATACCGCAGGGGTGCTGAATGAGCTCGCCATTGCAGCGACAGCGTTGAAGAAGTTGCCGTGCAATTCCTTGAGCTGTGGTTTGGGGACGGAGGATTACTTCACATGTTTCAATGTCGCAGGTAATAATCCCTTGGCATGTCCGTGTACTTCGTTTGCCACCTTCCCAGTGATCCGCCATATCGTCGCCCTTACGATCACCCCCACCAACACGGGACGACCAGTGGACCTGAAGCTGCTTATTGGCTTCGAATTCTTGCCAAGTAAAGTCGGCTTCAAACTTGCCATTAGGCCATGGGTCCCACTCTCCATTTTCCACCTCACGCGGAGATTCAGGTCGACGAGGCATGACATTAACGGTTGCACCGAGCGTCTGCTCATGAGCTGGTGGAGGTAGGTGAGACGAGGATGCAACAGGATTGATAGGCTGGGCAAGAACTGGTGCAGACGTATACGGAACAAAGTGTCCCTGAGTAGTGCGAGTATAGAGTTGGGACGTGAGGTTTGTCGACGTAGGGTATATAGTCGGGGGTGGAGGTGGAGGTGGAGGAGGGGAGAAATGTTGCTGTCCAGATGGAATCGAGTTGGCCGGCACTGTGAAAAATAATCAGCAAGCCATTCAAGACACATATGTATATATATAGAACCTGATGTAGCGGCTGAAGCGAAATGGGAGTTTTCGTTGCGTATATAACCTGTGATCTCCCCTAAAATTAAGGGAATGAGGTCGTATAGGAAACCCTGAAAAAGCGCGAATAAATTACCTCTGGAACCGAAAATCGGCAAAAGCGGGGGGCCAGAGACATTGCCAAGTGGAGCTGGAAAGACGATAGTTGGTACATTGCGGGGTTCGACTTGAGGTCCACAGAGATATACTTACAAGCTGCAAATGCTGGTTCTGGTCGTACAAACGGCGGAGGTGTTGGTGTTACAAAATATTGAAAGCCCTGGTGAGCCATATGTCGCAAGAAGCCCTGGAAATCATGAGTGAATACTGTGCAGCCGGAAGACGTCGCGGAAACATACAAAAGCCATGGTGCATCAGATTTAGAGAGCCTTGCAAATTTTGGTTAAGAGAGCGGCTATTAAATTAATCACCTCCAATATTCGATCGTGATTTCGAATGCCTAATAAGGCGGACAAGCATGCGTGATCAGATTTGCAGTGTTTGAGCATTTCAAATTATCATTCACGCCCGGTTTGCAGATCCTAAAATGTGTGTATGTACGTACCAGGACGACGCGGAAAGTTCGTAGTATCAAAGCGCGATGGCCCGAGGCAAGTGATGACAATTGGATTATAGTACTACTAAAAACACGGTCACTATTTGTTGTCGTTAGAATGGGTCAAGTTATATACGCAGAAAGGGTACATACCTGAGGAAATGTGCACTTTCAAGCTGGCTAACAACTTTATAGTCGGTCCTATACGTCCACGCTAGTGCACGCCAGTGAACACGCTGGCGTGCAGTGGCGTGGCGTGAAGCGTGCATAGCGTGGCATGAAGCGTGCATGGCGTGGCTGAAGTGTGCATTAGCGTGCACGAACCGTGCAAAATGTTGTTCGTGGCGTGCATAACAGGAATATGGATGTTCTAGATACAGTCAAGGTTCCCAGACAACAACATTCAGAAAGCAAGTGGAAATATACTATATTTCGCAGTGTTTACTTCAAGTGTAGAGATGATCGTACACGGTATTTACTTGCATATTTGAAAGGTGGAACGATATTAATATGTTCTGTGGTATAGTGAGTTAGCTAAATGAATGGGAAGCTATGAGACACGTGGCAAACGCGTCGATTTTCCAAGGTCCAACCCCTGCAGCCACCGAAAGGCTGCATCCTGGCATATGGATGATCGCGTCGGAGAAACCGTTTCTGATCATTTACAGTAAGAGCCTTCAAAGATGCAGAACAAACACCATATATGTTCTGGATATGCCGTTGTTAAATCAGTAAAAAACTGTTGAGAAATTATGGCAAACCGTTGGCAAAAGACGACTTCGTTACTTGTTCGTCACTGCCGCTTGCGGTGATCTGATTCGGACAAGTAATGTAGAGGTCCAGTTTCATAACGGACAGATATAAGGTATAACTGTAACAAGCCAGAGGATGGACTCCATGGAAGGAGGAAAGACCGAGTGAGAAGAAATCAGGCACTGCACGCTTGCACGTCGCACGCCTGCACGCCACGGCACGCCAGGTCACGCCGTGACACGGCGATTTCCCGAGGCCCTCCAAACACGACCATCGCACGCGCCCCATCTGGGAAAAGCCCAGTCCCTCAGTAGAGTGGAGTAGGGGCCAGTAGAGCTGTAGGGCGGTAGCAACTCCCCCCTTCTAGATAGAGGTCGATAGAGCCGTAGGACGGTAGAGCCGTAGAGCTGTAGAGCTCGGTAGAGCCTGGTAGAGACATCGTCCGCGTGGACAAAAAAGGTATGGGGGAAAATAATAATATTGCAGTGAGTAGAACGGGGAGTTCGGAATCAATGATGGGGATATCTCTCTCTTTATAACATAAGGTTGTCAGAAGCCTTTTTAAATCCCGCTCGGTCATTTCCACCGGCCCCCTCTGCCTGCTGAATGCCGCGTGGCTTCGCGGCGCCGGCAGAGCCCTGCCACCCTCTGATATTGGACTCGGCTTGAACCCTACGGTTCCTCGAATCAAACGGCTCCTCAAGACGGAGGCGAACACTTCGGATCTCGGACAGCCTCGAGGGTGTTCTGTGATAGGCTCAGACGAAGCGCCGCGGTGCGGAGCGCCCCGCCGCGCTCTTGTAAGCAATAGGCTTACTTCGCGCACTATGCTATATTATTTCCGAGCGCAGGGGTTTGTGGTATCCATCTCAATTACTGGCTCGGTTGGCTTGGATAATGCTGATTGTCACCCGAGATTCATATAAATGGTTTCAATCTTTACGGCACAGTAGATATAAAAATAAGTTGTATTGAGACTGGCGGATCAGTGTCCGCAACCGAATCAACGACCCTGAACTCAGGCGATTGTGTCCCCGACACCGGGTCCACGCACCACCTGCATCTAACAATTTGAATATGTTTTTTTGCTACAACCAGAACTGTGCGAGCACAACAAGCAAATGCCCTCATGCCGTTTTGGTTCTAACAGTAGGTTCTGAGGATTGGATCGGAAGTATCATCCGAGTGGGCAATGTCAGAGATGAAAATGTCCCCTCTTGATTTCTGCGGCACGAGGTGATGTGATGTGACATAGTGTGACAGGGACGAAAAAAAAGCGAGCAAGCCACCGCAAACAGCGGGGAAAAGGTGGATGAGGAAAGCGGCTTATGCTGCAAGAGGTCCGATCAGAATTGCCTGAATTTGGGCCTTTATGTACATGGTTTTTTGAGCGCATTTCGTACGCATTAGGATCGGGTCCTTGGTTTTTGGGCTCGATTCGTCCGCATTAGCGATCGGACCTCTGCGCGACGGGCCTTCGTCAGCGCATGCGATTAGACCTCCCGGAAAGACATTTTCGTACGCATTAAAATCAATATATTGTAAGTACGACCACCTTGCCCTTCATCACAGCGACCTGTATATTGTTTTGACCTCCAATTTGTGGAATATTTCCCCTCGGTTACCATTTGAGAGATCTTGAGCCATCCGAGGCGAGGCTTGCGCAAGGTTGGCGCGTCGCGCGAGAGCAAGTTGTGAGGCCACCACGTATATTCATTCAATTCTATTTATCCCAGGTCAGAGACGCGTCTGAGACTCAAAAAAAAGTCGACGTGCTCTTGTTTCCGTCCGTAGACGGATCGGAGGTCCCTCCCGACGGACGACGCCCGTCCGCATGTTGGATCGGACATGCCCTTTTTTTTCGCCGTCTCTGTACGCATTGTGATGAGACATTGAGGCCTTTTTTTGGCCATTTCCGTCCGCACTCTGATCGGACCTTTTGTTTGGTGCATAAGCCGCTTTCCTGGTGGATGATGTGGGGAGAGTGTAGGAATGACACAAAGAGGAGGTGTAGGAGGGGAGCAGGATGAATGACGGCGGAACGAAGAGAAGGAAAAGAGGAAGATCAAATGATGTGGCGAGAAAAAGTACGACGAATGCAAGGAAGGACATTCACCTGTGTTTGTTGTGCAGGGGGCTCGCGCGAGCGGGCCGCGCTTGTGCAGGAACTGCTCGGGGACGCGGGCACGCGCTCGAAGACACCGCATTTGTTGCAGAGCTGCAGGGCGAAGTAAGTATCTGCGTCGAGTAACAAGGAGGCCGGACTTACGACTTTACCGGAGGGCAGATTGGAGCGGCGCCACGTGCTAGTGTCGGTGATGCAGTAATTGGAGCAGCGGACGCGGACGCGGTCGCTGAGCTTGGTTACCATGTCGTCGGTGTGTACGACCTGGACGACGCCGCCGCCGTTTTGGGCTGGGAGCGCCATGGGAGCGCCCGAATGTGGCAACACGAGGCTTAGGCGCGCGAAGCTCGCACTGGGCGACGTGCCCTCGGACAGCGGTTGTACGGGCAGACGAAGGCCCGTTTCGGCGGCGTGCGGCTGCCTATCGAGGCCGTGCTGCAGTGGAGGCAGCACATCTACACGAGTATCTGGGTCAGCGCAAGTACATGTAGTCGTGCTGAATGACTTACCAGCACGCGGGGAAGGCGGAAAACGAAGATGCGCCCGCGCGCAGGTATGCCGGCTGGTACGCCAGCGTTACGGGACTCAGGATTGTCGCTCCCCTAGACGCGGACTCGCGTTCCCTGCGCCCGCGCCGCCGAGCGCGTGCAGAATATTCGCTAGCTACGCGACGAGCCGGCGCTGGGACGGCGTTGGTGTCGGTGGGAGTCTGCGGGAGTTACGCATGAGATTTTGTATCGCCAGGAGGAGAAGGGAAGAAATAGGGTAGGAATACAGGGAAGAACACGGTGGAACCTTGAAAAGGAAAGCGAGAAGGAAAAAATCGAATGAAAGTACGGAATAAGCGCCCAATAAGCGCCCCAGAAAAAAAAGCAAGACAAGCAATAGCAATAGCGGAGGAATATGGACGTAGGAGTGGGACGGAATGCCAAGGAAGAGCACGGAAGGGGGGCTCGAAATGGTCGTGCATGGAAACGGAGAACAATAGAAGAAGGAAAACGGGGAAGGAATAAAGATACGAGGAACGGGGAGGAATGAAAAGGAATAAGAATAAGTAACAAGAGGGAAACACGCACCCTGCGGCGACTTCACCCACAAGATGCACAGCACTGGCATCGTCCCATTCCCAGTCAACGACGACTTCCTCCCGCGCAGCACCCCCGCCGCAGAGGCCGAAATGCGTTCGCGCTTCTGCCTCTGCCCCCCTCCCGCTCTCCATCCAAATCCATCCCATCACCCGTCTCCCGCCGCCTGCATCCAGCGCCAAGTTGAGCGGTGGGCCGACCAGATGCACGAACGCGGGGGGCGCGCCGACGTGCGCGCAGCCATTCGCGGCTGCTGCGAGGAAAGCCGCGGATGGAGTCCAGCGTGCGGGGAAGCGCGCTAGGGGGTGCTGCTGCGGTAGTGTGCAGCGCATACGTGGTGGACGAACGGGTGCAAGTGACGATGTGGCGGGTGATGGCTGCAGTACTTTGGGGTACACGGGCGGCGGGGCACCAAAGACGAGCGGCGCATATCCTCGTGCTGCTCCGGGTGCTGCTGCTGATCGTGGCGATGCTGTGCTCTCGCGGACTCGGCCCGCCCGTCGCGGTGAGCGCGTCCGCCGTCCACGAGATTTCTGGCGTCGACCTGGGGCGGGGGGAAGGGGGTGCGGGAACAGCGCGCGGTCACGCCCGACACGGCGCGAGTCGGGCGACAAGGGCGGTCGCCGATACTGATGAGGAGTGCGGGCGGACTGGGGATTGAGACGTTAGTGTCGTGAAAGACGGGAGGGGACGAAGGAGATCGCAGAGTATAGTTTAAGAGTGGCGCGTGCAGGGGAGATGGGATTCGCGGAGATCTGAGACGAAGGGCAAATGGAGGACGAAGGAAGGCGAGGATGAGAAGGAGAAAGTGGCAACAGACAGAGAGACTAGGAGGGATGATGACGGAAAGACACAAGGGATTCGGGTAACATCAACTGAAGACAAGCAGGGAGCAGGAGAGAGAAGGGAAAGATTAATGAAAGACCACCCAAAAAACTCACCGAAAATGCAACGCAAACGCACCGAGGTCCCGGGGTGCAGACACACGAGTGAAACCGCCAGCGACGCCGCGCTCCACTGCCACGCCCTAGCCCTTCTCGCTACCGCCTAACGTGCTTGCTCGTGCGGCGCTTCCTCACCACACTCGTTGCCGTATTCGCAGGACCATTCGAGGCCGCATTGGACTGGCGTTAACCCTAGGTAGAAGTGGAAGAGACAGAGGAGTAGGGGACGCCGGGCAGGTTGTCGAGCTTTTGACAGCTAGGCAGGGGAAGCGTCGGCTTTGCACAGCATCCGGCGATCAAACTACGTTGTTGTCGTCGCTGCGGCCATATATGATATCTCTGAGCTCCGACTATAACTGACAACACAGCTCCGCCTCAACCACATCCATCCGTTCCAACCACCCTTTGCGCAATATCCCTTTAGAGAGGGCTCTACATTCCACCCCAGGCAGTCGGGGACCGGCGAGCGAGGAAACCTATGCCTCCAGGAATCACCAGTCGGACTATTTTCCGTACCTTAAAGCACACAGGAAACCGCTACTTTCGAGCGCTTTTTGGAACTAATCTTGTCCTCGAATGAATCTACCGCGAACGATGACTCCATCCGGCGCATCTCCGAAAGCCCCAAATTCCAACAACTTTTGCCGACTACCAACAGGACTTTGGGAACGAAACTGCTCTATATCACCCTTTCGTCAAGTTGGTTAGCTACTGCTTCGACCAGTTCCCGGCCAGCGGAGAGAGCACCGTGCTCTGTCGCAACGACCCCACCATTGCTCGTGGATCTCATGGTCTACGAAAACCCGACGCGGTGACCGTCAGCCTCGCCGCTTTGGACATCGGAAATCGTGAAAATATTCCTGAAAATCTAAGGAATGACGGTCCAACAAGAGGGTCTAGGATAACTCCGTTCCACTGGATCGAGCTTCTCGGTTTTTGGGAGTTCAAAGTCGACGACCCTGACGTTGAAAGTACATGGTTATTATTTTCTTCTGTCTCAATCGCTGATTGCAATTCCAGCCGCTGTGCCTGCTCTCCCGAAACAGGAGACAAAGAGTAAACAGGCTCGAGCGACTCGCCCCGCTGCTTCGACGGATCGTGAAACAAGGTCCAAACAAAGTGTTCCATCTAGCTCCTCGTTGGGCAAAAGGTCCCACGATATCAGTCCTCCACCAGAGCGTGCCCCCAAACGGTCCAAGACGAATTCCATAGAAATACAGTGTGCGAGCTACGCAGTCGAGTTGTGGCACGGTGACCTCCGTACCCATGTCATCGGGGCGCTCGTCACTCCCAATTCTATCCAGATGCTCTACTACGATCGTTCCATCGTAGTCAAATCCCACCCGCTTTCCTTCACGAAAGCCCCTATCCCTTTCATCACCCTGCTCTAGAGGATTGCGTCCCTCACCCGCGCGCAATGGGGGTATTCGCCCGCTATGATCGTAGCGCCTGCGCCCTCTGTCGGATTATCAGACGGGATTTCAGACCGAACGTTTGTGGGCGAGACGCTGCAATTAACCAACGGGTGGAAGCTGGAGATCGGGACCACCGTCTTCGGGGCTCACGGACTTATTGGACGCGGCACTTGTGTTGTGCATGCGACTGTTATAGCTTCCGCAGATATCCAGAACGCCGGTAAACCTGTTATCGTCAAATGGAGCTGGTCGCCCCGGACTCGAACGCAGAATTCAATCAAGGCCATGGCCGACGCGGACCATGCACATGTGAGTTTCTTTATTCTATTCCTCGCTGTATTCAATCCCTTGCCCAGGCTACTGCTAAGGTTACGCGCACCGATAGCACCGCGGACATCAAAACAATTTTTTTGTTCGCCACAAAGGCCGCAAAAATCCCAACACTGGCGTGATCAGTTTGTCCGGATTGCCGACGCCAGCGATGAAGTTCTCGGCTTGAGCCATAAGCATACAGCGACTACATGCTCTCGAGGGTGGAGTGGGACAAGATTGTGAAAATCCACGAAGCTCTTCGTGTACGATCCTCCTTTGTTGCAAATGTCACAACTTAGTTAGATCACTGTCTGTACTTGAGTTTCTCATACAGCGCTGGACAACCATGGCGACCCAACCCCGCTTTGCCGAAATCCAGGACGCCCTGTTGGACGGGGTTCAGAACCTCAACAAATGGTTCCACCGCACCGACTCCACCACATCCGCGGCGTACTTTATCTGCTTATGTTCGCGAAATACTCTGCTCTCGCACAATAGTTACAGCAGAGTCTCAGTGTTTGATCCCAGCATCAAGGACATCTATTTTGGAATGCGTTGGTCGGCAGACCAGTATCTGCGGGCTGTGTTTACCGCCGAAGGATGAACCCATGACCGGAGAAGTGATGAAAGGTGATTGTGCGGAAAGCAGGCAGCCGGCTCGGCGAACAGTCCGGTACTGTAGGAGGGCTGTGTTCGGCGGGGATGGCGGAGTTTAAGAAGGCTTCGGCGGACGGACGGAGCTTAAGAGGGTGATTGTGACGTTATTTTCTAGTCTTGTTGCCTCCCTTGTGCCTCCCTCTTCCTGGCCACGTTGTTTCCGCCTCCCTCCGTCTACGCCAGTTTCCTCACTAAAATTGCACAAATACGGCCGATTTTCAGGTTCGCGCCTGCTTTCTGGTCCCCTCATTTGTTCTGATCAGTAGGCTTGAAAAATTACAGAGAATCCAGCATGCAGACGACGCAGCAGGCGATCCCGAGCTTCAGTCCCTACATCCAGCCGATTTTCGAGTCACTCCGGAATCCATTCCAATCCCCATACTGTCACATAACCTACGTTTTGGCAATCGCCGAATTCTATCCACACATGATGAAGGCCAAAGAAACGACGAACTCTGTTGTCCAAGACGTCGCTGAATCTCTTATCATGTTCTATGCGAGGCCGGTAGAAAATGCTCGCCGCGCGGAATTGGAAGCAAGGCTTTTCCGTCAGCCCTGTCGATGTCTGTCCATATTCCCCCAGCTGTACCACATACATCGATACCCCCATCCTGGTTTCGGAATCCGAACAGGGACCCTTAAAATTACGGGCCTGGGCACCTTCGTCACTCTCCTGTCTGAGTTGACCGACCGAGTAATTTCTGTCACCCAAGTATCGAACAGTGGGGACGTTCGCGCGTGGCGCCGCCGGATGGCGCATCTCGTCGAAAAACAGGGCGCGGGCCTCGCTCAGTCATTCACCAACTGGCTCGGCCAGGACGACTCGGAGGACGCGCAAGTCTTTGCATTGTACGGCACGCTGCTCGAGTTATCCCCCAAATTTATGGAGGAGTTAGAGGCTTCGGATGGCCTGCGCTCGGCGTGGGTGGACCGAATGCATAAGCTCGTGGCCGCAGAGCATCTGACAAAAGCCCAAACGCGCTCCCCTCGGATAGACCTGATATTCCACGGCGCTGGATGTATCGCCGAGGTAGCTGTGACTACCTTCAACTGCCTTACCGCCTCCAAATCCTTGTATGAGCCCCGATTCCGTGCTTGCTTCCCCCAAGCGCAACTCATTTACGACGACATATGCGACCTGCTGTCGATGACCTCGAAAGCCAATGAAAGCATACAGAATGGGACACTGCAGGATGTTATGCGAATGGCGTACTTTGCCAAGAACGTCCATAATCTGCTCGGTTCCAAACGCGGCCCAATATCACCTTTGATAACACAGGCGATCGAGCGTCTTCCACCACCGCCTAATGGGTGGATCTTGTTCCATCCATATTTCCACGTTTTGGATCGCTGCAGCAACCACCTCCGCCACAGCACGTTGGACACCAGCTCTCCGAAAGACAGCTTCCTGGTGGCCTACAAGGACAGAGTCAGCAAGGGAGAAAGGATGCTCGCCTGTTCGGGCTGCAAAGCCAGCCACTATTGTTCCAGGGAATGTCAAAAGCAAAGCTGGAAGGCTGAAACAATGCCGCACCGGAAATTTTGCCCGATATTGAAGAAGATATTCCAAGTGCACGAAGCCTGGACTAAATCTTCTGGAGCTTACGACAGCGGCATAGAAAATGCGTATCGTGCGGCGGGCCTCAGTGACGCCGAGATCGGCGAGGCCATGGAGTATGTTGTGATGCTGATGGAGCATTTTTCAGAGTATAAAGATTGATCGGTGACTGACGCTGTGCATTTCTTGGAACTGGACTGCATTTCTTGTTGAATACATTGCCCCCAAACTCCGGCTGCCACTGGTCGACTTCTGAACACTGTCATTGCTTGACTGCTTGGTCTAGTGTACTCATTGTAGGGCCTCATCAATTCTCTCAAATTTTTCTGCGCTTCAGAGCTGTCCATTTCTTGAAGTTGAATTCTTGACTCGGAGTTTTCCTGCGATATCAACGTTTGGTTCCAAATAAGCGCCTTCGGCGCTTATAAAAATTCTGTTTGCGAGTCTTAAAAAAAAATGTGGTTTTTTGAGGGGTCGGCAAGCTCAGAAAAGGTGTCAAAACGAGGTCGGTCATTGTCGGATTCCACTTTGGGTGCTGCTTCACTGCAAATTCACTCCTCATAAGGGTCGTATTGTGGCCAAAAATGTCATTTCGGGGATGAATTGCATGGGAAATTACCCGATGGGGCTCGTGCCTCAGCCATTCTCGCCCATGCTCCTGTCAAGGCAACACGTTCTGAGCGCCCCCTGACCAATGCTCAGAGATTGAAACGGGGGCTCCCGCCTCTTCCTCCTGTCGCGAGATGGTCTCCCACACGTAATTTCCCCCACTAGACCCACCATTCGGTCAATCAACTATTCCACTCACTGACTGCACGTTGCTTAGGCCATGCACTCGCCCCTCGTGCCTCTCCGGCTTTCTGTACGACCACTCAGTACGTTGTGAATTTGCCAATAATTTGTATTGTATTGATGGGCCGACAAAAACTCGCCGCAGAACAATTTCAGGCCTAATAGAAGTTACGGACAGCAGTAACGGCGTCTCCTACGGATATGTTACAACCGATTATTTCATGGGGTATAGCACGGTTGATCCCACCGAGAACCTCCGAACGGTCTCGATAACAATCCCGTGTAACCCGAATGAGGACGACTTGGTGGGCCTCAATGTAGCATCGGTGAATCCGTGGAAGAGGAGAAATACACCACACAACACATGGCTGATATCTCGAGGGGGGCAGGGAACAGACGACCACCCATATTTTGGCGCCATCATGAGCTACTAAGCAACTGACAATGACATGTCGAGCGCGACGGACAAGTCAGCCTCACTGATATCTCAAACTTGTCTACTTATTGATTCTTACTCATAGCTACGCTTGGATGGGAACGACTGACCTTAGTACGTGGCCCCATCCTTTTCTTATCTTATCTGGGATCCGCGGGGATTTACTGTACTATTTCAACCAAGTCTTCAGTCACAGGACACAGCGCCAACTGAACTGAAGACTTTTCTTAAAGGTCACAGGTCACCAGAGATGTTGAAGACTTGACCGTTTTATCATTTTGGGGGCCGAAAAATCGAAAATTTTCCAGTGCCCATGTCAAGCCCATGTAGCCTGTTTGCCGCCAAATCGCGATGAATTCAACGTGAATTTCGGTTGAAATTCATGCCAGTGGGCTGTTTTAGCAATGTTCCCAGTGAAATTCTAGTCGAAGACTTGAACAAATGAAGACTTGAAATAGAGGTCACAGGTCCCAACCGAGAATGAAGACCTCAAAAATGAAGACTTATGGTCACAGGTCACAAGGCCTGAAGACTTGGTCGAAATAGTACAGTACTTACCTTTTCTCTCGTTCTTTCTTCCGCTAGCCACAGCAGTCCCCACCGTTGTCGGGAACTCTCCACAAGATGCTCAAGGTGCCGAGCAGGCTAGCGAGTCTCCCGTTGTACGTATTTCAAACTCAAAGCCATACTCCGCATCGACGGCGTCCTAATCCATTCTCTATGTTTGTTTCAGTGGATCTATCACTACATTTTGATGGCCCCTCGGCCAACTTGTGCGATGTCGGCTGAGGTTGGCCGAGGGCCTCGACCGAGTTGGCCGATGTGATGTCGGATATCGGCCAACTCGGTCGAGGCCCCTCGGCCAACCTCGGCCAACCTCAGGCGACATCGCACAAGTTGGCCGAGGAGCCATCAAAATGTAGTGTATGATCCGGCTACCGCCGCGCTGACCCTGACTTGGTACAACACCGACGGCTGTAATTATCTTTGTCCTCACTCCGGAGGTCTAGCATTGACATGGCGTCTTTTACCCTCCATTAGCTGCGGGAACGACGATCCCCGTCAAAGTCGGCTCAATCTTGTATGCCACAGGGAATGTTGAACAATTGGCGGGCCGTTTTAATCGGCCGGATGTTCGTGCGTAGCTTCATTTCCTGTGTCCTTCCCTGGTTTTATTATTTATTTCAATGCTAATGGCTGTACTTGGCTAGAAATATCGTCTGGTACAAACGACTGTGGTTCAAAACCGCTAGATCTAGATAGAGCCCACAGGTGTTTGTTGGTTTTGGCACTGAGCTATTTTCATTCTTTTTGTTTTATTCTCCCCCGCAGCCTAGAATACAGGCTAAGATATGCACATTAAATCTTTCCACCAGGTTTTGCGCCCCTCTTTTCTGCCTGCTCTTACCGTCGACATAATTGTTCAACCTACATTGGGTACTTGATTCTACTTTTCGCAACGCTTAACGTCCATTACCGATATCTCAACACCAGCTTCAACATGTCGAGTCAATAGCTCCGTGCGTGGTCAGTGGCCCCGCGTTTGTGAGTCTACTCTGTCGATTCGGTTAAGCAGGCGACCTGCGTAATTCTTGGGCCTGCGTGATTTTTGTTCAGTTTTGGCGCTGTTCAAACTCCCCAAAGTTTCCACCATCGTCGTTTTATATCTTCGGTGAAAATACATACCTATATCTTTTCCCAGCCATTCTGACCCTCAAAACCGTCGTCGGTAGCTGTGTCATGTGCTTAGCCACCGGTAGCTGTGTTCATGCCATAGCCACCGTTTTGAGGGCCAGAACGGCTGGGCAAATATATACGTGACGTCTGAACTTGATTCCACAGATCGGCTGCTTTAATCTCAGTAACAAACTGAGGATCTTACTAGGCAGTATACTCCGAGAGATTGAAGAGCGACCCTGCAAAGAGCTTTGAAACTTTGCGTCAACGTTTTTAATCTGAGGCCACTGCTAAGTTCAACTTGAGGCGGTACAGTCGCAAACCGCGAAGCGCAACGATCATAATGTATACTGAATATTTGAACCTAAACAAGCTCAAATCGCTGGGACCAAGTTGCTAAATGGATTCAATCCATACATAATCTGTGATAGAATTTACACCTAGGCACCGAGACATGTCGTTGTTGAGAACGAGCCCAATACTTCTGGGAACTCCAAATATGCCCAAACACGGCAAAGCGCAACACTACGGCATCACGGATTGTAGTGCCGGAATTTTGGATGTGGGCATCATATATTCGTAATGAGGAGCCTCAGAAACCGAGGTACATTAACATCCTCATTCCTATGAGCCACTCGTAAGCTGGCTAAATGACGAACTTTTCGCCGCCATCAATGACAGTTTATTACTGGCACAAATATTGCTATTTCTCTGGTATCCCTTGGTGGTTTTGCAAAGTTCTTTCTTCAGGCAGCATCATTAAATAACCCTCTGCATCCATACAAAAGTTCAGAACCATATTGTGCCTAAGAATAATCAAAACTATAATGTTGCTCTTCTGCGTATGTTACGCTTCCGGGTTTGCGACTGTATAATTTTCCAAGATAATCATTTACAGCTTTCAGAGTCTTCTGGACGCTGTCTGAACAACACATTCCCACCATTCCCACTACTCCCCTCCCCAAGCTGCGCAGGCTCGTACCTGGGGAACCTGTTTGGATCAGAAGCTAATAACATGTTCATATCCCTCGGGCAGCTATCCACCTTTCTTCGCCGCCCTTGGTCTTATCCGTAACACTCCTGGCGGTATGCATACTTATCCACTTAGTGGAACGGAAACATTCGACTTCAAGATAGAAATTGGATGGAAAGCTCTCGTTTCATTACTATTATCAGAGACCGGGTATGTACTCGGCCACCCTTAGGAATATGTCCTATACGACACCCCCCCCCCCCCCTGTCGTAGATATCATATTCCTAGCTCTGACTGTTTACTGTAAACATGGAATTTCGGGACCTCCACATCTTCATTCGCCGGGCGGCATCCGCAGTACCGCTCAGGAATCAAACTCCCATCCGAGAATTAGACTGGCCTCAACGTTCATCCCACACAACAATTTCTCCGGCCGACCTGGACAGTATATGTAGCCCGTTTTTCATCAATGGAACCAGAAACGAAGTCGGAGTGGCATGGGAAGTTCTGTGTCGGTGTTCAACTGAGACTGGGTAAATTAACTTTCGATTTGACCTCACGTCTTCATTCCCCGGGCGGTATCCACAGTGAGTAATCCCCAGTCGAGAATTAGACAAGATGCTCGTTGAACAAGAATACTAGGTGTCCTTGGCATATGCAGAATCAGAATACGAAACCAGTGTGTTGGAACTGCACCTGAAATCAGCCACTCGACACCTCTGATTGGAGTAATTCAGCCTCCGAGCCAAGAATTGGTTGACATCCTCGTCGAACAGAAATACTGGGCGTCCCTGGCGTGCTATATAGAATCAGAATACGAAATTAGGGTGTTTAAACTGCCCCGAACCACACAGTACCGCGCGTAAATCAACGGATGGATACTGTCAGTGTTAGTGTTCCTCACACAGCATGATCACAGCATCGTCTGTGAAATTTCTCGGGGCGACCTAGTAATTTTAGCTCAGCACGCGTCACAAAACACTTCATGTCAGTCGAGACCCTACCGTACATCGTTCTTGAATGAGCAACGAAATCGAGGTAGGATGAGAGATCCTATCAAATGACCACTCGATGTTAGCTCAGACCGTTTAAACGCACTGGGATGTTACTATGTTAATTGTGTTTCGATTTTCGGGACCTCACATCGTGCGGTATGCACGGTACGGTGAGGATTCAAATCCCAGGCAAAATTGGACGACATCCTCGTCGAACAGAAATCCGAGGCGTCCCTAGCATATACATTGAATCAGAAGACGAAAACAGTACATTTAAACTGCACCTGAACTCGACCAAGGGACAAGTCTGATTAGAGAATTTTCCCATTAGAGCAATTTTTCCGGTGGGATTTGCCTCGAGATTGGATGGGAGATTGACTAGCGATGTCCGGTCTTGAGATCCGTGTTATCTTGATATCTATGTCATAATCTAGCCCTACATTCTAATCGCAGATATTATCCCAGAACGTTCATCCGAGATCTTGGGCGCAATGGGTGGATTGAGACGGGCACGCGCTGCAAGGTGGAATCCAGGAATTTGGGAAACAATATCGATGAGATACGGACTGTCTTGAACGTAAGAAGACAATGCCGCGTCAAGTGGTTGCTGGTAAACTAGGTGTCGGAACATTGAGCAGATCTCCAGGCGGGAATGTTAGAAATGAGATACATGCTCTTGGAAGTAATGAGCAACACCGTGCCAAGTGACTGGTAAATTAGATGTCGGAACATTGTTTGCGATTCTGCGATGTATGGCACTAACTTACCCGGCGGCCGATGCAATATTATTATCGGCGCTGCAAGGTGTCCTTACACATCGCAGTAGATGCATTTTTTTCAAGTCCAGTGCAGGTAAATCGAGGACGGAATCAGCAAAAGAGATATTTATACGTGAAACACACTCCTCGTTACCAATGGCGCAGCGATACAGACAGGATGGCAGACTGGTGCGAGCGCCGCGGAAAGACGGACAGGTTATTCAATTACAAATGCAGGACTGGACCTCGAGGACTGGGTCCGGAGACACAGGCATGTCAGTGCAACTAGAGCAATCCTCGATGGAATCGACAGAGTGAATAACCCTAGTCATGGAAGAAGGTCGGCAGCTGGCACAAAGAAGCACAGCGACAGCGAGTCCGGGATTTATCTTTGCACAGCATCCGGCGATCATACGTCGCGGTTGTTGTCGCTATCACTCTCTCATGACTGAGAGCACAGCTCCGCCTCAACTACATCCATCCGTTCCAACTACCCCTTTGCGGAACCTCCCTTTAGAGAAGGCTCACCAGTCCACCCCAGGCATCGAGGATCGGTGAGAGACGAAAAATACGCCTCCGAGAATCACCAGTCGGACTACTTGAAGAAGATCTTGCCACACAGGAAACCGTTACTTTCGACCGCTGTTTGGAACTAATCTTGCCCTCGAACGATTCTACCGCGAACGATGATTGCATCCGGCGCATCTCCGCAAGCCCCGAATTCCGACAACTGTTTGCCGACTACCAAAAGGACTTTGCGAACGAAACAGACCTATACCAGCCTTTCGTCGAGTTGGTTTGATACTGCGGGTTCCTGCGGCGTCGGGCACTCTCCCCCTCATCTGCTTGCGGCAGGGTCCACCAACGACGAGTCAGAAGCCCAACCGTATACTGTATTTCATTCAGCCTACAATATACCTTTCTAAACTGACCTCTACATATATACAGGTGGCCTCCGTCAAAGAATTCAATAACCAAGTCGAGGAATTGCGTCGGGATTCTGATAAGATTGTAAGTTCCCCTACATGGCGGCAATTGATTTCCTGAACGGTTCTCGCCAAGATTTTCTCTGCGTTACCCGCTGTCTGGGCCGAAATTAAAGAAACATACGGGGACACAGCTAACTACAGGTTCGTGTCTGATTTTCTAGTTTCATCATCATTTTTACGTGTCGCACTCAAAGGCTGGAGTATATTGAACCCCTCATCATTGTAACTTGGCCAAGTCTTCTTCACGAGACTTTCAAAGAGGTCGTTGGTGCTTTTGAGACACTCGAGAAAAAGACCTCCGATTTCAGATGTCGCTTCAACGAGAGCATCGAAATCCCCACTGGAACAGGCCCTAAATCCGAGCCCGTACCCAATTTTGTGCTCGCTCGCAGGGTGGAAGATGCTGCTGACGACGAATATCTCGTCATTCTTGAGCTCGCCGCCTCCCAACCTGAAAAATCCTTGGAGAACAAGGCCCTAAAGTGGCTCAGCCATCCAGACGTCACACTGGTCATCGCCATAAATTTACAAATGGACCAGTATCATTCTCCCGATGTATCCCCCCCTTCCCCCACCCTGACTTGGGCTCAGTTCTTGACCGCCACAACTCCCTCCCCTTTCGGTGAAATCTCCGTGTATGGCCACGTATACGGTCCCGCAATTACGGAAATTTGGGCACATCTCTATACGCCGGCTGGGAACGCGCAAGGGTACGAGTGTGTCACCAAGGTTTTAATTTAATTTAAATTTAAATATTAAATCGTCGTTGTACTAATCAGCACCTGCAGAATATCAGCCGCCCGTCCTCGGATGCCACGCCGACCGAAAGGAACACCCACTTTGACACTCTGGATGAAGTGTCCCGATCTATCGCCAAAGCCACCCGGCGCGCAGTTACAGCAGCAGTCTTCGACAAGTGTTTTGAGGAGGCTGATCCCTTCGATCTTCGCTGGAACTTCTTCTACCCGGGGATCACGGAGGCCCGGCGAAGAGACGCATATAAACGTTACAAGAAAGCGTGTGCCAAGGCGGGACTGCCACCGCAGCAGCCTCCTGCCCCTAGCTCGACGCTCAAGAGGGATGTTTCCGAGAGTGAGGCGGACGAGGAAGCGGCATTAGAAAAGAGGTTTAAGCGGGTGCGTCGTGACTAGGTACAAACTTTAATGCTTTACGCTGTGCAATTGCATACCTCTTTATGGGATTTAGCGAGCGAGAAGACTCTAAGGCGATTGTATGCGCTGCGCCCACTGCATTTTGTGAGGGGTAATTGCATGGGCTGCGCACTCCTTCGACTCCCTTGCTTTCGTGCGCCGGCGCCCTTTCCCGAGTGTGCACTTGCGTGTGTCGTGTTTTTGGGGGCCGCGTCTTGCGCTCCTTGATTTTCGTGTGCGTCTTTCGAATTTCTGGCGCGCAGCTTTCCGCGGGGAGCTCCTGGGCCGCGTCGCTCTGCGTCGTGCTCCTGCGCGCGCGCGTCTTTGGACGCCGTGGATAGGACTTGACACGGCTATATTGTGGCGCTTAAATTCTTTCTTTCTTTTGACGCCTCCCTTCCCACCCCACCCTCTTCTCCCCGTCCTTCCTCCGTCCGTCCCCCTCCCTCCTACCACAAAATTCATTCAATTATGTAATATTCCCCTGATTCTCCATACTCAATCTCGCGGAGTCACTCCAGTATCCTCGTGCGGTGCGCTTTGGCGTCTGGTTCACTCCTTTCGTATGTACTAATGAATGCGTGCTTTAATTTGCATTCAATCTCCCCCTCCTGCGGGCAGTGTACGTATTCCCTCTTCGTTTTCGCACAATCTCTCTTTCTCGGTCTGCTTCCGGTGAATCTCATCCCCCACAGGTTCGTTGCTTCCTCGCCCCCGAACCGTGGATTCTGCTGTTTCGTTTCTCGGAATCCTAGAATCCTCGTGGAGTAGCCCAGCCCGTACACTTTTCGTTCTTCCTCAGATGTAGATCGACATTTGCCACCCGACCAGTACTCCTGCTCGAATTTGAACTCGTTCCCACGCTGCGATTATTTTAGTCTACGTTCGATAAATCCGACGGTCGACGATAAAAAACAGGCGCACGTGCGCGGCGTCGTTTGGGACGTCTAAGGGCATCTAAAACATGATCCTACGCGCAGAGACCTAAGCCGTGCGCGCGCTGATCGCCTCGCTGCGATTATTTTATCGCGTTTTCGAATATATTTAATCCAGGATTTGTTGCCGGAGGACAACGGCGCGGCGAAAGCCTTAGCCCTCTTAGGGACGTCTTGGGGCACATTAACCATTATTTTCCGCGAAGAGACCTCAGGGGTGTGCCAGCCCCTCCCGCTGCGGCAATAAATTCTTTGCATTTCCGCTGAAATCACGCAAAGTCGCTGCCGGAAGACAACGGCACGGCGAAAGCCTTAGCCCTCTTAGAGACGTCTTGAGGCACATTAACCATGATTTTCCGAAGAGACCTATCTATCCGGTCCTGGAACCTGGGCCTAAATGTGCGAAACGGGCCCATTGCCCAAGTCGGCTGGAAACTGAGATTTTGAGCGGAACCTGGGTTTAGGGCTATTTTGGGCCCATTCCGCAACTTCTTTAACGTGGCGCGCGCGTTACAGGAGGTCCTGTAGATGATATCTACGACAGGAGGGGGTGTCATATAGGACATATTCCTAGCTCTCCGAAAAGTGCGGGTGATCTGACTTTCCAATGTCCAAACTCGCGACCCTGAAAAACAAACTGATAAACACTACGGCTACGCAGCACTCGGGGATGCAAAAGTCCGTTGTTCGCGTCGAATGACGCGGTGGCGAGTGTGTTCCCCGATGACCGACTATGGGAAAGTCCATGGCGGGGGCGACCGAAGGGGCGAAATATGAATTGTTTGGATCGGAGATGCGTCACAAATTGATCAGGGTTGGTATATTGTAGCTGCAAGCCACCGTCAGAGAATAGCGCGAAGTGACAATTGGGTAAACATACTCTTAAGCGCGTCCACGTATTCCTCGTCTGATGGAGGTGAGTTTGGCGAAGAACCCGTCAAATCGACAGAGTTCAATGACATCTTGCGCCGCCCGTTTATCTCCACCGCCAGGAGCTGTCCAATGATGTTCTCTAGTTGAGCGCCCATCTCGTTCCCAATGGCTTCATCTGCTTTGTCGTGGCCGCGATCACAAGCAGGGAGGGCGCATGCAAAGACCTCCGCATGAGAGCCGCGTGTCTGGAAGGAAGGTCCGAGCTCGCACGCCCTGTACGCTTGGAAGTAAAGAGCGCACTGGAAGCACGAGAGGTTAGAGACACCGAAGTATGGATAAGGGGTCCGTCCTTCCGGAGTCGATGACGCGATATCGTGAAGATGGAGATTGAGGTGGTGGCACAACAAGGTGCATTCACAATGGGCAGCGAGAAGAGGGGGGAGCTGACCCTGGTTCGCGTCCACGACTTTTTGAATGCGGTGCCAGAAGAAATCAATGGCACCCACGGCGAATGAACTGCCCGCGGCATCCGTTGAATACGAGAGCAGCGCACCCATGAGATACGACCGAACACGAGTTTCAAAATTGACCATGGATTGGAAGGCAGAACACGGAGCAGGGTCCGGTGAGGGAAGCACGTTGACATGGAGAGGGATAGAGTAGAGAGGGCGTCGCGGATGAAAGACTTGCGAACCGCTTTGCGGATGAGGACGTATTGACTGTAAGGCTTCTGTAGTTTGTCCACGTAACGCACCAACGAGGGCAATTTGGCTCCAGCTGCGACTTCGTATAAGAGGGCCGTTTCAGATCCTGAAGAGCGGATGACGTACACTTCACCATCTGGCTTTCAAACGGATGAAGCCAGTAGAAGTCCTCCAGTTTTGACTTTGCAGCTTCGTAAGCCTTAACCCGAAAGCGGAATGCTTTTGAAGCCATGCGAAAGTCGGGTTTCTCGACGTCAGGACCTAATCGCTGAAGTATGTCGACGTGCAGAAGATGGGCTGTCATGAGGAACGTCTTCTGGAGCTCTGTGAGATTAGCTTCCTCGGCCTGTGAGGCATTTAGTACGCTAGGTCGATCAACAAAAACGTGGCGTACTTTGGCAATCAGAGGACCCACGAATTTACCCTTGTCCTTGAGCCGTCGCCTGATCCTATCCAGTGATGCCTCCAAGATGATTTCGAAGAGCTCTCCATTCTTCTTTGAATCTTCTTCTGGCAGAACCGATGCATCTTTCATCCAGTTCCAGATGGAGTGGACGAGCTTGTGCACATCTCCTGGACGTGTAGGGCGAACGTTAAAGGCAATGGTCACGATGCATCTTGACTGAAGGAGGGACAAGGATACGGCGCAAACCTGGTTACTAGATGAACCCAGCGAAGATCTGACGAGCAGTGAGGCAAGGCCATCGAGCCACTTCTGCCACACCTTGCCATCCGTCTCGTCATCGTCCTTGGAGCGTGAGTAGGCAGGTAAGCCGAGCCGTGCCAGATTCTGTTCCATGGGCCGAAGGATGGACATCGCCTCCAACACTGATAACGACATGACGGTCAGTGCAAGAAGTCTCAGCGCGGCACAGCTTGTTTGATAGGTCACCTGATAGATCACATGCTTTGATCGATAGTTCCGGCTCGCAACAAGTAAACCTGTCTTTCTACTGATAGCCCTGAAATTTTCCTCCAAAGAACCAAGTACAATCTGTGACCGACCACGGGTATTCCTTCCCCCAGTAAGTTTCATGGGAAGCCGAAGACAGACGATATTCAAACGATATTATTAATTCCCCTTCCGAACGCAGAGAGCTGCTCAATCGTTATTCCAAATCGTAGTTAGAGCGCCAAATAGTTGACTGCGTGTACTTACGAGTTGGGAATGAATAAGACGGTACCTCCGCATTGCCATGGCAGAACCTTTTGGTGGGGATCAATTTAAAGTGCAGCATTAGAGGATCGAGGACTGTTCCAGCACAAGAACATGAAGGGGAAAATATTACTGACGGCTCATCTCAATGACCAGTGAGGTGAATGTTATCTAATGGATGCTCAGCCGAGGATACGTTTCGCTTCTTCGGGCTCAATGCCCAAGATGTGAGCGCAGCCGGCTGCAATGCTCTTCTTCTACCTCTTTCTATCTGTTTCATTACCTGCTGTAGTGGATTGTATTGCACAGAAATACTGGACGGGAGTGAGCATAAAGTAAGACCCGTGGCGTTGGAACGCCCCCGCGAGCCGTCTCCGGAATAACAATAGTGTGCCGCGTGTCGAGAGTCCCTGTTCGATTCGGGGGCGGGCCATAGGGAGAGTTGTTTTTGATTTGGGCCGAGAAAAGGACTCAGTCAACAGTATTCACGGGCTTGGGACCTTGTACGATGAGGTATAAAGTTTGTGACCAACAGTGAACCCAGTAGGAACGCAAAGGAAATAAGGTCGAATGCCATGCACCGGTTTACTGACCTCGAGGGAAGGACGACTGGAATGAGCGAGCGGTTCGAATGCTGAACTACACCCGAGGCAAGTCAGTATCTATATGAGACGGTAAACTCACTTCGACGCGAGGAGAAAGTTCGTTTGCACTCTGGTCAACGTTGAGTGAAGGTTGAACTTGCACTGGATCACATTAAGCGCAGCTGATTGGCGATGAATTTCAAAACGTCGACCGAGGTTGAATGTGCTCCAATGTAGATGAACTGAAATGTATTTTGGTGCAGTGATGAACACCATATGTATGAGGAAATCCGCGGACCGTGCGCACGTGCACGTCGACGGATTTTGAAGATAGACGTTGAGAAGGAAAGTACCTGGAATTGTTCAGGCGCTGCATGTCCGAGGGAATGCAAGCAAGGGTCAGTGTGCCAAAGGTCCATTGAATAGTACAAAAGAACGTACTCCGACGCGTCATTCGTACGTTCAGGTCGCCACCTTAAATTGAAATTCAGTTTTAGCGACAAAAAGACATGGAAAGAAAGGGAAGGAAAGACTTACCGGAACGAATTATTAGCCGGCTCAGTGTGCGGTGCGCGTATGGAGATGGTGACGATGTCGGATTCTGCGTCGCAACGTGGCCGCATGGATTCACTATGTCTGAAAAGAGCACAATGGGGATTAAGATATCAGGAACAGCATGAAACGGGGGGGGAGAAGAATGAATAGGGAGAGAGCAAGTATGTGGGACAGAATAGGAAAATACTGTGGAAAAAGGAAACAGAGAATAAATGCGGATCTCCCACAGCGCACCGTCAAGCTTAAGGAAGGAGATGTTTTGGGGAGAGACGAAGATACCGAAAAATCAAGGAGAAATTTGATGGGGACTTTGGCCCCTGAAATTGACTAGGACATGTTGGTTCAAAAAGCGCCGGGGTTATTTTTTCAGAGAGAGCTGTGAAGTGTATGGATTGCGTGGACAGCGGATGGCGAGGATGATCGACGAGACACGGACAACCCGCGATAGAGATATTCGCAGTCGGATTTGACTGGAATCGGCGTTTGTTTACTCTTGCGAGAGATTCATTTAGTATAGAACTTGATAGACTTCGCGCAGTGTAAGAACCAGGATCGAAGACAGACCCCAGAACCCCGCGCGAAATCCGAGTTCCCTTCGCGGGCAATCACAATGAAAGCAATACAGTGCTGACGCAGGGTTGCCTCGAGAGCGCAGCGTGCTGAATGCACGAGGCCGAGGAGAGCAAGCGCAGCCGAGCTGGGCAAGGTTTGTTAGGCCGGAGGGAATCGGCGTGAGTATTCAGATTGAAAGCGCCAGGATGCTGGAAATCGTTGGCCGTTTGGAGAGCCGGGTGGCCGAGTTAGGCTTTTCGAGGGGAGTCAAGGGAAGCCAAGTTAAGCACGTTGAAGATGTGCATTTCGCGCGCCAGCATAAGAACGACAGACGCCCAAACAGTAGTGGTGGTTCGAAGCAGGAGGGAAGCGTCGGGCCGACAGCCGATGGAAGGTGCAGCCAAGCACCCGCACACTTTCCCTTCCCCTCGCGTTTGGCCTGCACTCCCGTACGTTCTCCTTCCTCTTTTATATTCTAGTCTTCTCTGCACGCCGTTTCTGTTTTCGTTGCTCGCTCGAATCGTGAGTGGCATCGCTGATGATCGGCGATTCAGGATGCCCGCCTCGTCGGCGCAGCCCAAGCCCGCGTCAGCCTCGCACCAGCGCCCAGGCGGCTTCGACCTCGTCCTCTAGCAGCACTACTCTCCGGCTCTCTCCGCTACTACCCGATTACCCCGGCGCCAGTCTCCACGTCTGCGATAACGCCGACGCCAACGCCAACGTCACTCCAAACTGCCCGGCCTGAGGACGAGGCGCACGTCGCTGCCGCGCATGCTTCTTCTTCCAACCACCACCATCATCACCTCCCGAAGTTACACGGGCACGGACTCGGACACTCGAGAGTGCGGCACTCACCGAATCCCGACACCGCCACTTCAAATGGCGGCGAAGAAGCCTCGACGGCGCACGCAGACTGGATGCCCGACGTGAAGCTCTGGCCCGCGATGTTCCACGCGGGGTTCTACGCGTCGTACCGCGGGGTTCGAGCCGATTCGTGACTTGCCTGGCTTGGGCGGGATGCCGGCTTGGGTGGGAGCGGGGGCTTTGACTTCGGCGCACGAGAACAGCGAGCGCGCGGGTGAGAGCAACGGGCGCGCGGGTGAGAGCAACGGGCGCGCGCCGCCGTCCGGGATGATTCACAACCTGTCGCAGAGCAATTCGTCTTATAGGTGTGTTTTCTACTCTTCTCATTCACTTGTTTTTTCTTGTCCGTCATCCCGGCATTCCCGTCTCTCCCCGTCACCTCCACTCCATTCTGACGCCGCACACTTCCTCACCTCCTCCCGCCCCGCACGCACCTTCTCCTCTCCTCCTTCGTCACCCCCTAACCCTCGTCCTCTTTCCGTCCCTCCCTCTCCATTTACGCCATTCTGACAACGCACTCCTCCCCTCCAGCTCTGTCTCCAGCGCAGGCCACTCCGCCTCCCCGCACTCGCACTCCACCTCCACCTCGACGACAAGCAGCGGCGGCACGAAGGCTGGGCGAGTGACGCGGGGTGGGGTGTCTGCTGCGAACGGGGCAGAGTCAGTTGGCGAGTGCGCTGGGGTGAGTTGTTTTGCTTGATTTTTTTCTTCGCGTTTCGGTGTTTTTGTTCCCTTCTTGCTTTCGCATTCTTCTTTTGGGCAAGGCTGCGCGTTCCTTCGACGCCCTTGCTTTCGTGCGCCGGCGCCCTTCCCCCAGTGTGTATTTGCGTGTGTCGTGTTTTTGGGGGCCGCGCCTTGCGCTCCTTGATTTTCGTGCGCGTCTTTGGCATCTCTGGCGCGCAGCTTTCTACGGGGAGCTCCTGGGCCGCGTCGCTCTGCGTCGTGCTCCTGCGCCCGCGTCTTTGGACGCCGTGGATGCTTGTGGCGCCTAAATTATTTCTCTCTTTTGCCTCCCTTCCCTACCCTCCTCTTCTCGCCCTTCTTCCTCCCTCCGTCCCCCTCCCTTCTCCTCTCCTCTCCTCCCGACTTCGCTTCGCTTCACTTCACACCACAAATTTCATTTAATTATGTAATATTCCCCTTCCACCGTAACACACATTCCATCTTTCATCTCGCCCGTCTTTCACCTTCAATCCTATTCCTCTCGGGGGGTGGAGGGTGGATGGACCGCGCGTGCTCCGCCGCGGTCGTCTGGAGCGACGTCGCGATCGGCGGGGGTGGGTGTTTGGCGGTGTACGCGCCGCGCACACGCATCTTGTCGTTGATCTCCTGCGGGTTTGAACGGAGGGGCTATCCCTCTCCGGGGGCGGACCATGGGTATACCGCGCATGTTTCCCCGCAGTCGTTTGGGGTGTGGCGTGGATATCGACATTGGGCGGGTTGGCGGTGTGCGCACGCATCTTGTCTTTCATCTCCTCCGTCTCTGGGCGGAGGAGTTATCCCTTGCGCGGGGCGGAGGGTGGCTGGGGCGCGCGCGTTTGGGTGGGGTTGTTTGGGGTGTGGCGGCGATATCAACGTCGGCGCTGCGGAGACGTCGGCGCTGGCTGGTGCAGCGGCGGAGGCGCAGATTTGGCGCGGGTCCCTCGTCCTTCACGGGGCACCAACGCGTGGGTGCGAGCGCGTTTTTGGCTGATATCTTCTTGGGTTTCGTTGTCGTTCTTCATTCTTACCTGACTTATTTTTTTTCTTCAATTCCCTCTCTCCCCCTCCTCTGTTATGGAAATAATAGGTATCAATTAGCCTTAGTCCACTCGAATGTGACTCAGTTATTGAGTTGGCACTCGGCCTTACCTCGGCCATGTGATCATTCATGGACGCGCTCCGAGTCAAACGTGTCGACTCATATAGCACGAGTCATGACCATCTCTGACTCACTCTGACTCACTAAATTACTAGTATATAAGGAGGAGTGTTCCCCTCATGTGGACACATCATATTTCTCTTTCAATCTACTACAGTTGACCCTGTATTTTGCGTGAACCTAAGTGAAGCCCTGAGCTCATTAAGGACTTACCGCCGACTATTTTTGGTGTAACGCTATAAGCTTGCGCCAAGATTAGTACAGCGATCCTAAGAATACGGAGACGTTTCCCGTATTCGCGTCTAACGAAGATATATTCTCGTTGGTCGGTCGCTTAAGGTAGAATTGCGTTGGAAACAGATAGTTGTTTTACGTAGGGATTTGAACATTCTAATTACTGATCTATTGCCAAAAGCAATACCAATCTCTCAAACGTGTGCTAGGTACATCTAAGCTCACGCTCAGCATTCCGTGCACCCGGTTTCGCTAACATTGGTGGACACATTGGGAAAATCCCTAGCTTAACAGCTCTTGATTTCTCTACGCATCTGCTGCTCAAGCAATCTACATGGCTACAACTATGCTGCATGAGGATTCCGATCCGGCCGGCAGTCATCCTCGCACATCGACTCCACCTCATGGTCGATCCCCACAAGAAGATCAATTGGTACCTGACTTCGAAGGATCGATACAGTTTGAAGGCTTCCCCTTGAAAGAGTATGATGGTCCGGTAGATGATGATCTTGTTGATCAATCTACACCATTGCTCAAAACTCAGGTGATTGCCCCGACACTGGATCCCCTTTTCAAGATTGGGACTAACTCGGCAATCCTAGCTCGGCGAGCCGATGCTGTTGCTAAGGGTGCACTCGCTATGGGAAAAGGTTTCCTGCTGACTGCTCAGAGAGCCTCAAGGAGAATATTTACCTATGTTTTCCCGAGGGAGCTCGAATTGCTTGAAGCTTTGCTAACCAATGTCGAGAGGCTCCAACTCGTCGGTTCAACCTTTGGTTATCGTGTTGAAAAAGATCGATTCCAACAGCTTCTTCAAATTCTATATAGGCTTCGAGTACTTGCAGAAGATTCATTTCGGATCGCGGGAAAGACTCCTCCAGCTCTGCCATCATGGGGCGATGACGAGGATATCCTTGACGTGTACGATCAGAATTCTTTTGAGATTTCTGGCGTATGCTTCCGTGTTGAAGTTGAGAACTTTCTGTGGCTCCTCGATAAATATTATAATTTTGCTGAACGCAAGCCACAGGATCGTGATCCCGAAGCGAGTAATGCCGCCGACGATTGGGTTAAATCGACGGGAAATATGAGTATTACCCATCGATCTGAGCAGGATCCTCAGTCATTTTCTCAATATGACCGGGGTTATGTTGGAAAGGCGAGCGGATCTATTATTGATCCTCTCACTAATTCCTCAACTATTCGGTTTGGCCCTGTGGCATCGGGCAACAGTCTCCCTCGTGGTAATCAGCGCATGTCAGAGATTGTCAACCCGATGGCTCCAACTTTTCGGTCTACACAGGGACATGCGGCACCTGCTCTCCCCAATGACTCCGAGGAGGCCGATCAAATGAGAAGAATGACTCCTCAAGGACATTTTGGGCACAGAGACATACCTCCACATATGCATCGTGGCAATGCAGGGGAACGTCGCTCTGGAACTCGTTCTCCGAACGGCTTTCGACGAGGTCACGCACCACCCGCAGGAGATCCGGATGATGGTGATGATGGCGACGATGACGATGACCGTGGAAATCCAGGTCGCCGTTCAGCCCCATTCCGGCTCCCAGGTGACCGAGTTAACCCCGGTGGTCGAGTCAGAAGTGCTTATTCCGGCACGGGGCTGAGCACTCCAAAGGTGCCTCATTTTGATCTGAAGCTAAAATATGAGAATGTGCCGAAATGGGACGGAAACGTCGACACCATAATCAGGTGGATGTTAAAGATTAATGACATCGCGAGAGAGTCTGAAATTGTGTTCCAGCAATTAGGCCGCGTGGTTCCTAAGCGGCTGGAGGGAGAAGCAGAGGTCTGGTACTGGTCGTTACCTATAAAATACCGGTCCGAGATTGAGCAAGATTGGGATACCTTGAGAAAGGCATTTTCAACATACTTCCTGAATCGTAAATGGTTAGACAGGCAGCGTGGACGTGCAAACAGGGCTACTTACAGGGATTCTGGTCATTCACGCGAGACCCCTAGTGAGTATTTCATTCGCAAAACTGAGCTGCTCAATACTGTGTATACCATGGATGATTCAGAAATCATTCTGGAGGTCATGGATGGCGCACCGTCAACTTGGAATACCATCCTAACCACTCAGATGTATCGTGATATTGTTGAATTCCAGTCTGCGATCCGCTATCATGAAGATGCTTTAATGAAGCTCGACCGCCATGACCGGGAAAGCAACTACCGTGAGCGTGAGCGCGATCGCGACAGGGACTATCAGCGAAATAATATTCGTACAGCTCGGGTTAACCTGGTTGGATGGTCAGCTAATCTTGGCCCTCCAAAATTCCCTAAGGATGACCGCAACGTCTCCAAGAAGGCGACTCCGGAATCCAAAGGTGCAAGGCCATGTCGGCATTGTGGAAGTGGAAAACACTGGGATAATGAATGTAAGCATTCGTTCAAAGGAAACCGAGCTGCTCGAACAAACCTCGCAACCTCAACCAGTGATGATCTCAATGCTCAAGAGGAATATGACGATCTGTACTATGGTCTTGACATCGACGACTCAGAGCTGTCCGATGGATCCAACCAGGGTTTTGAGGAGCCCCTTCAGACTACTGAATCTGATTCTTATCTTGTCAACTCGGACAAAGATGAGGTCAGAATTACTTCAGCTCTGGAGGGGAACAGTGAGTCGAAAGATTCTCCCCGAGACTTGGACAGTACGGCACCGGATTTATGCTCGGATATTGGCCCTTCAGAGAGGTCGACTGATCAGGAAACCACGAAGCAGACAGCTTGTGCAAGCTACAGTGTAAAACCGGCGCTAAATAGAAATACGCGGCGACGGTTAGCAAGAGACATTCAGGCAAAGAATTATCATATCCGGCACTCGCCTGGTACGAAACATGAAAGGTCTGTAATTGAACTTCGCAAGCACATGGCTCGCCCTGCTGGATGTTCGTTCCTCGGAGCACAGCCAACAGAGACCACGGCTACAGTAGGTGGACTTGATATTGACCCTATCAAAGTCATCGTGGACTCGGGCTCAGACATTACCTTGATTTCACAGAAGGCCTTGGATAATTTGACTCATCCCCCGAAAATTAAGGCTGGACAGAACATTAAACTTATTCAAGTCACAGGGAAATCATCGATCTCAGGTTTCGTTACCTTGGATTTGTTCTTCCACTCAGACGAAGGCCCTGTGAAATTGAATTTAGAGGCTTATGTTGTGAAAGGAATGACCACACCATTTATCCTGGGTAATGATTTCAGCGATCAGTATTCAGTTTCAGTTATCAGAGACGAGGGAGAAGCCTACTTGCAATTCGGAAACTCCGGAAGGCGGCTCAAGGTTGATACCTCTACGTCTCCATCCATACTTGACGAAGACGGGCATGCATTTAAAGTTAAAGTGCGGCCAGGACTTGTTCAACATGGGCCGAAGGCAAAAATTCATCGCAGAAATCAGAAGCTCAATAAAAGGGTTCGTTTGCGACAACAGAATTCGGAGGTATGGGCGACGCAGAGAATAGTAATCGCGCCCGAGACCAGTGTTGCCGTCCCAGTACAGGCTTCATTTCCGCAAGGCCAAGATACTATCTTTGTTGAACGGAATTTCGGAGCTCACAGTAACACTGATGATATCTATGGCTCTCCGGACTCGTTGATATCGAGGGAGAAACCTATTCTTCACGTTGCTAACTTTTCGAAGGTTCCAGTCATTATTTCGGCAGGTCAAACACTTGGTACTTCCAGGAATCCCAAGACTTGGCTGGATAAGATGGGAAAGTTCTCCAAAGAGCAGCAGGCCAAGATCAATGCCCATGCTGCGTTGATCCACGCCTTAGTCTCCGAGAAGATGGCAGCAGACGAGGATGGCGCCACTTGCCGAATGAGCAAGAGTGATGGCAGCCGACCGGATCCCGAAAGGGGAAATGATCCGGTGATTCTCACATCTACTGTATCATTTCGACCAAAGGTTCACGGTATGTCACCCGTCACCTCAATTGTTCACTGGGTTTGATGTTCATTTCTCGGCAATCATGAGAAAATTACCATAAATGGCAGTCCGGCAAATGCCGGACTGAAAATTTTGACGTTTTTGAGCCTTTTTGGGCCTGAAAATTGCGCCGTCACCGTCACCTAGGCCAAAATTGTTCAGTTCACGATCCTCCGTCACCCGTCACCTGAACCTTTGGTCGAAATGGTACAGTACTACTGCACGATCGAAGACCAAAATTTCATCAAAGGCCCAGCGGAATGCATACGATGCAGATGACCCACTTGCTGAAGATCCAGTTGAAGGTGGTCCGAAGACAGCCGAAGTTCCGGAAGACTTTATTTCGGGTGAGCGACTATTGACCGAAGTTGACATATCACCAGATATTTCAGTGGATCAACGGAAAACATTGGAACAGATGATTCTTCGCAACAAACTGGCGTTTGGTGTTGATGGTAGGCTCGGAAACTATGAAGGTCAGGTTGAAATTTTATTGAAACCCGGATCTGAACCAGTGTCTTTGCCTCCGTTCCCAGTTTCGCCGGCGAACCGCGAAGTAATTGATAAGCAGATGGACTCATGGATTCAGCTAGGTGTAATCGAACCTTCTAAGAGTCCATGGGCCGCGCCTGTTTTCATCGTTTACCGGAATAGTAAGCCCCGTATGGTTATCGACCTTCGGAAACTTAACGAGATGGTCATCGCTGATGAATTCCCACTGCCTCGGCAGGAGGATATCCTTCAAGCGCTTTCAGGTTCTCAGTGGCTCACAACTCTAGACGCACTATCTGGTTTCACCCAGCTCACTATGACACCTGCATCCGCGGAGAAGCTCGCATTCAGAACCCATCGCGGACTTTGGCAGTTCCGCCGAATGCCGTTTGGGTATCGTAACGGGCCAAGTGTATTCCAGCGAGTTATGCAAAATATTCTGGCTCCGTTCCTATGGATTTTTGCCCTGGTATATATTGATGACATTGTGGTATTTTCCCTGACCTTCGATGATCACATTGAACATTTGGATCAAGTATTTTCGGCAATTGCAGGTGCAAACGTGACTCTCTCACCGTCAAAATGCCATTTCGCGTATCAGTCCCTGTTACTCTTAGGTCAGAAGGTATCCCGTCTTGGACTTTCAACGCACAAGGAAAAGGTTAATGCTATTCTTGAGCTAACCGAGCCTCGAAATGTCCATGAATTGCAACAGTTTTTGGGCATGATGGTTTATTTCTCAGGCTACGTTCCTTTCTATGCTTGGATTGCTCATCCTTTTTTCCAGCTCTTGAAGAAGGAAAATAAGTGGGAATGGAACGAACTCCATCAGGAGGCATTCGACTTGTGTAAGCAGGTCTTGACAAATGCCCCTGTTCGAGGATATGCCCAGAGAGGTAAGCCTTACCGCGTTTACTCTGATGCCTGTGACTACGGACTTGCCGCAATTTTGCAGCAAGTACAACCAATCCAAGTGCGAGATCTCCGTGGAACTCGTGTCTATGAACGTTTAAAGCGTGCATTCGATGCTAAGGAAACGGTTCCAACTCTCGTTGCGGCCATTAAGGGTGTTAATGACGTCCCTGAACCTGGGGAATGGGCTCTGAATTTTGAAGACACCGTTGTTCACATTGAACGGGTGGTTTCATACTGGTCCAGAGTGTTAAAGTCCCCAGAACGGAATTACTCACCCACGGAACGCGAAGCACTTGCCTTGAAGGAGGCATTGATTAAATTTCAACCTTTCCTCGAGGGAGAAACTGTTTTAGCAATCACTGATCATGCTGCTCTAACCTGGAGCCGTACCTTCCAGAACGTTAACCGGCGGCTCCTTACTTGGGGAACAGTCTTTGCGGCCTATCCAGACCTCAAGATTGTTCATCGTGCTGGCCGGGTCCACTCTAACGTGGATCCGATCTCGCGGTTGCGACGCCGAGTCCCAATTCAAACTGGACCAGTGATGGACAATATTACTTCGATCGAACTCAAAACTGAAGACCCAATTCGAAATATGTTCGAGGAACTTGGACCACGTTTTGAGGAAAAACTACTCACGGTTGCAACTCGGTTTGTGCAGGCTGAGGAAGATCTCCCTTCAGACGGTGGTTTCAATATTGATGACCTGCCTGTGAGTGCAGATGAATCCATAACCACAACATATTCAACATCAGAATGCTTCTCAGTCCTTGTTGGTATTCCTGAGTCGGAATTGAAGGACTGGGTCGCTGCATATCATGAAGATCCGCATTTCTCCCAGGTTTTGAAAGGCTGGAAGGCTGAAACTGATTGGAGCAATGCACTTTACCCGCAATATCATTATAGCGAGTCAGGGCTGATTTACTTCGAAGATTGGCAAGGCAATAATCGCTTGTGCGTGCCTGAGAGGTACAGAATTCCGGTGATTTCGGAAGTTCACGATACACTGACAGAAGGTGCGCATAGTGGCTATCACCGGACATACAATCGGTTAGCGGCCACATACTATTGGCCAAGAATGTCGCGGCGTGTAAAACAGTATACTTCCACGTGTGATATTTGTCAAAAATCGAAGCCACGACGCCACGCTCCAACGGGGCTCCTACGACCTATCCCTATTCCGACTCAGCCATTTGAAGTAGTCTCAATGGACTTCATCCCTGAATTACCAAAATCAAATGACTTTGATAATATTCTCGTGATCATTGATAAGCTCACCAAGTACGCTATTTTCATCCCGTGTTCATCCTCAATCAGCGAAGTGGAGACCGCGAAGCTATTCTTCAAGCACATCATTTCTGAATTTGGCATACCCAAACAGATAATTTCTGATCGAGACACGCGATGGCGCAATGATTTCTGGTCGGAGATCTGCCGATTGATGGGAATGAAGCGTGCCTTAACCACCGCGTATCACCCTCAAGCCGATGGTCAGACTGAAATTTTGAACCAGACCCTCGAGATAGCTCTACGTGCTTATGTAGGCCCATCACGAGACGACTGGTCCGACCATCTTGATGGTTTAAAACTGGCGTACAATTCAACACCCCACAGCAGTACTGGGTTTTCACCATCATATCTGTTACGCGGTTATCATCCCATCACGGGATCTACCATTCTCTCACGTTCACCGGCGATCGAGCGCCCCCAAAATGAAGCCTTAATTGATGGGGGGGATAAAGGAGTAATAATTCACGAGCAAGCCCAGCAGATGGCAGAAGAATTTGAAACAAATCGGAGTCGCGCAAAAGAAGCTCTCCTGTTAGCCCAGATTTTTCAGAGACGAGCTTACAACAAAGGAAGACTTACGACTGAATTTGATGAAGGTGACTTGGTGGTTTTAAATCCTCACTCACTGGATCTTCTCAGAAACGAGAAGGGCAGAGGAAAGAAATTACTAATGAAGTATGATGGACCGTTTGAAGTGATCCGCAAGTTAAGCCCTGTGACGTATCAATTACGGCTTCCTGTTTCCTACGGCATCCACCCAATTTTGAATATTGCGCATCTTGAAGCATACAATGCGTCACCATTGGAGTTTGGTCAACGTCCCACGAAGAGTCTAAATCGTGATGATTTCGAGGCTAAACCAGAAGTGGACGTTGAGTGCATTCTGGCAGAAAGGTTTCGCAAAATCCGTGGACGGCGTATTCAACAATTTAAGGTACGGTGGAAGGGATTTGGACCCGAGGATGACGAGTGGCTCACGAAGAAGGGACTCCGCAATGCGCCAATGGTCCTGGAAGAATGGACTAACTCTAAAAAGGCGAAAATACACCAACAGATCCGACGTGCGGACTCCACTCAATTTTAAACACTCCATTTACGCACAACCTTCTGGCTCCACAATATATTATTCCCTGCTACATTCACGAGTCGCATAAATATGAGCATTGAAATTCTACCGCCCTTTGAACTCGTTCCATCCCCATATCCTGTTTATTTATTTTCCTTCACCTTCCCCCATCTTATTTTTCATCGCATTCTTCGCTTCGAGTCTGTTCCATCATCGCCACAATGCCAATTAAACTGCTCTCTCCGAACAGCTGCAGTGATCCAGAGGAAATTCACCAATACAACAAGAACTTCCGTTTGGGACCCGAGCGAATTCAGGTACTCCCTCACGGGTCTGAATGTCCATTGCTCATTATTCATAGGAGACGAACATTCCCTGTCAATTTCCGCCACGGCTCTTTTTCCCAGAGGCAGCGGTTCGCGCACGCATCACTCGTCCAGGGAGAGTTGTTGTGCCACGGATCTCGGTGCTGTCCAGCCCGTTATCCGCCCTCTGCGGATCGCTGGCCGCCGTCGAAGACTCCGACACGTCTTCCACAGACTCGGATAGGTCTGACATCGTGGTAACGGCTTCTTCTAACTCCGTCCGTGCGGTAGTGGTCGACTCCCCTCTCCAATTCGGTTCCATTGCGCCGGAGGACGTTCCATTCACATTTACGTCGCCTAGCCCCCTCTCCACGCCTCCGTCATCCCCGGATCACGCTACTTCGGTCCCTGCGGTGCCACCGTCGTCGCCCGAGCTCAATGCGAGCACCGGTGCGCTTATTCCGACGTTTGATATCACCGACGCGTGGAAGGCTCTCGAAGCGGTCTTACATGTGTTATAAATTTATTCCGGGTTTATGGACACGCTAACACGACGAGTCCAGAGGACCCGACGATTAAACTTCTCTATCGTCTTCTCCTTGGTCCCGGCCTCATTCTTCGCATGCCTACGTGGGACGACATCGTCTGTGAGAAGGTTTACGAGCACGACGTGTGGTGCATACGCCAGACCTTTCTCCAGCACATATTCGACAGCCTCGACAAGCTTGTAGTCGCCGTTCACTGTGCAGGTAACGATCACAACCCCTATCGGGATGGCCCTGTTCCTCGGTCGCTGCCGAGCAAGGCTCTCAAGGAACTTCGGACGACAATCCCTGGCATCTCGCTGTTCCGGAATTACGTTGCGCGTGATGTGGACGAGATCGCGTTTGCATCACCAGCCGCCGCGAAGGACTACATATCCCTTGCGCAGGAAGTCTATGTTCACTTTCTTCATTGGACAGCTAACTGCTTTCGAAGCTCTCTCGAGCATGGTTACACCTCAGAGTGGAATTTGGGTGCAGCGATTGGCATGTCGCGTACCGAAGTCCTCCGTCGGATCACTCCCAACATCACGTATGGCAGCCATTCATCATTGAAGCGCTTGATGAGCCATGACATCCACGCTAACGAGATGGACTTCGGTATTTCGACCCATATACTCTAAGCCGATGACTTATCTGAGTTGCAGCCTGCGCGAATCTCATCTCTCTGCACGCCCAGCGCCTTCTCATCTCCGAACGCGAGGATGATGTGTATCTCACCATCTGGCCCTTGCCAGAACGGTCGTACTACGCCTTCAACGAGGAACCAGGTGATGAATTCATGAGAACTTACCTGGAGGAGATGGGTTTGACACTCGAAGATCTCGACACCGCGGTGATGAGCAAGGAACAAACTAACGTTGCCTGGAATGACATTTACTAAAATAGCTACATTTACCTTTGATCGGCGACGCGAACATTGAGTTGTTATGTAGTACGCCATTTAGCTACTGTACTTTTTACCTACGGGTTTGTAACACCACCTGAAAATTGTTTCGGAGTGTACTTCGGCTGGGGGGGCTATGTTATGGAAATAATAGGTATCAATTAGCCTTAGTCCACTCGAATGTGACTCAGTTATTGAGTTGGCACTCGGCCTTACCTCGGCCACGTGATCATTCACGGACGCGCTCCGAGTCAAACGCGTCGACTCATATAGCACGAGTCATGACCATCTCTGACTCACTCTGACTCACTAAATTACTAGTATATAAGGAGGAGTGTTCCCCTCATGTGGACACATCATATTTCTCTTTCAATCTACTACAGTTGACCCTGTATTTTGCGTGAACCTAAGTGAAGCCCTGAGCTCATTAAGGACTTACCGCCGACTATTTTTGGTGTAACGCTATAAGCTTGCGCCAAGATTAGTACAGCGATCCTAAGAATACGGAGACGTTTCCCGTATTCGCGTCTAACGAAGATATATTCTCGTTGGTCGGTCGCTTAAGGTAGAATTGCGTTGGAAACAGATAGTTGTTTTACGTAGGGATTTGAACATTCTAATTACTGATCTATTGCCAAAAGCAATACCAATCTCTCAAACGTGTGCTAGGTACATCTAAGCTCACGCTCAGCATTCCGTGCACCCGGTTTCGCTAACATCCTCGTCAAACTTAACACTGACTCTCCTCCCCAGACCCCCTCCCCGTCCCACCGCCCGCGCCCACGCGCAGCTCCCTCCATGGTTCCTCGGCCGCCGTCCAACGCCCTCGGCCACTCCAGCTTGCGCTCGACCTCCTCGGACCATTCGCAGATGTTCTCGGAGCACTCGTTGGGCGGGAGGAGCGGGAAGAAGGACGGGAAGGGGTGGGGCGACAGACCGGTACTGCTGCTGCTGGGCATCCGGCTGGGGCTGGATGGGGGTGAATCCGGTGTATCATGAGACTATCAAAGTGCGTCTCATTCGTCTTTTTGATTCGTTTTGTGCTCTGCCCTCCACATCGTCGTCTTCGTGTCCCTTCATCATCGCTCTTCCGCGTTCCTCCTGTGCTGCCCTTTGTCCATCCTCGCCCTACATCCGCTACTCCAAGCTCTTCATCCCTCCTGCGCTGCGTCGCGCTAACCCTCCATTTCCTTGCTTGATCCTTCTCGCCATCGCGTACCGTACTAACGCCGCCCCACAGCTACTCTACACCTCCCCGCAGTCGGTCGGCATCGCGGGTTTCGCGCCCCTCGTCCTACTACTTCGTCGGCGCGCACGGCGGGGGCCTTTTCTACCTCGATCCACACAACTCGCGCGCCGCGGTACCGCTGCGCCCGTTCGTGCCCAGCCCGCATTCACACGCGCCCCGTCAGCACCCGCACGCCCACGCCGCCCAATTCCCAAGTCCAGACGCACGCCGCGCCCGAGCGCGAGACATACCCTCGCGGGGGGTCGGTCAGCCTCGAGCACGGTTATGCGCGCGGAGGGTCGCTGGGCTGCGGGATCGCTGAGCCCCGAGTATGGGTATCCACGCGAGCATGCTCCGGGGTGGGGGCAGACGCCCGTGACGGAGGACGAGCTGCTGTGGGGGCCTGCGGACGACGGCGCGCACACAACGTACAGACGCTCACGAGCTCACGAGCTCGACGCGGCCGCCGGCGGGTGGCGCGCTCACACCCGCAGAGGCGCGCTTTGCGGCGGAGCTGCACACGTTCCATGCAAGCGCAAGATGCCGCTTACGGAGCACGGGCGCATCTGCACCCGCTGCGTACGGAGACGACGACGACTGCGTCGACGCGGGCGGCGCGATCGAGATCGAGATCGAGGACGACTGGGTCGCCTGCCGCCCGCGCCCAGCATCAAAATGTCGTTGTTCACGGGCAAGACCAAGTCGAAGACGCACAGCAAGAAGGCGGTTCCGGTGCCCAGCGTGCACTACCGCTTCCCCGTCTCCATCGAAGACGGCGCTGCCCCCACACCGTCGCCGCAGCTGCAGCTGGAGCGGGAGCGGGAGCGCCAGCGGAACGTGACGGTTTCGCCGTGCTCGGGCGGGGGGAGCGGGAGCGCGCGGGATGGCGGACGGACGCAGAGCGGGGGCGTCCGCGGGGTGCTCACAGAGGATTGAGCAGCGCGCGCCCCTAGGTCCTTTTGGATTCGACCTTATCTTCTTTTTCTTTTTCTTGCCACTATGCGGTAGCCTCTTTTTTGCTCTCTTTATCTTCCTATCCTCGGGCCCCTACCTAACCTTCCCTTCGCGCGCCATCTCTCTCCTTCGCTACCTCCTTTCTTCTCTCCTTCATTTATGTTCCTCGCTTCCTGTCGCACGTATATGTTGTTTGAACTATTACTGTATCTCCCTCCATCCGCATGCTGCAATTGACCTGATAATCAATGTTTCGCTGATGAGCAGGCGCTTCATCAAGACCGTGGGAACCCACGGGCGATGCCTAAATATTCAAGCGGAGATTGAAGTATATTCCTTGCCACCACCTCCTATACTCGCATTCTCACCACATCCTCACCATGGGCGGAAACCTTTGGGTAGTTGCGCCAGAAGATATTGACTCTGAGGTTGACTGGGATAAAGTTGTCTCGGTATATTACCGCTACAGCGGCTTCACGGACTTCAAAGTCATCCTCCTCGTCGCCACGATCCAATTCTTGACCACGCTCTCGGCAAAGCAGATTTCCAAGGCCATGCTCGTGGAGGAGGGCGTTGCCACTGCGGAGGCGGTGGATGCGGAGGACGAGGCTATAGTCATCGTGAACTACCGGGCCAGGATCGACGCCGCTATTTCTATCCTGCGCAGCTGGGTAAGTGAACCCCGTTCGCTCTTCTCTCCGCCTTGACGAATCCAACTCGCGTTAAACGTCTAGACACGCGTCCCAGGCTCTGATGCAGGCCGCGCATCCAAAGTACCTCACGTCAACCTTCCCGGCCCCGGCTCCCCCTTGAACGCCCTTCCCGCCATTCAAAAGATGCGGAACATGATTGAGATGCAGAAGATGATGGCAGAAATAATGGACGAGATCCCACTGGCATTCGACAAGATCGAGACATACACCACGCCGCCGCACCCGCTCGTTGAGCTCAACCTCGGCGGGATCCACACATTTTTGAAGTTCCCCGATGCGAACAGTAAAATGCCGTATGCGCAGGCGAAAGAGGTGGAGCGGATGATGCGCGCGGTGAAGCCGTACTGTGTGTTTGGCGAGAACTGGGTTTTCGACGAGGGCGAGCCGCATTTCATCGATGAGGTGATCGCAGTGTTCGAAGCCGCACAGCCTGGAGGACTGGTTTGCAATTGAGCATAATTCTATCGAGTACGTCTTTCGTCTTCCATCAGCAACGACTCGACCCAACCTTTTCCAGGTCTACTGTGTTTCAAAATTGTCTGCTGCTCCATGTCAAGTGTGACAGTGTAATACATACAGCGTAGACCAGTAACTTTTCTGTATCTGATGAGTCGTGTATATCGATAACTTGTCTCAGATACAAGCTGGATTCGAGCCTAATTCTTCTCTATTGCATTGTACAGTCGTCTACCTACATCCAGTCAACAAGCAGGTTTTCCGGCCAACGCCACCAGTACAGGGCATGTTAAACAATTATCGCGTATACAACAAACGAGGCCGCACGAATCAAACCATGCTTATAGTCGTGGGATCGACGAAAGTTCATAACGTTTTATTTTGAGTTATCCAGTACGAAATGATTTTTTGTCGGTACAGGAACGGCCCAGATATTACGTCGACATCCCTCAGGGAAAAGGATGAACACGCCAGCGCTAGGATTCACCTCCATGCTCGCCTTGGAGTTGGCTAAGGTCAATCTGCTCCAAAAATTAGGCACTCTTGCTCGAGGCATGTCACGAAATACGCACGATCGATCCATTAGCGGTCCAGTACAGATCATCGTCCAGTACTTTCACCTGGGCAAATTGGCACGACCTTCCATGATACAACACGCGGGAGAGTGATGCTCACAGTGAACATTCCCCCACCCACGGGATCAATCGTCCACTCTGCCGGAAACGTTTGGTTCTTGGAAATGACGAGTGGGGCCTGGAGGTTTCACAGTCATTTAATGATGATAGCCGTGTGCCAACATATCGACGAGAATACCATACCTTAGGGTTCTGACCGTCGTAAATAATGGGTGTACCCGAAAGTTTGCTCACGATGTGGTACACGGCCCCGCTGACAGCCTCAAGCTTCCACTGATTATGTCAGTCGATGATATGCGATGCGCTGTCAGTGCAAACCAACTCACCTCGCCTGCTGGCACGTGTGTATCCACCGGTTGCCTCGACGAGTGCGGCCTCGATGATGAGAACGCCACGGCAAGGAAGAGGATCCGCAACGAAGAGCCCGAGCGCACCGATGGCATAGGATTTGAGGAGACCTCACAAATTCGGCTCCCGGCCGAGCTTTTCAGCGAGGTCTAGCAGCAATTTGTTGCTGGCGATCGTTGAGCATATGAGCTTGTGCTTTGGCCTGAAACATCGCCAGTTCAATGGGATCACCGGAACCGAGGAATGAACGGCGTACCAATCCACGCGCTGACAAGCACGATTGCAGTACACCGCGATTTTACACTGACATAGTCAATATTAGATGTAAGGTTATTAAAATGAAGATACACTGAAACGCACGCCTGAGCAGGTTGCTACGTCCTCACGGATCTTCAGGGTGGCACACGCACCGCAAGCCATCTGCTTCAATGCTGCCGCTGGCGATGCTCGCTCGATTGATCGAATTGGCGCAGAGATCTGGGCATGAGGTGTGCTAGCGGCCGTTAAGGCAGATCCATGGGTGGCTGGGGCATCCGCCCGGAGGATATCCGCCGGAGAGAACGTTTCTTTGCTGACAGTGCTATTGTATATTTGGATGGTCTCGACGAACAAGAATCTTGCCTCAGCGTTTACCGGGGATTTTGCCAGGATACTGGATAGGTCTAGCAGGCAGTGGGCGAATAGCCCTAATCCTTTGACAGCCATAGCGCGGCGGTACCGCGCTTTTATGGATCGAGGATCCCGCAAGAGTGTGTTCTGGGTGGCTGAGCGCGCCGAGTCGGGAACATGCCAGGGATGACAAAGCGAGGGACTCACTTTTCAAGTTTGAGATACGTCATGGCGAGATTGCTCCAGTATACCGCAGATGCATTGTTGTCCGCATGGAGAGCGGCTGCGTACATCATGGCCGTTTTCTCGTACTCGCCGTTCCGGAACAGTGCCCCTGCCTGTGTGCCTGATTAAAACAAACAGACGCTGGGGGAGACCGGGAACCTGCTTGGGAATTGAGCTCCTTTGCGAGATCAGACATGAGGGAAGAAAAGAGATTGCGAGTGGCGTTTCGAAATTCTTTGATCGCCGAAATCGACGATCACCGGCTCGCGGGCTTTACACGTTTCCAGAGCGCCTCGAAATTTCATAGCCCATCTGTGTACTTCAGGCGAACTCAAAATACACCCGGATCAAGGTGTGACACCAGGCTTGGGTTGCTCCCTTTCCTCTCCAACTCTCGTCCCTAGAGTATTCCAGCTCAAAATTTAAATCTCGATGCTGTCCTAAACTCAACCTAAACTTCATTGGAGAACCACCCCCGGGGGCTTGGAAACTATTGAAGGGGAGTCTATTCCGCATCTTCCTAGCCCTCAAAATCCACTATGTAACCACAACTGACCCCCCATTCCAGCCTATTCAAAATCGGCACTTTTTGCAGGCTATACGTGTATTTCGTGTTTGATGGCTGATCTCAAAGGCCAAAAACGATTGCTGCCCCGTTGTCTGTGACTTTACCTTTTTTTTTCGGCGCCCAGAGGGTTTCTCGAGCCTTCCTGTCCTTAAATGCACTGTTTTTCTGTTTCTATTAGCAATTTGTTCGAGATCTTCCTTCTTTTCAAGACCAACCGCACACTCGGTCACATCCGTCAAGCCACAAACACGCCGTTCCTTATCCACGGCGACGAGTTCGCATGGAGCAGAGTGCGTACCCTTAACTCGCGTCCGGCAAAAGGTATATACTATAATGACCCATAGATTGAGCTCACCGAGAAACTCATTTGACAAGATTGCTGCGCACGGCGATTAAAGGTCAGCGTTATATTTCCTAGTACCATCAAATTCCTCAAACCTCCGTCTGCAGCGCGCCGCCACCACCATGGTCACATTTCTAATTATCAATACGGCTCAGTTGGCGGCGCTGGGCGAAGGCTATATGAACAGGACTATGTCGGAAGGGGACCAAAACTCGGCCCAATTCGAAGCTTTCATTGGGCTACTTGGCAGCATCTGCGCAGTGTCTGCACGTCAGTTTACTTGCCAAAAAATTGCCATCCCATGTTCCATGATCATTGCTACACCAATCATTGAATTATCTATCGATTCTACGCTAGAATTGATCCCAGCAGACTTAACGCTCTCCAGGAATACTTAGTCGTACTCACCACCTTGGTTGCTCTACGTACTTGTGAAATATGGGTAGATGATTTTCCAACGAATAAATTTGAAATAGGGTGTTTCATATATCCTATTTCGAGCCCAACTTGGGACCCAACTTCGTGCCCAACTTCGCGTGAAGTTGGAACATGAAATAGTTCAGAACTCGAAGTTGGATGTCAAATCGTGCTCCGGACCATGATCTGACATCCAACTTGAACCCCAACTTCATGTTCCAACTTCACCCGCTCGATTTCGCCCACCCATTGCGCATTCCGGGGCCAAATTCTGATAAATGATGTCCCAAGTTGGAGCCAAGTTGGGGTCGAAATCGGGTCTGAAGTTGGACACGAAATAGGATATTTGAAACACCCTAATGCTGCGACAAACGGTTAAACCTTTATCTATGCGGCGTCTGAAAATCCAATAAAATTGTGCCAGTCTCTTCCCAGTTGTATCAATAGCTCGTCTTGTTGGTCAGTTGCATGAGTCCTTTGAAGTCGATTATCCGGTGGTGACTCGAGACTGCTGATCAAGAGGGGGCCCGCGGATTGTGAGTAAGCTTTGGAAGGAAACGGCGCTGCAAGACTGTTGCTAGCTATATGTGCGGTTCATTTAGGTACCCAAACAAATTGAAGTGTGCACCCCGCTTAGCTTGAGGTGCATCTCAATAGGGTTTGGCATTTGGAACATATCTTTCGCTTGCAGCATGTTGATACGGCCATTGCTTCCCTCTCGAAGAAATAAACCGCACACTATATACGACGGGTGAGGGCGTCGTATATGAAATTTAACTAGGAACCGCTGACCAGATTCAATTGTAGAATGAATTGACTTCGACGTGCACGGATAATGGACTAGGACGAAGCAGCATGCCGCTCCACAAATTCGACCAGCTCCCCTGCGACCTCCTCAATTAAATCCCGCCGCACCAGCGCGTCGCGCCACGCCCGCACCCGCGGCGACCAGAAGAGCCTCTCCTCTCCGTCAGCGCCCTCCTCCTGCGCTGCATACCACACCCCCGCCAGCCCCCCATACACCGCCGCGACCGTATCCGCGTCATCGCCCATATTCGCGGTGAGCAGCGCGCCCGCCTCGAACGTGCGCGTGGCGAGGAACGCGTAGAGCGCCGCCGCGAGCGTGTGAACGACGTAGCCCGACGAGGGGAGCGCAGCGGCGGAGGGGAGGAGGGCGAGTGTGCGTGCTGCGAGCGCTTCTGCGTCTCCAGCTAAAGGAGTGGCTGCGAGCACCTCCGTGTGTGCGGCAGCGCGCAGTCGCATGAGGGGCGCAGTATAGTGCGCCTCTATCGCCGCCGGGTCGACGACGCCCGCAGGAAGGGGCACGTCGGCTGCGAACGCCACCCGCAGCGCGTCCGCATCCGCGGGCCAGGGATACGCCGCGAAGTGGTGTAGCACATCGAGCTTCGATATCTGCTGCTCCCTCTTCGCCTCCTCCTGCGCATCTGCGCTGCGCACCAGTCTCGCGATACACTCCGTCTACGCAGCACACGCCGCCTCGCACACCGCATTCGGGCGCGTCGTCGCGCTCGACCTCCGCGCATACGCCGCTGCCCCCGCCGGGTCGCGGGAGTACGCCAACCCCACAGGCAGCACGCGCATGAGAGAGCCGTTCCCGCCGAAGCCGTCCCCGCGCAGATCGCGCGCAATGCGTGCGAGCGCGCTCTTTGCTGTTGTGCGGCGTTTCTCCCCCTCTTTCTCCTTCGCTGCTGGCAATAGCCGCCGTGTCTCGGCTGGGGATAACGCTCTGGAAGCTTTGAGAGCGTCTTTGTAGATCTTGAGCGCGCGGCGGATGGTGCTGCCGATGTCGACGCAGCGCCCGATGGCGCTGAGGACGCCGTCTTGGTACCAGCGTAAGTACGCTTCGAGCTGGTCGGCTTCGTCGAAGCCCCCTCTTGTTCCGTCTGCCTGTTGTGAGGACGACCCGCGCGCGGACCCGCTGTACGTTCCCAACGACCGCGCAAGCGCCAGCATCATACTCGTATCGTCCATCCACACGCCCGCCCCAAGTGAAAAGTTCCCGTTTGGCTTCATAAGTGAGATGAAGGAGAAGGAGAACCGCGGTTTGAACTCAGCGGGTGCACCGAGCGCATCGCAGAGCGCAGTCGCCAGGAAGGCGAGGCGGATCTTGGTGGACGCAGGGGCGGGGACGAGGTGTTGGGTGTGCAGCGGTGCGGAGGTTGGGGAAGCCATCGTGCGGAGTAAAGGACGAAGGCAGAGACGCAGGTCATATACTATATATGGATCGCGATCGATAGGCACAGCACAGCACAGCATACGCACTGCTAGGACGCGTGAAAACGCGATGTAGTGGCCGTGCACTCCCCTGACGAGCCAGGGCGGAGAGGAAGGATGAGCAAGGTATACGTATCAGGGCTATAAGGAAGAACGTACGGACAGGATCGTTATACAACTGCTCCCGCGCGATATCGGCGGAATCTGAAAGAGCAAGAAGAAAAGTCGGCCTACGTCGAAAACGGGACCGATGGAAGGAGTGGCTTACGATGGGTGAGTTGCACCGCAGACACCGGTAGCATAACCCTGGAGACGATGGTGGGACAGGCTACTTCACGCTCGGGGACGCATAGGCGGCATGTGCACGACGGAGGCGTACCATGGACACCTAGTCCCTATCCACTTGACGCCGAGCCGCCTGGCAGACGAAAGCTGCACAACGATGGTGAGCGGCAAAATCATACATTGCTTGGGCCTATGGACGTACAGAATGAGTTTATGTATTGACTAATCCTCCTAGGCCTCAAGATATCCACGGGGCGCGCCACCAACGCATCTAAGGGCAAGCAAACGTCAGCATCGAGTAAAATGCGAGGAAAGCAGAGGGAAAGGAGGAGGAGGAGGAGGGAAAATCAGGTATCGGTTTGTGTACGCCTCGCGCCCGAGAGCGCTTGTATTTTATGGATGATATAAACATCATGGTAGGATAGAAAGAAGGACGGGGAGGAGACGTACGCTAAGGGCCCCGGATTGAGGTGGGATCCAAGCTGTCCGGCAAGGACAGGCGGAGTGAAATATCTGCCAAAAAACGGAATCAATACGCATCCGGGCTGTGTATGGCAATCCGGCAGGCTCACCCTGTTCAACGAAAGGATGCATCTACTCAGCGCTGGCTTAGTAGCCCCAAAGCGATCGTCCCCTTCGACGACTCGTCATCCACTCCCCTACCGAAAAAAATCGTCAGCAGACGCCCGTACTCGTAACCAGACCAGAAGGGAAGGAGAATCAGTATAAATAGGATTATAAATGTACACATCGCGCCCCGTAGGACGCTCGTTACTAGTTTGACATGTATTTGTGTCATCACAGTGGATTGGGGAGATTCAGGAAGTCGAGGAGAGAACTCACTTGGGATGCAGAGGGGGGGAGGGCGCGGTGAGACTACCTCTGAGGAAGAATGCCGACTGGTGGCATGGTGAGTGCGGGTTGCGTGCTGTCAGGTAGATGACACGACTCAAAAGATCGAGGAAAGGACGAGGAGAGGGGGTAGGAAGGACGTCAAAGCGGACGGTGGAGTAGATACATGTATGTGAGAGATATCCGGGCAGGAAAAGGAGCTTACCAGCTTGCGCCAGGCTTGACGATCGATGATGGTCGAAGGTGGAGGCAGGACGGAAAAAAAATTGGCCTCATGGCACAGCCACATTATTTTAGCGAGCGGTTAAGGCGCTGGCCATTACACACAGACTGTCTCCTGCCGCAACTCTCGATAACTCTTTCGTTCTCGTATACTTATTATCTGGGGATAAGGGTAGCAACCCGTTACCTCTCGACTTGGCGTAAATATTTTTACAACATTGCTGTGTTCGATGGTGTTCGACCTTTACGGTCATTTAGCGCTACAGCATATGGGCGTCTACCCTTCCCACGAATGACACACGGCTGTATACTCTCTCTCTCTCTCCTTCCTCCATGCAGCCTTTGACTCGCCCTCCAACCCACTCCACAATACATTCCTGGTGGTCGGACAGCAACCCGGGCCTCACGGGCCCAAACATCAATCTCCACGCAGTGACCAAGCCGCTCCTGAGGCTGATGTATCATCGCCAAGCTCTGGGCTTCATTCGCAGAGATGGCGGCGCACAGCTCTCGAGCGAGGTGCTGGATATTTACTCAAGCTATCTTTCGTATGGATAACTGCTAATCTGTGTTAAATTATCCGATAGGTCGAAATATGTGGCCCCCAACACGAAGATAATGGTTGTTAAACATCTTTCGGAAAGAGCCCGAGTCGAAGGTGAAGCCCGCCTGATAATGGATTCACCGGTATATCTTCAAATTCCGGAGCTGCTTACTATGACGGCCGTTACTGGACAAAACCCCAGTGGAAGTGCATGGCCACGCGTTTCCGTGCACTCCCGATTCATTGCCCACTCACGTGGGGACCGGTGGGGTTGTGTGGGGTTGCGTGGGGTGTTGCGCTACATCTTTATCTCCAAATATTTGCTGTCGTAGCTCCACTCGTGGCCATTAGTGGATATTTTCTGCTTGCACTTGCGTATCTTCCGGATCGGGCAACAATAGGAAAAATATCCAGGAAAATATCCTGCCGGTATGGAGCCGAAATTCCCGGTGGCCATACCGTAGTAATATCTGACTAAAAACTTGGCCTCGCTATAGTAAAAAATTTGCAGCTGAGAAGAGCATCCGAGTTTCAACATAAAGAGTCCTGTAAAAGTTCAACAGTGCTCAACTTTCAACTTGAAGTTGAATTTCGATATTTCCTGCTTCAACAATAGTAATTGCCAAACTCCGACTTCAAGTCTTGACACGAGATGTGCAGCATAGGAGTCCAGGCATTGCTCTTGAGGCCAGAAGACAAGATGAACAAGGAAAGAGGGCTTTATACGCCTCGAGGAGCAGGATGTATCGTCTTGCAGATAAGTAGTGGGACATGATACTTAGGGGATGGCCGGGTAAAGGCAAAATCAGGTCAAAAACAATTGGACAGAGAGAGAGAAATAGGGGAATAGTGGGTATGAGTGTCCACGAGTGGGATTTTCACGAAAGCCCACTCACTTTCCGCTCGTGAAGACGAGTTTATCACGCGTGTGACTATGTGAAAGACAAGATCATTATATGGATGCAGCAGATCAAAATGCGTGGTCAACGCGTTGAGAGTGCGTGAAAACGCGCCGCCACGCGTCATCACGCATTGTCACCCGTCTGGACGCGTCACCACTCATGACCACGCATTTCCACTCCTCCGTCGTGTACTATGCTGCAACCAATGATGCGTGCGGCTGGAGATGTGCAAATGGCGACCTGCTCAAACGCATTCTGGGCCGCATCAAAGCTCGCACAGCACCATTAAAATTCTGTCACTTGAAACTCTTGGCGGCCTTCTCAGACTCTGGTGTACCCATGTTATTGGCAATATCCGCCGTAACTTTTGGCACGTTCAGTGCGCAGCCTTGGACTGTCATCTGAGCAGTCTGTTCGACATCTTCCGGTGGGTGGGCACGCGCGAATCCGCACGCTGTGCGAGCCATTGCAGTTACCTCAATAAGGTGACCGTCTTTCGCACTATTGGCCAGTTTCAAGTGACAGAATTTTAATGGTGCTGTGCGAGCTTTGATGCGGCCCAGAATGCGTTTGAGCAGGTCGCCATTTGCACATCTCCAGCCGCACGCATCATTGTTTGCAGCATAGTACACGACGGAGCGGATCACATATTCCGAGCGAGTCGAAATTTCCAGTGAATTGAATGTATCAGAATGCAGCTCTCGAGTGCTATCAGCCTGTAGCTATCCGGATTATCGTGCGGCTTCATCCTCTTCAGGATCCCAATGAGTGCCGACATGAACCAGATGTTGGGACCGTCGTTCTGGACCACACATTCGTTGCACAGGTGAGCCAAGTCATCATTAGGGATCTCCAGAAGCTCAACATAAGTGGCCTGGTCCTCCCCTGGTGAACTGTCGAGCGAATGTTTGCGTAGGTGGTCTTTAAGGCGGCCCATGTCATCCTCTGTCCATTTTTTCGAGAAGAATCCTTCCGGCGAGTTATCTTCGGTCTTCTCGGGCAATGATGCGCCCAGGATCCGATTAATTTTGTGCTGCGCAGAGTCGAATTGCGGAGGCAGGACCTCAGGTGGGTTTAGCCTCTTCTCGAAAACACCTTTCAGGTCATCCGCAGACACGGATACCGGACCTGGTTTGGGATCTGCCATTCTCTTGATCTCCTTCCAGAATATTGCTCTGGACGGCGCTTCCATGATTTTCTTGCGATTCACATCCCGCATGGCCGCAAGCTTGTCTCTGCCTCTATGTGGGACCGGGAACTCTGCGCGCACCGGTTTCTTGGCGGCCTTCTCAGACTCTGGTGTACCCATGTTATTGGCAATATCCGCCGTAACTTTTGGCACGTTCAGTGCGCAGCCTTGGACTGTCATCTGAGCAGTCTGTTCGACAGAGGATGAAGCCGCACGATAATCCGGATAGCTACAGGCTGATAGCACTCGAGAGCTGCATTCTGAAAGCGCTAACGATGCTGATCCATTGGAGAATACACGACTGGGCGGAAGCACGAGGCCTGATCCCACCATGGCAGAATGGATTTAGACCGGGTTATCGAACTAATAATAACCCGTTCATCCTTCGATGCGCCAAGGAGTGGGCCAGAGCTAACGGTCATACCCTGTACGTGGCTGCGGTCGACGCAAGCAACGCATTCCCCTCTACGGATCAACCGACCCTGTGGTTGAAATTATTCCGATTGGGAATGGGCGGTGCAATTTTCGACTGGCTCCGAATGCTATACCGGCGAATGGCGTACTATGCGAGGCATGGTGATGAAGAGTCTGCACAATTCAAAGCTTTTATTGGACTTCTCACTGGAGACCCTGCCTCACCCATCCTTTGGAACCTGTTCCTGGCTGATCTCGCTATGATGCCGGACATGCACGACGTATTTCTTGCTGCAGTCCGCATTTCCCTGCTTGCTCAGGCCGACGACATTCTCCTGCTCTCCCTGTCTGCTCGTGGTCTTATGATTAAGCTCGCTACCCTGGAGAAGTGGTGTGCTCGCAACTTCATCCTCATCAACTTGATCAAAACTATTATTTTGATCTGGGGGAAAGTCTTGCTCCCGCTCCCGGCTTTCACGCTTGGAACCACAGTTCTCAAGGTCAAAACAGAGGAGAAATATGTTGGTGTGCACTTCAGAACGGACACACAAAATATGTTGGCAGCTCACTATAAAGACAAGGCACGCACGGCACGCTATTGTGGACATCGTATAATGGCTGTTGAAGACATGACTGGCAGGCTGACGCCGAAAGAGCTTAAAGAGTTGTATATGGCTAGGGTGGATTGTCACCTCATCCATGGATGCGAAATTACCCCGGATAGCGAGGATGTGCACATCAAGCAACTTTGCAAGGTTCAAATCAGCTTTATTCGCCACATGTTGAATCTCCATCCCCGTTCCATGATTGCGCCGTTGTTCACGGAAACTGGCCTAAAGCCTCTCCGAGTTCGACGTCTCCTGATCGTCTTGAATCACCTTATTTATTTCCTAGGACTCCCTAAAGGTCACTATGCTCGTGCAGCTCTAGACAGTTCTCTTGAACTCTGTGCATTGGGCAAGACTTCCTGGGCCAAAGACTTAATTAAGGCTGCAACAAGATTGCCATTCCGCTGTCCTGCGCTAGTTCTGACAGATGCTACAACAACTGTAGACATTGTGAACTATGCCAAACTTGTGGATACGCTCATGCTCGAATGGCTACAGGATTCAATCGATTCATCAGACAAGCTGTACTTGCTACATGGACGGCTCGAACCTCAGAAGGACAAACCACCAATACGGGTTACTTCCACAATGCGGCATTACTTAACGATGGTAAATACTCAGACGCATCGCGAGGCCCTGACCTCCCTGCTGCTCTCGACCCATCAACTTGCCGTGGAAGTCCTACGCTATGTGGATCATGAACACCAACCGGTGCCTCGGTCAGATAGGCTCTGTAGATTCTGCAAAGAGATGGTAGAAACTCCGGAACATGCGCTAATTACCTGCAAGTCATCAGACGCACTGGTTGCACTGCGCTCCACATTCCTGGAAAAATTATTCTCTAACTCGCCAGATCTCCAACGCCGCATGGCAGAACTCTCTAACACAGAGTTCCTTAAAGCCGTGTTATACTCTCGACCCAATATCGTGCTATTGGCTAAGTTTGCTCATGATGTTCTTCAAGTTTTCTACAGCCTCCCTGTGTTTCGTTTGCGAAATGTCTGATTGGAGGTCGCTAATTCCCGTGCTAATTTACTTCTCTGTATTCCTTTTAGTTCTACCGCGGCGGGTCGAAAGATTGAGATCGTGAGCTCGGCTACGAGGGTGTGGAGGAGTCCAGGGACAATAGTATACAAAGTGCCTGTATACTTCGATATTTCCTGGGCCCCGGCGTTCCTAAGCGGGACCGGCCGTGTAATCCTACCTACCTACCTACCACTTGGGTTTTGTCCAGTAAGGCCTGGTATAGCTTACCTCACCGAATGTCAAAATCCAGGGGTACCTGATTGCAGATCTGGCGAGATACAACGAGACCAGCATACCCGCAATTCTGGCGGCAAATCTGTTGCAGAAGCTCATGTCTCTCCTAAGGTAAGGTTGTGTTCTTCATCGCCGAACATGGTTCTCATCTTGAATTAGCGATGTAGAGGTGGAGGTTGTTTCCAATGCGACCTACGCCCTGGCCAAATTGGCCTACTCGCCGGAGGGTGGCGCTGCCGTTATTGTTGCAAATACTGTGGAGCATCTTCCCGAGCTACGTGAATCTTCCGGTGCAGAAATTCGGCACCGGTGGTTGTAGGTTGGCTAGAGCCATGGGCATTAGACTAAATCTTACAACTATGGAGATATTCGGACGTGGTCCTGTAACTTGGTGGGAAATCTGGCAAGACACGAGACCAGCCTGCCCGCAATTTTGGCGGCAAGCCCATTCGACAAGCTTGTGTCCCTCCTGCGGCAAGTTCATTTTATTTATGTCTGAACCCCTTCTCATCTTGAATTAAGGATGAAAATGGCCACGTTGTTGACCATGCAACCTACGCCCTAGTTCAATCTGCCTACTGGTCGGATGGTGCCACTGCTGTCATTGCTGCAAAACCTCCAGAGCTTCTCCATGAACTGCTTGAATCGCCTCATGCTCGAATTCGGGAGTCGTGCTGCACCTTGGTTGGAAATCTGGTGATCCACGAGACAGGTGTACAGGCACTTCTGAAGACGAACACATTCGAGAAGATGGTGCTCCTCTTGCAGCAAGTTCCACATTTTGCTTTTTACGATGTGCCACACTAATTCCCTGTCAGTGATGTTGATGCGGATGTTGTTCACGAGGCGACCCACGCCCTATCCAACTTTGCCGACTGGCCGGATGGCACCGCTGCTGTTATTGCTGCAAACACTCTGGAGCATCTTCCTGAGCTCATTGACTCGCCGAACGCCGAGATCCGGAAGTGGTCCTGCTTTATGATTGGAAATCTTGCGACACATGAGACCAGCATGCCCGCAATTTTGGCGGCAAATCTGTTGCAGAAGCTCGTGTCTCTCCTAAGGTAAGTTTGTGTTATTCATCACTGAACATGGTTCTCATCTTCAATTAGCGACGTAAATGACGATGTTGTGTACGAGGCTACCTATGCCCTAGCCAAATTTGCTTCCTGGCCGGATGGTGCCGCTGCTGTCATTGCTGCAAATGCTCTAAAGCATCTCCCCGAATTGCTTGACTCGCCGGATTCCCAGATCCGAGAGTGGTCCTGCGATATGATTGGCAAGCTCGCCACACACGAGACAACCGTTCAGGTAATTTTGAAGACGAACATACTCAAGAAGATGGTGTCCCTCTTGCAGCAAGTTCCATATTTTGCTTTTTTACGATGCCACTAATTCCCTGTCAGTGATTTTGATGCGGATGTTGTTCTTCACGCGACGCGCGTGCTGGCAAAAATGTCGAGCTGGCCGGACGGTGCACAGGCCATTGTTGCCTTGAATATCACGGAACATCTTTCTGCACTACCCCATACAGATGTCCGGAAGTGGTCATATGCCCTAATTGCTAACCTCGAGAAGCACGAGCTCCTCAACATTGGCCTCGAGTCGGCGGACAATGTGGATTCAAGATAAAATATACAGTACATGGGAAAAGTATTACATACTCGACACAATGAGGAATGCGGATTTAAAAGATTTGGCCTGTGAAGTGAAGCATACATCGTCTCCCAGGATTTTAGTTAAAGTCTGTACGTATATATTCCGAGCACTTAAAACAATAGAACGAAGACATCGTATCCCAACTCATTTATCTACCGCTAAGTTCGCCACTCCCCTTTGCGCTGCCTTGGTGCTCGCTGTGGTATGACTGGTGTATGTATAAATGGACGAATTCGAAGACACGGAATGAAATGGGTCGACATACGAACAAGGAACACAAACAAGTGCAAAGGGAAAAAACTCTTCTTTAAATGCTTCTACTTCGGACGAGCGATAATGTGTCTTCAAAAAAGTCACAGGCGGCCAAAATGGGGTTTTTTTGGCAATTTGTCCACAGCGTTTTCCGCGATATGATTTCCAGCGCAATTTTCTGAGGTTGTGGAATATTTTTTTCTGACAGGATCCGCAGGTGCAATGTAGTAGCTATGCTGGAGTGGGTTCTATACCAATAGGATACCAGGGTGGGTGAGAAAATTAGGTGAAACGGATTTTCGTTCTGAGAGAAGGAATTTTTGCAATAAGGTTCAGATTCTCGGGCCGTAGACACTAGGACCCAACCAGCAGGAGATTGGACAGGTACAAGGCTTGGTCCTAAGCCACGGCGTCTGTGCTAGGATGGGGTGCTCTGAGAGTTCAACAGTGCGGCTCCAAGTTATACGACAAACAGACGCAGGCGAGAATTTTTTCAAGGACGATCATTGTCCAAGTCTGGAGAAGCGGATTCGATGGTATATTGCCTGATTGCGTGTTTTTGAATGGAAGAAAGCATTTCGGGGTCTTCGGGTGAGTGCGTGGCTCCAGATTATTCAGTCGAGGGTTGTGGAAGACGACAAGCAGGGTTCGGCCGAACCCGGTAAGTGGCGATGCCGACGCGCATCAGTAAACATCGGAAAGATCCGCTTTCCTGTTTCTCTTCGACACCCACTCGGACGGTGGCCTCGACGATCGTGAAAGCCTGTCGTCCGACGAAGAATGGACCTCTACATCCGATAAAGCTTCCCACTCCGCTCTCCCCTACTCTACCCCAGATGGCCGTTCTCAGGCCTCCTCCGTCGGTTGACGCGCCAAAGAAAAAGCTTACCGCCCTTTCTGGCGGACGTATTTGCATCATGACTAGGGAGTCTGTCCCTGAATTCAGCATCGATGCAGCCCATCTTATGATCCACCACCGGAGAATTGGTTTACCTTCCTTTCTGTTCTGTGTCCATTTCCCTAATCTTTTCCGAAATCCCAGCTAACCAAACTCGAGTTCTCGTGGGGCCTCCGATGGAAAAAGCTAGACATTGATTCAACGCGTAATATGCTGTATAGTGAGCGCATTTTCTGACTGTGGTTCCGCAGTCCATGAACTCCTCCAGCCAGAGTAGATTTGCACCGGTCGTTTGACAAGAACGGATGGCTCCTACTGTACTGCCGGAATCAGATAATCCTCAATTACATCAAGGATCGCAATGAACGGGCCTATAGACAGGCGCGCAGCCTTCCTTCTGCCCTTTCCGATATCTAAACGACTCTAGGTTTTGACACGAAAACAATTCGAATACCGCATAATTCCCCTCCAATTATTCCACGACAACATTGGCATGTTCCGAAAAATCCCACCAGTTTATTTGGACCCGTGCCTTCGCCACGGGGACGCCTGCACACAGTGGATACAGAGCTCGCCCGCACACGGCGGATACAGAGTCGGGGATTTCACCCGCACACGGCTAATTCCGAGCTCCTCACGTGAAAATTCACGTGAACTGTCACCTGACACTCACCTGACTTTCACATGACTCTCGGCTAGTTGTGTTTTGGATATAGGATCCTGACCCGTTACTGTGATGTTGGAAATATTGGTTTATGACAAGTTATGTTGGGGTCGCATTGATTTTGTTTTCTAGGACGGTTAAGAGGCGCTCAAATATTCAAGGTGATTTTTGCAAGTATCAATTTCTGGCTCCCAATGCAAGATGAGTCATCGTCCTCTGCGCTGGCCCTCCTAAATTCTCAAACATCTACCCCAGCGCCTCGTCTCATCGATATTGATCTCAGTGTGCTAGCTCGTGTCTCCCACGTGTTCACCCGCTTCTTCAGTTCTGCATTCCGTCGGACTGCTCGTCATTCCATCTTGTCGTTCAAGCACACCTCAACGAACGTCGATAACCCACGTCGGCTCCGCTATTCTTCGAATAATTTCAGGCCATTCATCAAAGAAACACTTTACACTAGACTTCCTCTTGGTAACCAGCGTTACTGCGAGCATGAACCTTGAAGGTACTTTCATGGCTCCTCGGCGCTCGGAGTCGGACTTGGACAGTTGGAATCGGGGGAGCCGCATCCCGTTCCGTTCTGCTTGCGGTGTCCATTCTCGCCGCGTTTCCACCCACACGCGGTGTTCATCCTCAATGCCGTGTTCATGTCCCAGGCGATGGTGATCCGCAACTTGGCGTCTATTCTTAACGTTCGTCCTCCATGCGTTGTCTAATTCTCAATGCAAACTGCGTTCGCTGTTAAAGTCGAAGCGCCCGGCCCACCATCGTTGTATGAAACAAGCAGCTGTCGCGCCCGTCGGAATACTGTCGCCGTTCAACACATAAAAAGCGCACGTCAGATAATTGGGAATAATTCTCCGGACGTCAGACTCACTATAATCCTCTCTCGATGTTCATCTAGTGTTGCCGCGGTCTGGTTCTGAACTGACGGCGAACCTGAACTGGACCTGAACCGGACCTATACATTTGCCGCTCTGTTTGTGGTACAAAATGAATGACTGTGTCCTGGCATAGCCACAAGTAGTGGCTATATATGTGGTTCATTTGGGTACCTAAATGAACTAGCCATATGTGTAGAAGGCATTTACCCAATCTTCACCCTACCCGGAATGTGACGAAAGCGGAACGGTGCGTGATTTTATCAAATTGGAAGTCTTGTGTAATGAAGCAAATTATCAGGAGCGCAGTATATGCGGCGTTCCAAAAAATGCACAAAGGTGGTTGGGCTCACAATGACATCGTGGATCCCATTGGCAAAGGCATCCGCAACCTCCTGTGGGATCATGCAGGACGCCCCGTGCTCATTGACCTCGTCACAGCAACATCTCATCGTTGCCATAAGCGGCGCGATGAGTTGAGACGCCTGAAGACTACGCTGCAACTGTCTAATTATGACATCGCAATTTGGGCAAGGTAGAGGTTTAGAACTGTACTTCGTTTTAATATTACTGTGTTAAATCTGAGAAGTCTAACTTCAAGGCAAAATGCTAGGCTACTCCACCTGGATTACAATCGAACTCACTTGGCTCGTGTGGAATTGATTTGTCGCTTTAATGTGAGAGTGCAGCGAATCCAGCGAAAACTGGCCACCGCGATGGTCCCGAGATCTTTCAAATTTAGGGATTGAAAGTAGCAGAACCGGATATGATCGCCCGTACCGAGCGTACGATTCAGTGGGCTAAAGGTTACCAGGAACTACTAGTGTGCTGCCCCGTTTCGAGGGTTATGGTGTTCAAAGTGCACTTTTAATATTCCGCTACATATTTCGCTATTTTTGTCATTTCCGCTACCTCTTTCATAAAATTCATGTTTTTCCGCTACTTATTGGACTTGAAAATGGACCAAAAGAGGGAGCGGAAAAACCTAGAATTTCCGCCGAAATCCCGCTACCTCTATTGTAGTTTTTCCGCTACTTTTACATAATTTTGTGATTCCGCTACTTTTGACAGTCGCGACCAAAATCCCGCTACTTTTCACTTTTCGGACTTGTGAAATTTTTGCAAAAAAAAAAAAAATTTACAACAAGTCCTAACTGTATACATAATTTTGTGATTCCGCTACTTTTGACAGTCGCGACCAAAATCCCACTACTTTTCACTTTTACAGTCGCGACCAAAATCCCGCTACTTTTCACTTTTCACAAGTCCGAAAAGTGAAAAGTAGCGGGATTTTGGTCGCGACTGTCAAAAGTAGCGGAATCACAAAATTATGTAAAAGTAGCGGAATTACAAACTACAATAGAGGTAGCGGGATTTCGGCGGAAATTCTAGGTTTTTCCGCTCCCTCTTTTGGTCCATTTTCAAGTCCAATAAGTAGCGGAAAAACATGAATTTTATGAAAGAGATAGCGAAAATGACAAAAATAGTGAAATATGTAGCGGAATATTAAAAGTGCACTTTGAACGCCATAGAGGGTCAAAGCCAGGGACATAGCCACCGTTTTGACCTCTAAATGGGGCGGCAAACTAGTAGGTCATATACCATCCTATAAGCACCAAATCTAGGGATTCTACATCACAGAACCTTGTGTTATGCAAGTGGCCCACTAACTAGTCCGGCCCACTAAGGGGTCTCAGATAATACTCCTTTTACATCTGTGGACTGATGAGCGATCTCGAAGGAACAAAATCTATCTAACCAAATACTTTATTAGGTCATCTTAAGTTTTGGGCGGTTCCATCCTATCTCAGACTTAAGATGCCATAAACTTAAGTCCTATATGCGCATGTCTTAAGTCTTCTGAATGTAACATCTTAAGTTTCACATTGGGCCTGCCCCCGCCATATATGTGGCTGCACACGCTTCCCTCACCGGAGAGCAGAACTTAAGTCCCGCCTCGAAACTGAAGTCGACGCACAACTCAAGTCCCCACGCGAACTTAAGACCTGAGTTCGAACTGAAGTCCCGTATTGAAACTGAAGTGGACGCACGACTCAAGTTCCGTCCGTGAGCTTAAGACCTGACACGAACTTAAGCTTGTATGAGTGTTAAAAAAAAATACATAGTGTACGACCGAACTAAAGTCCACGGCCCAACTGAAGTCGTCACCTGAAACTGAAGTTCGTTCCCTCTTCAGTTCCTCAGGTTCCCCGCGACTTAAGTGCTGTAACGACTTGAGTTGCATGTATCAAAAAGGCCAAAAGCATTTCGTACCTTGTTGCAGCGCGGCCCTTGGGTTTCACCGGACTTCTCTCCTGGTATTCGTACCTAAAATTCATTAGATTAGCAACATTGATCCCATACATCACGAAATCAAAGCTTACCGAGGTTTGGTCTTTGGGGCAGCAGCTGCAGCGGCCGCCTTCTGCTGACGTTCCAATTTAGCCTCCTATAGATTTAAATCAGACTTAGGGCCAAATGGGACGTGCGAACGAAAACTTGCCTCCACTGTCTTGCGCGCTCTCCCAGTAGTGCGCCGAGTCTTCGACTCCCCAGAATCGTCGGGGTCGAGCACATGATCCGCCTTGCGCTTAGTCCCACGCTTTTTTGGCACGGCGTCATTGATGACGTCATTATTTTCGAGGGCTGGAGGAGAAGCGGGAGGAGGAGAGCGAGGAGGCGGACTAGCTTCCCGCCGGGGACGAGAAGCGGGAGGAGGAGAGCGAGGAGGCGAACTAGCTTCCCGCGGGGGCGGAGAAGCGGGCGGAGGAGAGCGAGGAGGCGGACTAGCATCCCGCGGGGGCGGAGAAGCGGGCGGAGAAGAGCGAGCAGGAGGCGGAGACGCGGGTGGAGGAGAGCGAGCAGGAGGCGGAGAAGCGGGCGGAGAAGAGAGCGCAGGAGGCGGAGAAGCGGGCGGAGGAGAGCGAGGAGGCGGAGTAGCTTCCCGGCGAGGAGAAGTGGGAGGAGAAGCGGGGGGAGAGCGAGGAGGATGCACCTTGCGAAAGAAGCCCGACGTCCCGGCGCCCGCGACGGACGCTAACGTGGTAGCCAAGTCATACCACTCCGGGCGTGTCAGCTCCCGGAGCCCACTTTCTGCGAAGCTGACCGCAGCGTCGTAGTAGTCCTTGGGCGCGCTGGAGACTACCTCCCATGGTATATCTTCCGTCCCAAACGCAGCTTCTATTGTGCCCGTAAGGTCAATAACTCGAGTATTCTTGTGAAAGGGAAGTACGTACGATACGACGCCGCTAAGAAACTTGTCACCGTCTCCATTACGGCCCTTGGAGATAGGTCGTCCAGAGCCTCAGCCGTCAGAGGGAAGAGGTGATGTGCCTGCTGCGCAGATTCTTCAGCGGCGGCAACATACTCTGGGGAGCAGGTCAGAATACATTCTCGCCTCAGTTTTATATCTTACTTTTAAGCGGAATTTCTGCCCAGTCGTACATGGCATTGACATTATCTTTGACGAGTTGCGCGTACCGTTTCTCGAATGATTGGTCGACACGGATTGCCGCTGGCACGGCCTCGGCCCTGCGCGAATTGTAAGTAAGGATACGCGCAGTACTGAGGAAGAAGAGCGTACCACTCAAACTGCACTTGCTCGTCCTCGTCCAGCCAAGCCATGAGCATAGTCGCCACGAAAGGGCGGAACTTGCGGGTGGTGTGGAGGGTGTTAACCATCTGCTTGAAGCCGCTTGGCACTAGCTTTTGGCGTCTGAGAAGGTGTTAGTCGAAGAATGAATGATTCAGTACAGCTGACTTACTCCGCCCAGTCGACGTCCTCATCAGTCGCTGCCGCAGCTTCCCAGGAGCCTTGATCTTCTTGCGCCCAAAGCAGGGCCTCTGCTTTCCGAAACTTGCCACCGGCGTTGGAGTGGCCCGTTAAGGTTTTTGAATATGCCTGGATGTCGTCATGGCGATCGTCGCGGAATTTGTCGCGCCCGGTGTAGGCGGCAAGGCCCAGGAGCTTCGCCAACGCAGGGGCCTCTCGAATGGATTCCCCAGCGTCGGCGGCGTCGGCAGCGTCGGCAGTGTCGTCCTTATTGGCCTTGCGTTTTGTCTTCTCAGCCGTCCGCTTGTTGCTGATGACCTTCTGAATCGCCTATTTTGAGATGAAGTCAAAGACATATTCGACGACGGGGCAGGCAAAAAAAACTTACAATTCGCCACCCCGCCTTGCTGTATCCGCGCAGCAGAGCCGCGCGCCCATCCTCATCTTCCTCCTCGTCGCTCGCGTCCTCGTCGTTGTCCGCTGCCTTGGCGTTCTTAGTGTTTTTCTTGGTGGCTTGTTTCTGTTTCCAGGCGGCGATCTGCGCGGGCAGGCCAGCTTCTTCAGCCCGGTCCTCCGGTCGCGGCGTGTGCTGAAATGCCTTTGTATCGAATGCGTCCTGCTTCACTTTGTCGTAAAAAGTGGTAGCGACCTTTCCCTGCAGGCTGGGAAGATCGACCCCCCGCAGCCCGACATCGAGGATCCAGCTGCGCTGGTACTCGTTGAGTTTGGGCACAGCAGTCGCCTCGCCCTTCGTGGTGGCAATGAGCGCCAGCTCCGGGACGGGCATGACGTCGGGGACGTCCAGGACGTTGTAGGGCTTGAACATTCCCTTGGGTTGGGGTGTGTCGTTGGTCTTGCTTCGCATTATCGTGGTACGTGGTGGCGGGGCACGGGTGAGATGGCAAACTGGAGTGGTAAAAGGTGAGATGGCAGAAACCAAGACGCTAGGAAGGGACACTCACGGAGGCAGTCAAGAGCACACTAAAGCGCCAAGCGTCGTGCATTGTCGTTTGCTTGAAAAGGAAAGCAGGCCACTAAAGTGTCGTGCATTGTATGAAAACCGATCGAATCCACAATTCGCTTGAAATGGAAACCGATTTGAGTTGCACAAAACTCAAGCGGCACTGGAACTGGAGTGCCACCAGATTGGAATAATGGCTGAACTGAAGACTATATAAGCCGGTGTTGATAGCTCAAACTGAAGATCGCCGCATACCTTATATCCACCATGATATCCTCCCAAGAGACCCAACGCCTCTTCGGCCTGTTGAATCAACCTGACAAAAATACCAATGTCCGCCACCGTGCCCTCCTCCGAAAGGCGCTCGAGCTCTTCTCCGTCGCACAACTGGAGGCAATATTCGAGCGCCCGGTCAGACTACGCGTCGTGATGGGGTCAGCATACACCGCCAGTCAGCTGGGAAAAATCCAATCTCACTATGTGCGTACTCTCCCATTCTGTGTTCCACTGCCCATTGACACGCCCCCCAGCTCCGCAACGGTCGTCTTGTGTCCCAAGAAACCCCCGTTCCCGACGCCGAGGCACGACAAGCTCTGCGGATGTATCTTGACGCGTACGATACCTACTTCATGAAGCAGGGGAACACCTATCGTATTCGCGCCGAAGATGCCCTTGCCGTGATCCAGGCGGCAGAGCAGACATGGCACAATTGGATTGTGCCATATCTCGCTGGGCTAGGCAGAGCCGGCCGTCCCGCTTGGGCACTTCAGCCACTACCTGGGCTTGCCAGAGTACGCGTGACCGCTCCGCTGCCGCATCCCGCAACGCCTTTGCACAGGCGCCGTGCGCAGGTGGCTCTCCCGACACCTCCGTCGAGCTCTCCTATCCGTCCTCATTCCCCCGCTCCCCGCCGTCCTCGCTCCCCCGCTCCCCGCCAAGGCACCTCGCACTTGCACCCCATTGATCTCTCGAATGATGATGTGGTGCGCCCTCCCAAGAGGGGGAGGTTCTTGGGTTTGATCGACATCTCCGACGATGATGAGGTGGAGGTCCAGCGCCCCCGCAAGAAGCAGAAGCTGTGGCGCGTTATCGACTTGACGCTTTGATAAAAGCTCGTAGTATTTTTATGATAGCTGTGGCACGTTATCGACTTGACGCTTTGATAAAATGTCGTAGTATTTTTATGATATCCCTTCCTATAAAATCGTTAGTGCCAAAATACACACGCGCCAAGTTCACATACACGTCAATGGGCAATGAATCTATCCAGGTATACTTTTTACTATAGGCTTCTCGACTTGACGCTTGGATACAATATGGTAGTAAATTGTCTCCGTAACTATATAAAACCGTTACATAGTTAGCTTCGAGAGTCCGCGCACCCAGCAAGTTCACATACCCGTCGCAAAGGCCATGGGGCAATATATTTAGGTATAGACTTGACGTGCGTAGCGTAGACCATAGTCCAGTTTATAAAAGATCTTCATAGCTATAAAATATAGAATCGTTAGTCTCAAGAATACGCGCGCCCAGCAGGTTCACATACACCTTGCAAAGGCCATGGGTAATGTGAACCTCGGCAGGTTCGGTGGGTTCGTCGGTCGCATCCTCGGTCCTGTATCCGTGGGGCTCGAAATGTGATATTTAAAATCTGACTACGGAGTAATAACCATGAAAAAAGATGCGTGCAATATGAAAATACATTGCCCGTTTGACTATAGTGATAGTGCCCATTTGACCCGAGTACAGGTACCAAGAAGAAAAAAGTCAAAGATGTGTGCAAGTAAAAGGTATGTATCTACGGCGCCCGTTCGAGTATCCAGAGTTATATCTACAGTGCCCGTCTTAGTACGCCGCGGTATAGTATAGAATCCTGCCCGACATGAAGTCTAGGCGAGCAAGGCTGACATGAAGTCGAGCCGCTGGGTTGTCCTCGGTCCGGGGCGGCGAAGCTTGCGTCGAGGGTCGCTCTTGCTGCGAGTCGGACTGCGAGTCGGGCGGGCGCGGGCAAGCGGCGGTGAAGGAAGAGATGAGGAGAGTGAGAGGAGAGTGCGACGAGGGAAGAGTCACGCAGTAACATATAGTAACATATTCTGATGCAATCATTTCCATTTCGCTATCTCTTTCTACTCTCATCTGCCTCTCATCTCTTCGCTCTAACCCTTTTCATCGTTCCAACTCGACGCTCTACCTACGGGATCCAGACTACACGTCGGATCATTCCCTTGGATCCCAACTACACGTTGGATCCTTAGATCTCGACTTCACGTCAGGTCTCTCTCGCATCTCCTCCTCGCACAACGACAACAACCATGGCTGTGAACCTACTGCGGAACCGAAACTTGCACAGTCCCTTGGGATCCTTCGACGGCAAGGTCGCAGCTCTGGCCCAACTCGGCGCACAGGAATACTTCATTACCACGAACGCCGAATACGTACCCGCCTTACCCTCGCTCCAGCTCCCCCACGCACTTTTTCTCCGGGAAGACATGCGGTATGGGACGGACGATCCCATCCTGTGGCCTCAGCAGTGGACGGAGCGCTACTGTCACTTTCCAGTAATTGCCGAGAAGGGGACGCGCGCCGATCTTCAGGCGATGTGGTGGAACCCTTCGCCCGCGGATTTTGTCGTCGGGAGCGCGATTACGCGAGGGTTGGGCAGGCTCAGCCACGTCAGGATGTCCCGGTTGACCGCCCCCATTGACGAGCTCGTCACCCGGGTCGACACACTTCGTCGCGCATCACAAACTCCCATTGCTCCTCTTTTCGACCAACTTGTTCAGACAATTCACATTTGGTCCGAGCAGTTACGCACTCTACCGACCAAGTATAACAAGATGGTGTTTGCGATCACCTCGCTGCAACGCGCAGTCCTGGAACTCGACGCGCTGTACAACTACATAACAATCTATAAACCACGGATCGAGAATGCGCTCAGAACTTCATCCACCAGCCCCGATACTCCCAACAATACTCCCATCGCGGAATGCGTCGGGGCTTTCACAACAGATCCCGCACTCGCACAGCAACTGTGGGCGGCACGCGTGCCGTTTTGGTTCCTGCGACCGACATACGTCTTCGACGCGGAAAACATTTTGCAAGTCGTATCTTTGCTAGAGCCGGACTGGATCTCTGCACGCGCCGCCGGACCCGGTGGACCCGAGGTGATATATAGCGGGAACAGTACATTGGAGAAAATCGCGGCAATCCATCGCGAGGCGGTTCAGAAACCCTGGTACCACGATCCTTTCGAAACCGCCAGCGCGCTCGCCCCGCCTGCTGCAACTCAGCCAAGCTCCACCGTTCCTTCCGCCGTTCCTATTGCAAGCAGCTCTCATTCAGCCCAGCGGTCAAACGAGTCGCGTTATAAGCCATGTACGTACTCCAGTTGCGCGTCATCACAGCAGTGATTTCTGACTCGACTACAGATCCAGCCAAATCTTCAGCCCCGCGTACTGAAGCCAAATCTCGTTATCAGCAATGTATGTACCGCAGTTTCTTGTCATCACACCAACGACGTTCTGACTGGACTACAGTTCCATCGACATCGCGGACACCGTCGCCGTCCAAGGGCCCCGCCCAGATCGCGCGCGACAAATTCAGTGCTTTAATGATTCCAGAAATGCCACCATCCATTGCTGCCTGGGCCAGCACACTGGCACAGGTGGATCGCTCCGTCGCCCCTTTCACTTCTGATCCTGCCGATAGGCGATATGTCTTGCCAGAGCCCGCACTTCTGGTGAATAGCTCGCCCGAGCGACGCCGCAAGTTCCTCCACCACTGGAACCTCCTTGCGGACGGTTTCGTATACATGTTAAGCAGGCCCGAGCACACCCAACTGCTCAGCGCGCAGGAATGGAGAGACGTATTGGAGGGGCTGCTAACAGCGCGCGGGCACCCCGGGTCCAAAACCCACAAGCGCAGCGGGGCGCTCGAGGAGTGCATACGGCCGGCGTTGGAAGCCTCGAACATTGGAAGTATTGAGGGCTTGCCCGTACCGATTGAATCCCTGCCCCACTTCAGCGTCGAGCGGACGCGGGAGATTGTATGGCGAGTCGCGGAAATCAATTTCCGTTTCGAGTTCTGCGCGCTGGACAAACGGGCATCCGGGAAACATCGCGTCGAGGAGGTCAGGTTTTGTTTCGCAGGCCACATGTTGCTTGGGGTGCCCTTGGAGATGAGCAAGCGTGGTTGGGCGGCGGCGGCGGTGGACGAGCGCCATCGCTATGTACGGAGGACAGCAAAGCTGATGCAGGATTGGACGACTCTGTCCCGTCGTCCAAGCATCATCGCCCCACGTTCGCACTGGTCCCTTTCCGAGATGCAGGATCTGGAAAACGCTGTCTGTCGCTACTATACGCAATCGTTTTGGGAGTATTTTGGTCGCGCCGCCGTCGTCCCGCTGCGTCTGGACCATGAGCTGAATGACGAGGACAACCAGTTGTAAAATAAACATACTTATAAAATCATTACCCTCACGTACATCGCACTCGTTCACTGTAGGATATATAATGTAATATATATGATGACGCCAAATAAATTGACCTATTCCTCTCCGTCTCGTCCCTTAAGCTCTCGGTGTACGACAGACGTCTGGAGGTTCTTGCACGCATAAGCGCCCAATAAGCGCTGGTGCCTTGGCATTTCGAGACGTTACACGTTACTGCGTGACTTCACTTTCTCTCTCACGTCCATCTCCCTCCTCTCTTCCTTCACCGCCGCTCGCCCACGCCCGCCCGACTCGCAGCAAGTGCGACCCTCGACGCAACCACACCGGACCCATTCTCCCGAGGACAACCCAGCGGCTCGACTTCATGTCAGCCGTTTTTTGAGGCTCGACTTCATGTCAGCCTCGCTCGCCCAGACTTCATGTCGGGCGAGACCTCATGGGCACTATACATACAAACCACGGGCTTTGCTATACATACAAACCACAGGCTTTTTCATGCTCTCGCACTGCAACGGGCACTGTAGTCAAATGGGCCGCTGTACTTGACCATTTTGCTATTATTTAGTCAAACGGGCACTGTAGTCAAACGGGCACTATACATATTATATCTTTGAACCGGCGCTTTGTACTCCTGTGTATTCTCTTTTGTGGCTTGAGCTTTGGCCTTTGTTTTGTGTGGCTCAATCGAAATCAGGTGTCCGTTTTGTACGCACTGCTCCCTCCTGCCAAAAATTTACCCTGCAGCTTACCATCGTACTCCCTGTTCTTCTTTTCGCCAGGCAGGATGAAGCGCGTTTTGAAGAAAAATGAGAAGCCTCTGAATGCCAGCACGTCGCGATTGGCCACCATCGTGCCAACATACAAAATCACGTACCACACAAGTGAGGCTTTGCCACTGGCGTCCCGACGTACATACTGACCCTCATACAGATACTCCTCCAAAATCTGAAGAGCGCTACCTAAGAAACCCGCTGGGACGCCTGCCACCACCGAATATATTCGACGCCGAGTCTCCGCTCGCCACGGAAGACACAGCCATGGTCGACATACAAGCTCTACCGCTTCTTGACGCTGAAGAGCCTCCGGGGTCGGTTCCCTCGTACGAAACCACCCCGCCGTCCGACGAGAACACCATGAAGGCACGACAGGTGTGTCAAGTCTTCGTCGAATCTTTTTCAGAACTAATTAGGCACGCAGAACGTGGCTCACATGAACGAACTCAAAGAGCAGGAGGATGTATTCCTGCAAACCCTGCTGTCCCTCCACTACGACTCGCGTTTACTCACTCCCTGTGGTTGTGGCATCGACAAACACGTCCGGAAAGTGGCATGTCACGATTGCCTGCAGGCGGAGCTCTTGTGCCCGCAGTGCTGGATCAACAAGCACCGGACAATGCCTACGCATTGGGGCTTCGTATGGAATGCGCGGGAGCGATTCTTCGAGAAGCACGACTTTTCTCGTGTGATGAAGAACGCCGTGGTCGCGCTAGGGCACCATGGTCAACGGTGTCCTGAGGCGGATCCGGGGCGGACATTCACTTTAGTCGACGGCAATGGCATCCACGCCACCGCCATTTCCTTCTGCCGATGCAAGGGTCAGGACGGACAGCGTGGCGCGCCGGAATTTCAACAACTCGTGCAGGCGGGTATCTTCCCGGGGAGCGTCAAGGAGCCAAAGACGGGCTATACGCTGACCCTGCTTGAGTATTACCGACAACAGCGGAGCCAAGGGAAGGGTTCAGCGTACAACTTTGTCCATGTTCTGCAACGGATGGTAGATCCATTCTTTACAAACTCCGTTCCGGTGCGTTAAGCGATGAATCGGGTCCGGACGACAATACTGAAAGTTTACAGGACATTTACAATAACTTCTTGGCCATTACGCGATTCTATGAACGACTGGACATCGTTCTCCGGCGCGGGCATGCCCATAGGCTCGACGAAGCTCTCCCTGGCGAAGCCGACCGTCCGTACCCCAATCGCCCGAAAGGCTACCTGGGTCTTCAATGTGCGGCTTGTCCAGAAAGAGGCGTGAATATGCCCTTGCTAGTCCACGTTCCAAGATATCTTCGGTGAGTCAGGCGCTTCAGTGACACGCCGATACTAATTCAATACCAGGCACCTGATTTCACAACACTTGACGCTGGACGGAAACTACAAAGCCAATCTATTTTACAAACGTGATGACGGCAGCGACAAGGCCCTCACAGACGGGTCGATGTATTTTCCGAAACAAACGGAGTTCGAAAGAATAGCGAAGGAGTACGTAGTCCCGGATGATGACAAGGTATTTGTTTTAGTTAACACTAATACAGCTCACTGCTGACGACGAGTGCAAGGAAGTACCCTGTAAAGCACATATAGGGTCGATTCGCCACCAGGGACAAGTCAAGTACGGGAATACAGCTGTCAGCGGGGTCGTCGGCTGCGCCTGTGATCACACTGTCGCCGGGTCGTTTGTCGACATGCTCAAAGGTGAGGCGTAAGTGCTTCGCTCTTGTCGACGGTACTGTGAACTGATCGTCCTCAACAGGTTCGCATTGGGCACGTATGCGCAGCGCGAACACTTGAGGCACACAAACTCGCCGCCTCACGAACCAGCATCAGCCACACCAGGGGCTTTCAGCTACGACAGCTGGTGCTCATTTGCAGTCAACCTGGTTCCACGGGCGATCACCCTGTTCCCGGAGGAAACGTGGCTTCACACGCTGCTTTCGTTGGTGGAAGGCCAGATTCCGGCGGACCATATCAACGGACACGGGACAGATTGCCAAGCACTTTGGCAGGCGGTGTATTTTGCGTGCAGGTCGCATTTCCATGGAGAGACGGCGGAGATGCTTTGGGCCTTTTTGAATCCACTTGGTTCTTCCACACGCCAAATGACTGGAGGTGCGCGCCACGATATCATCAATTTTGTAATGGACGCCTGGAATACATGGAAGGTACTGCGTCAAGGTAAGGCTCAGTCGTCCGTGCAGCAGTAACGTCGCTGACTTGATTTTCTACAGCGGAACTTCTTGCAGCTGAACGGCTAGACGCACTTCGGCTGTTCGAGCTTCACATGGCTGTTGTTGAGGACCTCAGCAGACAGCATGCCACCGATGTAGCTGCGTGGTCGCGACTCTCGCGAACAACGACCACGTCTGCCAGCGGTAAACCAGAAAGTGTGTATCAGCACAAGGCGACGAAAGGTACGATCTTCCATTGACTTTTGATGTATTTGGAGCTCATTATGTTCAGTGCTTACCATCGAGAATGTGCTGGCGTCTTTGATCGCAGCAGAACGAGAGAAAATTACATGCGAAGTCGGGGATGAGGGGAGAACACTCCTGGCAGAGTGGATTCACGACGGGATGAGTATAGAGCGCCTACAGTGAGTATCGATCTCCACGCGTGCTGTACAATCCTGATGCGCCTCAATTAAGAATCCTTGTTATCGCGCTTTTGAAAAGCAACAAGGAGCATCCCTTGCAAGATACCTGGACGACCATCACTAAGCTCCGCGACTCCCTAAATCTGGATCTTAAGAAATTCAGGAAACGTCAGCAAACGATATACCCGCGTTTGACGCTCAGCGGCCTCGATGCAGACGAGCCGGAACTGACAGCGATCCAACTCCCGTCTTATCGCATGAAGCACAGACAGCGGAGTGCGACTGGCGACCAGGACTCGGAGCTGCGGGAGGCTGAGACCCAGTTGCGGTGTGGCGAGGCTAACAGCGGAATTCTCGCTGTCCGAGCTGCCTCGTTGGCGTTGTCCGCCGTCAAGAAAGCTCGGGAACTTGACTACCGGGGGCAGGCGGGCATCACACGGTCGCAGCGAAACCTTCAAAAGGCGGAGCTAATGAAGGATTTCGAGATCACAATGTACAACCGGACGCGCGCTGCGCTGGTCGATTTGGGCTACATGGAGAAGAACGCCGTCGACCCTTACCCACCGCTAAGTCGCCGGGACACGCGCAGAAAGGAAACCCACCTACATCGCGCGAAGGGAGACTCCCGATTATTCGATGGGACGGCATGGTACTTGCAGAGCGGGGTAACGATATCGCGTGCAGCCATGGGTTCGACCGTGTCGCCAACAAAGGGAGAGGATGAAGAAGACGACGAACCACAGTTGTTATTAGCAGGTACACAGACGCTGAAGCGTTCAGGTACGCAGCATCCAGCGAGATACTCTCTTACCCGCATTAACGCGCATGAATAGGTTTTACGAGGGTCCCAGCGCGCACCCAAACGTCTGAAGGACATCGCTCCAGACGAGGTGATCATAGAGGGGTCATCTTCGTCTGAGGCCGAGTACAGCGACGTGGACTTGTCACCGTCTAAGGGGCGGGCGAAGCTGGGTGGGAAGAAGAAGAAACAGAAGGCTAAGAAGTCAGACGGCTGGATATGGCTGGACAGCATGACGAGGGGACAATCGCTGGGTAGCGACGCTAAATTGGCGGAGTACAAGAAGGAAAGTGAGTGGCATTGTATGATAATTTAGTGTCGGCTGTATGCTGACACCGCTAGGTGACCGAGTGCAGTGGTTCCGCGCGGAAGCGGAGATGTACCGCTGGTTGGAGCAGTACGAACGCAAGCACGCGGAGATGATGCGCGTCATCGCGAGGTTCCGCCGTGATAGCGTCGTATGGGAGGGATGTGCAGATCGTGACGAGGAGCTGAAGGGCGGCGTCAATGGCGCAGTGACCTTCGCGCGCATGCAGGCCGCCATGTACAAGCGGCTAGAACACAATGCCAAGGTGGTGTTCAAGAACGCCGAGTCGGGCGCACATCATGATTGGGTTTCAGCGACAACCTTCGACGAGCTGGTCACCAAGATTGACGGGTGGCGCGACGTAGTCTTCAAGTGGATGGATGGGATGGTGCGTGGAAAACTTCTCAAACTAATATATTATTTATTGACTACGAATAGGGTATACACAGGGCGTACAAGGATTTCTGCGCGCCGCGGGAACTTAAGACGTGGGGGAACTTGAGTTCGGACGGTCTTAAGTTCGCGGACGGGACGGACTTGAGTCGTGCGGGGGCGGGCTTAACGTAGAACTTAAGATGTATTGGGACTCGAGATGTATTGGAACTCAAGTAGCAAATAGGATGCGGCGACTTGAGTTTCGACGCGGGACTTAAGTTCTGCACTGGGGTGAAGGAAGCCTGTGCTACCATACATGGCTGGGGCGGGCTGAACGCAGAACTTAAGATGCATTGGAACTCAAGTAGCAAATAGGATGGAACCGCCCAGATCTTAAGATCGGCTGCTTTTATTTCATATCTAACTTTCATGGATTGCTAGAGAGTTGCATGGAACCACTGGTATATCAACTTTCCTGCCTGAAAATGTTTATTCCCTGTGGAGATTGGGGGAAAAAAAGAATAAATAAGCACAGATGGGTATACTAGCTGAAGATGTACATCCATAAATACAAGGGGTCACTAGCAGGGAAAAATTGTTTGGAAAGTGAGTGAGTGGATCAGAAATCTCAAATATCAGGCACTATCTCTCCTCTGACATTCACACCAACCTTATCCTCCAGAATCTCAATCTTCTCTGCCTCGGCTGGGATGGAAAGCTGTAGCAATTGTTCAATCGGTCTGTGCAATGTTGTAAGAAGTGCCAGTGCTTTCTGATTTGCATCTTCAACAGCAGCGAGCTTGATGTCAATCAGAGTAACATCCTTGGCTTGCAATGACCGTTCAAACAATGGTCGGGCTGCTTTCCAGAATTCAGTGGCCATTGCCAAATCTCCTCTCTTGTTTGCCAGATCACCAAGACGTTGCATGCACTGTGCTCGGCTGTGATGGACATCCATATATGTGAATCCCTCCAACACCAAAGTAAACAGGTTGTGTGCTGTCTCTTCATCCTGGTCTAATATGTACACATCTCCAAGAAAGAGCAGTGCTTTGTGAAGTGCTAATTTTGTTTTTGACTTTTGTGCAGTGGCCAGGTATACCACCGGCCAGCTGTATTTCTGATATATCTCTGCACCATCCCATTGACTGACATCAGCAAGCCTCTCGAGGCAGTATGAGATAGCTTGACTACTCCTCCCCCACCCTACACGGAGACACTTCTGGAACAGAGTGTTTGCTGCTGAGGTGTTTTTCTCCCTGAGTTCCAAGTCTGCCAACATTATATCACAGTAGTTAATTCCAAAGGGAGAATTGAGATCTTTAAATATCAATCTTGCATTGTCCAGGTTTTGGTGCACTTCCTGTTCAGTTGCTCCAATAGTTATATCAATTTCTGCAATATTGAGCAGTGCATATGCATAGGAGTGATCATGTTGAGCACTAGTATTTTTCGCGATTTGCGTGTGGATGCTCCGGGCTTCAGTAAATTCAGATTTTTGAAGATGAACATCTGCTTGACTATCTATTATAGTGCGATCAGGGTCACTTCCAGACATGCCACAAAATCCCAGAAACTCTCGGGCTCTCTGGAAGTGGACAATGCTATCTGGAAAATTGCCAAAAGATGTCGAGCATATGCCAACAACCCATAATGCCCTTGCACCCTGATAGAAATCTCCACACAAATTAGCCAGATGTTGTCCATTATGAGCATAAGATTGAGCTATCCAGTAATCTCCAGCATCCAACTTGGCCCCGGCAATGCTGATCAACACACTACACTCCCTATTCATGTTTCCACATGACTTTGCCAAGGCAAGTGCTTTTTCAAGGAATATCATAGCCCTAGATGGATCAGATTTGTAACGGACAAAGTGCATTCCCACTGAATGGAGAGATTTACCTAATATTATTTTCGTCCAGTAAGATTAAATGGTTCACTATAGATCATCCAAACACTCACACTCAAAAACAGGATCATTTAAATGTTGAAGGTGAGACATGAGCTTGTCAATGAGAACTGCTGGGTCTTGAACAGGATATGTGGGATGGGAACATAAAACTTCCCTCAGGAAGTATGCCTCCAGGTGGGGATTCGGATGTTGGAGGAAGATAGATGTGATTGAATCCATCAAGTAAGTATGTCTGGACCTGGTGAGTCGACAGAAGGAGTTCAGAGATAATGTACAATGGATGGCATCTGCAAGATCTGGATACCCAGCATGTAATTGTTGCAGCAATATTTGGTGCAGATTTCCCATGTTCAAAGTTATTTGAGTGACAATGGCTGCCAGCGGTGCTCCATTATACTTCTGGTATAGACCTAGGATTGAATGGAAATATTTCCCAATACATTGGATGAGAATGTTGGAAGGCGGAAAAAACCGCTGGATATGTTCTCTGATAGGAACCAGAGATCGAAGTCGTTTCCTGTCATCTTGATATGCCAATGATGTAGCAAGCAATGCAGTCTTACACCGAAGGATATTTTGGATTGGAAGCTTGATTTGAACAAGTTCAGTGTCCGAAAGCCCATCTGGAAGAATTGAGAGCAGACTCAATAATTCCTTGCTACTAGAGGTAATCCTGGGACTTGAAAGGGAAAGGCTGATAGATGTGTCTAAATTTGACTTTCTGTCATGGCCTGCAGAAAGCAGAGAGGTTTTCTTGGTTTCCCAATGATTCAAGACATTTGAAAAACCCTCATAGTCCACCAGATGAGCAATAAGATCCACTGCTAGTGGCATGTTGTCTGTGAACTGGAGCAGTTGGTTCATTTCCTCGGCGGTGTGAGAATTGTCTGTGATATCCATAAAGATTTCGTGAGCAGCATCATCCGTTAATGGCTGCAGAGGCAGGAGAAATGGGTGAGTCCAGTGCACTTTGGCTGGCCTTTCTGCCCCTCGCATTGTGGTCTGTTGAACATGAGGTGAAAGAATTACAGACATAATAAAGACATACTATCAATGCGAGATGGGGAATGTCAGTGAGCAGGCAAAGAAATTCTTCGACCCCAGCTCGAGATTGGGTTGGTTCCCATGGGGTTTCCAAATTGTCCAAAACCAGGAGGCAGGATGGTTTCTTGGAAAAGTAGTTGACCACGGGTCTGGTCAGGTCATGTTGTCCCTCCAACCCGAGGTGTTGGCCGATCAATGCAGCCAGATCAATGCTGCTGGTTGTGGATTCAGCACTGACAAAATATCTATGCTCAAATTTGGTGCAAATATCCGGATGATGGAGGACTGCTCTGGCAAGGCTCGTTTTGCCCATACCACCTCCTCCCAGAATGGCTATCCTGGGTGAGTCCTGGCCAAGAATGTTGATTATGTACTCAAGTTCAGATTTCCGACCATGGAAGATCTTGGGTTTTGAAGGCAACATTGAGAATGAATTGGAGCTTGAAATAAAGTATGAACATCTGCACAGTAATTGGATACCAATCATACCTATTATGTGAGCCATTTCCACCATGATATATCTGTTAGCATAATCATTACAAACTCTTAAAATTCACCACCGCATAATTACCGAGGACGACCTGTCCGAAATTGTCCCATCCGAGAATGTTGATATTAATTCGAGCAGCTCCTTGTGCATGGTCTCCGTTTGTCTCTTCATCTCACTGATGCTGTTGAACATGACAACACCGGTTTCAATCTTCATCCATGAGTTCAATTCCTTGCAAAATTATGAATCAGCTCATACCTTGAATACCTCCATGGCGTGATCCAATCCATCCCGACAATTTTTGAGAAGCACATTCATCTCACTCTGTTGGAAGAAGTGCTTGATCTTATTCCCATCTTGTTGTGCGTTAACGAAGGTATATATTTTGTGAAGTGTCCTACATGGAAAAAGTATTATTAAATACCCCTATCAGTACTGCCAAACAAGTTTTACTCTTTGAATGTTCCAATGTGGTCCACAACTGATGGAGGTAGACACCCAACAGTGTCGGATCTTATATACATGTTGACAATTGCATACAGGACTTGATGGATGTCCTCCATGAGCCTGGCACATTCATCCTTGTTTCTCTTGACAGTCTGGGGCCAATAAGCTATTAGTATTAACACAAGGCGAAGACCAATTCAGTACCTGGATGGCGGAAATCAAAGATATAGTGGTGGTTGAAATGGGTTGAATAAATGGGGGCCCAAATCCATCGTGTAGCTCATTCAGAAGGGTTAGGGCAGGAGTCAAGCAGGCTATAATGTTTTTCAAGCGAATTTCGAGAATGCTGGGTTGGTGGGGCATTTTCGATGGGTGGGATCGAATTTGAAATGTACAGGCTATATCTTGTGCGATATTTTCCAGTGCCAGTAGTAACAGTCAGATTGACTGTCTGACTTGGTTATCAAAATTTCTGTACCTATGGAAATCAACATCATCTCGACTTCTGCCGTTAAATCAAAGATATGTATTCGCAAAACAGCTGCACATCTGTTACATGGACGAACTCACAGATGTGCGTAAGCCTGCAACTATGGGAAGTTAGTTCTAATTCCAGCTTGCCTATTTGGTAACACCTCGATATTCTTCCCGCTGGGACAGAATATTGACTGCCTGGTCACCGATGTCAGAATCGGCATTGGAAGACTCCTTGGATATCAAGGAATATCCATTTCGTTGAAAAGCCAGCACATAAATCCATTCCCAAATAAAACTTGGATGTTCGTAACCAACGTTTCTTGATACCGTAGGTCTTCGATCCCCTGTGATGAATGCGGTGTGATTGCAGATAGAAGTGTCAGCCTCGGGAGAACCCTCTGTTGCTGAGGTGATGCTCATGAAACGAGGTTGAGGAACATATAGAAAGATAGAAATTGCCGCCCTGCTGATGGTCGCGATGTCCTGAGTTGCAGAAGTGCTTTGAGTTGAGGCCGCATGTGGCAAGTGTAATCCTTACCCTGGAGATCTCCCTTTTTTTGGGATACAAAAACTACGCAGCATCCGCAGAGGCTCTCCCCCACCCAACCCAGCCGCGGTGTCGCACTTCTTGCAGCTGGCAGTCATTGATACAGGTTGCATGAAAGATCCTACGTCTGAAGGAAGGAAAGTCAAACAATGGAGATGGCGCCAAACCATACATACCCCAGGGGTCAAATCACCGAGCTGAATGTGAGTAGAATCAGAAGGTACTGAGGGAGCCCGTGTGCTCCACGACTTCCATGTATATTGAACGTTTAAGTCCAAGGTCAGGAGATGGACATATGTGACTCATGAGCAGAGCTGTTTTGCAGGATGGCAGGCAAAGAAAGAACAGCAGGCTCGCTCTTACTCATCCCGACCAGATAAAAGTAATGACTGATACGACTGCAGAAGCCTAGGTAAGAGGGATCATCCATAACTTGAGAGGCATACCAGTCCAATGCAGCTGTCGCACCATCGAGAGTAACAGTCCCCATATATCGGGCGGAAAGAATGAGGTAATCTAGGTGGGAAGAAGTCTAAATTACAGCGCGAAATCGAATGTCCTTGGCTTATTTCTCCGTCGGCATAAAAATCTCACGCTCCAAGGATCCGCATATGGTGGTTCTTAGATTTGTGGTTTGCTGCCGAAACTTGGCGTTGGAGGGGATCTACGGATATACTCGAGTAGAGTAACTGTTTGGCAGATCGGTTTATTCGGAAACAATCACACACCATCGTGATGCAATGTACTAGAAATAAAACCTGAAATCAGCAATTAATGCATAACTACTCTTGTCACACGGCGCACGAGACCGCGATATGCTTAATCGACTGCGGACCACAATACTCGGATCTGCATCAAGGGATGGACCCGGGATGGAGGGAACTGAGGTCAGGATTCCCGTATAATCAGAGTCAATAATAAACGAATAAAGAAATCGTGACAGGGAAATATAGATTCTTGTCGACGTGAGCTTCTTTGTCATGATCCGAGGAGCTCGAGACGCAGAATCTGAATAAAAAAAGGTTCCTCTTAGGCCCAGTTGACAGGAGAGGCATCTTGGTGGTAGTCAAGTCCGGTGACATGATTGATTGCTGTCGGCATTGGATTTCATTCGCCTAGTTACCTGCCAGAGCATCAGCACGCTTGGGAAGTGGAAAACCGACACGGGGACGGCAAGAGCTCACGACAGATTGACGCACGGGTCGAGATCCTAGCATGGACGACGCCAACTCTGCAGCGACGACAGCCCACCGAGCAAGTTGCAAGCATCGTCGCACTCCCGATGTATACGCGTACGCGCTTTTGAGACACCGGGGCAGAATGTGTATGTACACACACCTTGACGGAAGAAGACACGACACGAAAGTCAAAATGACATCACACACCGAAGCTGCGCGCTCGTCGTACACCGAAGCAGAATGTATCGAGATATGCACCCACTGTCCGTCTTTAACGACCCAGCACCCGCTTCCGCACCCTGACAAACTTCCGGGCTTGCAGCTGCGGTCTCCGAGCGCATGGTCCCCCACTTTGGCCGCGACGCGAAGGCCGAGAGCCACACATCACACACCTTGCTGTACATCCGCAAAAAATATCCGAGCGGGAAGCCGCTGTCTCAAGTCTCGCTCCCCAGTCCACACAGCGCGCAAGAACTCTCAGACAGCGTATGCACTCAGCACGGGGTACGCAGCTGCACCATGCAACGGCCCCGCCACTCGTGAAAACGAGAGTGAGCTGGTACCTTGTGTTTGAGCACCCCAGTGTGTGCAGGAATATATAAAGAGCATCACTGCGTTCCCACCCCATGTAGACAGAGGGTCCGTCTACCCCCGTAGACGAACGGTAGATGGAAACCTGTGTCTACCTGTGTCCACACCATGTAGACGCAGTAAGTCTACATAGCTCCACATAGCTCTACATTCATTCACTCACCTACACCGACGTAGATGCACGTAGACCGACGTAGCCGCACATAGGCAGATGTAGACACATGTACATGCACCTGAGTCAATTTGGGGATCCAGAATGAGCTGAGGAAACTCAAAGAGAATCAAGTTGAAGGATAAGACTCAGGATAATATTTAACCGGCGCGGTCCCATTTCGGAACATGCCAGGTTGTAGCCTACAGTACATGGGCCTAGGATATACTGTGCTACACCACTACTCACTTACCCTCGACGAGCTGACCCCTCTCAGGGCTGTAGATCTCGGGCATGTGAGAAGCACACTGACCTTACAGCTGTTCTCGAAATTAATGAGACCGATCAAAATTTATTTTTGCTTTCCCAAAAAGGAAGGTGCTGGGAAAATCTCTACTGTACCTCCACTGTTGCACTCAGGAATGCTGTGATAAGCTTTGGCATCCTATATTTCAACATTCCAGCAGAAAAACACTGCTTGTGGGGTACATGAGGAAAGAAAAAGCGGCAGCGATGAGGTCACGTGTGCCTATCATCGATCGGTCCAGTTCGGCCGCTGTTGGACCCCCGTCGCTTGGATTTCATCGTTGAACCTTCCTAGAGACTCGTATGAGTTCCTAGCTGCGTTCCAGGCTCACAACATCAGCAAAAAAAGACTTGGTTCCATAGCGCTCAGTAGCGCGGGTAACCGTGGTATCACGGTAGGCAAGTCCCCCTTTTGATAGCCGTTGGTAGCCACGTGCAAGAGCCTGGTAGCTCTCGGTAGCTCCGGCGTGAGACTACCGTAGCTCTCTGTAGCTCTCTGTAACACCGGCGCAAAACTACCGTAGCTCTCCGTAGCTCCTGGTAGCTCTGAAGAGCAAGCCAGGACTGGTGAGTAGCGCATAGTAGCGACTGGTAATTGGAGGTAGTCCGGTACCCGTCACACATATCACACAAAATGGATGCAAAATAAATGAATAAAATAATATTCAGTGCAGAATACATCGCAGTAACTAGAGAGAAAGTCGATGGCCCTTCAACGACACATTAACAAATGGGAATCCGAAACCGCAGCGAAAAAAAACTCACCAGCCACCGGAGGACGTGTGGCTCAGTTCACGTTGCTGTTGTAGTCGGCACTGAATCAACAGACAGCAGATCGGAGAACTATCAACTCACCAGCTGATTCAAGAACATAATGCGGAAGACGAGGTGTCGAATCCCGAAGACGCCATAATTTGATGCGTATGGGGTGAACGAGATCAGACGAGATCCGACTCCAATGTAGCCAATGTCGTTGTCTTGTGGTGAACAGGAAGGGCTTGCAGAAATGGAAAGAATTTGACATGGATGGATACCATAGACTTGGGTGTAGCTTGCAAACAACTTGCGGGGCTCCGCATTGGCAGGGAATGAGAATATCAGGCACGGTTCGCCAGGCAGTGACTTGAGCTAGTGTTAAGTGCGGCAGAGTACACGTGAAGTTTTGAGGGGACTTGATGTGCCATAGGGAACGATACGGGCCTGCGAGGGGACGCCGATGGCGAGGAGAACCGCTGCACTGGCAGGGGTGTGAAACGACGCGAGGCGACCCTGCACAAGCACCAGAGTCAACGGTAAGGGGGTATGTTCGTTTGCGGGGTGTAGGACGGGTCTTCCTGGACATGCGACGGCTCTGGCATGCAGGGATAGGAAAGACGACGACGGGGAAGTGAGGGAAAGGAAGAAAGAGCAACCAACAGAGCCGAGTATCACGCGTTATCACGCAATCGCTCCACGTGTGTCAGAGTTTGAAACGGACTTGTCAATTTCCGCAGACTCGAGACTCCCTAGAAATGTCTTGACATTATTCAAGTGAGCTAGTTTGACTTCTTTTCGAGTCATTTTCACTGCCACTGCCAGCCAGGATTGCGCGGTGCCTCTGCAGATGCCAAACCATTATTTATTTTTGGATACAAGTCATCCGACCTACTGAGCCGTGACAGGCCGGCTATCAAACGCTACCGTAGCCTTGCCGCGCGACTACCAGGGCTACGGACGGCTACTGGGCATTGGTGTGGAGCTACCAACGCTACCAACGCTATCCGCCCCCCAAAATATTGGCATGCAGCTACATAGCAAAACTCTTTTTCCTGATGAAGTATGATGCCTTGGGTCTATCTCTATTAGTTCTTTGCTGGGGGGGGGGGGCAAAAAATCCGGTGTAACAACCTAGAATTCCCGCAGGAGACTAGTACATTGCCCCACTCGATCGCATCTCGTCAACCGACACTGGGCAGATGGCCTTTCCTGATGTTGACTCCGTCCCTGACCAATTCTCATGATCAATAATGTCCTCGCCTGTTTCACGTCGTCCGCTCCGATCTGCCATCTGACTGTGGGAAGCGCAGCCGCTATTCAAGAAGGAAAATGCCCTGTTATATCGGAGTTCGAGCCCGGAAACGGAATGCGGCATGTTAGGGTTAGATTAGATAGATAGTGTACCTTGGTCGCACGTGTGAAATCAATTTTTGTACAAGCGAACCGTCATATGGACTCCAACCGCGTGTACTGGAGATTATGATCGACCTTGAGCGAACACAGTACTGATGAGTAGAGGGGGGTGAGTCCCCACCTACGTGTCTCGTCGCCGCACCACTCGCTATCAATATATTCATGGTCAAACAGGCCCCCCGTGGTTCAAAAGGTGAGGAAAAACGATGTTTTGTGAATCTGGAGGAAAAAGATGTGGCACGTTCGATATGAGGACTGGGTGCGCATAGGTTGGGAGCTGGTGGGGGAATAGTCACCGATCATATCTACGACTTGAGAAGGTTTTGGATGGCGGGAGGGCACGAGCAAGCAGTGGTCGGGGGGTGAAAACCTGAAAAAAAAGTCAGAAATTTACATGGTACCTTTCGGAATTCGGACCGAAAAGGTGAGCATCAGCGCGGGTTATTGGAGGGGGGGAGGGGGGGAGGGTGAGGAAAAAATGTGAGGGGGTATATAGGGCTTCATACACGTACTGATAACTCATTTTTTCAGCCAGTTTTGGGAGGGCCAGCATTGTTTCAACCGGCTCGCATTTTTTGGTGCCGATATTCCTAGGACCCAACCAGCAGGAGATTGGACAGGTACAAGGCTTGGTCCTAAGCCACGGCGTCTGTGCTAGAATGGGGTGCTCTGAGAATTCAACAGTACGGCTCCAAGTTATACGACAAACAGCAGCAGGCAAGAATTTTCAAGGACAATCATTGTCCAAGTCTGGAGAAGTAGATTCGATGGTATATTGCCTGATTGTGTGTGTTTGAATGGACGAAAGCATTGCAGGGTCTTCGGGTGAGTGCGTGGCTCCAGACTAGTCGAGGGTTGTGGAAGATGACAAGCAGGGTTCGGCCGAACCCGGCAAGTGGCGATGCCGACGCGCATCAGTAAACATCGGAAAGATCCGCTTTCCTGTTTCCTCCCTCCGTTTCATTGCTCTTCCTAGTTTTGTGCTCTGTCCCTTTCCATTTGGCTGCGTGCGCGCGGCACGCTCTGGTAGTTACACTGGAGGCGCTATATGACTGGACCGGATACCCATCTACGACGTGGACGCGCGGGAGGGAGTAACTCTGTATTGCTCTGTACTTTCCGAGATTCTGATTCTATTCCTCCCATTTCAGTGTACTTCTGCCGATGATTATTTTTGTGTAATCTTCGTAGTCTGGCAACGCGTGTGGCTGCTACCTCTATGCTCTGTGGCGAGATTAGTCTCATTACTGTATTGTTTTAATCAATTCGACCATCATGTGTCACGCACCCCCTGGTCGGTGACATCAGTGTTCACCCTGAAGGCCTTCATATGAAGGACAAGCGAAGGCCTTCAAATAAAATTCCCATGCTCACTGACACAGCTGAATTTGCGGTTGAATTAATCTTGATACTCTTTACTTTGTCTGACTCAATCTCTATCCTGGATTATTATCGTTTGCTACCTCTGCCAATGCCTTCATCAAAATCTCCTCCTCCGTCACCTGGGTTGACAGTTTGCGAGTGTGAGGCTTCTCTGCTCCTCCAAACAGTTTTTGAAGTGTCTACCATTTCTGATGTCAGTGAGTTGAAACAGGAGTTGCGGTGCGAGGGAGAAGAGGAAAAAAAAAGGAAATCACATGACATTTAAAGGCCTTCGATGGTTCACCGATGGTCGCTGAAGGGCTTCTTAAGGCCTTCAAGGTTTGAAGACCTTCACCCTTCGGGCGAACACTGTTGAATATTGGCGGCGGGTCACGCATCACACAGGCCTTGGTTGAATACAAAATTGGTTACGCAACCTCCCAAAACACCAAAATTTTCGTTGTGGTGGTTGAAAATTTCGGTTGTGTCACGTCACTCTTTTGATGTTGGTCGAAATTTATCAGTTGAATTTCAATGGTGGTCGGCAACGCTGCCAGAAATCAGTGATGCAAAAAGTGGTATTACCGCATTTGGACAAAGTCTGACAAAGCCCCCTATTTACCGCCTCTTACGCCCTTCAGAGCTGGTATGGCATGCCAACTCACTCCAGACTGCCACAACGAGGACCGTGAGTGAATATACATTACTTTTGGCAGTTATTTATAACTCAATAATTAGTTGTAGTCGTCTAACATGTCCTCCTCGAGCGACCGGGCCTCATCCCCGGTCGGCTAGCCTCGCAAAAGCGTCCCAAATACACCTACCTCGCTTTTAAACTGTACGTGGTTGTTATTCTCTGAGTTCTGCAGGAAAAAGTGCGTATTAAATACGTTAGAAATGAATGACTGTTGTGAATTTTCTGAAAAGAGTCCTTGTGATTTCATTGCAAAAGATATTGGTTTAGACATTTCCACACAGTACATTGAAATTCCCCTTCAGGCATTGGGAAGATAACCTATGCCATCATATTTTCTCACATAAACCTAGCAAGGAAGTGGACGTAGGAGCGAGAATTGTGGCTGACCCACTCGATACGCGGCTGTCGGAGTTTGAAATTGACGGTGCGTTGCCGACCACCAGTTGAATGGTCGAATTGGTAATTTAAGTCACATGTCACGCACTAGATCGAATTGATTGAAATAATACAGTACTTGTGTTCATCTGGAAAACCACTACTATGGCCCACTATGACAGCACTATGCAGCACTAGGAAAGTGCTGCATAGGTACATCCAATTCACATAGTACTATGCAGTGCTGCATAGTGCCACTAGTATCCCTAGTTACTAGTGTTGTCAACGTTCAGTTCGGGATTGAGGTTTGAACCTGAACCAAACTGCGAAGGCTCAGCAAATCCCTGAACTGAACCTAAAGTTCGGTTCAAGGTTCAGGGCGTGGTGGTGAGGTTTGAACCCGAACCAAAAGTCCCTCAAGGCAGTATTTCCGACTTCTGGTGGTTGAAAATTTCGGTTGTGTCACGGGAATTTTGGGGTTGGTCGAATGGTCGAATCGGTATTTTGGTCACGTGTCACGCACTAGTGTGAGAACCTAAGTATTGGCAATCAAAATGAAGACCGGGAGGATGTATTCTGGCACCGAGCGGTGAGTCGAGGGAATAACAGAGGATGGATTCCGAGAGGAATAGAGTAGATTCTCAACTACTGACAAAGTTGATCTACGAGGTAACTAGGAATTTGGAGGACTATTTATACAGGAAGAACTGAATTGAAATATGTGAGACAAGGTTGAACAATTAGAACAATAAAATGAGTCATGGTAAGGAATGGAGAATAACAATTAGACTCAATCAATAATGGAGGAAGAACAATTAAACAATAAGAATTGGAGAATGGAGAGAGCCCGGAGAGTCCGATGGAGCGTGAGAGTGAGGGGTTTCTCACAACTAGGTCGAATGGATTGAAATAATACAGTACCACACTACCGTGGTATGCTCGCGTAATTCACGCATTATCTCCCGCATCTGGGACAACCGCATACTATTGCAGACTGCCTAGTTGGCCAGACCAGCTAGTTGGCCGGTTGACAATGGAGGACCGCTGGCTTGCATGTAGCGCAAGTTGTTTTGTGGGAGAGAATAAAACCTCTGACGCTCATCTATGCCAAATATGGAGGCGGAGTGATAGGTTGATCCAAAGCTGTGCCGTGTTTGAGTACGGGCCGAAGGGTGAGAATATCATTTCCTTAATGCCGCCTGGACGGCTAAGCGGCGTCTTTCTCCACCAATTCTCCTTCAATCCACAAGGTTGGGGGCTCGTTCTGTTCGCTTGATTCAAGCCATAAGGCAGCCACATGCAATCTAGTTATGCTCAGGCTTTTGAGCCCTGGGCCTAACAAATCCACCATGTCCACTGCAACTCGTCCCCCTCTTTGACATGGAACTCTGGCCGGCCGATGCAGAAGTTACTCATACAGGCGCTCGCCCAGCGTGGTACATGATGTATTTTGGGCCCAAATGTTACAAAATCTCAAGAGGTGCTGATCATGAGAAGCGCATCCCCTTAGAAGAGTACCACCGAAGTCCTAAGACCCCCGGCGGCCCGCCACAGCACACTCGTGATATGCTTCTTCAGCTTTTATAAGCCTTGCACGCAAATCATGACTCCGATGCTCAGCCAACTCCTCTTCGCGTGCTGCGTCGCGGCAGCAGCAATCTCCGAGTCTTCCAGTGCCGAGAATACACGAGGACTCGCCACACCCTCCCCACGGTTCCGCATCTCCCCCCTCGACGGCTCCGTCATCGCCCTCCCGACCACAGACCAGCTCGCCTTCCAAGACCGCGAAATGGGCATGCTCATTCACTTCGAGATCGCGACCTACCTCTCCATCGACGGGTGCAACGGCGTCCCCGGACTCGTGCCGAACCCAGTCCTATTCAACCCAACGCTCCTCAACACCGACCAGTGGATGTCGAGCATCGTCGCCTCTGGCGCACAATATGCGACGCTGGTGGCGAAACACAACTGCGGCTTCACGACGTGGCCGAGCGCGGTGATGTTCGAGACGCGCGACAACACTACTTCGCGCTATAACTACACCGTCGCAGACAGCCCCGTCGCGGAGGTGGACGTCCCTGGCATGTTCAGCACGAGCGCGGAGAAGGCGGGGATCGGGCACGGGTTCTATTACTCCACGGTTGTGAACAACTTCCTCAACGTGCAGAACTCCCTGGTCAATGCGACATGGGCGCCGGGGGAAATCAGGATCACGAACGAGACATACGACCAGATTTTGATTGCACAGCTGACCGAGTTGTGGACGAAATATGGGAAGCTGACGGAGGCAAGTGTCGGCGACTCAACTTCTCTCGCGCCATCTTCTAAACACGGCTTTGTAGCTGTGGTTTGACGGCGGCTACTCTGCAAGCCAACAGGCGAGAATCACGGCGTTGCTCCAGGAGCACCAGCCGCAGGCGTGCATCTTCCTTTCTGCGAGCGACGCGACTTCGCTGACGACGCTACTGCGGTTCATTTAGGTACCCAAACAAATTGAAGTGTGCATCCCGCTTAGCTTGAGGTGCATCTCAATAGGATTTGGTTTGGAACATATCTTTCGCTTGCAGCATGTCGATACAGCCATTCCTTCGCTCTCGAAGGAATAAACCGTACACTATATACGACGGGTGGGGGCGTCGTATATGAAATTTAACTAGATTCATTTTCTCCTCGCGACGAGTAAATGTACGTTATTAGTTAAAGGGTTCTGGGTGTGAGGGGAAGGGCTCGTGCCGCAGGCGCAGTCGGAGTTGAATTTGAAGCAACCCTCCGATCTAGTTTGATCGGAGGGTTGGCTCAAAAGCAATTCAAAAGTGACGGGGCTTACTGGGCAAAAACAAGCAGTATAAATACACGCAATGTACTGCTAATTTACTTCTGTTTCACTCATGAGTCCACTTCAAACAATCCGGACGTATTCAATCTAATGAACGCAACGCGTTTGTGTGTGCGTGTGGTGACTGATTGATTTCCGCTTGGCCGTGATCGGATCTCTTGACCTTTCCAAGCATGCCGCCTCGCCGACTTACTCAAGCACTACTGGCCTGCATCGTCCAGGTTCCGGAGGCCCAAACCTTGAGTCTGCTCTCTGGCATCCAGAGCTCTCTTTGTTAGTGCACCTTGCCGGCTCCGATCACTCTGCCTCTCAGTTTGCGCCCAGGCTCTACCTAAATGTACCCCTTGACTCGCTGTCTTGACGTCTTTTGCAAAGACCTTGCATTTCTTCTTGATGTTCTCCTGTGCAGCTATGTTAGAACGCTGTATCTTGGTAAATTCTCATAGTATTCAGGTTAAAGGTTAGCTCGACCGGCGCCCGCACCGTGCTCCTCGTCCTCTGCCGCAATCTGGGAATCGCTCTCGACAGCTGCGCGCACGGGACATCTACATATACGCACTCAGCTACATTGTGTAAAATTACCTACATACATTCTATCCAGACTCGTCCGTCGAAAACCGTGGCCCAGTTTTTACAAATTAGGGCCGACGATTTTAAACTGGCCAAGTCGTAGAATGTCGTCGCGCACGTTGCTGGGATCTTTGAGTTCTGCCTCTTGCGGGGTGTTCGATTATCGGCTCGTACATCGCGATCTCCCCACTGGGAACTTTGCATGCTGTCTAGGCGGTTTTAGATCGCTCTCCTAAACCCTCTGGACTTATGCTTTTGCAATTATTGGACCACTCGCAAGTTTTACATGTACATTTAGCAAGAAATTGAAGGGGTCGCTGCAGGGTGCGTGTTTCCCTCTTATCCTTTCTCATGCCTCCCGGTGCCTCGTATCTTTATTCCTATCTCGTTTTTCCTTCTTCTATTATTCTCCGTTTTCCATGCACGACCATTTCTCGCCCATGTTCCGTGCTCCCAGGCATTCCGTCTCACTCCGATGTCCATCTTTCTCCGCTATCGCTTGTCTTGCTTTTTTTCTCGGGCGCTTATTGGGCGCTTATTCCGAACTTTTATTCGGTTTTTTCCTCTTCGCTTTCCTTTTCGAGGTTCCACCATGTTCTTCCCTGTCTTTCTACTTCATTTCTTCCCTTTTCCCTCTTGGCGATACAAAATCTGACGCGTAACTCCCGCAGGCTCCCACCGACACCAACGCCGACCTAGCGCCAGCTCGTCACGTAGGACTTCGTCGCAATAAAGGAATAGGCTCATACATAATTAAATAAATCTGCCGTGCGCACTTCCTGCAAGACACCGAGTTACTGGCAATATCCAGTGTGGTCAAAAAACTTTTAAAGAACGGCGCGTGCTAATCTCCACACATATACAAGCTCTCGCATCACCCCAGATTTCCCTGGCCAATATTCTGCACACACTCAGCGGTGCGGGCGCAGGGAACACGAGTCCGCATCTGGGGAGCGACAATGCCGAGCCCCGTGGCGCTGGCGTACCAGCCGGCATACCTGCGTGCGGGCGCATCTTCGTCTTCCGCCTTTCCTGCGTGCTGGTAAGTCGTTCAGCACGACTACATGTATTTGCGCTGACGCAGATACTCGTGTAGATGTGCTGCCTCCACTGCAGCATGGCCTCGATAGGCAGCCGCACACCGTCGAGACGGGCCTTCGTCTGCCCGTACAAACGCTGTCCAAGGGCTCGTCGCCCAGTGCGAGCTTCGCGCGCCTAAGCCTCGTGTTGCCGTATCCGGGCGCACCCATGGCGCTCCCGACCCAAAACGGCGGCGGCGTCATCCAGGTCGTACACACCGACGACGCGGTAACCAAGCTCAGCGACCGCGTCCGCTGCCGCTGCTTTAATTACTGCACCATCGACACTAGCATGTGGCGCCGCTCCAATCTACCCCCCGGTAATTTTAAAGTCCAAAGTCCGGCCTCCTTTAAGTTACTCGACGCAGATACTTACTTCGCCCTGCAGCTCTGCAACAAATGTGGTGTCTTCGAGCCCGTGCCCGCACCCCCAAGCAGTTCCCGCACAAGCGCGGCCCACTCGCCTCCTCGCCTCTCCGCTCGCGCTCGTCCCCTGCACAACAAACACAGGTGAATGTCCTTCCTTGCATTCGTCGTACTTTTTCTCGCCACATCATTTCATCACCAAATCTAGAAAAAAATGTTAAGCCCAGGTAAGGATCGTGATTTCTCGGCAATCCTGAGGCTCAATCGCGCGCGCTCACAACCGCTTACAATCTTCTACAATTGTTGTGTGCCGCAGACGAGCGAGCACGACCTGCATCTAATTATTGTTTGGATCGTCCTGTGGTCGGCTTATGGTACATTGCAGCGTCCTCCGTGGCCCTCCAGGCTGATGGCTCTGAAGTTGACCCCGTCTTTGGAGTTCAAACTAGGCTGGCCAAATGTCTTGACGGGCGTTCGGAGTTGCTCGGCTGGAAAACGCCGATGGCCCGTGCGCTGGGTCGCGTGATTGATGAAATTGGTTGCTTTTGATTTGATGGGGACTTTTCTGACATCTCCCTCCACTCCCACTTTTCAGGCAGCGCCAGCGCAGTCTAACTCTTCTCTGCAGATTACCAGCACCTCCGACCCTTTACTCCTGTGGGCCATAATATCCAAGATCAAGACTTGTCTCACCCATCGTGCTCGACTCGTCCCTCAGAACCTGACACGCTTCAAAACCTGTCCGCATATGCCATTTGCAAGTCCTGCAGCGATCTCTACTACTGGTCCGCCTCAATCTTCAAAATCCACCGATTCAGTCTTCATCTGCCTGACTCTGGTCGAGGACCGACCCCAACAAGCCAAGCTCAAGATTCCACTCTCCTTCAAGCCATTCCCTCCCCAGTACTCCACCGTCAAACGGGCACACATCGCTCCATTCCGCTACCTACCTTCCTCTTTTCCTTCTCTTCGTTCCGCCGTCATTCATCCTGCTCCCCTCCTACACCTCCTCTTTCTGTCATTCCTACACTCTCCCCACATCATCCACCTTTTCCCCGCTGTTTGCGGTAGCTTGCTCGCTTTTTTTTCGTCCCTGTCACACTATGACACGTCACTTCACCTCGTGCCGTAGAAATTAAGAGTCTATATTTTCATCTCTGACATTGCCCACTCGGATGATACTTCCGATAGTTCCGATACAATCCTCAGAACATACTGTTAGAACCAAAACGGCATGAGGGCTTTTGTTTCTTGTGCTCGCACAGTTCTGGTTGTAGCAAAAAACATATTCAAATTGTTAGAAGCAGGTGGTGCGTGGACTCGGTGTCAGGGACACAATCGCCTGAGTTCAGGGTCGTTGATTCGGTTGCGGACACTGATCCGCCAGTCTCAATACAACTTATTTTTATATCTACTGTGCCGTAAAGATTGAAACCATTTATATGAATCTCGGGTGACAATCAGCATTCTCCAAGCCAACCGAGCCAGTAATTGAGATGGATACCACAAACCCCTGCGCTCGGAAATAATATAGCATAGTGTGCGAAGTAAGCCTATTGTTTACAAGAGCGCGGCGGGGCGCTCCGCACCCCGGCGCTTCGTCTGAGCCTATCACAGAACACCCTCGGGGCTGTCCGAGATCCGAAGTGTTCGCCTCCGTCTTGAGGAGCCGTTTGATTCGAGGAACCGTAGGGTTCAAGCCGAGTCCAATATCAGAGGGTGGCAGGGCTTTGCCGGCGCCGCGAAGCCACGCGACATTCAGCAGGCAGAGGGGGCCGGTGGAAATGACCGAGCGGGATTTAAAAAGGCTTCTGACAACCTTATGTTATAAAGAGAGAGATATCCCCATCATTGATTCTGAGCTCCCCGTTCTATTGAATAAACACAACGGCCCGCTCCGTTGCCAGATGCGTTTATGAGCCAACAGTGCAGTATAAAAGAAGGAGTTTTTCAAGTCACAATCAATCCTCTGTCCAAGACGTCCAGAAGACAACAATGAAGTTCACCATCGCTTTCATCCTTCCTTTCGTCGCTGCAGCAATGTCCAATGTACGCCCCACGCTTTGTTCCCGGCGCATTCGTATCTCACATTCTGCACAGCCCGCCGCTCTACGTCGTGAGTCGGCGCTCGAGGCCCGCGTGAGCAACTTACCCGAAGAAGCCCGCTGTGCATCCTTTACTGATCATTTTTGGGTCGGTATATAGTGCTCGCTGGAAGTCTCCTGTTCCGGTGGCCCCACCGAAGTCAGTCAGTGCGTTGCGGAGGGCTTCAGCTGCGTCATCGGTGCCTCCACCGCCAGTGCTGCCTGCAACAATGATTGCACCTGTATTCCCTCCCCGCCGTGCGAGTGAATCTTTGAACTGCCAAAAAACGAAGAATAGAAATAACTGCAGGATTACGAGAATGAATGTATTAGAATCTGGCGAATCGGAGAGTGTCGATTTGAATCCGCCTAGAATATTCAATCCCACATTTCTCCGTTAAACGTATTATTGCCGGGTATGATACGGGCAGAGGACGAATGAATTGTCACAAATATACTTGAAACCGGGTCTTGACTGGGCCGTCCTAAAATTACGACGAAATTCTGCCGGTACCTAGATCTGTGTCACTAATTTTGCGGGGAGAGCTCCGCGCGAGGGTGACGGCATGCCATTATCGAAGGGTTCCGTCTTGGAGAGCAGTTGCCGACTCTGAGGAGGGAATCAATTTCCCTCCCCGGTAATGCCGGCGTTTACCTCGTAACACGAATCCTCCCACTATTGAGAGCGGGAGAATACATTCTAGGAACGACAGACACATTATTGGTATTATTCTTCCATTTCAGCAACGCTGGACACGGCACAATCTGATAATTAATCCTGGATCCGAATTAACACTTTGCACTGAATTGTCGACATGCAGTTCGCGAGGGATCGGCCCTACAAGGGACAAACAGCCATACAGCTTCCATCGATGTCAACTTTCAATGCTCTTCCGTAGAAAGGTCAAACTCACGCCCTGGTATGCACGGAGTCATCAATTCGAGGGGGCAGCAGAACTCGCCGGTTGGGCCTAAACATTAAAATCAAGTTAATTGGAATGCTGATCCAGAGAAATGAGAGGATTGGTACATGGCGGGTCCTACGACAGGATTATCAATACAGTTGAAGGGTGTACTGGCAAATGAAGGAACGTACATCACTTGCTCCGCCTGGGTGCGCCCAAATTTAAATCAGCCATGATGCTGTGAGTGGTCAATGAGACCTTACAGGGAGCCAGCGAGTCCTGAGCTGCAGCAGGAGCTGCTTGGGCGAATATTAGAATGGCGAGGACAGCAGTGGAGAGCAATTTGTGAAACATCTTGTAGGCGGCGGCAGTCGTCGTAAAACATCCCCTCTTTATATACCCGAAATCACTGGGGCAGTGGCGCAAGAGGGTAATTCAAATTTGCTGCGGGGCGCCCGGTGATCCCTACCTACCTACGGTAACCTATCCGAGTTACATGGAGGTAGGCCTGCATTTTTAGCCAGCATTTACGACATTCGTCGGGAAAAGCCTCAGGGCAACGAGAGAAATGTTCCAAGGGGAGTCGACTAAAAGCCACGAATGTGGAGGGTCGACTTACAGCTCTTTGCAGAACTTAGGGCGCGACTTATTTTTTTTCTTTTTTAGGTACTTTTTTGATGGTTTAGACGAGGACAGTTGCCCTGGCCTCAGTTTTCATTTGTTTCCCTTGTCCATAGGCTCAATCGATTGGCATTCTAAATACGCAGTTAACCCCCTCCTCAGAATTTTCATACCACCCTGAGGACTGCTTCCTGAGCACAGAAATGAATATTATCTGGACATTTTTGAGCATTTTTGAGCAGGACAGCTGCCCTGCCCTCAATTCTGAACCTTTTTCTTTGGGAATAGGCTCATTCTGTTCGCCTTGAGAACTCGCAGTTTACTGCTACCTCAGAATCCTGACTTCGCCCTTACATCCTTTCCTGGAAATGCGATAGTGCAACATGTGATCGTTCATCGGTGGAACAGCTGTGGTGACCTCATCCCTTGGCCGTTTTCCCTGTGTATGTGCTCATACTCTTCGCGCTTCTACTGCGCAGTCGCCTGCCGACTCAGATTTTTCAACATCACCTTTATCACAATTTCTCATTTTTCACCTTCTCCAGCTGAAAACACACAGTGAATGTGCTATGGAGTGTATTATGCCTATCTAACTAAGCAGTTCGCTAGTCAATAGATCGAATTGCAACATTCCACAAAAACAATGACTTGTGGGAACCCCAAAAGAATGTCACAGCTGTCCTGCATGAAAATGTGCTCATAAATGAACTTCTGTACTAAGACTGCACAGTAGTCAACCAGTCGCAAATGTAAAGCCGCCATGCACTGCGCAGCCATTAGGCGAAGAGATTGAGCTTATAAAGACAACAATTGATAAGGGTTTGAGGCTGCAGCAGCTGTTCTGCCGATCAATAATCAAAAGTGATGACCTGCTGTGGATCTCTTCCACCAGGAAACCATATTAGGGGCCATGTCAAGATTCTGAGGTGGCGGTTAACTGCGAATTCTCAAGGCGAACAGAATGAGCCTATTCCCAAAGAAAAAGGTTCAGAATTGAGGGCAGGGCAGCTGTCCTGCTCAAAAATGCTCAAAAATGTCCAGATAATATTCATTTCTGTGCTCAGGAAGCAGTCCTCAGGGTGGTATGAAAATTCTGAGGAGGGGGTTAACTGCGTATTTAGAATGCCAATCGATTGAGCCTATGGACAAGGGAAACAAATGAAAACTGAGGCCAGGGCAACTGTCCTCGTCTAAACCATCAAAAAAGTACCTAAAAAGGAAAAAAAAAATCAGTCGCGCCCTAAGTTCTGCAAAGAGCTGTAATGTAAGCGCAAAATTGTGAGGCAGTCAAAAAACGGCTTGCAAGTACGGGAACCGGAATAGCTGTGGGACGACTTACGCAGCTGATGGGGACGGAAGTGCGGATATAGAACATTAGCGCTGGTGGGCGCACATGAGGAAATATGAATTATCAGAAAACTTAGGTGTAGATGCGGCAGTGGGACGTAGTAAGGCGCAGTAGCCGGAGATCTTCGTCGTCATCGAAAGGATCGGAGAAGGATCACCGTTTCAAGCACCTAGGAGCACCAGCTCTGCTATAGACACGATGTTCGTGGCATCGGCCCCGCGTTCACGCTCCGGCGCTGGGACACCTCTTAGTGAGGTTACCCTCGATCTTCCCGAGATCAATGTCCGCGGCAGCAGCTATGGTATATGGTAGGTGCATATTTGGGATTGAATACGTGTGGAGCACGACTTACAGCCCATCACGTTAACATCGTGGTTCCTTCGCTCACCATATACACTACGCTGGACTGTCATTGCTTGACTTGGGACAGGATAATCTCAACTCACAGTGGATGGAGTGGAAGTCCACGACAGGCGCGAGTGTCTTGAGCGTAACATGGTCCCAGTCGGCGAACCCCTTTTCTGAGTTGGCGTCAGGAAAATTCGAACGAAGTTAGATCCAATTGAACACCCCCACAGGAGACCAATTGGATCGTCGGATCGAGCAAGCGCAGTGCCTTCGGCCACTGGTACGCCTGCTTACTGTAGTCTGCAGCGTTCATCTTGCCGACTGAATCTCGCATGCATAAAGGAGAAAGAATATAGGCTAATGAACAACTTGCCTTGCCACGGACCCCAGATCTCGCTCCCCAGCGCCCAGTCCTTGACTCGGTATGGCTCAATGTGCCCGTTTTTGCGGCGCATATTAGCTTAGTGGGTGTTGGAAGAGCTGTGGACGCGTGGGCAATTTAGTTGTTAATTAGATGCAGAGACACACCTGTTGCAATATTCCAGCCATGTCAACGCATGTTCGAGCGTGCCAGTGTCCATGTTGAGATAGATGTAGGGCTCGACGCCGAGGAGGCGGCACCATTTAATAAACTCATTTGCATGAGGTGAGTTTGAAGCGAACGAGAACATGTAAAAGTCGAGTGCACCTGTCCCAAACTGGTTTTTTTTTTTTTTTTTTTTTTGAATCCATTTTATTTGGCCGACGCCGCGTACGGCACGGTAGCCATACTTCTAGTGTGCCCCAAACTGGTTGCTCTCCTCCGTCAATCACGCCAGCTTTGGGCCTACACCATCTAAGAGAGTTTTGTGAGTTGTACTCCAAAAATAAAGGCGACAGGCGAACCTTGCCATCAATAAAAACTCACAAAATTGCTACCGATGTACCCTAATCAATATCACGAAAACGCCCAAGCAAAACAACCGACCCTCCAGGATATCGCACAACCAGAACCTTAAGATCCTTGAACGCCTGGAGGACATCCTTGTTGATGTCCGTGACCCGTGCTCGTTGCCATCGTCGTACACTCCACCGTAGATGCAGCAGCCCATGTGCTCCATGAAGCCAGAATAAATCAGGGGGTCTACGGGTGCGACATGGCATGTGGGGTCAATGCGGATAGACGGTGCCATGGTGGTTTCTGAGAGTGCTTGTCGATGAATGCACAGTTGTCACAGAAGCGAGTTCGGGTCTCGTAGACAGATGAATGGGTCAGAAGTCCAGGATATGGGGTCCAAGGGAGGAGTAGAAAATGAGTACAAAGGTCCCAGAAAGTCGTGGAAGCGTAGAATGAAAATAGAATGTTGATTGGTGAATGTGCCGTGTGGGTGTGGAGTATGAGTGAGGCACGTATAGACTTTATGTGGGCGATAAACTGGGGCTCAAGTGGAAGAGGTTCACTGGTGACGTGACGTAGTCACGGTGGACTAAGTTCACTGGTCGCGTCGACGGTAGGACCGTGGCATTGCCACTGGTGGTTCGGGTGTAAAAGGTTATGTTCATAAATATCCACGTACGAAACAAATACGCGGCCTGATGGCCGATGTAAGGTAAAGTAAGCATAGATATAGATTGAAGGGAGAGCGAGCAGTCCACCCACCCTACCTCACAGTGAGATGCAACGAGCTGCTTTCGGAAGCAGTACTTGTCTCTGCCGGACCGTGGAACCGCGGGTGCTGCGGCTGCTGACTTGGGCGGCCCACCGCGGGCCTAGATGTCATTTCGGACCAGCTTCATGTGCTAAGGTTGTAAGTTGATTCAGACCGCTGTTCGCGATTAGGTGGAAGCCACTCGGTGCTTGAAACAGTGTCATCGGACGGTCCTTCCTTGCTCTTTTGAATTCAAATGGGCGAGTTCCAAAGCACAGGGTGCGGACGAGTGAGAATCTGGGCCCTGGGGATCGCTGGAGGGCGCGAGTGGGGATCGCTGGAGTGACAGAAAGAAGTGGATGTTTGGCTCTTTGTTTGTGTCTGCTGCGCAAAAACTCGATCAATCTTCTTTTCTCTCTCCGCCATCACGAACTCGGTGACCTCCGCGAACTTCCCGTTCACCTCAGAATGCCCTGGAACTTGGATACTGTGATCTTTCTGATCTGTCTGGGCTCGTCTCCAACTGGCCCAACACCTGCCGGATGTGTTTGCCTTCAGGATGCCCTAACACCGGCCCTCGCCCGACAATCTTCGCCTTCTCCAAGTCGGTGATTCATCCAGAATTGCCAGACATTTATCTTATTCATTATTGGAATGGATTATTAACCATCGACCCGCGCTTATCTTCGCTTACAGACGGCATCAATCCAGCTGCCATGCAATCCGGTGTAGAAGGTGCAGGGAGCCGGCACGTAGGTTCTTGGAAAGGGTCGGTAGTCCGGAGTTTGTAGAGTAGAATTTTGGAAATAAAATGTGGAAGATGGCCTCGAGCCGTCGCGTACGAAAACGAGGTGAGAGGAGGGTGTCGACAGAGTGGCGTGAGAGCGTAAAAAGAAAGCACGAGCGTGGGGTGTGATTTGTCGATGTTGGCGGCTAGATTGCCCACTGGCGGCGTTCCAAGAGGAGGGGTCGAGGTGCTCCGCTGCAACCTCTGGGCGCTTGCCCTGCACTGGCCGCGAGAATGGTGGTACGAAGGTGAAATTGATTGGTGGGTCCGTATTTACTACGTAAATAAGTGATGTAAGCGAAACTAGCTAAAATTAGAAAGTAGATCCAGCTGGAGGACGTGGAAGGGTTTCCACGTCCCGGCCATCTGACCCTACCACACCGGGACGTGCGGGGGCTCTTGAGCGCCGCACACTATCTGTCACTCATATCTGCTATGGCCGTACATCCACTGCTATCCATGAGAAAGTCTCGGAAATCTAACTTCATGGCTTGCCGCGCTTCATCCTTTTCTTGAGCCACAATCGAAATCTGGGCTCCAGTCTTGAACGCGTATTTAGTGTTGACTCCGGAGGTGCATATGGGCGCTCTGAGTCACAAACCACTGATGCGAATTTATGTCTACTTCGGGGAGGATTTCTGTGCCCAGCTGCTTCCTAAGGCGGCTTGACTCCCTGAATAATCTTATAGCTTAGTGATCTTCCCTGCAATTTGTTGGAACGCCGGGGTAATATTCCTCAGCTTGCGCCACAGATTTAAGTTGAAAGGCTTCCAGTGACCATGCCAGCACTCTTCATCCCACCATGAAGCAAGGAATGTTTTCCCTCAACTCGCTGACGCCACTGCAAAATGGGAAGGCATGTGTGAACTGTCGTTGAGTGTGTAGAGGCTAGAATATATCGGTCCGTCATGCACTTACCTACGTCATCTGCAGCCGTCGAAAAATTGTTCGTTAGCCCGTGATCGCTGACATTATGTACACTGACGAGCTTCCGCAGAAGTGCGACGGCCGTAAACCTCTGTGCACACCGCGTGCGAAATATTCGACAACCTTCGGCGACTGCAAATACACTGAGAACGGGCCTCGCAGGGACAGATGCTCGAAGGTGGGACCACGCATCACGTCGGTCGTTGTCGTTGATATTAACTTAATTCTATAGAACAAATTTCAATACTGCAAGCTCAGATAGAGGAGTTAGAGAAGCCAAACCCGCCTCGACTTGCTCTATTTCCTTACTAGTTTGCCGTCCTGTTCTGTACCACAGAAGGTGTGGCTATGTCAAGACACAGCGCCAGCCATATCCTAGTTCTGTACTATTTTGACCGAATGTTCAGGTGACGGGTGATGGAGGGCACTGAACTGAACAATTTTGGTGTAGGTGATGGTGACGGCGGTGTTTTGAGGCCCGAATAGGCTCGAAAATGAGAAAATTTCGCGTCCGGCATTCGCCGGACTACTATATATGGAAATGTTGGGGTGATTGCCGAGAAATGAACATCTGGGGGAATGAACATTTGAGGTGACGGGTGACATGGCATGAACATTCGGTCGAAATACTACAGTATTGGATATTTCGCTATTGCTTCGGGTGACTCGGTCCTGACTGCGATAAACATGAGCACGGTCATGATCGCTCTTATACTTCCCAAAAATTTAGCGGTCCAGGATTCTCAATGCACAGAGTGTCATAGAATGAGGAACCGTGTCTGCTGATCTACTATGGACTACGTGAGGAAATGATTCGAAAAAGTATGAGTATGATAAAGATCGACAAATATTAACGGACTGACCCAATTTTTTCGCAAACCCAGGGCATTTTCGAAGTCGTAAAGGCTAGCCAGATTGTCGTATGGAAGTTTGAAATGTCAAAGGAAAAATAATATGAGGATTTTGAAAACCACCTTGTATCTTTTGTTTGGCTTGCACATTTTACTAGACCTTGATGATTTTCGAGCAGAGGGGGATGAACCGATTCTCATGTAGTATTCAGATCAGACCTCGTGAATGCACGGCGCCGTTGGTATTGAATTCAATCTAAACAGCACAAACAGCGCAATGTGTGGGTTGGATTGCGGGAAACAAACCAAAGAATATAATTAGAGGTGGATGCAGTGCACAAAAGCTCACTCCCCAAAAACTAGAAGCAACGAATCAGAATTGAAAGCAGGGTAAAATGTTTAATATAGCGATGTTGCCCAAAATGGAAGTCTTGTTCCGTTTCACTGAGTACGATTGTTCTAGCAGAAGAGACCCCTTCCTCCCCAACCAACATGGAGATGGGAGAATTTCAGCGTTCCAGCACCTTTCCTGCACCGGTCATTCCTACATTCTTCGGCACCGTGAATACTTTCAGAGGATGCTTTTCGCATTATGAACGAGGTGCTCGAAGGGAGACTCCCACGCGTTATGTGTCGTTGACCGGATATAGATCGTGGTCAAGTCATTGCGGGCAGCGTGTTCATGTTCAATCCTCAAGAAGCTGAGATCAAGCGGTGGAAGGGTTCGTTTCCATTTGTATCTGGGCATTTCCCTGACCCTTATACATATACATAGATGACTTGCTCTGGTCACTGACGTACCAGCTTGGCAACTTCCAGGTATGTTGAGGGCGGTCCTCGGAGTACATGTTGAACGAAGCCATACCAGATTTACCGAGAGATTGAAGAACCGCAGACACGCCACCCAGAAATCATGATCAAGGCCGACGGTTTAGTGAAAAAGATCAAATATAAATCAATTCACCATCAACATTGCCCCTAACTAGCCGTAGACTATTACCGCAGGCACACTGCGCCTCATTTCTTACTGCCCAGCATCCGAAAGTGCATTACGGTCGGTGGAGTAGAGAGGGAATTTCGCTGAAAATTCCTCTCGTCCGAGATACCACGTAAATTAACAAGTCTACAGTCTCTGCCATCGTGGGATCGGAGTGGGACCGAGAACGCAAGGACGCTCTCGTCTGGATATGCATAGTACAATGGAGTTACAGTGAGCGATCAAGTATACGATGATGCACCTGAATTGCGAGTGCTTTTGACCGTAATCTGTCGCATCTATTGAGATTCACCAGATTGGCGACATCGAGGGCGACTCCCTGGGATGAATCTATTTGGAAGCCCCCCATGTTTGGAAACCCGGGGTTGTTGCTATCTGGAAAGCCCATGATTTGTAAGACGAGATCTGACGGCGGCTGATGGCGGAGGCGGCGGGATGGGGCGGACTCTTCTCAGAGTGTTTCTGGGGGCCCAAAAGACCTCTGATATGCTCAAGAAAATTATATGAATAAAATACTGCCTCGAACAGTTGACTGCAATTTTTTCCTTTCATTTTAGGGGCCAAATCTACTGTGATTGTGAATTCAATACTTTTTGTGTGAAAATGGCCGAAAAATGTCCAGGACTTGGCGAAAAAAATCAGGGAAAAATCTGGAGCTTGTGGGGATGTATTCAATACACACTCACCATTCCGCGCCCCCACATAAATCGCTTTTGGCCCCAAAATTGGGCAGGACATCGCATAAGAGTGACTTGGATCTTATCTGCTCTTATCTTATCACTTCTTAGGGGTTTCCAAATAGTGATCGGTTATTTGGAAACCCTGTTTCTGGTCACGTGGGGGGTTTCCAAATAGATTTATCCACTCCCTGTACTCAAATTTCAATAACCCGAAGAGCGTCCGTAATGATCCCGACATTCGCGACGGTATTCTCCGCGATAGCCTTCGCCGTGGCGGCTGGTTTGAGCCCCGGCCTCATTTTAAAATGGTCCGAGGTTGAAATTTTGGTGGGGGGAGTGACCTGAGATTCTGCCGGCGTTATCGGGTTGGGCGGAGGCTCTGCCGCATCGCTATTTACAGCGACAGATGGGACGTCGGTTATGATCACCGGAGCGGTATGCGAGCGAGTGATGGATCTAGAATTAGACGGTGGTCCGAGCTGCGCACTGGCAGCAGACAACCACAAGCACATTTTACTGCGTTCCAACTCAGGGCGCCAAATATTACTCGACACGCATTCACTCCTGTTCACTTCGGACGACCTAATAGCCGCCATCCGCAATGCGCCATCGCTCACGCACTTGCAAATAGACTGTTGCAATAAATGCTTTGATGATGCCTCCATCCGCTCTCTGTTCACAAAGACGGTGTGGCACTCCTCGCTCCCCACTTCCACAATTTGGTTGTCAAGACCCACATCGTAAATTTCACCGAAGAGGTTCTGGCAGGCATGATTGTGTCGCGATGGTGGACAGACACCGAACTTGCCTCGTACGCAGTCCTGCCAGCAGTTGCGCGCTGGACACACGTGGAATTGGAATTCCATTCCCGCTTCCGGAGGCACTACCTGGGTTCGCATTTTGCGGATATAGTGAAAGACATACCTTCCAATATTCTCATATATTCCAAAGACATTGTAGATTAAGTTGGACACTCAGCGGCGGCTTTGCGTCCGAGTTGATAAATGTACACTGTGCTCTGGTTCATGAAAGCAGGCGTGTGGGCTATTCAGGATCTTGAATAGAATTAGAGCCCATTGAGCGGCATGAAAGTGATGCAAAGGTCTCAGATTTTGTTCAGAATCTTGTCTAGCTAATTGATTTATTTAAAGAACCCTCATGACACACGATTATCCCGCCTGACATTCTTGCTCGTTTGATTCCTTCAATCGTACAAAAAGTTGGCTGTACTCACCATTCCTGGTAGCAGGAGTAAAATGGGCTAGAAGGGAGTGTTAACTCGAGATACTAGGGAAAGGAATAGGTAAATACTCACTCATTCTCCCCTCGCCACCCAACACACTTCCAGCAATCAAATACATGCTCCGGATCATACCTGCCCTTCACCTCCCACAACCTCCCATAATTATCCCCCCAAAACGTCTCCTCCCACTCGGGCTCCTCATACGACGCTTCATTCACATACGCGCCGCCCCCGGGACTCAACGCCTTCAACGGTGCCAACATATCCAGGAACCCCAGCGTGACGTTCTTCTGCGCCGCAGCCTCCAGCGGCGCGGTCCACTCGGCCACATGAATGACATGCCACAGCGCCGTCCCCCACGCCGGGTTCACGGAAGTCTTGCGCTCCGTATCCGGGTTCGAGAGTGGCATCTCGAAAACGACCTGTGTCGCGGTGATGTCCGTATCCGGGAGCAAGCCCCGCGCCGTCGTGATGCCGTAGATCACAGCGTCGACCAGCGCGGCGATCGAAGCGGTGGTTGTGAACAGGGACCACGGCATGAGGCGGGAGGCGAGCAGCTGCGATGTGCCCGGGGGCTCCGTGGCCCCCGCGTCGGCTTTGGAAAAGACCGTGTAGTCCAAGTACGAGGCGTACGAGGTGAAGTTGCTCGTGAGGATCGTGATCTCCGTTGAATTGCTCACCGCCCCCACGAACGGCGCCATCAGCCCGGCCAGCTTGGATCCATCGTCCGCGAAGGGCAGAACTGCGCCGAATTCGACGCCGTTGACGAGGTAGTCCACACTTCCCGCCACCTGCGACCAGGCGAGTTGGTTCTCCGCGTGTGCGGTGAGGATCTCGCGCAGGCTGTTGCCCTCAGCAACCCTAGGAGCTATGCTTAATCATTGGGTGTTGGAACGTTAATCCGGGATGAAAGCAAGGATTATTGAATCCGGACAAGACGTGCCGTCGCTTCGCTCCGGCGCAAGTGCAGAGGCAAGCAATCATCATCTACATTGCCAAAGTATTGTATATTGTACTCAGGGATGTAGCGACCGAATCGGGTTTCGTAAGACATGCAAATAGGTTACAGTCCATGCGCGACCTTCCCCCTTTCCTCAGCCGCGGTTGCAGGCTACGCAGCACACTAATGAATGTTTGGCAAATACCTAGAGGCCAGCGAAATAATGGACTGAAGACTGGACGTTAGCATTTGAATGTGAATACATCACGAATTACATCAATACTCACCTAGGTAAGCGGGCTTTTGATGGGGAAAATCAGGCTGCCGTGCTCCATCAAAGGAATGCATCCGGACTGCGAACAATGAGTAAAAAATCCGTTTAGTATAGAAAGGAGATAGAAGATATCACACCGCTGATACATGCCGTCTATCACAAAAAGTCCAAAACTGTATTCACAATGTTGATGTTCCTCGGGGACGTGTTCGGACTGCGGAACAGGGGAGCGGTGAGTAAGAATTAATCAAACTCGACAATGTGCAACATGATAATATCTGATAAAAGTGTTCGCCAGATGGCAGAAATGCGTTCTTGGCGGATCAGCTTGCTCGCAGGAAGGAAATCCAATGCAAATAAATTCGATCAAGCGGACACGGCGAGGACACGTCTAACGCCGATATGGCGCGATACGGTCGGGAGTTGAATCAGACATCGACGGCGATGCTCACGCGCCACATCTAGAAGGTTTGAGTCAGCGGTATCGCAGAACGAAGCACCACTTGGATGAAAAACTTCTCACCGCATTGCGTCTGGGCACAGGAACTCGATCTATACTCGGGAGCTGTCGTACGATGCCGTCGACGTGCATGGCGCTGAGTTCGACGTAATTGGAACGTGAAAACTGAATCTCGCAACACACTGGGTCAGGAATTGGGATTACCATTTTAACGAAGCGGTGAGAGAGAGCTCACGACATCAGAAACGCGTTGGGCTGCCCACGTGCATGCCGAAATTTAATATGATGATGCGACATTAGGTGGAAGATCATGCAATGCTTTAGTCGAGACCGCGGCAAAAGTCAACCTAAGTTAGAATGCGAGAAATGCGCAGGAGGGAGTTTGAGATAGATATATACCTGTATGACTTGGGATGTTGGACCAATCTTGAGACAACTCGGCAAACAGCCTGAATGTCAGAAGGTAAACGTCGAGCATCCCAAATGCAGCGGACTCACAGGGAGCACCGGAGATCAAGATGTAATCCGCCGATATCGCTTAGAAGTCGGTGGAAAGCAGTGTATGAGCCGAGGAGTGAACCTACATCATCGAGTGGAGAAGAATGCGGACTGAAATTCACAATATTTGTGACGCTTACCTATGCCGACCGCATTTACATTCCATGGACAGCTGGGTGCCGGCTTGCATGGTCACATGTATCTGGGTGGTTAGCATTGATTACAGAGTGAGCGGGGTGAAACAGGACGAACGGCGCCATTCAATTCAGCGGGGAGATGATGGGAGAGGGGAAGAAGGAGGCGAGACAGAACGTCCCTTTTGAACGGAAGTTGAGCGGTTGATCGGGGAGGTCGAAAATAACGTTGTGGAGCGTTGCACCGGTTAGCAGAAGAACCCCGAAAATAAAATGGGTAATGGGATGCACATACGGAAATCTCCGGTAGGGAGTGGGAAAAATGGAAGAACGCAAACAGGTGCATACGAAATCAGGGCATCTGCTTAAGATACGAGTAATTAATGAGGTGTTTGAACAGAGTTTGTGTTTAATCCGGTCAACTGATCGTGGCCTCAGCTCAAAAAATTACTCGCCGTCAGTTTCGAACATAAGACCTACTGAGTGAAAATGGTGGGGTAGAAGAAGATTCCAAGTAGGCCATTTGACCACTGAAAGATCTATGTACTATAGAGTCCAGCTGTACATCATATCCTCTACCATCCTTCTGCCTGGACAATTGTACAGTACACCCCTATGTCAGAGGTGCTTAATCAATGATCAATTGAGCGCAATTAATGTGGATTAAATCAAGCTCACAACAGTTCAGTATGATGTGCATCAATTGAGCAAAATTTAAGATGGATAAGCAGTTCATTAATTCATTGAGCACTGTTGAACAGGAGGGTTTAAATAAGATCAATTCAAAGTGGATCGATGAAGCAGATAGATGAACATAGATTAAACATAGGATCAATATAAATGCTTTTTTTGTTAAGAATATCAACACTGCATAAGACAACATTGTACTTTGCACTGACTACTTAGAATTGCACACCGCACTGTTTTACAATGAAAATTCTGCTTCTACAGGTCAAGATATTGAGTCACATGTATCAATATCTCAAGGATAAGTCAAACCAAGAAATATAGAGATCAGTATCGCTGTCGTGGTAAGGATTGATTGACCTGTTGAATGCTATCTAACCAAAAATTCTTTTTAAAAATATGTTTCTCTCAAGCCAAGCCTTGCATGTAAGATTTCCAAGACAGTATGACCATAAATGCAGAGAAAATCTGAGCCATCTCATGGGCCCTTCCCTTTCGGAGTTGAGATGATTGTTGGGATTATGCAATTGGAGTTTGACGGCAGGCTGAATCTACTGCAGCCGCCCCTTGCAAATGGCGAGCCATAAAAATAGAAATATTTCAGCACCATGTAATGTAATCAAGGAAATGTACATGAGTTCAAAGTTCACTTGAGTGACCTCCTGTGGATTGTAAAAAGTTAGTAAATAATTTGTTGACAATAAATACCACCATAGATCAATCCCAACAACAAAAGTAAACTCAATGAGGAATAATTAAACGAGGTGGAGTAGAGCAGATAGATGAACACGGATTAAACATGACTGTACATGGTAAGAATAGTTACCAATTTTAATCTCTGATGTAGGGGTGTACCGTACAATTGTCCAGGCAGAAGGATGGTAGAGGATATGATGTACAGCTGGACTCTATAGTACATAGTCTTTCAGTGGTTAAATGGCCTACTTGGAATCTTCTTCTACCCCACCATTTCTGTCAAGTCAGGAGGTCTTATGTTCGAAACTGACGGCGAGTACTTTTTTGAGCTGAGGCCACGATCAGTTGACCGGATTAAACACAAACTCTGTTCAAACACCTCATTAATCCGGATTCAATAATCCTTGCTTTCATCCCGGATTAACGTTCCAACACCCAATGATTAAGCAAAGCTCCTATAGATTCTTTTGCCCTCGGCGCTGAACTCGGCAAGGAGATTGTACGTGTGGATGGGCAGCGCCGAGTGCAGCTGGACGCGGTACTTGGTCAAAACGGCGAAGGTCCTGCCGCCGCCACCGCGCATGGCCCAGAACAGATCTGGGTCGATACACTCGTTAATGACGCGCACTTGCCCATCCGCCGTCACAACCTCGAACTCTACGGCGTTGTCCACCATCAGCCCGTACAAGTTTGTGAAATCACCCAAGCCGCCACCCTGACCAAAGCCACCGGCGAGGCCGACCGACTCCTAGAACCCGCCGGTGATGTCCATCTTGTGCTGGCCGTTGAAGAAGACGTAGGCGTCCGTTGCGATGACGCCCGCTCCCATCGTACCGATGTTCATTAGTTTAGGCGTACTGGTGGGACAGCCTGACAGCGTGAAGGTCTCGTCGTAAGAAAGCGAGTAAAGATTGTGCGTCCACAGTGCGAGCGAGTTGGGCACCGCCGAGCGGCCGAAGTAATCATGGCCCGTGTTCTTAATGCTGAGGCGGATGTTGTGTGTTTTAGCGAAAGTTATGGCCGCGGCGATGTGTGAAGGGGAGCGTACGTCAATGTAATATGCTCCTAGTCGGCCGAGCGAGCAGGTTGTGTAGAGCGGATATGTTGGCTCTGTGGGGGAAAGTGAACATGCTGAGGCGCTGCAGGCCTCCCAATTCTGCCAGTAGGTCTGGCCGTAGTCGCCTACGCGGACAAGGTCGTTGGTAATGTTGGCTTCGACGGTGGAGCAGGTGGCTGCATTGTAGTAGGTTGAGTTTGGGTAGCAAGGTGCGCCTAGGGGGATGGTGAGGTATAGCCGGCCTTCAAGGGTGGTGTTGAGTTGCTGCCATTCCTTGGGAGAAGGCCAGCACTTCTGCCCGGGCTGGCAGTTGAAGTCGATAGGATTAGATGCCCAGGAAATGCTGAGCGTGGAGAGGAGTAGAGGCAGGAGCATCATGATTGTGGTGGATTTTCGAGGGCCAAGAGAGCAGTGTGAGACGAAGGTACCACTGGGACCGCTGCTCCAAGTCTTCCTTCTTATATACGATTCCATGCGTAAAGCTTAGTCACTGACATGCCTTGTCATGGCTTGCCGTTAGCAGTGGCGTTATTCCCATTGTAGAGTAAGTTAGACACTCAGCGGCGGCTTTTGCGTCCGAGTTGAAAGATGTTGTAACACGACGCTCGATTATATGGATGCTACTGCTCATTTACCCGTACAGAGTTTATCAATGAAAGTACTCCTCCCTGTGCTTTCAGTTTCGGTTTCGGTCTCAAATAGGAAGTTTGTGGCTGTGTGCGAAGTGTTTCACACCGAAAATAGAAATGTTTCTATCATTTTAGAATTCTGTTCAAGGACACAAGGTAGATACTGTTTTAAATACAAGGTACTTTACATATGCGGGATTTTCGAAGGCGAGGGGCCAATGGGCCCCCCGGCCCAAAGTGGGCCGAGCTCTGAACGGACGTCCGCGTACATCGGTGTACATCGATCTCATCGGACTTTGATCTAAATCACCAGATATCGGAGTTGCGATACCGATCCGTTGGAAATCAGTGAATGCCGTTACTCATAGCGCTGTATTCCGTCGGCATTACAAGCTACCGTCGGCAGCGTATCGGCCGCCGATACTGTGCCGCAGTACGGCTGCGGCTGCAACCTTGTCGCTCCCTTCAGAATCTCAATGGCACAGCTCCATGGATCCACATCATGATTTTGGAGGAATTTTCCAAGGGGGTTTGCTTTTGCGAAAATCTGCACAGACCTTCCATTTTTTTTTCAGAGCCTCAAGGACCCCATGCAGCCGTAAATTTCAAACTCCGACTAGTGACATAACCTGATTGGAGACATTTTCGCTCCTCTAGCATGAATATGGTAGGCCGACAAGCGGCGGGCACAAACACACAGAAAAAATGTATTGGAATTCCTTTTTTTCAAATTTATTTGGGACGAGTACACCGTTAAAAGAATTGAAAATCAATCTTCCAACTTCCAAGGCGACCCCCAGCTCGCTCGGTCGACGCTACGCGCCGACCAGCTCGCATGGGGACAGGGTATATTTACTGGATAAATATCCTTTGGTATGCTCGCATGGAAAGCGGTCTAACTTTGAATGACTGCGAGTCGGTTCAAAGATTTCGGTTGCATTGTCAATAAAGGAGAAAGGTCAGAAAAATTTCGGAATCAAAGCTTGCTCGATCAACACTGCATGTCAACCTGGGACAGCTGTACATTTGTTTTTAGCTAATTTCGTTCCCTTGGTATCTTTCCAAGAAGAGCAGCCTGAGTTGGTTTTTATTGCTTACCATCGGACGGAGCTCAATTGGGGTCTTGTTGAGGTCATGAGGCTGGCATTATATTGAAGGAAGTGTTACACCCTATGCTCGAGTCGGTTTGCATGAACAACAGTGGGAAGTTTGTGGTTGGTTTTTTAGAGTGCTTTTTGCTCAACGGCAGATGCCGGCTCGGAGGTTAATCGCCATAACTTTCAGACTCCGACTAGTGACAGAAGCCGTTTGGGGACAATACAAGGATACCGCTGCTGTATATGGCATGGTCTGCGTGCGAGGCGCGGTCATCTCCGCCGTGGAATGTTTGGAACGCCAGGCTTCGAATGGGCGCTGTCGTATGGCGTGCTGGTAGAAGCTGCCGCGATTGGAGAGCAGTTTAATGTCTCGCGCGACGGACGGACGTCTGCGTCGGCTCCTTGGCTTCGCTGTCAGTCGCTAGTGCTCATTGTCTTTCCGCCTCGATCGATCGTCCGCACCGCGCGCGCTGCGGATCTATCTATATCCTGCTCAATATACATGGCAAAGCCTTGCTAACACGCCACCATCCAACGGACATTGTAGCTCGAGCGGCTGGAGCCGAACTCGGGAATAGCACTTTGCAAGAAAAGATGTTCGTTGGCCGCACAAGCTCCACGCCTAAACGCTCTCACAGAATGGCTTCTATGTTGTAACGGCAGGGCGCGGTTACGGTGCTTGTGGTGATGGAATACACCCAATTGGGTGTATCTCTTCCCAATGTGGTGTATCGATTTTGATGCATCATTCATCAAACTGGTACACCTAATCGGGTGTATCAGGCTGCGGCATGAGTCGGCACCTGCCTAATAACCCGAATTAGGTGTATCTAGAGATGTGGCTGTACTGATTAGATTACTGAACACTGAAAGACTAGGTGCCCGCTGCCGCGCGCTCGCCACCTTGCTTAAGGTTGGGAAGTGCTCAGTACTCAGATCTTGAAGTCTTGAATAATCAAGGGGCTCTCTGATACATTGGGCTTTCAGTTCAACTTGACTGTCGAAGATTTTGAAAAGCTTTGTTGAACTTTTTGCAACTTATTATCGAAGTCCGCTAACTTTGGAGTAGGAAAATTCTCCGTGATTCTGATACCTTCAGAGTTAGGAGTGTACGATCTAATCTAACATGTTTGGGTATATTTGTTTTTTGCACAGACGGAATTCGAAGGGTGCTAAAAGTATGTTGTTTGTACAAGTTAGGTACAATCTAACTAGGTCCGCGCAGAGGCGCGCATTGGTACCTTGCTTTCAAGTGCTCAATCTAATCTTATACAGGAATTCATATTTGCCAACAAAAAAACTTTCAATAAATTCCAAAATATATGTAGTAATATAACAGGGATCTACGTGTTGATAGCCTCTTCTCTGTGTTATCGTCCTCTGCCTCCTTGTTGGCCACAGTGCCTGCTTGAGTGGTGCACTGCTGTTCGCCATTTGCAGAACTAGTACTATTTTCTTTTGGCTTTATAGAGTGGGCCCTTGAAGACTTAATTCAAAATGGGTTGGGAGACAGATAGTGGAGGCTTCACCATAGTAGGGGAAAGCTGGGCTCAAATTATTGTTACATGCAGTGGACCTCGAAGACTTAAGCTTACACATTGATCTTATTTCAATCTTGTTTGGAACGGGTTGGGAGACGGGTACTATGAACTTCTGTATTCCATTCACTCCCGAATTTATTTGGGCACAAGCTGGTTTCAGATTATCTACGAGCAATCTTTCATACTAGGATACTGCTTCAAGAGCAAAGCAAGATATAAGGTAGCGGCCATACAAACACCGTCAACGTTCCAAATATGGGCAAATTCCCGAAATAAATGCGCTAGATAATCAGCAATGTATTTGAGACTTATCCCTTCCATGAATCTCAAGGTATACATGCAGGCTTTTGTTTGGGCCGACTCACTAAGGATTTGGACAAGTGTAGAAAATGTAGTTACAGATTTAAGTCGCCATCAGCTAAAGGCTCCCAAAATTGATGGGAACCTTGTGAGGACAACTCCTCAGTCAATTCTCATTATTTTGTCTAAGGGTTTGATTTGGGCATCCCTAAGATATGTATCTATAGATTCATGGAAGGGATAAGCCTCAAGTACATTGCTGATTATCTAGCGCATTTATTTCGGGAATTTGCCCATATTTGGAACGTTGACAGTGTTTGTATGGCCGCTACCTTAGAGACATCAGGACTCAGTACTCAGCCTGAGCAGGCCCCTAGTCAAATTAATATCAACTGTGCGAGATGAGAGCTCCTGTCTTAGGCATTATCTAATCTTGTGTTTGGTAAAGTTTGTTTTTTGCAGGCTTCAATATCGGGGGATGTGGTCGCAGCAGTGTTTGTACATGTTAGGCACTATCTAATCTGTTGAGGATGTACATGTTTCATTTTTGCAGACAAACGTAAGCATTGCAAATAATTTCCGGGGTGGGGGACCTAGCTAAAGCAAGGTGATCTACGCGCGATGCCCTTATTTGTTCTACGCACATCAAAGGCGAATTGGCAATAATATCCGAGGTGACCTAACTAAAGCAAGGTGATTTTGTTCTGTTCTCGGTCAATACTCAATGTTTTCACTCGAATTACGAGTACTTATGTACTAAGGAATCGTCCATTTTATAAGCGCCAATGAGGATTTTGAGTTCATTTTATTTTACTTGTTCCAACGAACGTTACAAGGCTCATTAGTGGCTGTGTTGAAGCCTCTCTTATTCAATTCGTTACGATCATTCTGATAATATAGTGGCTGTACCGTGTTATGCCATCCTAAGGTCTTCCGTTCGACTCCAGCAGCGTGCATTATATACCGATCATATATTTTTGGGATCCACATTCAGTCTGATGTGTGTTTTTTCAATGTAAATGCATTCTTTCCATTCAGCGTACACAATAAAGGCATTGTCTGTTGCACAATGCTGCTAGATGTTGTCCTGTATTATCAGGTCCATGTTCATACCCAGTGGCTATTCCCTCCATAGTTATACTGTTCTTACTTCAGTGCAACGTAAGAAATCCTTCATGAATATCATTGTTCACAAGAGCACCAAGCTCATGTTTGGCTTTGACTATGCCCTATCCATTATCCATGTCCTTTCGGTTTGTCCATCCAGGATTAAATTTATCCCCCTGAATGTAATCTCACCCTGTACGCCATGTGTTCCTCCTATTTCAACTCTTCCTATGTCTCTCCTGTCTGTTCGTCACAGCTGTCTCCCAAGCGAGCAGCTTGATGCCTACAATGCCAAATATGATGCTTTAGTGCATCCCAAATTAGTAACATATGCCCTCATCTTGCCTCTGACTTACTTGTATCCAAAGAATGCATCACAGGTGCCAGTGCCATCCTGGTTGGATGGACCTATTGCATCCTATACAACTAATCTTAGTTATGCTGGTCCTCGCATGAATATCGTTCTTGACATACCGCAATGGTCCTCGTTGGGCCGCAGCTATGATTTTTTTGACGACATGTTCAAAGTCCAACGGGGTACATTGAGGGCAGTATGCTCTCAATTATTGTCCTCGGATTCTAAACCAATGTTATGTTGATTTTGTTTGTTTCAAACTTACCCGGTGCTACTTTCTTCATTGCAGGCACAAATCGGTTGGATTGATCTTCACAATGAGATACTCACTCATATCAAGTCTGATGGACTTATCACTCTTCTGCGATATCCGGGTGTATCCTCATCAGAATCTATCGACATGAAGTCCGAATTCGGTCCTGAAAGAGCCAACTGAGAAATCACACCTTGATGGATCTCATATCTGTCTTCTACCATGGTTCCTCCCAGTGAGAGATATGTAGTGTCAAGCTTAGAACTATTTACTATGAGGATTCATTTGTACAAAAAATAAATCGCGCACAAAAGAGGTTTAGGCGCGCGCGAAAGATGTCAGACCTAAAAATAAAAAAATCTGTAACCTGTCCTAGTACCTGCGGAACGTGTTCTAGAGGATCCATTGATATTAGGAGGAAAGTATATACCTCCTCCTTAAAATTGCTCTGCTGTAGAGGCAAGGTCAAACAATCTAATCTAATGGAACTTATCTGTTCAACTATTTCTGACTTGTCCTACAATCTATATACTGCAATAGAACCTTCTCTCTCAAATTTCAAAGTCAAGAATCTTGAATCAATCTAATCTAATCTAACATTATCTTTATCTGGCGGATCAGCCGACTCTCCGACTCTCCCTTTGGCAAGTGGACTCATTATTTACGAGGGCCCATGCTGGAAATCGTCATACAAATCATGAAACAGCACACTGGGAAAATTGGCTGTGGGCAGTGACGCGCCTCGCGTCCCGCTGCATCCGAAATAGCATCCCCGATCATCCCGGTTCGCTTCCGCCTTCACGCCGTACCCCTGTTGTTCCTGTTCCTTGCCCCTTAATTAGCTATACATTGGTACCTTTCATTTAACCCTATTGTACTAAGTATATATCTTGTACTTCTGCACCCCATCCAACACGATTTGTTCCCCCCACGTTTACGCCCTCGCTTTGCTTCGTCCCTCGTCGCTCTCGTGCCCGGCCCTCGTCGTTGCCGCGGTCGCAAGCTCCCTGAGCTTTGTTGTCCCAACTCGCCTTTTTATATTCCTTCCTTCTGTCTTGCTACACGCTTGCACAGTCGGTTGGTTCGTCAGCAGGACACAGACACATACACTGGTATTTTATTGTTTTTGGATCTTTCGCACGTGGGAAACCTCTTTCGCGGCGTGAGACTTTTTTTTGTACAAACGAACCCTCATACTGCATGTATGGTGCATATATATTTCCTCTTTCGCGTGCCAGGATTTCTTTCGTGCGGACCGGTTTCTTTCGCACGAGGGAAAAACTTCTTTCGCGGCACGGGTTTTATTTTTTGTATAAACGAACCCTCATAATTTACACTGTGTATTTTCTCACTGTGTTGCTGTCCCAGAAGCCTTGAACCTAAGAAGGGGCCAAGACCTGTGGTAATTTTATATTACATAGGACTCGGAGGACAGATCTTATCCAACAAAATGTGTTTTTATTATTTGAAGTGCATGAACTACCAAAAAAAATACATAAGTACAACGTTTCTGCCGGGCGAAGCCACGGCCCCACACCCCAAGTCGAATTGATATAACAAGACACACTCGTACCAAACTGGGCCTCTCCCTTTACTAAGGTTATGACGCGTGGTCTTTGTCCACGCCACCAAGGCGCGCGCCAGGGTTTATGTGCTTATTGGACTGTATCCTTTTAAGTGGGGCGCGCCCAGGTCTTGTAAGGACCCAGAGCTGCGCGCCCGTCTCTTCAGACCTTCAGTAATCCTTTTATCTCCAGTGCAACAGTGCACGCCCATCATTTGAGAGCTAGTGCAGAAGTTACTTGAACTTCGGTACAAGTCATTCCGGTCATGTGACCAATCCTATTAGCTTCCGAACTGAAGCCTTCTGTATTCCAGGGTTGAATTCAAGACAGCACACCCATGTATTAAATGTGCGCAGATGTCCGGGTCAACGTATTCTGCCCAAGTATTTGCTTTACCCCGGGCGCGCATCTTTACTTCGATGCGCGCCGAGTCACGTGACAATTTGATCTAGTTCCTTTTTAAGGATGGCGCGCCAAGTTCTTATGAGCTTATGACGGCGTGCCCATCTCTCAAGCCTTCAGTGTCCCTTCTTCTTTTAGTGTTAAATAGTGCGCGCCCGCTTTTATAGATCTGTCGTATGTCCTTCATCTAATCCCTTGTTTATGCCTTGCTCCCATATTGAAACCGAGCTTGCTACGCAGGGTAGCGCAGCACGCCAGGTTAGTCCTATGGTCAACCTAGCCTTGTATTGACACCGAACAGGCTGCGCGGGATAGCGCAGCGCGCCGGGTGAGTCCTACAAGACAACCTATTGGTTCTGTGTGCAATGTTTATGGTTGGTTTAAGTGCTTTCTAACGGCTTTGACACTCAGTCCGGGCCTGACTAGTATCCTTGTTGTCCTTAGCCGGTCATTAGAATAGTTCTAATGAGTCTGAAATGCAAAGATTTCAGGCGCGAAAAGATCAGCACCTTATCAACGGGCTTCACGGTCATTTCGAAGACGCTGCTGAAGCAAAGCCCGAGTAGCATGTGTATGAGGCTCGGTCATTTCTTCATGATCGACCTGGGGGCAAACTTTACTTCCTTGACCTAAGTAAATCGTAAGAATAGGTTTCATTCCAGTCGAAACAAAATAATTGCACGCACAAGTAGCGTATTGTAGCCTACACGGAACCATCTCACCATTGCTACCAGTAAGGATCTGGACAAATCTCCTTTTTGCTGCTGGAGTTAAGCCCTTCGGTGGGCCCAGAGAGTATGCGAAATCTGACATAGGATTCCTCCAGTTGTCGGTGTCCAATGGATCCATGACAAACAAGTGGCCAACACCCTGATCACTAGTTTCAGGGTATTCAATCGAAGCTCCCTCCTCGTAGGTATACAGAGATGAAAGTGTTGGTGAGTGGCAGGTGATACAGAAATTGGAGAAAGAGGTCGTGGTTGCCCAGACAAGACAGGGGTATGAATGTGTAATAAAGTGTCATTGAGAAGGCTCTGAACTGTGTGAGTAGCCAGAACCAGGCCAGTAGGGTGCAGAAGAGTCGTCAGGGCCAGGATTTGTGGAGATATGTCTACGAGACTGCTCCCCAGAGGTTCTTCTTCCAAAATTTGGGCAAGATCCATTTGATTTCTGGGCGAAAAGTACAGATTTTCCTTCCATGGTACCGTCTACTACCCCAAAAATTCCTCAGCGCGAGGAATGACCTGCCTATCATTTCCTTGGCCGCCGCCCACTGCAATCTCGGCCCCGTCGGCCTTGGCGGCTTACGGATGCCCTCCCGACGGACGGTGGCGAGCTTGAAATTGTGGAGCGAAGTTGAAGCGAGGGTGTTGGTGCCTTCGGTTGGCTCTTCAGCGTGGAAACCCGAGACGACCCTGGCCCAGGCTAACGTTTGGTGACAAGAGTGACAATGGATATTGTTATTTATTTTCAAAGGAGCCGACACATAAGGCTCCAACCATTTAGTTTTCGTTTGAAGATCCGGGCAAATCAAACGAAAACGGTATTTAAATTGTTTAAAACTGTTTAAAACTGTTTTAAATGGTAATTTTCTGCAGGCCATCGAAACATGAGTGAAGGAATTAATTAGTGACCACTGCCATGCTCCAGGGATTCACACTTGAAGAGCCTGTTCATTGTCTACACTTTGGGAAGCATCACCTTCATTATAATCTCTGCTTTAAATGATCCTCGCGCTTCACACCAGAGATGATGTGATTCTGAAAATAGGGGCTCAACAGAGACGCTGGTCCCAAAATGGCCTGCCAGTAGAGCCAAACACCTTCACACCACAGGACGAGCGGAGCCATCGTCGAGACGCTCGGGAAACTTTGTTGGTGTTCGAGTTCCTATGGGGGAAAAAATTGACCTGAGTCTCCCTATCATTTCTTGTACTGACAACAGGCTCAAACGATATGTGTGCATCCAAAAATTGTGCCAGCTTCCGCACTGTTACAGTATACAAGTTCTACATTGGCAACATTGCCATACAAACATCGTTCACCAACGACTTCAATGTGCCATTCCTGAAGCAGAACACCTAACCCTTTAAACTGTTTGAAAACGATTTAAAAACCGTTTGGACCCCTTCTCAAACAAAACGAAAATAAAAACGGTTTCAACCGTTTGAAACTGTTTAAAACCGGAAACGATTGGAGCCTTACCGACACAGCATTGCGGCAGGGAAAGTTCCGAAGCTGTCCTCCGATGAGATCCGTGGAGAACACCGTGATCCGATGGCAACCGAATGTTACCCATCGACTCTCCCCTCCGCGCGAGGCGGAGGGCGGGCGGACAATAGAATGGGCGTGAGGGCGACGAGCACCGTGCCAAACGCGTGCAAATACCAAACACCCGGGCACGGACTCGGAGCAATCCTGACTCCGACTCACGTGCTGCCTTCGGCATCATCTCCCACTGGCTCTCTGCACCGACGAGGGAGGGCGGCGGACGCGACGGGGACTTGCGTATATTGACGCGCACATACACGATCGATGGGTTTGCAAATGCATCGACGCAAAAGGAGATGTGAATCGCTGCGGTTCGGAAGACCCGATGCGTCGCCGTGCAGCGCGTGCAATCCTAATTTGCCGGCATCCTCAAACCCTAATTGCCGTCATCCTCTCCCGGCCTTTCCTCATGCGCCAATTTCCTTTGGCATTTCTCTCATGCGGTGCTTCAGCGATTCATCTATTTCCTCATGATATTCCCCCCGGATTTTCTGCATGCAGCCAAGCCAAGCCAGGAACTCGACGGCTCGACGCCCAGGAACGACCACGCTGATCCGTCGTAAGGCTACTCGTCAATCCAATTGATTCTGCCTCCGGAAATGTGCGCTAATCCTGCTTCCGTCATGCCTCAATACATTTGGATCCCCGTCTATCTTCGTCTATCTTCAAAGTCCATTTTCGTATGATCCGCGCACATCCACACAGGTACACCGATTTGGCCAAACCTTATTTTTCTTCCGGAAGGAACCCGTCCCATCACTGATTGGTGGGGGCACATTACTGATAGGTAGGCACATTGCTGATAGGTGGAGGCACATTAATTGATAGGTAGGTTGTGTCCAATCCAAAGGGTATCTCCGTTCATTCCTTGCTTAAATTATTCCGACGGAATGTAACTCTTTCGCTTTCAAATTCATTCGTTATCTGCAAGATCGTCGGTCAGCTGAGTGCCACAAGATAATACATATGATACGTGCCCGCGAATGGCAGCCAGTGGGAGCTCTTCTACAGTACTGACGTTCAACATCTCGTACGACCCCGGCCGGTATCGCCGAATCTAAATCAAACTCCTCTCGCCGACTCTAAATCCAAGTCGTCTCGCCGAATCAAATCAAAGCCCTCTCGCCGACTCCAAATCAAAGCCCTTCGTCGATTTCTCCCGTATACTTAAAAATACATTCCTCCGACTCGTCCACATTGGAATAAATCAAACTATTAATCGACCTTGCGGCCTTCCTGAAGTTCGACAGCTCAGTTTTTGCTGTATTCTTGCATGCAGCATTCTTGCGTTGCAACCTTCGCCAAAAGCTCTACACCTCGGCAATCCGCCGCACATTCATCCTGCGTCGACTCGTTCAGTCAACAGACTGGGATCCCGAACTTGAACTCCGTGTATACCTCTCGGCAAGTTGGCAACAAGCCTCATATTTCGCTCACGCAGCACGCTTTCAGCAATAGGTACCCTGAAATGCACCCAAAAATACATGCAACGGTGAATTAATACATTCTCCATCGTCCGAGTGATGCCGATGGGCTGCTCCCGCCCGGATTCCGCGTGCGGCCTCACGATCGGTCTCAGCTAGGAACTCGATGACGACCTCGCTGTTCGACCCACGCCTTCATCGCACCCATCGTTCCTACCTTCCAAACACCGTGTCCCAATTTGCTTGATTATTTCATGTGCAGATTTGCTCGATTATTTCGACGCAATTTCGACGCCGTTTAGCCGAGAGATCGTGCCCAAATTGCAAGGTGTTGGTGGTCCGTTGGGGCGAAGGAGTTGCGAGTGATCAGCATTGAATGCTAACTCAGTGTATTATTGGTGCCGTTCACGGCGTTCAAATACCAAGGTGAATGGAGTTGTGAGTGATCAGCTAACACAGTGCGTAGTAGGTGCCCTTTTTCTCTGTATAGCGTGAGATTTGCGCACTCTCCGTTGAACGAGCACCTGGTATGTGGCTGGAATTCACCGGTGCGCGGACGGGGGTTCAGTACCCCGAGGCTATGTGTGTTTTTCTCATGCTTTCTTTCGTCCCTTCGCATTGCTTGCGCACTGGCAGCCAAATTCATCTCCTCGTGATATGCATTTTAACCATGTTCGACCGGGAGTGAAGGTTGTGCTTGTACACTGTAAGTGGCGCGTTGCTAAGATACAACGCCGGTGGAAATAAAGGCAAAGCCTGCGCTGAATCTGGGGATGCGGAATATTAACATGGAGTTCGAATCGGTGCATTGAGTTCTGCTCTGCGAGTCGACAACGAGCAAATGAACGTCAAGTCTATTTTTTCCGTGTGTAAATCCGGGTGAGATTTGTACCGATGAGACGCGCACTCCTCGTGTCCCTGTCACTGTCAGTTGGCTATCACGGAATGAGCCGGCACAGTTTTTTCTGAAATAAAATCCTCTGAAAACTCCATGTTCTTGGATCCTGCGAGCAAAACATCTGCGGTGCTTGGGCCGTCATTCTATTTCACTGAGCAAGCAACACAATATTTTATATAGGTCCTCTGCCGAGATTTACTCCCGACCTTCCACCGGCGCCTATCGTGGGACAAATTCGGGACAAATTTAGCCTGTGAACAGAGAAGCAACGACACGTGGCTACTGCCTGCCCCCATCCACCATCTCACTCCCGCCACTATTAGCACCCTTTTCCTTCCGCCTATTTCTCTCATTCAGTGATTCAGCCGAGACAAAGTTGGATGTCAAAGACACTTGCCAAGCCCGGGCCGGATTCGGGCGTGAGGGTACTATCTCTCGGTGAGCCCAGCGCCTAATTTTATCTTGCCCTCATTTACATGTGCGATGGCGTAGATGGCGGCGGAGCTGGGACGCTGTCGGAACTCATCATACTGGATCGAATGATGTATCGCATTCGGGTTGAAGGCCACCTCGACACAGATCCATTCCCATGTGACTGCTTTGAGCTCATCGGTGGTAGTGGTACCGGAGGGTGAGTGTTGCCACTATTAAAGAGAAACTAATTCAGCCCTCTTTCAGGATTATTGCGTTGATGCTAGGCTGCCTGCGCATGTCGGTCAAGGATGCTATTTCAGCCTATGAGACCCTCTGTCCTGAATCCAAGAGGGGATTTGCTGAAAAATTCAAGACCACAAGTTTTGAGGAGGCTCTCAAGAAGATCTTCAAGCAGGAACCGATCAACGATGTAAAATCTGATGCTTGCAGAACGTGTGTTCCATTCTGCATGAAATAATGGGTATGCTAACATATACCACACAGTTTTGTGTGTGCCATGAATCAACATAACATGAACACGCAGATACCTCATTTCTTTCGCTCATATAATACTCCCGACGAACTAGCCAGCACATGCATGATCTGGGAGGCAGCACGGGCCACCTCTGCTACACCTGAACTCTTTAAACCCATAGGGATTGGGTGGGCAGGCATGACACAACACTATATCAATGGAGGTCTTGGCAATAACAATCCTACTTCTTTGGTTCTCAATGAAGCAAGGATACTCTTTCCCTCAGAGTCCATAGTACTTGTCTGCAGTATAGGCAGTGGGCACCCTGACACCATCCAGATTCCAAACCAGAAGTCAGACACTATTGCAAAGGTCATGAAGAAAATTGCAAATGACTGTGAAAATACACACGAAAACAATGCCCGCATATTCCACAGAATCCCTAATACCTATTTCCGCTTCAATGTTCAGCAGGGAATGCAGGTCTTGGAAGCCAAGCATTGGAACAAAATACCAAAAGTGTTGGCTGCTGTGGATGCTTATCTGAAAACGGGGGATACAAAGGCCAAGCTCACAGACACTGTCAAAGTGATTCTAAGTAGGTTTGAATTGTAAAACATGCTCACAATTGAATCAAAATTATTGCCAGACCCAAGCTCAAATTTCATGGCCCACAGGCTTCATGAATCCTTTGCTTTCATGACATCCAGTATTATGATCCCTATTTATTTTTGCTCATGCATTGCTCATCAATTGTTCCACTAGATTTCTCTGCTCTCTCGATCAATGGAAGAACCAACAATTGTCCTCCTGCTTCCAGGATATTCCAGGGCAGAAATGCAATCCTGGATGAGATGCATCAATATTTCCTCCAGCCAACCGGGAAGCAACACATTTATCTTCTGCATGGATTAGGTGGTGCTGGGAAGACACAAATTGCTCTGAAATTCATGGAAGAGTCAGCCTCACAGTGAGTCCATCTCCAGATGGGTGGAATTATATTCAAATTGTTTGTTTCACAGTTTCACCCACACATTCTTCATTGACACCAGTACCATTGAGACAGTTGATACAGGTCTCAAGAATATAGCTCTGGCAAAAAGTGCTGGGACCACCGCACAGGATACTTTGCAATGGCTCAGGAACAACACTGATGAATGGCTGCTCTTCTTTGACAATGCTGATGACCCCAAACTGAATCTCAAAAAATTTCTCCCTCGGTGTAATCATGGCAACATTCTGATTACATCCCGAAATCCGGAGCTTCGTGGATATGCTGGGGCACATCACCTTGTCTCTGATATGGAAGAAACTGATGCTGTGCAGCTATTGCTGAAAAGTGCTGCCCAAGATGTCACACCTGAGAATGAGCAGACTGCTGCTGAGATTGTGAAGGTCAGCATGTTTTTTAATTCAACCATATGACTTTATAACTCTTGTCAAGGCACTGTGGTATTTACCTCTTGCCATCATACAGGCTGGAGAATTCATTCTGAAGTCTGGAGCACTCAACACTTACCTGGCTCTCTATGCCACCAATAAAGAACAGCTGCTGCGTGAAAAACCTGTGCAATCACACGATGATTATGCCTGGACAGTATACACAACATGGCAAATCAGCTTTGACCAGCTCGGCGAGCAGGCAGCAACCCTCTTGCAGCTCTGTTCCTTCCTTCACCGTGAAGGCATTTCAGAGCAGATATTTTCTGATGCTTCTGCTTATGAAGTCAAACTTTATGGTCCATCAGAAGAAGAGTTGAAGATGCCGCTTGAATTTCTCCCGCAATTTTTGGGGCCGACTGGAGTTTGGGACTCTCTTCGCTTCATGGATGTCATCACTGAGATCAGAGCATATTCCTTGATCAACTTTGACATAATGCACCAAGTGTTCTCAATCCATCCCCTGGTCCATGCCTGGATCCAGAGTACACTCACAGATAAGGACTCATATCATTGTTGTATGATTGCTATGCTGGGCATGGCCATTTCAGTAACACCATGGGAGAATATGCAGCTGGCTAGCTTGAGATTGCTACCCCACGTTGATGCCCTGTTAAGTGGCAATATGCATATTGCCCCCGGTTTTCAGGCAGAATATGGTAGGCTATATTATTCTGCCCAAAGATACAGACAGGCCAAGACTCTTCAAGGATTGGCACTGGAAAGGTGCAGGACTATCCTTGGTGCAGATCATCCAGACACCCTGAATGCTATGTATGAGTTGGAAAACACATACCGTTCCTTGGCCAAGTTAACTGAGGCAGAGCAACTCCAAGTTGCTGTGGTTGAGAAGCGAAAGACTGTCTTGGGTGAGGACCATCCAGACACCCTGACTGCCATGCATGATCTGGCAAGCACATACCATGTGTTGGGCATGTTGGAGGAGGCAGAGAAACTTCAAGTTGCTGTGGTTGAGAAGCGAAAGAATATCCTCGGTGAAGACCATCCAGACACCCTGATTGCCCTGAATAGTCTAGCAAGCACATACTATGCTTTAGGCAAGTTTCAGGAGGCAGAGAAACTCCAGGTTGTGGCCCTTGAGAAACGAAGGACTGGGTACCCCGATCCGAAAGAAAAGAAGGATCTCCCTGCGACCACTGATTTACCTGAATATCTCGATCCAAAAGAGAAGGGAAATCCCGGTGCCACAACTGTTTCCCCCGAGTATATTGTTTCACGTTGGAAAGAAGCAGCATTGCTACTGCTTCCATCCCATTTTTCTACCCCGAACCTTCTCACAACATCTCTACCATCAAATTTCCTGAGCAACATCGCCCATTTTACGGTCGCGAGGAGTCTGGAAGACTCAAGATCTGATTCTGATTATGAATGTGTTCAAATCGAAGTGAAAGAAGAGTGGCAGAGGGCCTTGACACTTGTGCGTGACCTTTGTGGTTAATCTGGTTTCATTTTATCTCATCAGAGACATAGCTTATGGGTCTCGCCGCGTAAGTCATGTTTGATTCCATATTTCCACTAACATAGAATATGTATAGTCTGGAAACAGCGGCGTTTGCATTTGCCCCAGGGTCCATATTCCCAATCAACAAGGTGGCCCGAATCGCTGTCTCTGGAAGCAGTGTTTCCACCGGTGCTGGGCTACTGTTTGATTTCTACCTTCTTCTCCGTTTTTCTCTGGCAAGCCCCTCAGTCTTTAAGGTGATTAGTATTGCAATATTCTTCTTTGTCAATCTGACCTCGATTCGCAGGAGCGTACTCAAGATAAATTTGAGGTCCGTCAAAACGGTTCCATCCACCGAACGAAATCCTATCTCTTCTTTGCCTTCGTCGCTCGGCTCCCTTTGCTCTTCACTGCGGTATCTATTCTTTTTATAGCGGTCCTCCTCGTGGACGTGGCATATCTCGTATCGCCCCCCGTTGTGCTGGCCATCCTTGGACTGGCCGTCATCATACTTTACTTGCAATATATCTGGTGGGCCCTGATTTGGATGGTGTATGGGCTGTCAAAGGTCGCGAGCTGGCTGGTGGCTGGACTATCAAAAGCCGGGACATGGCCCACATCCACATTCAAGTACATTGTTAGGAAAGCCCGAGAAATATGGCAGTAAATGTGCCCATGTTATTCTTCCGCTGCATTTACTACCTGTTATGTAACCTGTATTCAAACTGAATCCTGTTCTAACCTGCATGCCATCCGGTTGTTTTCAATGCTGAGCTACTTTTCAACGAACTTTATAAGAAGGTGGAAGGCGCGCAGGCTTCAAATGTTTGCCAGTATTCCTCGTCAACATATCTGATTCATGTTGGAATGTGGAATTTACATCGAAGTGGTCTGATTATAAAGTACGCAAATATTCTTCCATTTTTCAGGTCGCTCTCTTTATAAAATTGTCTGTGTTCGTCCAAAGCCTTTTAAGCTCTGCTTTTGGTTCATCAGTACTGACACTTTGGTTAATCACCACCGACACTTTGGAATGTCAACCATAAGCTCAGGAAGTTTGGGAATTGGCAACACCGGCATGTCAGCGGTGGCGGCACCTCACATGTGTTGTAATTACAGGTCTCTTTACTTTACCATGTTGCTATGCTGTGATTTTCTACAAGCTCAATATAAGTTTCACTGTCAAGTCAACAACAAGGCTTCAAGTCTGAGTTTAGCATTGACACTCTGTGAGTCCATACTTCACATTCCAACCACACTCCAACGTCAACATCATATATACAGGCTGCCTCTCCTAGTGAAATCTGGATTTGGAAAAGAGGATGACGGACCGCGAATATGAAAACGCGGATACGAAAAATTGACAAGCCGCCGAAAAAATCTTCTTGTTTGGATGTGTGGGGTGATCGGCCATTCTCACCAATGTCGTTTGTCGGCCTCCCGGTGAAATGGTGCGCCGGAGTGCAGCGGTGAAATCTAGTGATTTAAACTGAGGGCCGAAGTCCACTCAAATATCAATCACTACACAACAACCACCAAAAACCAGGTTACTGTAATTGTGTTCAGGGGAGATGGGTCACGTATCGACCGTCAACTCAAAGATAGGGACTGGGCGCGCAAAGGTTTCTATTGACTGGTTTAAGAGCTTCAATACAACAGAGTTGGATTGGTCACTTTGGTGAGCCTATTACAGCTGCGCCGGGGTTTGGTTTTGTAGTACGAGCGAGAGGTATGAAGTCACTCTAGGCTAGACTGTTTTAAGGCACAAGCTTGCGAAATGAAGACAGAGACGGGTCGGGCGCACAGGGACAAGGTTTGGTTCGTATACGGGCAAAGGTTCGAAACCACTCTAGACTTGGCCGGCGAGCACAAGTTTACGAATGGAGTCAAGTTGGTAATAGCACAGCTACAGCCATTCGTGAATATGAATATTCACTATTTGCGAGTGCATATTCACGAATATTCGTTATATTTGCCACTCGTGGTATTCTTTAGCGCCAGCCATCTGCTATTCGCCCTCTGCCCGGCTTCTGCGCTGTTCCTTGCCTCGCCCAGGATGTTCATTGAAGTCCTTCTGCTGTCGTCGCAGGCTGCTGACCGCATTTTATCCTCCATACTTCCCAATCCCGCGCAGCAGCATAACACAGTCGCGGGGACACCAGCCGCTGCGCGCTGCACGCGACCGCTGTTGCTGCGCGACTGTACTACTCCTGTTCACCTATTCGCCGCCTAGCCGTCCGTATCCTCCCATTTGCACGTCTGCCTAATACTTCCGTGACTTCTAGTACCCCGACGCTTCTCCGCCCCAACTCGCTGGCTATCAGGGGCGTGCTGCTTTCCATTCCATTCCATTCTGTCTACATTTCGCGTCGGGATTTCTTTTTGGAATGAATTCTATTTCGTTCCGCTGCCTGGCTCCAGTTTATGAATGCGCGTTCGGCGAGTAGTATCCGGCCACCCACATTTGCGTATCCCATTCGCGCATGGCCTCTGCTTGACCCGGGCGCTGTATGCTGGATCCGGATCCTGCTCCCACCATCTGAGCTTCATAATTATCTTATTTCGTGCTCTGAGGTCGGGTGTTCGTCTATGTACGAAGTCTGCTCCCGTTCCGGCAACGCATTGCGCCTCTGTTGCAGAACTTGCATCGCATGATGGTGTGGACGAGTTACTTACGCGCTGCAAAACGTGAGCTGCGAGCGATGAACGACGACCGATGGAGTCCTAGGCATGGCATGCAGGGAATCAGCGCCGCCCTGAGCCCGCTCTGCACCTGGGGACCCTTGCCTGCAGTACACGTCTGCGTTTGTTTAACTTCCGCATTTATTTCGTTTTGTGTGAGTTTGAATCAATCCCTATAATTTCGTTCCATTGATTCCTATTCTCTCCATTTCTCTATATCTCCCGATAATTCATCGTGGGTGGCTTCCGGCCCGGTTTTGTTTTGACATATTTCCACCACGGCGCTCTCCTGAGTGTTGCATTTCGATACTGCTCTCGGATTTGAATTTTCCCCTTCAACCACTAACGATGCTCCCACAACTTCTCTCCTCATTTTCTCTGGCACTTCTCGCTTACTTCTCGCGCTTCATTTGCTTTTCACTTCTCTCGCTACGTTCACAGCCGTCTCCATTTGCGTGTTCCGGCATGGTGCATTTCATTCTCACGGATTAGTCTCGGACCATCCTCTCATGACATTCCAATTTGGGAGCCCTGTCATGAGAGGGTTACTCGGGGACCGGGGAATAGCAGCGCCAGAGTGGGCCCCACGACGAGCAGCCCATGTTGAGTCCATTTGGCGGGATCTGACACGAGACTTGATATGCGCGCACTAAAGGCGGCGAGCACACGCACATCGGGGGCAAAAACATGCACCGCGTGGATGCGGATGAAGGGCACCAAGGCGCGAATGCACAGTGTGTGGAGAGCACGTAGGATATCTATTCCTTGTCCCATAACTAGCAAATTCGCGGTGGTGAGGGTATGTGCGTCTCAGCATGCAGGAAGCAACACCGCCTGCCAGATTGCCCCCTATTCAGTGGTGTGATACGGCGTGGTATCGTCAGAGCTTCACAGGGGCTGAAGTGAGAGTCTGCCTCGCGAGCGGCCTCCAGAGGTGCTCGGCGAGACAGTACACCCAACATGCTGCCTAGAGAGGGGCTCGTTGAAACGCGGATGCAAGACAAGTGGCACTGCAGGTGCCACCTGGCGGTCGTTGTGACCCTTCACCAGGGAGCTGCCAGGCTACCCGGACCCAGATCTCCTGTAGTCTCAGGAGCCAGAGAGCCTTTACACACTTGCTCAAGCGATGCTTGGGGTGTTTTGAGGGTAGACCAGAGTCCAGGTGAGTTCACAACAAGATGGCAAGAGTAGAGTTAGATGATCGTATGTAATATACTAATTGACTAATAATATATACGAGTTTAAATGTAGAAGTAAGCTGATACATTTTTAAATTGGATTCGGGCAACTCTTTCGTTCAACCCCGCGAACACCGCTTTCAAAAGAGGGAACTTTGGATCCAGTAAGTCATTCTCAAATTTTTGGCGTTCCTTCACTAGAGTTCGGGCCAGATATTTGGAGGAAGAGCAGATGAGGAGTGGCACATTTCTTTGTGTATTTTGCAGTACAAAAAGTAGCCCTCTCAATAGAGCCGAATTAAAGGTCAGCGGTATATTTGGCCGGTCAAAAGTCAAAGACAATGACATGTTTTCTTGTGTATTATCTGTAACTGTCTTGATTATGACTTCAATAAGTGGTTCACATTCGCCTGGATGGAGAATATGTGCATGTAAAAATACAGTCATGAGAGTTGGTTGGGGTCCGGGTATTTTAGATCTCCTCGCCGCTATCTCGTTGAGTGATTCCTCAAAAGCAAAGATCCGGAACCCATCTGGCATATCGGACAAGGTAAAATTCGGATTAAACACCGTTACTTGGTCAGTTTCTAACGCTTTATCGTTGCATTCCAACTCATCAGCTGTGAGAGCGAGCTCATCACTTAAATCTGGGTTTCCCATCGTTGGATTCCATTTCGGTTGAATGCCATTACAGTTTTCACCGGTCAATGAGACAAACATTCTCAAATGCTGATTTCAAGACGACCTCTCGCATGAACAGAAAATCTGAGTGGACAAAAGTGTGTACATATACAATAAGTATGTTGTCCCAAAATACCAGAATTTTACTGGATGGGATGGGAAAGCTCCAGGCCAAACGATCTGGAAAGTGGGATTCCCGTATCAATGATACAGTCACACAAGTCTTGGTCCGATCAAAACGTATCACGCGTCACAGTGTCACGTTACCGAACGTGTCTTCATCTCTCATGTCCTTGACGCGACTGACCACTCCAGACCCTGGTGTCAAGGTTGAAGAAACTCCCGACAAGAAAATTACACCCAGCTCTATTGGCGTATTAGCACTCGGGCACATGACCGAGGCCCGGGGATCTCGGGCAAGAGCGTGACTCACCGTGACTCACAAGGAATCAGAGGGAATCATCAAGAACAGTACAGAACAGTATGGAATATTTATTATATGACTCAGATTGACTCAGATGAACAGTATAAATACAGTAGGAAAAGACCACATAACCTTACGAGCTTGTACCACCCGCCCTCACGGGCATCGTGTAAATCTTATTGTGATTGAACCGAATATTGCGTGAACTCAAGGATTGAATACCTTGAAGCAGAAACTCCAACAAGCTCCATCATTTCCGACCAGAATTTCTCACGAAAACGCGTTCGGTCGCGTTCTATTGTTGGCGAGGAAGCGATGCACACCGTGACGTCTTCTGGACGTGTCAAGGAGGAGGAGATGCCAGGTACGCGTCGCCTACACTGATCTTTATCACCATATCTCACACTAATATTTTCAGACCCATTGAATGTCAGTGGTGCTCGTATGCCGTTGATGACACACACCCACATCGAATATGAACGCCTCCAACGGCTTCTGGAGGAATCCTATTTGTTTAGGGAGCAGATTATTGAGGAGAACCAAAAACTGCTTGATCAGCTTCACACGACACGTCGCGAGCTGTTCAAATTACGCGCCTTCATGGACTTTACTGCGCGGAAACTTCAGCAGCAGGCAACACGCCATTTTCACGGAATTGATTCTGACTCGGAAGATGAACTGGAGGATTCAAAATCTATGGATGAAGATGTGTAGAATATGTACGAGTAATGTATCTACTCGTCTGAATCATTATCGGAGTTGGCAGAAAAATTTGAATCTGAATCCGAATCACTTCCCTCTTTATCCTTTTCTCCTTCGCCTTCTTCTTCTTCGTCCTTGTCCGGTTCCTCCTGAGGTTCCTCATCACTATCTGGAACCACAGTTTTCTCGCCCACGTCCACGGCGTAACCCAGCTTTGGCAGCGGCGAGAATAGAAAGCCCCTTATGGAAGGCTTGTTCCACCCCGGACGGCGATGCTGCTGCTTCGCCAAATCCCGCTCCGCTTCCCACTCAGTGAGACGAATAGCATGCTCACGGCGGATCTCTCTGTTCCTCTCCTTGCGCTGGTCATCCAAGACCTTCCACTCCTTCAATGCTTCACTTTTCTCCTCTCGAGTCACCTTCCTCTTTTTCAGTGCCTCGGCCTTTTGTGCCGTGTCCTGCTCAAACTCCGTGACGCGCCGCACAAAGTCCCTTGCCGTCAACAGTCGTGGGAGCCCATCACCAACGAGACGTCCCTTCTTGTTCCCACGGTCTTTCTTCTTCTCCTGCGCTGCCAGCTGTCCTCTGACCAGATCGACGTAGGCTCCGTTCAGCACCAGCGCCGACTGAATTGCGATCATCTGGCGTTTCTGGCTGGTGTTCTTCTCGTGTGCTTTTCTTAACGCGGCCTGGAGCTCTCTTTCAAGCACTGTCGATGGCTCAGCTGCGAGGAGGAACACATCTGTGGCCTTCTGAGGTGAGATCTCGGTTGTGGGGTTTAGGGAAGGATTGGAGGACGACTGGACTGGGGAGGAGGAGACTAAGAATGCGGAGGACGTCGCTCGTAGGCTTGTGATGGTGTTCCTGACCGGAGTCTTGAACGGGTCAACAGCAGGTAGACGGCGACGACGGGGAGGAGAGGGATTGTCCCCTTGAGGGGTTGGTGATTCCGGTGTGTTGTCGTCTTCTTCAGAATACGAAGCACGCTCAATCCTGGTTTTTTTGGCATGCTCTCGGGCTCTGTACAGCAAGTCCGTCATTACACGGACTGGCATGGTCGGCGCGATGGGGAGATGGCCGCGGACCGATGTTTCCAGGCTCGGCGCCATCATTGCCTCCGTTACGACTGCACGATTGAAGGGCCATACACCTGTTTTGCGAAAGGCAGCCTTGACCGTCTCGACCGTGAGCACACGGACATGTGCTGCACCGTAAATAGCCAGGAAATTCTCCTTGGTCACTGGTTGGCGCTGGTCCCGCTCATACTTCTTCTTCTCTTCTGACCAGTACAGTTTCAGGGGCCCGAATACCACCACATCCAGTCCCTGGTAAATGTGGGTTGCGTGCGCAGGATAGCAGAGCACATGGATGCGATGGCGGCGTGCAAAGTCCAGGAAGGGCTTGGTGTAGTGGGAAAGATGGCCGTCCACAACCAGAACACGAACTTTCCCTTGCGCTTTTCGTTTCGTTTGTTCATGGAAATCCATGATGAACTCGACATTTATCTCGCCATCGACCCAGCCCTTCTTTGAATAACCGAGACTAGCGGTGGAAGTAAGTGATTTGAATGGAACTCGTTGGATGCAGCGAGTCACGAGGCTTCCGTAGGATTCTCCTGGTCCCATCTCACGTTGTATGCTTGCCCTTTAAATATGACAGCCGGTTTGAGGTAACTCCCATCGGCGCATATCGTGACAATGACGGTAGTGTTTTCTCGACTTCTGTCGCCTCGCTGATGCTGCGTCTTTTTTCCAGCCCCACCAATCACTCTTTCCTTTTGTGAAGACGATGCAGGGAAACCACTCTCGTCTATCCCATAAATATTCTCCGGTAGAATCGGCTCGCAATCCAGCTCCCGATGCTCCTCTTTTCCCTCTGGATCAAACCCATCATCACGCCGACCTGCGAGCACATCTTCGAGCAGGTTGTACCAAGCCTTGTTTGTGGCTGGATTGACAGCGTGTCCGCGCTTGTTGTCAATAGTGTGTGACACGGTGTCGGTACAACCCGCGGTGTCACGGGTACGGGTGTCACGGGTGCGGGTACAGTGTGGCTGGCCGGAAAAACCCACAATACCGCGACCCGTAGCAGTAAACCCGCGGTATTCCCAAATAGGCAATCACGGTCTTATTCTCCATATCTACATGTCAGAATGTATGCTTGTGAGTATTAGTATTGTTTTACTATGTTCTTATTCCATTTTTATAGTCACAGACACTAGAATGCCCTTCAGGGTAATTTATTACAGTGTAACATGTTTTGGGGAACTTGTTGGTGTAGAGCTCTCCAATATGGTCTGAATATCTTCTACAGCATGATATTGAATAGTAATGGCCTACTATCTTTGAATCCCATTGGGAATGAGCATAAAAAGGTGTGTTGAACTAAGAATTACTATATATGGACGCAGGCGTAGTGGTTTTGATGGACTGCAAATATATACAAATAGACATCGAATCTACTCGTTCTACGGCCTCTGGTGGCCGTTTAATTCCAAATAAATTGTACAAACTCATATTTGTTGCTATCATGCAACTGGTATGTAGTTAAAGACTTAAGGACTTCATTATACTATGATATTACAGAATATAGCGAATAACCGCGGTATTATACCGTAAATACCGTCACCCGTGGGAAACGGGTACGGTTTTTGCGGGTACGGGTACGGTGTGACATCGAGTCACCCGCGGTGTCACCCGTGTCACACACTAGTTGTCAAGAGAGTGCGACCAGTACATCCAGAGCTCGTTGTGGTGCTTTTCGAGAAATCGGCCAGTCCAGTTCTTGCCGACGCCGCAGGTGGGAAATCGGTCGCCGAGGCGAGCTCGGCAGATCTCGTCGACAGCCTCCTTGAGTCGTTTATGGTTGAGGGGGAAGCCACGGTTCGCTACCTCCTTTGCGAACGTGATGACGGTTGTGACTTCCTCGGGGAGTAACCAGCCCTTCTCTTCATTCGTCAAACTCTTTGATTTTCCTCCTTTGACGAGTCGGAGCAGGGTGTTGTGGTCAAGGATAATGGACTTCCCAATGTCCACCTTGTAAGCTCCCTCGAACTTTCTGCATACGGCGCGAAGACTCATCCTTTTTTCTCCAGCACGGAGTTCTTTCTCCTTCTCGTGACGATAGAAGACCACCGCCTGCGCCATCAGGGTGTCTCTCTCCTCGCGGGCCACCTGAGCATGCTTCATCTTCGATTTGGTGCGAGCCATGGGCGCGGCGAGGGTGGATAGGAGATGGCAGAGGCGAGGCGAGGACTTTGATTGAAATTTCCTTTTTCGGCATTGTCACAGAATCCCATCAATTTTGACTCGAGAGGCCGATTTCTTATATGAACGGGCGGGGTCGGGTTTTTTTTTGTAATACTAGGACCTTGTATTGTATTAAAGTGTTCCTGAAAGAAAACAAAATTTCCGTACCACATTTAAGAGTGTTGTGGTCATTTGAAAATTGGTGTTTTTGCTGGTCGGTTAAAGACAAATTTCTACAGAATGCAAATGCTATTCAATTGACTCAGGCGACTAACAAAACATGGATAGATGTAAAAGGAATGTACAAGTAAAATATCTAAGGCTTGTGACTTCAACTCACTACATTTTGATGGCCCCTCGGCCGACTTGATCGAGGTCGGCTGAGGTTGGCCGAGGTTGGCCGAGGGGCCTCGACCGGGTTGGTCGAGGGGAAGTTGGCCGAGGTCGGTTGAGGTTGGCCGAGGTTGGCCGAGGTTACCTCGGCCAGGTTGGGCGAGCCCTGATCTCTGTCCCAGCACCCCTCCAGCATCCCCGGTACCATCGGCCGGCCTTCCCACAGCCATGTGAGTGTGGGAGTGCTGCAATTTTTAGTTTGCCGATGGGTTGGGCTGTGTGACAAATTTCACTGCGTTCAGCGGACGGATAGCCGCAGCACCGCCGAGCCAGAGATAGCCGGAGGTGCCGTCTAGATGCCGCTAGCCGGTCTAGCCACGTGCGGCTAGGGCTTGCCCATCGTCTAGCGTCAGGTAGCGGGGCTTGGCGAGGTTCGGCGGGTGGGCTAGCCGAGGGCTAGCCGCAGGGCGGCTATGCGGCCTCGCCATGACCTCGCAACATCTAATCAGACCGTGGCTATACGACCCTGGCTAGGCGACCCTCAACATCTAGGCTAAACATAGCCAGCCCTAGCGACATCTAGCCGAACCCGCGGCTATCAACCCGCTGAACGCAGTGAAATCAACCGATGTCGTGTGGCATGGCCAAATCAGGCCATAAATCCGAGATGCCTCTGGTGGACTGGAAAAAAAAAGGGCTTGAGGGAAAACCTAGAGTTGTGGGTTGTAAATATTAGTAGATGATACTTATGAACCCTTGCCGAGCTGCATTGGATTATGCTACGTTACAAACAGTGGGGGTCGCTTTCGGCGTTATGTCCCAATTTGGAGGGGCATTTCACACGTTGTGATGTATGTGCCGGATCAGTAGATCACTCGCCCTTTTGCGTTAATAACGGTTAGTGAGGAGCGGCATGAAGTTAAAATTGAGGTTGACCAACCTCGACCGACTAGGCCGAGCCAAGGGATTGGCCGAGGTTGGCCGAGGGCCTCGGCCAAGGGGTTGGCCGAGGCAGCCCCAAAATGTAGTGACTCATGTTATGCGAGCCGTTTGTATCATTGACCGGTCTGTCTCATTGACCGGTGAAAAACTGTAGCATCTTGGCTGTTTCGATGCATTGTCCAGGATTCTCACAACCAAATTCGGTTCTGTCTTTCAAACATAATGGACAACCACAATTCCTTCGTCCAATTCCAGATGGGTTCACTTGGTGTGGTTTTCGGGGCACCACTGTTCTTCTATTTGCAATGGTAAGGGTGTCCTGAACTGTACCTACATGGTGGTTCAATCTAAGACATATTGCGGCCTCTCTCCGACATGCCTTGTAGCGCTCCTCGTGAGTGACAGGGTACTTCCAGATCGACATTTTTAATTTTACTAGCAGTTACCCGTGCTTCGCTACGGAGTTAACAGCATTGAAATCTTCATTAATATGCGTCTGGATGACTCCGACCTTCATCCTGCTGAATCAAATTTATTTTTGGCACCCATAATTCTGACTTTTGCATCCTGAACCTGCACGCCGAGTCGCCGACGGGTGGCAAGTTGACCTCATTGGCTTGGAAGTATTTCATAGGCTATGGTGCTTTCTATATCACCTCAGATTGATTTATAAAGGTAGAGTAAACTTCAATCTCCCGTACACTGTCGATTTATTATACTCTTATGCCTCCGAAGTTAAACTGTACGTGGGCATCTCGGGCGAGTCGTAGTTCCAGCAGAAAGTCATACTCTGAAAATCTCTTCAAATTCGCCCTAGTTTGAACTTGGGAATATATGTTGGGTGAGCCAACTTGTGTCCTAAACCTAAAGCACGGTTCTGTTCAAATTTTTTGGTGTGAATTTAAGCCAGGTTGATCAGTGAGTGCTATTGGAATTTGAAATCTTCGGATTCCAACGTTTGTATCTGACCATTAATTACCTCCAGACCCTTGTCCTTTGCATTTCTCCATGGATGTAAAGTAAATAACCTGTCCCACCCCCAAAAGCTAATTATTCCAATCTTTCACCCAGACCTCTGCAACAACTCTGCCTTCATGTAAAATCATAACCTGCCTTTATCTTTCTAGTCTTTGCAGCTGTACACTGCCGCCTCCTGACCTCATGTGCAGCATCTTCAAAGCTGGCAGCAATTATTATACTCCTTTGCCTGCTACACTCACTCCCTGGGGCAAAGCGAGACATTCAACATCCCGACAGTTTAAAAATAGAAACTCACCAGTTCGGTGGAGAATTGAACATCGCGGTGGAGCGGCGGATGCAAATGAATCACAGCAACCTGTGGAGCGGATTACATCTGTTGCTCCACCTGGCTCCACTTTTGTCTCTACAAACCACGTCTTTTCTTATATAGATATCAGTGCCTATGGATAACCCTGTGAACTTGAGATGATACTTCCGTGCTGTCAGTATCATTCGTTTAATTTCCTCTGGCAAAGTAGTTCTTGAGGAGATCGGAATATGTATGTTTTGTAAGAAGGCGTTCAAGATTTGACCGGGTCGGATGTTGAGGTAGCTTGTCTCCAGGAAATTCACTAATATGAAATCAACGAAATAGCACCATGAGGCTCGCTCAGGTCCCTTTTTTGAGTAGGACTGTAGATTCCACAAATCAATTGCTTCGTTTCTGGCAGCGATATCCAAAAATTGTTTTCCGCCCTCAGCAGTATCTAGGATCATTATCTCATGTGCAATTCTCGCTTTTTTGCCGTCCCAAAGGAAGGTACGTTGTGTTTTGATCAAAGTATCTTCAATATCCTTTGGCATACCCTGAACCCTTGTCAGATACTGCGTTCTACCTCCAATAACCATGTTGATGATATGTCGCTTTCCTTCAAGACTCGGTCTTGTTATTTTCCATCGTTCAAGGTCGCTTGTAATTTTTTCAAGGACTGAAGGCCATGGAGTAATATATGGAGCATTATTGCCAATCCATGCTCCTAACATGCGACAAGTTTGTCCATCTGGAATGAGTCTGATACTCTCCTCAATCGCTTCCAATTTCATTTTTTTATTCATCCGTCTCTCTTTGAGAACCATTGCTCGATATGAGGGCCGACCAAATGGTAGTAAAACAGTCTTATTCTCGTTAAATTTGGCTGTGGATGCTGCACACCAGAGGTGCAAGATTCCCCAGAATCTTTCCAGTTCATCCTCAGATGACAAGTATACAGTTGTATCATCTGCAAATAGGGAAACAACAAGATTATTGTCTTTTCCAGGAATCTTCACTCCCTTCAGGTCTGAATTTCGTATCAGGCAAGCCAAAGGTTCAATGGCGAGGTTGAATAATAAACATGATAGAGGGTCTCCTTGCCTCACCCCGCGAATCACAATAAATGGATCACTGATTTCCCCAGTTAACCAAGCTAAATTGTTAACACACCTGCAACCTCGAGCTGTCGAAATTGGCACTGAAGTTGACTTCATGTTCGAAATCCCAGGAATACCTTTGGCACGGGGATCTCAGAGATTGTTCACCAAAATTATAAAGAAGTTACATCCGAGAGCACAACGAAAATCTACCTTTATAAATCTGGATCGCATATGATATTCTGTTCAAGAAATTTCTGGATACATGCCGTCCGACCAAATGATTTGGAAGTCAGTACGTTCGGTCACACTGAAACGCTTGACGCGAGAATTCTTCTGGAAGTGCATTCACAATACATTTAGAGTGGGTGATTTTTGGCTACAAATTGATAATATGGAGATACGAGGACAATGCCATGTTTGTAATGTCCCAGAAACCCTCGAACACATTGCCTTGGAATATGATGCGCCAGGTCAAAAAATAATTTGGAACTTCACGCAACAACTTTGGTCAAAGAAATATTTACAATGGCCAACACTGAGCTGGAGTTTGGTGTTGGGTTGTAACCTTGTAAGATTTAGATCAGATAAAGGTGCTGTCCTCCCAGAGAAGGGAAGACTATTCGCTATTCTCGTGTCTGTAGCATGGCATCTAATATGGAACCTCCGTCAACGCCGAGTAATTGAAGATCCAGATAGGAGACAGAGTGTTTTGGCGATTCATAACCAATGGTTGAGTGCGATTAATGCAGCCTTGACGCGCGACCGCCTACTCACTGATAGAATTAAATTTGAACCACTTGCACTTAAGAAACAACTGGTATTGAACACCTGGAGTGGCCTACTTATGGATGAAGATTCTCTGCCAGATGATTGGACATATGAGGGGGTTTTAGTGGGTATGCGACCCATGACTGATAGACATGGAATAGGATAATTATTTCAGGTCGGAGCCCCACACTGGTTTTAAAAATGTGTGTAACGGCATTTCCTCCCGGGCGATTCTTTCCTGGAAAGATCTGGCTCACAACCAGCAGCAATAGCGGATGACCTTGGAATGCCTCTGCAGACTGAGACTCAGTACACCAAATGCTCCCAAAAAATAAATAAATGTAGAAGTGCTCTAGGCGCTAATATCTAATATTAGGCGCCCAGGGCGCGCAACTAAACAGCTGGCGCTAACGTGTAATATATACGTAGAATAGAGTATATAGGCGTCACAAGTGGACTACTAAGATATCACGGTACTGGTATGTACGCTGCTCTGTGCAGATTCCACCAGGTCCAGGACGTCAATCCAGCGAGCCCCGACGTCGCACTCCATTTCAGGTATCCGCTTTACCAGGTGACCGATGGGGGAGACACACCATTTGCTTATAGTGAGCTGAATTGTGATTGATTTGGTTCATCCGTATGGATGCTGAGCAGTGGAGAATACAAAATATTATTAGGAAATTGAACAAGGAACAACGCGACAGCACGAACTGCCGCGATCGATGGTAGATTTCTGGTGTACGATGAGGAGATCCACGCCCGAATAACCGCGAGTAGGAAGAACAGAAGTCTGAGGCCGAACTCTTTACTTCAATCACAGGACTGGCCGTACAAGACTGGACAGCCAATTGCTGATGAAACCTTCGAGCCGCACATGTTGTAATCCTGACTCCTCTAGATTTCCCCGTCTCCCGAATATCGCGCTTATTGATGACCACGTGTAGACTTCGAGGGCGTGCGTGACTCTGTGTTATAGTTCTCATCTTGTGGTTTGCATCCTCGAAGAAATGAGATGTTGTGTTGTCGGAATGATCCGATGGGCGAAGATCGGTCCCGGATTCAGAATCTGAGCGTCGGAAGTCGAATGTGCAGTTCAATACATAACGCCCGCGCCGGGGGTGAACGCGTTTTATAGATATGTCTTGATTAATTCACACGAGAAAGTCGTCCGCAACGCAAGTAGATCGATGTAATGACGCAGTGCCAAAAATATCAACACATCGCACATATCCAACCACATCCTGTGATGCATCTGGTCTCCGTGCCAGATTGTCTTCGTTAACCTTCATTCTCTTTCCCTTCCAGTTCTCACATCTGCCAATCCGCTTCAAATGATGAAAAGATTTGAAAAAGATCTGAGGAGTTTCTTGGATTTTTCCCCCCGATATCATGCATCCGGGCTTTATTTTCAGTTGGAGGTCACTGTGTGATGACTGATATTTCTGGTATCCTTGGCTGTGCCCCTTAGTTTCTAGACCTCATTCGAGATAAGAGCACTTGTCTCGTTTGGCACAAATCGTGTCACGGGGGCGGACAGATTTTTTTTCGTTTATAGGGCGTAAAAAGAAGAACGTGATTCACAATGTAGCTCCAAGATAAACAAAATACAGGCATAAAGTATAATGTGTGGATTTCCTCGCTATATACTTTTGTATTTGATTTTCTCCCCATTTTTCGGAGCGCAAAGTTCCACCATATATGAAATGCCTGGACGTCTGTGAGTCATCGATCAACTTTGTGTCATTTAATCCTCGCTCACCATTTGCACCTAGAAGGTGTGGAGGTAGTCGCCGACGATGGCCTTGAGTTGGTCCATGATCTGGTCGCCGGCAGCCCCGACACCAAAGGCCTTGGCCATCTCTGCAGCCTTGCCTGCCGTCGCGGAACCCACGGCGGTCTCAATGAAACGGTGCTTATGTTTTCCGTCAGTCTCTCGCCTCTGGATTAATTGTAACACTTACCTGGTATGGTTTGCGTTCCTTATCGTGGTACACAATGAAACGAAGCTCGCCCTGAGCATTCTTCTGGCCGTACTGCAGCCTATCGTTGACTTTCAATTTATAGCCCTCTTTTGGACAAGCGATGAGAACAGTAGGACGACGAGTAAAGTATAAAGCTCGCTTACCTCCCTCAACGAGTTCCCCGACCTTGGTGATGTGACTCGGGTTCGCCTTCGTACTGCTCTTGTAGTACTCGGCGGCGATGAAGAAAGGAACCTGTTCGCCTGTAACAAGGTAAGGTCAGCTAATCTGGAATGAACACAGAACAGCGACTAAACCGGTGGTGATGTTGTCTGCAGTAAGTGCATAGTAGTCTGCCTTGCGCTGATACAGATTCTGCTGCCAGTTGACGTGCACTGGGGCTCCAGCACTTTCAGCGTCGAACAACGGGATCATGATCTCTTGACCAGATTCAACGGCAGAAGGCATATTCGATGAAGGGGTAGGGATGAGATGCTTTGAAGGATGAGTGGGCGATTGCTGATGAGTTGAGTGATAAAATCGGTGCGCCTTTTATACATTGGAAACTGTGAATGTTGACCGAATTGGCCACATACCCGATGCCCCAGAAGTGCGACCAGCCGGAGAGCAACTGCTCCGGTAAGTGTCCAGCCTCTCCATTCAACTGCCTCGACGTAATGATATGCGACGCAGGAGGTTCATTTCAGCCGCCCAATTTTCCTGGTACATTTTAATCTCATGGAGCTATCCCCGAATCCGCGGCGTAGTCTGAATACTGGACGGGGAGGTGAGCCAATTCTGCTGACATCACCGGCTAGACCATTTACACTGATAGTTCCCATTCAATCGCAAGACCGAGTGTGCATTCATCCCCGGCACCGGGCTTAACGACATGTCGGGCTGGATAGTTGCTCTACCCTGGCTTGTTCGCCCATTTCTATGTTTTGCTTAATTTGGTAACGACTTTTACAGAATTCTATACCGTAAACAATTAGGCCCCTTCTGATATGGAGGCAAACTTGGTTGGCAGCCCCATCTGCGCACGGCCAACTCCTGACTCGGCGCCCGGATAGTTATAAACCTGGAGTCAGCGCGATCACCGCAAATATTTTCGCGATCATCGGACAACCATCTTTCACCCATTTCTCTGTTTTTCTTAATCTGGCAACGACTTTCACAGGATTCTAGACCATAAATAACCAGGCCCACCTTCTGTTATGGAGACAGACGTGGTTGGAAACCCCATTTGTAGTGATTTTTGAGCTTGTCATGGACGTTAAGCCCGGTGCCGGGGATGAACGCATCGATTCTGTATACACTCTGTCTTTCAATTAAACGAGAACTCAGCAGAAGGACTTGCCGAATTCATTCGTGGATCGGCTCACCTTTCGCGTATAACACCAATACAATACAGTGAGACAGGGACACAGGTCGCCCAAAGGAGCACCACACCGTCGGGTAGCGGGTCAAATTTCTGGCCCTTATTATGAGGCAGCTTGCATGCGCGCATACTTTCAACCAATGAATGAAACACTTGACCAAACTTGATCTTATCCCCAAAGCAAAGAAATCTTTTGGATTATCAGTCGGTGTCTCCAACTTCCGACCAACTCCCAGTACGTAACATGACAGGTTGAACTAGTTGAAGAAGGTAGAAAGAGGAACAGAGCAGACAGGCTGTCGAAGCGTGCGTGCGGATCATTCGGTGTTTCCAAACTTCCGACCTAACATGACGGGGCGAACTGGTTGAAGAATTAGTTTTGTGCTCAAAGTATCATTGTCATGTAAATATTTTACTTGACTCCACGTTCAAAAACCAAAGACTCTTCGGGCAATGTAACCACGCACTCAATAATACAATAACCACGGAACTCGGGGATAACTCCGAGTCTCGTTCCTTACAGCCATGCCGCCTGCGACGTACGCGGTCCCTGGCCCTGAGGCAGGGGGATCCAGACGTCCGTACAATGAATATGACCCCAGTGCCCCTGGAATGAAGACCCGACAGAGGGTTGTCGTGCTGGCTCCAGGTTTATAATTATCCGGGCGCTTGGATTGGACACTTACCGGAGCAGTTGCTCTCCGGCTGGTCGCACTTCTGGGGCATCGGGTATGTGGCCAATTCGGTCAACATTCACAGTTTCCAATGTATAAAAGGCGCACCGATTTTATCACTCAACTCATCAGCAATCGCCCACTCATCCTTCAAAGCATCTCATCCCTACCCCTTCATCGAATATGCCTTCTGCCGTTGAATCTGGTCAAGAGATCATGATCCCGTTGTTCGACGCTGAAAGTGCTGGAGCCCCAGTGCACGTCAACTGGCAGCAGAATCTGTATCAGCGCAAGGCAGACTACTATGCACTTACTGCAGACAACATCACCACCGGTTTAGTCGCTGTTCTGTGTTCATTCCAGATTAGCTGACCTTACCTTGTTACAGGCGAACAGGTTCCTTTCTTCATCGCCGCCGAGTACTACAAGAGCAGTACGAAGGCGAACCCGAGTCACATCACCAAGGTCGGGGAACTCGTTGAGGGAGGTAAGCGAGCTTTATACTTTACTCGTCGTCCTACTGTTCTCATCGCTTGTCCAAAAGAGGGCTATAAATTGAAAGTCAACGATAGGCTGCAGTACGGCCAGAAGAATGCTCAGGGCGAGCTTCGTTTCATTGTGTACCACGATAAGGAACGCAAACCATACCAGGTAAGTGTTACAATTAATCCAGAGGCGAGAGACTGACGGAAAACATAAGCACCGTTTCATTGAGACCGCCGTGGGTTCCGCGACGGCAGGCAAGGCTGCAGAGATGGCCAAGGCCTTTGGTGTCGGGGCTGCCGGCGACCAGATCATGGACCAACTCAAGGCCATCGTCGGCGACTACCTCCACACCTTCTAGGTGCAAATGGTGAGCGAGGATTTACTGTTCCAAAGTTGATTGATGACTCACAGACGCCCAAGCATCTCATATATGATGGAATTTTGCGCTCCGATAAATGGGGAGAAAATCAAATACAAAAGCATATAGCGAAGAAACTCACACATTATACTTTATGCCTGTCTTCCCGCTTTTTCAGTTATAGCCATCTTATCGCTAAATCACGAATCGTGTTCTACGCCCTATAAACAAAACACTTTCTGTCCGCCACAGTGACACGATTTGTGCCAAACGAGACAAGTGCTCTTATCTCGAATGAGCTTTAGAAACTAAGGGGCACAGCCAAGGATACCAGAAAGATCGGTCATCCCACAGTGGCCTCCAACTGAAAGTGAAGTCCGATGCATGATATAGGGGGGCAAAATCCAAGAAACCCCTCAGATCTTTTTCAAATCTTTTCATCATTTAAAGCGGATTAACTGGCAGATTCGAGAACGGCAAGGGAAAGAAGATAGTGTCACCGAAGTTGAACAGCATCCAGAAAGAGTGTTTACAGGCCATACCCACAGTGTTCGATGATGGGTAGGGACGGCTTGGTATGGTGGACGATTGCGGTATTGTGCATCGACTGTTTATTCAGATGCCAGGTGTTTGAAAATTAAATGGATTTTGTTCATAAACTGACACGACCGCTGTTGGTTGCCATCTTGTTAGATAACATCTGCTGGGACACCGGAGACTTTCATCCTTGCTGATTTTGTCCGCGCTGCATAATAACTCGGTGAACTCATTCGCCAACATTCATCCAACATTTACCGCTGCCTCATGAATTTTCGGCCCTGGACGTTCGACAATCCCAATCGCATGTTGAACGTTGAACGGGCAGGTGATTCATATTCTATTTGATACTGTATTTGCCAGATTCTGTGAACGATTCCAAACCAGAGATCCTCTTCACTCATGAAACTCCTGATTCAGTGGGTGTGAGTGTTTTCAGTTTTGGCAACGCACATTTGGAAATCTGCCGGTGTTCTTTTTACCTGTTTCCAATTCCACGTCATATAAGAAGAACGTCTTCGAGCGCGCGCATGTCTGCCATCCGAATGACCCCAACTACCCACGCCGCCGGTAACGTCTTGTCCGCCTCGATTCCTACGGGTATGCGGGTTGCGGGGACTCTGCAAGCCAATCTAATGTATATCTTTTACGCTATCCCACTCCGGGGGAGACCACTGGCCACGCCACATAGGAGACAACTGATCTTGAAGCGGTCCCTCTCAATGACTTTGTTCATTGACCCGTACATGCGAAGGAAAATGCGGAGTTCAGCCAGACGCTCAGATCGCCTTTAAAGTTAGAGCGCCGTGCGTCCAAGTACGGCCGTTCGTCTTGACATTCACCGTTTCTGTTGTGACTCCAAGGCTATCACATCAGGACAGTGCTGCGATCTGAAAAGAAGTCGCGGCGGGAAAATATGTGCGGCACATAATATTCATAAGTTTCTCGAGCAGTCCCCTCATACGCACATAGCTGACGAAATAATTAATTAGCCCAACAGGAACACTCGATCCTGATGTTTCTCGAGAAGAATTCAGATCCGAAGCTCCCGGGGACGGTTCATGTTGGTGCGGCTTGAATGTCGCATACATCTTTAAATTGGCATAAATCGTTCGAATTGCATTCGGGGATGAGTCGTGTTCTCATCCACATTGCATAGGCCCTGAATAATTTAACATACCCAAACACAATACCATCCCGGCCCCAATTTCTTCGTGGAGATCACACACCGAAAACTTGGAGCGACGGAGCGGAGCCCCACCAGATCAACGCTGTCGCCGATTCGGATGTGGCTTAGCGCACGCTTGACAAGCAGGCGGACTCAGACAAGTGCTCGATGATTAATTGGAGCGAGGTCTACGCACTCGCAAGCGGATTTGACCTCGGGGCCTTACAGTAATAGTCACGCACCGGGGATTGACTTAACAGAGACACAGATGATCATCGGCAGCTCGGAGGACACGCTCAAGGCGAGCGCAGTCAACTCGGAAGGAGGCGTCCGCCAACCCGTGCGGCGCGCGCAGAAACAAGGCCTCCGCGTGCAGACGGCGTAAATATGCAACGAACGCGGGCACCATCCTGCAGGAATATAATGTGTGCATTCATACTTAGAAGAAGATCAATCCACGTACGCCACTTCAACGGGTTTCTAACGCAACAACGTATGCCACGAGGCAAGGGTATCTTGTCCGTCAACCCCGAATTTCCGCAGCACGCCACCTTCTTAACAATCATAAAGAAATAAAAAAATGGAGCGCCACCAGATCGACGTTGTTGCCAAGTCAGAGTTAGCTCAGCCTCAGACTTGACGAGCGGACTCACGCAGGCGGTGTGTGAACGTTTACGAAGGATGTTACGCAATTTGGAGTACGACTAGTGCTCGTGAGTCGTTTGCGGATGTGACCTTGGGGCCTTAGTGATATTGGTAGAGCACGGGGAATTAATTGGACAATGAGAGGGAGATGGTGCACTCGCAAGGATAACGCTGGCCGGAGATAATCAGCAGTGGACCCGCAAACGAACGCAGTAATTCGGAAGGAGGGAGTACTGCGGGGGAAAGGCCTGGCACAGAGATACAGACAGCGTAGCGCGGGGATGGCGCGTCGCGATCTGCGGAAGACGCGCGCGTAATCCTGCGGGGACAAGCATACAGTCCTGAAAGGAGATTAATGCAGTTCGTAAAAGGACATCAAATTACGCACGTTCGGGGAGAGTGTAATTTTAACTCGACATCGTGTGGCGCAGGCAAGGGAGTGCGTCGAGCGCGGATTGGCGCAGTGATGGACACGGACCCGGGGACAGACGGACACAAACGCGCAGGCTGCAGACGCGCAGGTCGCAAATGGGCAGAACGTGTCGGCGGGTGGATACGGACTATGGACATACCTGCGTCCCTGTGGGGATTCATCGATGGTGGGAACAGCGGGTGTTTGTGGCAGAAGGACGCGTGTTCAACAGGCGGCGTTAGCGCATCGAAACCGCGGGCGAGACCGCGGGTCTGCAGCGATTGAGGGCAGGGCCGTGGATATGCGTTGCGTATCTGGCGGCGTGCAGAGAACGACTAGGCGCGGAGCGGACACCCGCGAGCTGCGGCAGAAGGGGGCAAGAGGAGTCCGGAAAGGATGAGACATGCGACGGGCGCAGGAAGGTGGGCCTCCGCAGGCCGATGGGTTATGCGCCCAGCAGGCGCGGGCACAGGAGATGTCGCGGATGGAGGCGGGTGCAGTGTCTCGAGACTTGCCTCCGGTGGTCCATCCGGCGTATCGATATGCGGAGGATACCAATTGGAGACGTGTGCGTGGGCTAGGTGGCGATGGATGAGCAGGTTAGGGTGTTGATACCATGTCGGGCGGGGGGATCGAGAGGAATTGACTTCAAGCAGGCTAGGTGGACTGCAGCGTGGTGAAGGCGCAGACGTGGATGCTGCGTTGCGCAATCGAGAGACGCAGCGCTGTTGGCTGTCAAAATCCAAGTCCAAGTACTTGGGATACTAGAGCAGAGCGTTCAGAGCGAACCTGCAGACGAAGTCAATGCACAAGTCCTGTGGGTCCGGCGTCGATGTGGCATTCAAGGGTGGTGACGAATACCACCACTATCACTCCGCGATTCAAGTATCGTTTTCCCTGGCGGAGTGCGAGAAGCATTGCGTTGTCGAAGGCGAGACCGTAAAGACTGGAAGTCGTGGTGGGAAGATGGAAAGATGCTGCATAGCCACAGTGATTGCCGCTTGCTTTCGGACCGAGCCTCCGGAGCCGAGCGTCGGCGTGCCGAGTTGAATGTGCAGTTCAGTAACGCGCTCGCTGGTACATTCAACCCTCATCTTCCAAAATGTGTTAGCTTCCGGGATTAATCAAAAAGTCGAGTCTACCGTCCTCAGCACCGGCGGGGAATCGAACCCCGTCCCGCCAATAATACACAGCCAACTACTTACAAGACATACAGAGACGGCGCGTGTACCATACACGACCGGTGCTTCGTTCCTCGTATTTTAAACCTCGGAAGGTGTAGAAATTTTAACCATCACAAAGAGAGTTGAACGGGGAATCAATCTCCCCCGAAGGGTTCAACGGGCACATTACCATACACCACCCTTGTTTCCGAATTCAATTCTCCTGTGCGGACACAAATATTTTCTCTCAATCCAGGAAAAAACGAGAAAACGAGAAGTTGATTACCTACAGTTCAGTTAAATGACGCTTGCGCCGTATTGTGAAAGATATCCCATGTATATTCATACACAGCAAAGTCGCCCACAAGCGAGCAACGAATCACGCCAAATGACAAAAGATCCCACCGGGGTGTTCTCCTAACACTTTAAGTTGACGGTGCCCTCACCTCATTTTCATAAACGAACTCGACAAGGGGGAAATATGCAGCTGTATGCCCTCGGTGGAAATAGATAATTATCTTCCGATGAACGGTGCCAGCTTCACGCCCGCATCTATTTTCTACTTCGACCCTGCGTCAACTGGTCCTCGTATCCCCGGTCTGAGTCGTAGAAGCTACATCGGTCCGACACCATTTCCGATTTCAGGCCAAAAGAAAACATTCACTGTAATCGAATCGATCCACCGACAGGTCAATTGATTCAATAATCATACACAGAGACGGCGCGCTTGTGCACCGTGCCAACAATTCGCCCCGTCTCGTGCCTGCTGAATACAAACCCTGTGTTTCAGTTATTTCACAAGCATACCAGTAGGGCAAAACGCCCACCCTGCGCGCACGAGATCTGAATTCTCCCACCGATCCTCCCCCACGCACACACCGCGACCCGTCCGCGAGCTCATCTGTATTAATCTGAATCCCAGATAGGGGACCCGGATCGGAGATCGGTGCGTAGCTGAAATCGATGGGGTCCCGAGGTAGTGCCCATTTGGCGTAAGGATGAAAGTGAGGGCCTTTGGTCGCTTGCCTTGCTGGAGTGCCGCATGAGGCGCGACCTCCATGTTGTTAAAAGAGAGGTGCGTGAGGCAGGGGGGGTGCGTCAGCAGCGCATAGTGTAGATATGATATATCAGGCAATTGTGATGAGAGATGTGCACTGATACATCAAAACCTCTCACTCAGAATAGTCTCGTTCCCGCCGTTATAGGGCAGTCGCTCGCTGCGCTCGCGGGACAATCACAGTGCTATTTATAATGACATCTTGTTGAAATGATGGCGAGGCAGATTTTTTTGATGAGAAAAGATTGCAGAGTACTGCCCTATAACGTCTGGTGCAACTCGTATAGATAACGGGCGATCGTGTCATGCTCTCAACAACTTTGCTTCAACTGCATGGTTTTCCCACATCCATTCATATTTTGGCCCAAATCTTCGTCTAATCGATCCATTGAGTCATTCTGGACTCAATGGTGTCCTTAGATTTATCTATTTCGACCCGAATCAATTTCCTTATGCCTGCCAGTCAAACCACGAAAACCTGTGGAATTAGAAGGATCGGTGGCCGGTAAAATTGATTTTCGTAGCTTCGACCTATCCATGTCTCTATTGGACCTATTTCCGGGTGGCCATAACACTTCTTGAAGATCTGGACTTCATATCAGACTTTCGACACATTTGAGGTCGGTTGGATAAACGGTCATGTTCCACGGTGAAATGCCTCCAGGACGGACCTTTAGATGGTATAATACGTATAATTTCGTGCAGATGCTAATAATCGACCTCGACAGAATGAAATTCTGAGTAAGAGGATAAATGCAGCTTTCAGTTCTAAGACCCTTGGTATGCTCATCTATGGAGAAAACACAATACTCAGCCTACAGGAAGGAAAATGTGTTTCGTTATATTGCCAAAACGGGAAATTTTGCTTCCGCCTGCTCCCAATTCTGAGCATTTTGATGTATTCGACTTCCGTAAGGCTTATAATCATTTTTCAGATTGGAATACCTCAAGAAATGAGCTTCAGATGGTGCAATACGGGTGAAGTTGTTGCTAAGATTTGATCCCCTCAGAATAATACTGTGAGCACACGGATAAGTTTGTCTCGGGGTCAAAAGATTCTACCTTGAGTTTTTAATGAAATAAGGGAACACTTCCCCCGCAGGAAACGAAACTGTATTTCTTCAATCGCCCAATCGGGCTATTGTTATATGTTTTGCTTACGATCAAAATGACATCGCGACATCGCTCTCCCATGTACTCTCGCTGGATCTCACTTCTCGGCCCATCCAGGCCCCCATAAACGCAGGCGTTGCTTCCTGACAGCTAAACACTCCATTCCTCCGCTCAAAGTTTCTTCCGTTCCCCCACCCTGCAGCCCGCTAGCGACTTCTTTGGCAGCACTACATCCAGCTTTCTCCGGGCTCCTAGTCGTCATATGCACCAATAAATCCTTTCGTTCTTCTCTCAAGATATATTAGAAGGTGTTGAAACATGACTGCCATGATTTCGCGGATAATTAGGTCCGTTACTCTTGATTCTCATTATTCAATACACTCACAGGTTCCCTACCCCTTTCTGAAGGGTAGACATCGATTGCAGTCGCATTTTTTTTCTGTACTCGATCTAGAATGATTCACACCTTCATTGAAACCAACAGGTCGTCCCCACGTCCTCTGTATGCGAAAGTAAGTTAACAAACATACTCTTCTTGCCATGAGGTGCGTGCGAACGGCGACGCGGAGAGCCAGCCCTTAGAGAGAGGAAGCTGCTGGTCGTACGGCTCGAGCGGCGTGGATGCGTGTGCGGCCGAGTCGCGGGGACCGGGGAAAGAGAGCGGCGGATCAATGGGCCGCACAGGAGCCGCCGCAGCGCCCGACGCGCACGGCGAATGTCCTGGCTACAGCGCTGCAGGTGTCTGTGTCGGCAGGAGTGGGGATGGCCGCGCGCGGGGGGAATGAGGCCGCGGGGTCAACCAGTTGCGTAAACGCCTGCAGCGCGTGCGCGGAACGAGCAGAGTGAAAGGCCTGGCTACGGAAACGCTCGCGCTCGAGTCGGAAGGACCGGAGAAGTATCCTACGCACGAGGAACGGCGGTACGAGAGCTGGGTGGGGTCGTGAGGAGCAGAAAATTGCTGAGGGCTCGTAAAGCGAAGGTGCATGGTCAACAAGTGGCTCGAAATCGTGTATAGCGAGCATCCTGAGACTCGAGCTGGGTGTCAGCACAGCGCTGCGCTGCGAACGAGTGCGCAGAATCGATCGGTGAGCCATATGGTGAATGCTGATGAATGCCACAGCATGTGCGGAGCCGGCGATCGGTTGCGGCCAGGGGGCTAGAGGGGAAGTGTGATGCGGGCCGTGTGTGAGTGCATCTATGGGCTGGATGATGCGAAGGGAAAACAGCGGACCGGTCTGCACTAATATTTTATTAAAAATCGAAATTACGGCGGCTGATGCGCAGGCCCTGGCACCTGTTTTTGTATACAGTACCAAGTGGGCCGTTTTCCTTTGTTACACTCTTGGCTTTCTGCTGCAGTTTGCAGGCGCGCGGCTATATTTCACCAAATTCGCTCCGATCCCACCCCAGCACGATAACCCTTCATCGCCACCTGACCTATCCACCGCGCCTAAACATAATTGGTAGTAATGTTGCCACGACTCCAAAAGTCGAGTCACGACTCAGCAAGTCGACTTCAAAACATGTTCGACTCAACTCGACTCGACTTGGTCGCGTGCAAGTCACTCGAAGTCGATCCAAGTCGACTTGAGTCGTTCAAGTCGGTAATTAGATAAATATGCTTCAGAAACTCCGAGATAAATTACAGGAGATGGGCTATACATATACTATACATATTAGAAAGTAACTAGTGCCAAAGAGGCCAAATAACAACATAAAATAATTGTGGAAAGCAGAAGAGTCTTGAATGTCCGCGCCGAGATGATTCTCACAAGTGCCTGGAACATCTCATTCAACGTTTTTGCGCACTTTCAAAGCTCTTTGAGAGAAAATGTTGATATCTCATGAGCGGGCATATTTTTGAGGGATCTCGAGAATGTCATGCCTATACTACAAAAAATCCAGCACACTGATGTGAGTTTCTAACGGCTCGATGATGACTTAACTACCTTCATACTAGTGTTCTAACCTCATCAGAGCCATCTGGGATGGTCTAGGCAGCCAGAAAGTCATGAAAATATGCATCCCACTGAAAATGACTCAAGTCGACTCGAAGTCGAGGCGAGTCGACTTCGTTCGACTCCGGAGTCGGGCGGAGTCGTGCCACCAACTCGACTCGGCTCGACTCAAGTCGACTCCACCAAGTCGACTCGGGGGGGGAGTCAGGAGTCGCGGCAACATTAATTGGTAGCATAATCCTTCTACCGCGTTCTCTTTTACGACCGAGTCGTGCGCGAATCTGGTTCACCAAGGCGGGGACATACATCTGCTGCCGCTGTTTCCAACCTTTACCTCCTATATTGAACGCCTTCAGCTCCATCCATCGATAGCCGTACTCTGTCCATCCACATGGATAATGCCTTGGGTAATTCGGCGACAACTTGACTTGCGACAGCTGAACGAAAATGAGCTCGTGAGGTCTGGGGTTAGGTTAGCGGGCGCTTCTGGACTCGCTTGCTCTCCTCGCTGATGACTCCATAGATTAGAATGTCGTGATGGGAACCGGAACGAAGGGCGTGTTTCACTCCTATCTCGTTCCTTTCTTCGCTCTGCTCCCTCTTTCTGTATGTTTATACCTCCTTCTCATGTGCCCGGGCCGTCCGAATTCCCATGCACTCTGTTCACCCGTTAGTAACTCCTTGTCTCTAAAGAAGCTCATCCCGGGCCCTTAGGCTCTTTGGCTCACGATTACGCATACGACCGGGCTCTCTGATCGGGATGCAATATGAAGGGGGTGAGACATGTCACAGCAGGCGCCTACATGATGAAATACACGGTACATAAATAAAATTACAGAAACATAATTATGGCAAATGCTATTATGCCGCCATTCCCCAAGTAACAGTCCTATATGTGTTGGCTAAAATAAAGGGCCGAAGGCCGGTCGGACTCATCTGATACCTGCTTTTCAAGAGAAAGGGCCGAAGCCCCGGACTCGTCACATAGTTGTTTTTCAGGAGCAAAGGCCGAGGCCGAGGCCGAGCCGGACGTGGACATGGCTCTAGAATAGATTCTGACTCGTCAGAGCCACCGGGCTCCGCGCAATTACTTCCGGTGCGACCCTTGGTTGCGCTACGAGGGATAGATACATATCATCACTGGCACTCCGGGCATCGAAAGATGGGACGTACCCTATCAGTGCAACCGACAACGTGATATTATGAAGATCATTGTCACCCCCATCCTTGGTGTGTATCTGGGAGTAGGGTAGCTGTGGTACCATACACTTCACGAAGGAAAGGCGTACCGTGTAATAAGTGGCGAAGTTGGGTACGACGTGCTAGAGTAATATAAAGTCAACCAAGCCGTCGTCAGAGCAGACAATGCTAGGGTCACCTTGGTCGACTTGAAGTCCCGCCCATATTCAGACTCCTCAAATTCACCGCCTTGGCTAGATGACTCGAACAGCAATATGTAGGCAACAGTCTCGCTAACAGGCCCAAAGCTGAGGTAACTTGTCCTATCGTATATCAAAACCTTGTCCAGTCCGATGAGCTGCCATTCATCTGCCTCGCGCAGTACGGTGAGCCGCTGGGTATATGCCCCAAGGGCCGTCTGTGAATCACGGAGCGTAAGCAAGGAATCGGCTAGCCAAGCGGTGACCTTACGCCTCCAATGATCACGAAGGTGTTCGGCTCGACAACAATTCGGATGACTTCACTCGCGACTCCAAACCCGGGATCGGAACCCATGTGAACTTCGGAGAGGAAATCGGGAGTCAGATTTGGTTGACATTTGTACGTTCAAGTTCTTATATACCGAGGAAGGACAAATGGATCAGACGATGAACTGCATTTGGGAACCTTCAACGTTGAGAAAATCGGCGGAATGGTTGGCCCTGACATGTGTCAAGTGTAGACCCTGTCAATGGGGAAATCACGAAGTTTCAGATGCGGCCCGGGTGGCCTTTGAGAATCGCCGGAATGGTTCAAACGGGCTCCACGCACGAGACATCGGATTTCGAGTGGCATCTGTCCGGTATAGCCCTGAATTTTTGCCCTGCATCTCTTGCCCTGAATGCTGGAATGGCAAACCTTTGGCGTCCGGTGTTGTGAAGCTCCGACTCCTCATCTATTGAACCAAGACCTAGGTCGGTGTGGATGAGCGGCGCATAGGTCATCGACCATCGGTGCTCGATGAAACAACTAAGCGGCATAACTGAATGCCTTCTCCGTATAGAGACTTCAGCTCGAACGTCCTCTTCAATCTTGAAGATTCAGCCAGTGGCAACTCAATTCACGTTATATGTGTGTGTGTGTCTATTTGACAGATGGATCGCTAGTAGGACCAACGTGCGATGGGACATATATTTCAACCAAATCTATAAACAAGGCAGAGTACTAAACTACCAAGGTAGCATCATTTTGGAAAGTTAGGCAACGGCCACAAGGATCCACAACTGTTGCGGAGCGTCGATTTCCAACACATTGGTCTCGATCTGGATGCACGAGGGATCAGAATTGTTTCTGTTTCTAGAACGGGAAAAAAATTCCAACCTTTCCTCCTGGGACTCCCGGCGGGCTCGCGTCGGACAAGACCATGGTCTGGTTCGCTGATTGGTCGGTGCTGATACTGGATTGGGAAAGAGTAAGCCGACGTGCCCGCACAGTGGGGTGGGATCTCACGTACTACCAGCATTCTTGGCTTTGGGTATTGGCACGAATAAGACGGACGGGGCTTGGGTTTCCCGTCTCCACCAGGGTGGCACCTTCCTGGAGGTACCGGTGTGTCTTGACTTGATTCGACATGGACACGCGACCCGAGCCGTCGACGGCGATTTTCCACTTGAAATTTGGAGGTAAGTCACAGTACTGAGGAACGGGTGGAGAGCGCACAGTTCTCCATTCGACCGGAACTTGGCCAGTGGGGAACATCATCGCAGGGGATGTGTCGATGACAGCGGTCAATTCGCAGTTGGTGTAGACATTCCTTAGAATGAAGGTACCGGTAGGGATATCTGCGTCCTACAAAGTGTCAGGATCTGGGGCAATAGGAGGATGGAATGGTTCAAACTGTTTTCTGTAAGAACTTTAGCAAAGGACGACGAAATTCGGAAGGAAGCACGTACCACACCGACAGACATTGCGTTGAGGCCGCTGGTAATGACAGACGCCTTGGCGTCGGTAGGACCGACTGTGTTCTTGGAGCTAGCGGAGGAGTTGAGTCCTCGAGTTGCGGTCGAAACTTTGCGGGGTCTGGCACTTCCATTGCCGACAGAACCACGGGAGTTATCCAAGGTAGATCCTCGAGTGGGGGCCAGAAGGTTGCGATTATCGACGCCTCGACTGGTGGGAGAAGCACGAGAATCATTCTGTCCGGTCGAGGCGGTAACGCTCGGACTTTCAGACGTGATCGTAGCGACGCCGGTTAGCGCATTGTTGCCCTTGCTGGCCCTGAAACATGCAATCAATAGACTGTGGGCGAAAATTGCACACAAGCATACCCAATCAAAGCGACGGTCAAGTGGAAATTGTTGCCTTCTCCGTCCTCGGTATGAATCTGACAGGGACAGACTCAGCGAAAATTAAACGCGAGTAAAACCAATATCGCACGGTGTAATAAGTGGCGAAATCTGGCACGACATGCTGCAAAGAGTGGTTGAATCAGTCTAACGGAACGCGCGAAGTATCAGCCCCCATAGGGTTAGGGTCACCTTGGTCGCCTTGAAATCGCGCGCATATTCTGATTCCACGAAATCTGCTCCAGATTTCGCGGCTTCGAGCAAGAATATGTATGCAATCTTTTCGTTAACGGGCTGGAAGCTGAGGTACGTCGTATTCTCGTGGGTAAGGACCTGGTCTTGTCCGGTGAGTTGCCATTGGTCCGCTCCACGAAGAACGGTGAGACGTTTAGTATCTCCGCCCAACGCAGTCTGTCGCGCGACCATGAGTTATTGGATTAAAGGGGACAAAAATAGCGCTCACTCCACCAATGATAACAAAGGTGTTGGGTTCCACGACAATGCGAATAGCCTCGCTCGCGATTCCTAGACTTTTGTCGGACGCCATGCAGTGAAGTTGATAGAGCTGGTGAGGGATACAGATGGACAGTCCCTCGTTATAATGAGTATGACTTGCGCTGTTGATCATGCCGCAATCAAGGGGAACTTCGGTCCATTCGGTACGTCGCAATGTTGAACCTATCACGGATGGCAACCAAATTACACCGGGCACACCGTACGTGATTGCATACGAGGTACAACCTTGAACGTTATTCAGGCCCGTAGTGTCAGACCGGCGGTTTCAGTTCCCGACTCCAGAAGGGAAGACAGACAAACTTTCGAGTCGCCGATCTGGGCACACAGTACGTGGTTGCGTACGAGGTACAACCCCGAACGTTGTTATTCAGGCCCATAATGTCAGACCGGCGGTTTCAGCACCCGATTTCATCAGCGGAGACAGGCGTACCTTTGCTTCCCAATGGGATATCCAGCGGATGCGCCCTTCGTTGACATTGTCCCTAGACAGTCGACACGGAAGCTGGGGCGCATACGAGAATATGAAATGTCCGAAATGAATAGAATACCCGCGATATAAAAGGTTAGAGACTCGCCTTCAACGACATCTCCCACCGCATATCCCGAAATGTCCGACACGTTCAGCACCAAAATATCCAATGCCCTGGGAACTGCAGGAGAAGTCATCAGAATTGTCGTGGAACCCGACACCCTAGTCATAATCGGCGGTGTGAGTTCCTCATTGTCATTGTCCTGTTGGCTGAACTAACTAACCACATACGAGTAGACTGCAACCGGATCCGTTACGCAGCGTGTAACTGTGCTCGGCAACGAGGGGGAAAAATGGGTGCTGTCCGGCGAAAACAGCGTGCTAACGGTTGAAGAGTCAGAGGAACAGTGCCTAACATTCTCGCCCAGCGATAAAAAGGCATCATTCATCCTGTTGTTCGAGTCGGGCATGCACGGCTCCGATTTCAATGACGCTGAGGTGGCACCTGACTACAAAGCGAACAAGGTGTGTTCTTTCTCCTTCGCCGCAGAACTAAAATTCTGATTTCTGGATCACTTGCAGCATGTCGTCGATGGCTTTGCGACGTACTACACCGTCCGTTTTTTTTTTCTCATTCAAAATTATGCGCGCTTGCTGAATCAAGTTTTTGTCAGTTTCACGCCGAACAAGGGGATGATCAAGATTACCACGATACAACTCTTTCTGTGGTATTGATTGGGGCCACGAAACCGATTGTGGAAAATTATTAGGGAACTAGAATAGACGGCTCTCGCTATGAGTCGCACTTGACGAGTTAATTTGGATTGGATTTGTCATTTTTTTCTTTGTGCAGAGAGGAGCTGTTGTATGTTCTCTGCCAGTGGGCCGATTCAGAATTGGACGCAACGACTCGGGTTGTCAAGACATAAGCGTAGTTGTGGTCCGAAACGAGCCATCGCAGAGCCATCTTGAGACAGCGTGTGACGGCCGTGCAGCGGAGCCTTCTTCATTGCACTGTGTGGGTGATTCTGACATCCCACGAGAATTTGGAGGTGGAGTTGGAGGTATTGGTGCTGTGTAGGGCGGATGAGGACGAGGCGGACGGGGGCCGGTCAACGGAGAGAGACTTGGAACCGTGCTGGGCGGGGGACTGCAAGAAGCGCTAGTCTCTCGTAGACAGACACTTTAACATACGACGCTCGTACCTCGCGTGTTAAACCGCAAGTCCTCAAGGTTCGCGTACGGCCACCGCCTGTCCACCTCCAACGATAGCTGCTCCCATTTACTCAGTGATGCTGTAGCGCATGCCACACTCCCGATCTGGATATCCCTCGACCTTGGATCCACCTCTACTTTTTTTTTTGCACACGACGAGCGCCTCTTTGCAGCGTCCGAGCCGCTCGGACCACTCCTCCGTGTTGGTGACTTCGTGCGGCTCGCGCGTGATCACCAACGCGCCCCACGCGGCGTCACGTGAGTTATTGGGACGTCGTTAGTCGCAAACGGTGGGGCTTTCTCAGGCGGTTCGAACGCCGCCGGACTTTTGGCCTCCACGGCGAAAATTAGCAGTGTCCTAAAAAGGAAAGGGTCTGGACCATGCTGTGCAAAGGGGTTTGTCTGCTGCGCGAGCTCTCCCGCGGCCTCAGCGGATCCCTAGTTATCCCTTCTCGGTTCCCTACTTTGGCACAAAGACGGCGAACGCGGGTATCAGGATAAGTGTTCTATTTTCATGCGCGAAAGGAAAATGGAACTCTTTGATTTGGATCACTTGACCTCGGTGATTTCCGAACAGTGCCCTATCCGGAAAATGCGTCGGAGATCATCGGGATGCCCTGAGTGCGTGGCTGACGAAACATCTCACGCCATGGTTCTTGCTCTCAGCTGCTGTAGCTGTCGGAGTCGCTCTCCTGCACAGATCCTCATGAAACCCTTGCTGTGATGCTCTTCCAAAAGCTCTTTCGTTTAAGCTTTTTCACCGCCGCTTGCACTCCTGGGTAGCGGCTGCTGCTTTCTGCCCCTCGTATCCTCGGTCACTTTAGAGGCTCTGGAGCCCGATCTTCCGCGCCAGTGTGGTGGAAAGAATCTCTGTTCGCCGTCGTACCTGCCGTATCAAAAATACCATCTGCATTTCAGCGGGCTGTCCGTAGGACCGATAGTATCATTTCATTGTGCAGCGAGACAATTATGTCTGATACTTGTCTGCTTCTGCTTTTCAATTCCAACCTCTTGCAACCGCTCTAACGACATTCAAGAGCAGGAGAACTGGGAATACAATTACTCAGCGCCTCCGAAGCTAACGCCCAGCTCGTGTGGAAGATCCCCACGCCGCAGGTATATATAAGCGACGGACAGACTAGTGAGGAACCCTGCTACGCCTTGCCAGCTACTTGATACTCGTTCAGAGTAATGTTGTTCCCTCTACTCCTCTCCCTCGTCGTCTGTGCAGCTGCGTCGTTCACGTTCCCCACGAGACTCATACTCCAATCACCTACTGGCCTATTCCTCGAGAACCTTGCCGTGCGACCAAACGGGAAACTTCTAATTACCTCTCCGGAGTCCTCGACGCTCCATATGCTCGACCCCACCGCTGAGAACCCGACTTTTGACGAAGTCCACACCTTCCCAAATGTTACTCTCTTCGGCATTGCTGAGGTCCAGCCCGACGTTTACGGGATCATCGCCTTGGTGCTCAATGTCACGACAATTAGTGCTGTCCCTGGCACTATCGCAATCTGGCGCGTGGATCTGAGCTCGGGTGGTCCGCCTGTGGTCAACAAGGCTGCAGACGTCCCCGATGGCATGTTCCTGGACGGGCTTGGCGCCGTTCCGGGGGAGCCTGACCTCGTCCTCGGCGCGGACACCGCTGCGGGACGAGTATGGCAAATCAATCTGCGGACGGGCGTTGTGCGCATCGCAGCTCAAGGCGATGCGTTCGCGCCCGGTGCACCCGCGCCTGCGTTCGGCATCAACGGCCTCCACGTACGCGGCGGTGATCTGTATTTCACCAACTCGCAGAAGAAGACGTTCTCGCGGGTTCCGATATCAGTGCGTGGCGGAATTGTCGCGCAAGCCGGGCCCATTCAGGTGCTCGGATCCGCGAATGGGACGGACGAATTCGACGACTTTGTGTTTGATGCAGCAGGGCGCGTGTGGGCGGCGACACTTCCAGACACGCTCACGTTATTCTGCCCGCCTGCGCAGGGGAATGGGATGCTCGGGCAGCTCAATGCGCCGGGGAATCCCGTCGAGTTCGATAGCCCGACCTCGGCTGCGTTTGGGCGGGGTGGGGTTGCTCAGCAGCATACGTTGTATGTGACAACACAGGCTGGACAGTTGATCGCCGTTGATACCACTGGTATCCGTGTATGAGAAGTCCTAGGGTAGGACGGTTGAAAGATACTCCGTAATATTTTTTCAAACACGCACCTCTCATAGGTATCCTTTTGTCCAAACAGTTGCTCGTATACGTTGCTTGTTGGCAACAGTAGTCTTGCGAACACCTTGTAACTTTGCACGCTCGAAACACTAACAGAATCATCAAATGCACGGAAAAACAGTTAGAGAAAAAAATGGAAATATCAGCGATCAAACCTCACTAAAAATTAGCTGAATAAATTCCTCTGATATGCTCCAAGTGAGCTCAGACTTTTTTCAGCTGTGCCGTGTGTATCTGAGCCTGTTTACATGCTATTTGAAAGTGCAGCTTTGAGGAGTTGAATGATGTCGCATCAGATTGATCACGTGCTCACGTCAGCCACCCAGTTTGCGCGATTTAACCTATAAATACCTGGAAGCACTTGGTATTTAACTGGAATATTTATGGGTATATCTGCAGCTCTCTGTGATGTTGAATGAGTTGGGAGCGGTTTTCTAAAAAATTTCTTTCTCCAAGGGAATTTGATGGCACGTGCCTGCTTACATTAGGGAGGGAGGGGTCTCGCCGACCTCTGAAAAGGGCCGGCGAACACGTCCAAAAAAGATGCAGATTCGAGACTGGCGGGAAGGCATCGAAGCAAAGACAAAAGCCTCGCGTTCGTCTCCAAGCGAGCCCCTTTGAGTTCGATGGATGAGAGCAAAGCTCGGGTGATCAGGGCATAAATCGCTTGTTCGCAGTTCAAGTGGAAGAAATCCCAGTCGTAGACGCGGACTTTCAAGCTCTTCAGATTGGTGAACGCGGAGAGGATTGCGGGGAGAATGTCCGACTGCATCCACATGCACGGCTCATAAAAGCCAGGTTGAACGAGGTGCAGCATGCGGACGTGCACCGCGAGGTGCGGAGATGCTGAGAGCACATCTGCAAGACGTTGCAAAGCGGGAATGCTGTGACGTCTCGAAGGCAGAATTGTGAGGTCAGAGAAAATCAGCTTTTGGCTCGGCGGCCGAAACAAGCGAGCCACGAGCGCACATGACTTGAGGGTCTCCTTGTCTGCTGAGTCGAGAATGAGCTCGATCAGTTCCTGACACAGCCTACGGTCACGGTGTGCCATGCGGATGCAACTGCTGAATTCTGGGTCAGCTGGCCTTCGAGTGTCCTCTGAAGAGATAGACGCACGCGCGGTGGTGGTGGTGTGAAACAAGCCTCGTTACTGCTTGTTGTTGTTTTTTCTCGCCGGCTCCGGTGCCGACAAGCCACCACAGCAGAAATTTCGCCTGTTTAGAGATCCTACGGCGTATTCTAACCTTTTGGGAAAGCGACACATGCAGCAGGAATATAACCATCTTAACATTTTCTGCATTCTTGGAGATCCAGTGGTTCTTCTTATCGCTCGCGTCTTGACCGTGTCGCGCGACCAATGCGCGACTCATGAAGATATATGCTGTCATGTTATTACGTGGTACGCACCCAACACTATAAATCCTGGAAATTCGTACGCATAATTGCATACGAAACAAGGTATAAACAAAGATTGTGTGTATGTATGTACATCCACCGCCCCAATTACTTATCCAGCCAGTGTCCAAGAACAAAATAATATACTTATATCAATCGATATCCACAAAGCAAAGTCCAGCACACCGCTCACAGCGATAAAGTCCACCCCATCCCCCCAAGCACACACCCCACCATCACCAGCCCGCCCATAAGCCCGCCCAGCTCCAATCTCGCGAGCGCCCTGTTCTTCGCACCCCCCGTCGACCCCGCCCCGCTCCCGCTGCTCATGCCAGACCCCGATCCTCCCGATCCTGATGATCCTGATCCTCCTGAGTTGGAGCCAGACGACCCAGAGGGGGAGGTAGGCATGAAGACCGCCGACGGGCTCATGAGGCACGCGGAGATGGCGTTGGACACAGTGGAAGTGGAGGCAGCGGAGTTGATGGTGGCGTTGCCCGAGAAAAAGCAGGTGGTGGCTGTGCAGTTGGAGAGCTCGTAGTACTTGGAGAAGGTGTAGGAGATTTTTGTGGCTGGGAGGGGACGAGTTAGTGTCTGTGGGTGGAGAAGGAAAGGAAAGGAAGATAGGGGCAGGCGTTCAGGATGGAAGAAGGTTTGCGCTCACGGGCGGGGGTGCGGGCACGAGTGGGGAAGGGGCATGAGGAGAGAAAGAGGAGCACGCTGAGGTGGAGTCAGGAACAGCAGCAACGGCGGAAGAGCTGTTCGCGCTCGAGGGTGAGGTGCAAATGCAGGTGGAGAAGAAGGTGGAGGGGGATAGTCAGATGGGGCGGAGAAAGGAAGGAGAGATGGGCCGTGGAGAAGGAGCACTCCACTGCCAGCTACTCGCGCTCGAGGGTAGGGTGCGGGTGTGGGTGTGGGTGTGGGTGTGGGTAAAGGAAAAGATGGAGCTAGGAGGCAAAGGGGGAAATGGCGGTAGCGGGGGAGAAGGAAGGAAGAATGAAGCAAAGGAGAGAGCGGAGTAGGTAGAAAGGATATACGGATGGAGGCAGTGAAGTAGGAGGGAAGAATGGAGAAGGAAAAGGGGGGAGGGTGGGAGGAGCAGGCAGCGGGGTGTGGAGGCGGGGCTAGAAGGAATATTGCAGGTGGGGAAAGGAGTTGGCGGCGCAGGTGTAGGGGGAGAGATGACAGGGGCAGGAGCGAAAAAGGAAGGGGGGAGGGGAGGAGCATGGGGGAGAAAGCGCCATAGGAACTGCTCGAGGGCGGGGTGGGTGCAGGCGGTAGTGCAGTGTGTGGGTGGGGAAGGAGGAGCAGCTCGAGGGCGCAGTGGATGCGGTGGATGTGGAGAAGGAGGCGGAGCTGGGTGCAGGTGGGTAGGAGATTGGCGGCGGGTATGCATGGGTGCAGAGTGGGAACAGGGAGGGAAATGAGAAAGGGGAGGGCTGCTTCCCGCACAGCGCCGGCATGACGACGATGCACAGGCCCAGCCCAACGAGCACGGGTTGCCACAGTGGCACCCGTACAAGCAACGCGTACAGGCAGTGCAGCGGCGACAGCACGCGGGGAGGGAAGTATGAAGGGGAAGGGAGGGGCAGGGGGAGGGAGGAGCGCGGATGTGTGAAGGGAAGGAGCGAGCGAGGAGTGCCGGGGGAGGAAGGAGGGAGGGGGAGGGAGCCGGGGGAAGGAAGGGCAGGAAGGGCCATAGCAGAGACAACAAAACGAAGCAATAACTCACAAGGATCACACTGCCCCACAACCCCATACACCCCCATCGTCCCATTCGCTGCAATGTCATCACATGTCATGATTCGGTTCAGTTGCCCGGATTAACCCGCGGTGAACCCGGTCACGTGGCACTCCATCAACTATCGCAAACCCGAGCGAGACGCGCGATCGTGGAAGTTCCGGCACACCCCTACAGGTCGCAACTACCCCTCTATGTTCTTGGTGCATCACTATGCCCCTGCATTCCTTAATTTCCCCTCAGTGTCACATTTATCACATAGATACACTCCTGACTATCAAATAGTATATAAGTAGAGTAGAATCTCCCTGTACAGTAGATTCTACCTTGTCTATTCTCTGGCCTTACCTTGGCCTGTTGCTCTGGACTTGTACTTGCTTGAAGGCTCCTTCACTTCAGCTATCTCGTTGACTTGGGTTCTCCCACGCTCCGCTCATCATAACCCTTATCTCCTATTCTCGACCCCTATTCTGAACTCCTACTCCGACTCCTGTCTTCAGTCTCAGTATGGGCTCAGTCTACGACGTCCTTGGTGGTGGTTATCCAGTTGCACCCAGGCCTCTAGCAGACCCCTGCAGAGTACCATTGTTGGGTTCGACTCTGTGGGCTTAATGCATGCTAGTCCTGGATGGTTTGGGTTCTTGTTATGAGACAACCACCACCCTTCACCACCCATCTCTCCTACGTCTCTTGATCTATGGAGTGTAGAGTTCGAAGGAACATCTGTCGAACATCCAGAGATCCATCATTCACTCACTTGTCAATAATCCGCTCCTGTTCGACTCACTATGCCCCGTTGGTAAACCCGGATTAATCCTGGGTTAATCCCGTTGGGCCACTCGGAACTCTCATGGTTATTTGCCATGCCCCTATCCGGACTAGTTGAGCCACATTACATGTGCTTGGTTCAACCATCGCTGAATGGATCTTCGGCCGCCGGCCACTCTCTGTGGCAGTTCCTCTCAACACCTGGGCTAAGGCTTGCTGTAATGGTCGCACTCAGGCTGACCTAAGCGCTGTCGCTGACATCACAGCTCCCCTTGGCCCCCGGCAGCAGCCCACACACCAGCCCATCAACACCCCCAGCACGTCCGTATCGGCCTTGATTTGCCCACGTATGTCAAAAAGCTCAGGTTCCGCCAAAATTCGCTGGAACCTGGGAATTTTCGTGGAACCTGGGCTTGTTGACGGTTTCAGCCTCGTTTTGCAAGTTTTATTCGTCTCATCCCGGATGGTCCCACTCTTTAAGGTGACCATGTCATTAAATAGTGGCTCATATCACATCGATTCTCAGGATATTCATCAAAAACGCCAAGTTCGGCCGAAATGGGTGCTTGGCCTGTGTCAAATAAGCTCCAAAATTGGTGGGACTTGAGAATTTTCCTGGAACTCGGGCTTTTTGCCAAGCTCCGCCTTGTTTCGCAAGTTATTTAACACTCCACCTGCATTAAAGAAACTCTCGTGCACATGGAACCTGGGACGTTTTCTATATAATTTATGTGGTAGTTTGATTAGGGTTAGTACACCACCAAAGTGCCGACACGTTAATACCACCTGAAGTGGTCAGATAGCAGACACATTTTTGAGAATCTGTCCCCAGGCATCCACCAGGTAGCTTCCAGCTACATCCGTCAGCTGGGATTTCAGCTTTCCGGCAGCTGCACACCCATGTGAATGCAACGTCATGCGGCCAGCTTCTGTCCAGGCTACCTTGAAAATAGTAATCTTCCGGGGTTATTCATTTTATCAATGTACTGTACATTGCTTAACTACATAATGGTCTTTTAAATCCGTTCTCATCAGGAGTCTGCGCGAACACGCGCTACTGCTCCTGAGGGAGACTGCTTCCAAAGTACTGATCCAGTCAGAAAGTCGGAAATATCTGAGTGTATTTTTAAGGTTTTAACACTGGCTTGCCATATGCCAGGGTGCGGTTTTTGTAGCCAAGTTGCTCGAGAGCTCGACTCTAAGTAAACTCGAAGGTCCGTGCGTTTGTTTGGCATGGCGTCTATCATCACGTGCATGTTGCTCGCTTGCAAACACGTCTTTCCTCCCTTCTCCCACTACACCGTTTACGGTTTACTGCACTGGCCTCTTTCACCCACATCAACATCGCATCCGTAAGCCGGTCTCAAAGCACGATGGCTACTTCCAAACAACAGCAACTGCCGATGATACACTTGTCAAACCATCTTTCTCGACACAACGACGCTCACATCCCGAATGGCCTCCTGACGAAACTGCGCATACATGTCGAATGAGGAATATGCAGTTCAAATTTCAGAGCAATATGTCGTGAATTGAGGGACTAGATAGCTTTTTGGTCATTCTGATGCGACAAAACAGAAAAAACTGATCGGGACACCAAAAAGCTATCTAGTCCTGCAATTCTTACTCAAATCGTCCTAAATTTGCACTGCACATGCCTTGATACAATTACAATAGATTTACGGAGCACAATGTTTTATTTCAACGTCGTTCAATTTCTACAGAGTTTTCTTCTTTTCCATCAGTGGCTGTGTGAGCTCGATGGCCATGGATGCGGCCTATCTTATATTCCTAGCCCTGTGGAGCGATAGCAGCTATGACCTGCACGTAAGAGCAGTGACTCCGGCTATCGTCGCTGCGGCCGGCATCGGACTTTCCACGCAAGCGCGGTACCGCTAGAGAAGCGCCGACGTGGGGCCGGTATCTGGGAGCCGCTCCGCGTCCGTCTTCGGCTGTGGAATGCGGCCATGCGCTCACGACGACCGAAACCAGGCTGGGCATCTTTTAATAGAATTGACTTTTTTATTATTACGCAAACAGACTTCAGGTCGTCGTTGTACGAGATGTATCGTTTGTTCTGGACACTCAATAAACATTTTTTTCATGATTTTTGGCGTATATTTTGTGCTCACCGTCGTGGACAGCGCCGAGAGCTTTTGATGGTTGTCTTCCAAATGCGGATAATGGAGCTCATCGTGCAGCGCAGCGACGGCACCTAACAAGCATTCCTTTGATGGGGCCAAAATGCTCACTGGTGTGATATATCATTTCGTCCGCTGAGCTAGAGGTTTTGATATATCATCGCTCTCCGACGAGAGGAGACTGATATATCAGCCCCTCAGACTAAGGTGGATATGGCTCAGGCCCGAGTCGAACAGGCCATTGCGGCTTACGAATTGTGGGTGTGGAACCGTCCACTACCGAGCCGATTACGTTTTTGGTGGCTCCAGGTCTCAAGAATCATACGGTTGTGGATACAATTTGGTGTGTCCACTTCGAGTTCTACTCCCTGCAGCCAATTGCAAGCTAATGTTGGTTCTTGAAGTGTTGAGGTTTGGGTTGCTGCTACGAATTCGAGGCCCGCAAGAAAAGGAGGGAAACCCCCCTCACCCCCCACCCCCCCCCAAAAAAGAAGAAGAAAAAAACAGTTAATCTCGTACCGAGACATGGCTTAGGCCCGAGTCGAACGGGCGATCCCCGCCTCAGCAGATGCCATTTCAACTCACGAATTGTGGGTATGGAACCGTCCACTACCGAGCCCATTAATTGACCTATTACTTTTGGTCTCAAGACTCGTACGCAGAGCAAAGGAATTGTGGGTACAATTTACGGCGGCCTCTGACCAGTATTAATTACAGACTCTTTAGCACCTGGCATTTGTTTCGACGCAATTCAACACTATCGCTACGAGGGAAGCTCAAGACTGCAAGGAAATGAACAAGACAAAAAATATTGTCGTCGAAGATTCACTTCTCTTGTTTTTGATTCTCTACTACTTCCGCTCATCCTAGCATAGTGAAAGGCGGCGGCCGAGCCTCCATCTATAGAAAATGTCTTACACATAGCTCACCTCACCTTCAATCAACTTTTGACTCAAGACTGCAACCCAAACTTCCCCGGGCCCGTAATTCTGCGATGACTGAAGCTGAGGCTGAGGCTGACGGTGACGATATTAAGGTAGCTACCGCTTCTGCAGGCGCTTCAGGTTTAGTTTTCAAAAGTTCCCTCGCAAGAGCACTCAAGACGCACATGAATAAGAGCTGAGGATAAGAAAGGAAATTACCGCCATAACTTGTCATTACAGACGAAAGTATGATCGGGTAGCCGGACAAAACAAAGCCAAAAGTGGTAGGTATTTTACCAAAAAAAGACTCAGAAATATCAGGGTTTTAGGATTGGACCTTTCTCAGCATATGCGAGGACAAAAATAAATAAATAGACTGAACTGGGTCCCGTTAGTCGATGGTTCAGTCAGAAAAATATCAACTCACAAGGGAAGAGACTCTCATCGTCCCAACCTGCCCACGCCCCATTCGACCCCCTGGTAAAAGAGTCCGACAGCGTGGACGTTGTAGGGATAAGCCAGAGGGCTACCGACGGGATACATGGCTGTTTGGGCTACCGCATTGGCTAGGCCCATGTCAACCGTGAACGTCAAGGCTCCAACCGTAGTGGCAATGACCACGGGGATCAAGACGTCCTTGACGTCTCGCCTTGGGAGTTTCTTGAAGCCGCGGTTCTCCCACTCTTCTTCGAGAAGTTCCAGCTTCCGCTGCTCGACGCGGAAATTCCTTCCCGACCAAGCGCTGCCGACTAGGCTCATGCCGCCGGTGAGATGCGCGGTCGCCAAGCCCGTGGCGACCCCGCCGGTGGCCATGATGATTGCGCGCCTCTTCTTGTAGATGTTGTGGGCCAGTTGGATAGGGTGATACTCGTTCCAATCGGATATCTTCTCGCGATAGTCGCTGGAGCTGAAACCTAGCGCTTCCGTGATTTTCATAGTCACGTTTCGGAGAGATTACTGGAATGGAGTTGTAGAAGAAAAGTGTTGTCGTTTGTGGGCTAGACCAGATAGTCACTCTTTTTATAAAATTATTGCGTTGACAGCCTTTGATATTAATCGGAAAGAGAGACTCATACGGAAGGGGTAAGGGCGCTACGGTGATTAATAGATTGGGCGGCTGATAAGATGGGCGGCTGATAAGTGTGAGCGGAAAGAGAGCTAAAGAGAGACACATACAGAAGGGGTAAGAAGTTGATGAGCGGAGTTTGAAAAGACTTCAAACGGACAGAATGCTTAATTTTATAAAGAGGGTGAAACGAGCGAGGACCCATGATAATACAGCCAAAGGCCTGATGCAAAATTCTGACAAAATTGGGAGATTTTGGCCGCCAGGAATGTTCGAAATCCTGACAAAACAGGTCTTTGAGGCGCGGAGGCCTGTTGGAAATCCTGACATTGTCGCGCCTGCGGCGGAATTTTTTTCAGATGCTACCCTTTTGGGGCAAAAAATTGACATTTTGGGCCAAATTTTGCGCATAGGCCTGTTGTTTTCCTGACACAATTTCTGAAACCGATCCTGACATCCACCTGTTATCATGGGTCCTAACGAGCGCCCGTACAGCAGCCGTAAACTGGGCGTCAAACCACTGAGCGCTTCCAAAGACTCGGGTCGAAAGCCCATAAACGGAGTGAGTCATCGTTGTCATGACCCATTTCAGCGATGGGCGCTTTGTTCACTGTTTGTGGCTTCGATGCGATGACACCGGGGGCGGCCAACGACGCATGTGGCTCGCAGTTGGAACAAAGCCCACAGTGGTGCCATTCACAAGCAAAGGAGGCCTTTGTTGCATGCTTTGTTCCCCGGCACCAGAGCACAAAGCATGCGACAAAGCCGCCCTTAGTCTGCTAAAGGCGGCTTTGTAGCCTTGCTTCCGCATGTGAACCACATGCGTTCATCGCATGTGGGGTCCACATGCGATACTCTTTGCCCCCGGTGTGAGTGTTTGACAAGTATCTGGTTCCGTTTCATTCGTTCTGTTACTGATTGGCGCTTGATATCCACTGATGGCGAATACAATTCGTGAGCTCGTGCCCCAGCTTCCGTCGTTTTTTATAGCCAACCGACCCCAAATTTACAGCCAGAGACGCCACAAGGCTTCTGTATCTCCGATGAGACCGCGCAACGAGTTTATCTCACCCAATTTCACAGCATGTTTGCCTTTCTCTCCGAGTTTCGGACGAAGTGTTCGGATTTTCACGTCTTGTCAACGTTGCATTCGCGATGTATAAAACCGCTCGTACCAAATACATCTGTTCTAGTCAGCACAAGTGGTTGACGGCCCGCTCTGCGGGCCGTCATCCCTCCAGTTACTGTACTATTACGACCAAGTGTTCATTAATTTTGGAATTTTCACTCACTGAGATGGCCGATAAATTTTCTTTTGATTTATCGTGATTTTTAAAAGCCTCAGAAAAATTGGCCGTCGTGCGTCACCTGAACACTTGGTCGTAATAGTACAGTAGTGGGAAAGACAGTTACGGCAGAAATTCCTCCCAAACAATGTTCGTAGTAGAGGTTGAGAAATTATCTTCATACTTGAGAATCAACACATTTTTGGAGTCCGGAACCCGGGTCATTGCTGAGTATAATTGTCCATTTGAAAAAACTTCTCGTCGAAGGTCAAGGCCCAGAGCTGTGGTACATGAGCCCTAATATAGAGGGACCAATATCCATACCCGTAGGACCTAAATGGTAAGTCGAGGGACATTAATGGTACACGCAATCATGCTCACGCTTATCAGCCGCTCAAGCTATTAATCACCGTAGCGCCCCGGTGCAGTGCCGTCTTCGCCATTGCTTGCTATTGGCTTCCCTGACATAAGCTCAGACATATGCCTTCAACAGCCTCACCAACCGGGGAATTCCGCAGCGCCTGCGCGCAGTGCCCTTACACTGCTTTTGTCAGAACCAGTGTTTACTGCTATGAACTTTCTTTGCTCCTGCCCTACTCTGCAGGTCAACAAACCGCGCTGATTTAAGAGTCTTTGACTGCCCGCACTGCTTCTAGAATTCAGCCCGATTACGGCGCTCGGATTAGCGCCATCAGGGGCGGCCCCGATCTCACCCTCTTTGTTTCATTAGCGCGCTGATTTAATATCACCTCTTTTTTATATCTTGAGTCGGCCCTTTGACTCCCCGCACTGCTTCTAGGGCCACGGTCCGATAACTTCGGTACAAACACAGTGATATTTCGCATCTTTTCTCGGATGTTGCTTGCGGTTTCCACGGACACTTTCTTTGACAGACGCTAAGTCGAAACTGTGAACCCACATTGCCTTCTTTCAAACTGGGGTGGGTTCTATATTTTCCTTTCGATGCTCAGGCCCAGGAAGCTCTGACGAAGTTAAAAATGGAGCTCAGTCACTTTTTCCCGCACCACCCTTCACATCCTCAAAACAAGCTCCAAGTCTGTCTCTCTATCACTCAACAGTCTTCCTTCGGCCCAACGCTGAGTTCCTGGCGCAAATTTAAGTTTCCCCAATTCCGACCACAAAATGGCTGAATTGACCTAGGACCATTCCCCATGCAGATCCAACACTCATTATCCAAAAATTGTGTTCTCGAATCCATTCCCCCACATTTGCGGGAACGAAAACCACCAACAAAACACCCAAACCATTTATGTAATTTCTCGTTCCCAAATCCGTTCCCGCAAAATTGCGGGAACGATTACATAACCAATTTTTTTCGCTCCCCCAAATCGTTCCCGCAAATTTGCGGGAATGATTACGTAACCAAAATTTCTCGCTCCCCCAAATCGCTCCCGCATGAGGTCGAGAGCGGTGCGGTGGGTGGACGCAGACAAATGGCTTAGATGGTGGCATGGGCAGCCCGCAAATTTGCGGGAACGATTTACATGAACAAAAAAAAAAACCCCTCTCCCCCGTTCCCGCAAATTTGCGGGAATGGCCAGCCACAGCGAACAAATCGCTAGGCGCCATTATAACCAGGATGCAGGGCTCGTAGCTGGAGTATCCCCAACGACGTCCACCTAATAATGCTCATTTGCCGTGACTGGCAAAAGTTCATTGGTGTCGACCGCCACGAGCCCCTCGCTCTCTCTCTCCATGGGGGGGAGATAGATGCCCATGGTCCTCTTGCCAAGCAGGTATCGAGCGTTCGTGCAACACTAACCCTAGTTAGAGAACTTGGTGGTGGTGCCGCTGCTACGATTTCGAGAGTCATTAAATGGGGAAAATTGATGATATGGTCTTGCCTCATCGTAGAATTGGCGAAGAAGGACTTGTGAGAAAGAAGAAGAGAAAGAAAAGGATGAGCGGACTTTGAAAAGTGGCGCTTCGATCCTTTGGGACTATACCCCCGGTATTCCCGCTCCGGTCATTGCCGAAGAACCCCTCGTTGTAGATGCTGCATTGGAGTTCCTAGGGTTGCAGGAGGACAAGGAAGGGTGGGTCTGTAAAATTCCGTACCTGAGGTATATTGTACCAAAAATGTTTCGCTCATTATGATCACAGAAAGGAAATTCGACACAAGGTACATCTAGCCATTGGTTCCGTGTAGAATGTAAAGAATGCTTGCCTATAAACCAAGGGAATCGATCCCTATCTTGGGACTGAGTAGGTTGTTTGCTAACCTAGTTTCTCGCCCTATTGCCATAACAGGCCATCAGAGGTTATCTGTTTGACCCTGTATCTACATCATACCGCAGAAGCCGTGCTTCTTTTTCACGCCCACGCTGTCAAAGCCCACACCTCCCCACGATTTGCGCCGTCGCCATTGCACTCCCGCCGTCGCCATTTCGCCCCACCCTGTGCGCCCCGTCTCTACCGCCGCGCTCCCCGCTGCCGCTGTTGTGCTCCCCCGCCGCCGCCGTTGTGCTCCCCTGCCGCCACCGTTGCAACCTCATCGTGCTCCACACTGCACGCCCCGCCCTCGCCGTATCGCTCCCCACCGCACGCCCCGCCTAGCCGTTATGCTCCCCCGGCGCCGCCGTTGCTCCCCCACTGCGCTCCACACCGCGTGCCCCGCCCTAGCCGTTGCGCTCCCACTGCGCTCTACACCGCGCGCCCCGCCCTAGCCGTGCGCTCCCACTGCACTCCACACTGCGCTCCACACTGCACGCTCCGCCGTCGCCGTTTCGCCCTACACCGCGCGCCCTGCCCCAGCCGTCGTGCCCCCACTGCGCTTAACACCTCGCGCCCCGCCCTAGCCGTCGTTGCGCTCCACACCACCCGCTGTCGCCGCCGCGATACCCCTCCCCATTACGCGTTCCCCGCCCCTTAACTCTAGCGCCTTGCGCTTGGTAGTCATCACCGCTACCCCCACCGCTACGCCCCGGCGTCCCCATTGTGCGTACAATTGCGCTCTTTCCCCTCATCCCCGCCGCCGCGATAACCCTAAACCGCCCCCAAATCCTAGCGCGTTGCGCTCCGGAACCACCGCTACGCCCCGGCGTCTCGTAGCAGGTAGCTGCAGCAGTATTTAGCTCCAGGAATGCAGGCGAGGCGGGGAATACGAGGAATGGGCTGTGGGCTTGAAGCATATGGCGGATTTGGGGCGTTCGCTATGTTCTCTGGTGAGTCTACGTTGCTCTTAATCTTTTCCGAACACCGCGTTGGTCCTCGAGGACATGTTCCGCACCGCAGCTAGCGTGATTCGATGTCTGCGTGTCGGTAAGTACTCGATTCCGTGAACCGGTCTTTTTTTGATTTATTCATTGAAAGCCGCCGATCATAACTTTCCTCTACCTACCCACGTGCATTGTTCACTACATGGGACGCTACCTGTGTCGATGGGCTGGACCGAGGCCTCCGCACTCCGATCCGTCGCTTGCGATCGCACAAATGGGAATTCCAAGTGCGTGAGCGAAGTACATTCTTCCCCTCACATTCCTACTGATGTTTGTTTCGGTTCACCTTCCAAGATGAATTCAATTTGGCAGTACGGTGTGATCGAAGTGAGCGGAAATTCCAGAGGATATTGGGAATAATAATAGAAATGTAAATGTATGAATGGTACGTGAACAATATACATACGTATAAATTTGAGTTCCCAACACTCGCGCTGTGCGAAGATGTTCATTGACGGCCCGTAATATCTTTCCATACATGTGCCTCATATTGCGTAAGTTATATTCTCCTCTTCCATCGTTGATGTCGTCTCTCGACAGCAATTCCCACTCGCGTTTGTACGCCCACCGCATCTATTTTGACCTACGCGACCTCAAATTCGACTTCTCCAACAACGAGGGGGAGCTCTTGCGTGCGGATGCTCTCAATTTTAGATAAGTTTTTGCCTTTATTTCTCTTTTTGAGTTTGTATTGGATTTTGTGAGTGAAATAAGGAAGCTATGGAAGAACGGTAAGTAGATCCTAATAGCTTGTTATGAGGACTAGAACTTTGATTTGAGAGGCTACAAAGTATTAGAAATATTTTGTAATGTCTCTTAACAGAATGAAGTGAAAATCGGTGGGATTTAAATGGTGAATCTGTGTATATCTCAGGCATCTCTTGACGGTTTGACTTGAAAGAAGCATTAGAAAGGGAAATTTTGGGAGTACGATTTGTTGATACAAAGGAATGAAAGTGAATTTTGAGAAATGTGAGTAAAGTTATCTGACTTTCACACTTTATAATAGTAAGTTGAATAAAGTATTTGAGTGATTGTTTAGATAGACTTAGTGGGTGACTTCCCGTAAGGTAAATTTATTCTGGGGGAATATTTCGGCGAGATGCCGAGGCAGCTGTCAGGACCCCATCAGTTCGGTCAACCTAAAGCAGACACAGTTTATTCTGCATCACTCGAATAAACCTAAATCCTGGAGGGGGGGTGCCTACCCCCCCTCCAGGATTCTGTAGATTAATAAACCTTTTGGGACGATATTGATTGATCGCCACATCCATCACCAACTCCCCACATCCTTCGATAGCCTTCGATTCGTACATGGGACTTGGGAAAGACCGCCCATTGTTGTTCTTCAAGACAGATTCTCACCCGAGAACATAGTGTGATGTTTTCTGACCATTGATGCCGCTTTTTTGCGGGTGGAGAGCCACTAAATTGATTTCTTTTGAACAGCCGTATGTTTTGAGTTCCCGCCTTCAAAGTCCGACGAAGCCGTGCTCGCAGCCTTAGTGTTCTCTGAGGCTACAGAGATTGTGGCAGGTTCAGGGGGTTTGGATTGCACACGTGAGCGGCCTCGTCAACAGACTAAATTATATCCTGTAGTTGCGGGAAACATGAACCGCCTGAATATCCATGTATTGAGCCCATCACTGGCACCTTCAAACAAGCTCGAAGAGTAAATTTACCTTACGGGAAGTCACCCAGTAACTGATTGTACAACTATATATTGGTTGATAAGTTGGACTGGATATAAGATATGTTGTTGGTGATTAGTTGTTTTTGAATAAGATACGGTAGTGATATATTGATTAATATGGTATAGGCAAAGACAAGAAGTACCTCTGTGTATATTTGTAACGCTAGACGACGCTGAATGTTTGTGAATCTATCCTTAGAGTCCCGCCTATCGTCTGCGCCATCGTCTGCGCACGGACGAAGGAATGAAACTCTGATCCCCTTCGATCCAAACACGCTGGCGCCAAACAACTTTCATCTTTCCGCCGCCAATTCTTTTCTTTTTTATCGAGTGGGTATATTTCTTTAGTCAGATCTTCCACTGATTCCATCGCAGAGTATTTTCGTAGTTATCGAGTCTCTGCAATCGGCACACTCCTTAATTTTCATCCGACCGCAAATCTGGCCAAGTCTGTTCCTTCCCTCCGACTCTCTTACAAATCGTCGCTGCCTTCTGATTGAAGTTTCGGGATGCGTCCACTGCAAGTCCACTGCCTTTAGATCGCTGTCGGATTCGCTGATGGGGGGGGAAGCAAAGTCGAGCGCCGGCGCCTCAAGTCGACTAGCAATTGATCCGTCTCTTTCTCACTCTACCACCTGTACGTTGGGCCCAACTCTTTCATCTTTTCCTCCCGTCTATTCCTCGTACACCGCTGGACCTTATTCCCAGTGAATTTGAATCTTGTATTGTCCCATCTGGGCCCGACTGCTAAGGCTTCACTGACTCCAGTGAATTCATCCTCGGTTACGCGCTGCAATACGAGCTGGGCGCGATTGATGCGGAGCCTGGAGCCCGGAGCTTCGTGGCATGAACTTGAGGGTCGGGATTGACTGCACGTTAATTCCGTCGATGCACATTTTCACGGACCAGCTCTCGATGGCTTCTACCACGCGTTAAAGGGACTCGTCCGGCTCCACCCAACGGAACGAAATGTTGGAATCTGATCCTTTGTGAGTCTCGTCGTCCCCGTGCACTTTTTGCTATGCGGTGTCCTCCTCCTCGCGTTAGATCCATCCATATGCGGGACGGAGGCCCTTTCAGCCCCTTTGTCTGATCAACACTGCGGGAATTCATTCTGGCCAGAACGTTCTCATAAACTGGCCTCGCGCGACAGCTCACGGTGCGTATCTCTTTCAAGAAATGAAGAGAGAAATATTAATTTGAACCTTGTTTGAAGGCTAGATATACCTGCGGAGAACATGTTGGCCGCTTCCAAGAAGCCACGGCTTCAATCTTGACTGGCCTGGCTTGGTTCAGGAAATCTCAAGCCCGAAGCCAGCGCCACGGAAATACTGGCCGACGAATAATGAATTTGTAGCGCAAAGGTGTATGGCTCAGAATCATGCGCAGAATCTCTCGGCAGGAAGCTGGAGGATGTGCCCTGGAATGTCAGTTTTCATATTTAATGAGTACAGGTTCATAATCTGGCCGATATCGATATCTACGGCCAGGGGATCGAATAGAGGAGCAGCGGGTCCCGCATGGGACAGAAACAAAAGCTCGGCTACAACTCATTTTTGGGCGCAAAATCGGATAAACATAGGTCCTGGTGGGTGGATACGGTTTCACTTTGCAGTCGCTGGACTTGGACTCGTCCGCCCGCCCGCCATCCTTTTCAAGTTTTGCTTTCACTTCTCACATAATAAACATTTCAGCACCATACTAATTACATTCCTCCCGACCTAGATTCACTGAGGAGGCGAACCAGCAGCGTGCGCTCATTGAGATGCAATAATCGCGACGGAAATAGATTTATTGATGCGGATAAAGCTTATTTTATTCACTTCCTCTGCTGGACACTCAAAACGGCTCCATGGACCAATTGCCCACCTGTTGAACATGACGATTAGTGCCACAAGCAACAACAAAAAAAGAAAAGAAAAAACTGACCGCAAAATGACATACTGCATCGGTTTGGCTCGGTAGCCAGGTCGAGGCGTAGGGAAGGATCGTCCTTGATGCGGTCCCACTGTTGTCGCACATTATGGGTCATCTCCAGCTGCGCCGCCATGACCCTCGGGTCGCGTCCGCGCGACATCGTCGACAGTGGTAGAGAGAGAAGAAGAAGCACCCACCAACCCCACGTGAATGCCACGCTTCTTCACGTGGCTGGGCTTTATTTAGTCTGTAGTTTACCGCGTGGGGTGTATTTGGTACCCCCGGTTATTACGTAAAGTGCTGAGTTTGAATTCTGGCCTGCGGCGTTTGACGCTTCCTGCTGGCTCAACTAAAAATCCTAGGAAGCCAAAACGGTTGTATAGACACTCAGAGGAGAACTGCCTCTTCATATTTTATCTCTCTGTCCAACTTCCGAGTGGAAGAAATTACCATACTGATCATGTGATTGGCCATCAAAACTCGATCTCCTTGCTTTGAGGTCGGGGCGCAAGATTTGGCTGGAGAAGTTGTTTATTATGGTAGAATAAATGATACTATAATCCAAAAGTGGGCAAGAACGCCCTGTAAACGCGTGGACGACACTCGAGAAATTTGAGATTACATAATAACCTCGGGTACCAATGACAGTGATCGAGTAATCGACAGACTACAACACGCGAGGTACGAGCGAAAATTGTTGTAGCGTCTGTTTATAAGAGACTAGGCTTTATTCCAGTTACGTAGTTCATCCATAATTTACGACCTATACGATGCCCTCGAGTCGTATATCTCCCAACGTATCAAAGGAGCACCACTACACCTACGTGAACGCCACCGACCTATACGCCAAAGTGTCGACTCCGAAGGAGCATATCACACTCCAGCCTGTGCTCAAGTTCAACGGCAACAGTGTCCTTCTTCCGTGCCCTCTGCACGAATACACCGGACACTGCACCTCGAGTGTGCGCGATGAATATCGTTATCGAACAGATCACATCAACGACTCGCTGTTCAGAGAAGGCGCTAACGGCTAACGGTGTTATCAAAGGGCTCAACCATCCTACTCTCGTCAGGTAGCTTCAAGGTAGAAGGACTTCAACGCAGCGAGCCTCGGTATCTAGGGCTCTGGCTGGGGCCGGCTCGTACTTCAACTCCGAACTGTGTGCGCGCTAACTTGAACTTGTAGGGCTTCAAGCCGACCGAAGCGCCTCCGAATCGCAACTATGCTCAACCAAGATTCTCTCATTTTGCTCAGGCTCATCACCGGCGCTGATATCTTGGAGCACGCGTTCTACCTCTAGTCTTAACATTACCTCAATGTCAAGGCAGACGTGCGTTCCCTCTTTATCCTCGATCCCTTCCTCGACCTGACTTCTATGTCACTAATCCCCTCCAATTTTCTCAGTACCTAGAGCCCATCTGGTCCGTCATCGACTTCGATGACGTGGAGAAGCGTCTGCCGGTTTCTCAGCTGAATCGTGAGCGCAAATTCCCTCTCCTGTTATGGTATTCGCGGCCCGCTCATCAGTCTCACAACAGGCAGTATCTTTCTTTCTATCAATGGGACGATGGGGCGCGGAATCAATGTTGAAATCGAACTCAAATCGTAGGGTATTCTCACGTACCATCATTTACTGTTGTTCGATTAATTTACACGTTCTTTGCGCTCGTCCGTGGCGCATAAACGTACAGCAAAACTACCAAGTCGTACCTGATTTTGGTTTTTTTGCTGAAATTCATCGGGCCACCGTCGGTCGCACTTGCGAACTCGAGCTTCGCATGTCCGTAAATATGGCAAGTTCATCATCGTCTACGCAAACCTCAATTATCCTCCTGACTCGGTGGGCGAACAGCGACGGCCGTCAACATCCCTCTTTTGTGGAGCTGATAAAACACTGCCTCGAGATATCTTATCCCGCGTTGCAGAGCGGAATAGTCAAAGCCGGACACGATCCGGACAACAACATCCCGCAAGGCCGGGCGGTCCCCGAGGTGCTCGAACGACGCAGACATGAAATAGGATAGGTCATCCGGGTTCCAAATGTTCAGGTTGAGAACAAGATGTTCGACGGTGTGCGGCGCCGTGTCCAGGGTGCGCATCGCATCGTTGAGCGGATTGTGCCGCCCTTGGCCTTCGACCTCTTCGATTTCACCCCAGTCCAGCCTGACCGAGATTTCCAACGTCCGAAGGCCCTGCATCTTCTCAAGATTGGGGTATTCATCGTGGGCTATGTAGCAAGCACCCATGTCAATTTGGTGGAAGCATCAGGAAAATCTGTGAAAACACGCACAGAAAACGCTCCCGAAAGAAAGGTGATAGGTCTCGACATAAACAGCGCCGTCTAGAAGCTGCTGGACAACATCCATCGTGTTTTCTTTGACCATGGTATGCAGATGTCGGAGAAATTTGAGGTCAACGGCGCGAATCGCCCAATGAAAAAGCGTGGGAGCGTAACTATCGAGGTGCAGGGAGGCGAGACGCAGTTGATGCAACTCTGCGGAGGCGCTCTCCGGATCATCGTGGCTGGACCAGTAGCCGGCGAACACGTCCAAAAAAGATGCAGATTCGAGACTGGCGGGAAGGCATCGAAGCAAAGACAAAAGCCTCGCGTTCGTCTTCAAGCGAGCCCCTTTTAGTTCGATGGATGAGAGCGAAGATCGGGTAATCAGGGCGTAAATCGCTTGTTCGCAGTTCGAGTGCAAGGAATCCCAGTGGTAGATCCGGATGTTCAAGCTCTTCAGATTGGTGAACGTGGAGAGGATTGCAGGGAGAATGTCAGACTGCACCCACACGCACGGCTTATGGAAGCTAGGTTGAACGAGGTGCAGCGTGCGGACGTGCACCGCTAGGTGCGGAGATGCTGAGAGCACATCTGCAAGACGTTGCAAAGCGGGAATGCTGTCACGTCCCGAAGGCAGAATCGTGAGACCAGAGAAAATGAGCTTTTGGCTCGGCGGCCGAAACGAGCGAGCCACGAGCGCGCACGACTTGAGGGTTTCTGCTGAGTCGGTCTTGCCAAGAATGAGGTCGATCAGTTCCTGACACAGGTTACGGTTACGGTGTGCCATGCGGATGCAACTGCTGAATTCTGGGTCAGCTGGCCTTCGAGTGTCCTCTGAAGAGATAGACGCACGCGCGGTGGTGGTGGTGTGAAACAAGCCTCGTTACTGCTTGTTGTTGTTTTTTCTCGCCGGCTCCGGTGCCGACGAGCCACCACAGCAGAAATTTCGCCTGTTTAGAGATGCTACGGCGTATTCTAACAATTTGGGAAAGCGACACATGCAGCAGGAATATAACCATCTTAACATTTTCTGCATTCTTGGAGATCCAGTGGTTCTTATCGCTCGCGTCTTGACCGTGTCGCGCGACCAACGCGCCACTCATGAAGATATATGCTGTCATGTTATTACGTGGTACGCACCCAACACTATAAATCCTGGAAATTCGTACGCATAATTGCATACGAAACAAGGTGTAAACAAAGATTGTGTGTATGTATGTACATCCACCGCCCCAATTACTTATCCAGCCAGTGTCCGAGAACAAATAATATACTTATATCGATCGATATCCACAAATCAAAGTCCAGCACATCGCTCACAGCGACAAAGTCCACCCCATCCCCGCAAGCACACACCCCACCATCACCAGCCCGTCCCTAAGCCCGCCCAGCTCTAATCTCGCGAGCGCCCCGTTCTTTGCGCCCCCCGTCGACCCCCCCCCCCCGCTCCCGCTGCTCGTCCCGGACCCCGATCCTCGCAATGCCGATCCGCCTGAGTTGGAGCAGACGACCCAGAGGAAGTAGGTGTGAAGACCGCCGACGGGCTCGTGAGGCACGCGGAGACGGCGTCAGACACGGTGGAAGTGGAGGCGGCGGAGTTGATGGTGGTGTTGCCCGAGAAGGAGCAGGCGGTAGCTGCGCGGTTGGAGAGCTCGTAGTACTGGGAGAAGGCGTAGGAGAGCTTCGTGGCTGGGAGGGGAAGAGTTAGCGTATGTGGGTGGAGGAGAAGATGGAACGGGGAAAGGAAAGGAAGATAGGGGGCGGCGCGCAGGATGGAAGAAGGTGGAGGAGCTGCTTGCGCTCGCGGGCAGGGGTGCGGGCGCGGGTGGGGAAGGAGCATGAGGAGAGAAGGAGCACGTTGAGGTGGGGAAGGAACGGCAGCAACGGTGGAAGAGCTGTTCGCGCTCGAGGGTGGGGTGCGGGTGCGGGTGGAGAAGAAGGTGGAGGGGGATAGTAAGATGGGGCGGAGGAAGGAAGAAGAGACGATGGGCCGCGGATCGCTCGAGGGTAGGGTGGTGGGGTAGTGCCTCTAGATCCTCTGTCGGTGGCCGATAGGGGAATCCCGCAGTGTCGCGTTGGAAGGGATAAAGCAGGAGGAATGCACCCGATACATGCACGTGCTACCGCGTAATCTAGGGAAGCTGTCGCCAAACACGCGCACACACGCTATCGCAGTGGGTGTGGGTGTGGGTGACGGAGAAGATGGAGCTAGAACGCTAGGAGGGAAAGAGCGGTAGCGGGGGAGAAGGAAGGAAGAATGAAGCGAAGGAGAGAGCAGAGTAGAAAGGATTTATGGACGGAGGAAGAGCTGCTTGCGCTCGAGGGCAGCGGTGCGCGTGTGGTAGCGGGTGGGGAAGGCAAGGGGGAGGGCAGTAGCGCGGGAGGGTGCGGGTGGGTAGGAGATTGGCGGCGGGTATGCGTGGGCGCGGACTGGGAACAGGGAGGGAAATGAGAAAGGGGAGGGCTGCTCCCCGCACAGCACCGGCGTGACGACGACGCACAGCCCCAGCCCAACGAGCACGGGTGCCACAGCGGCACCTGTACAAGCAACGCGTACAGGCGGCGCAGCGGCGGCGGCACGCGGGGAGGGAGGTATGAAGGGGAAGGGAGGGGCGGGGGAGGGTTAGGGGGAGGGAGGAGCGCGGAAATATGAAGGGAAGGGGCGAGCGAGGAGCGCCGGGGTAGGAGAGAGGGAGAGAGGGAGAGCCGGGGAAGGAAGGGCAGGAAGGGGCGATAGCAGAGACAACAAAACGAAGCAACGACTCACAAGGATCACACTGCCCCACAATCCCATACACCCCCGTCGTCCCATTCGCCGCAATGTCATCACAGCTCCCCTTGACCCCCGGCAGCAGCCCGTCAACACCCCCAGCACGTCCGTAAAGTCGCTCGTCTGCGGGGTAAACTGACAGGTCAGCTTGCTCTCCAGAAAGCTGCACGCGCTGTCGTTCGGCGTCGGCGGCAGCGTCGTCGACGCCTCGATGTCTGCGCTCTCCGCGGGGCACGCCGGGAACGACGCCGCGCCGGCGGAGGAGGCGGAGGGGCTGTTGACGAGGGAGGCTTTGCGGGGTTGTCGAGGTCGGCGTTGGTGGCGACGGTGGTGTTGTCCGAGGAGAGGGTGGCCATGCCGAATTGGTGCCCGGTGGACTCGGCGGGGAAGTAGCTGAAGGCGAGGCCGCCGGACCAGACTTCGGTCATGGGCGAGGCGAAGAGGACGTCGGTCTCTGTCCAGGGGCGCACACCGGGGGAGCAGTTCTCGGAAGCCGAATTCGGAGCTGGGGGGGAAGGGTTAGCGAGGTGTAAGGCGGGGTTATGAAGAAGGGGGAAGGGGGAGGGAAGCGGGAGGGTGTATCGATAATTGAAGAGGGTAGCGAAGAGGATAGAGCGCGTGCAGAGGAGGGGGGTTTTATGATGAAGACAAGAGCATATTGTATCGGGGAGCAGGGGAAGAGGAAGCAGGGGGGGGAGAATCTGGAGTACGAGTGCGAGGTAGTCTAGTTGAGGGAGGAAGGAGCGGGGAGCGGAACGCGTTGGAGGGGAGGGGGTTATGAGGAAAGTGGGGGTATGAAGGAAGGAAGAAGCGGGGCAGAAGGAACGTGGAAGAGTGAGGAGGCGCATGGGCGCGTGAAGAGGAGAGGCATCGCAAGCACGGAAGGGAAAGAGCGGGGAGCCTCAGAGGGACGATGACGGCGGGTCAGGAAGGGGGCTTTGGGAGGAACGGAGGGCGGAGGACATGGGAAGACGGGTCGGGTATGTACGCGCGCCAAGGGAAGAGACGATGGGAGGGGGTTTGTACGAGGAAAGGCGGGAGAGTGCATCGTATCGAGGACCAGCGGGGGTACGAGGAAAGCGGAGTATGTGTGGGGCAGGAGGTTATGTGGAAAGCGGGGTTAATGAAGGAGGGGGAGGGCAGGAAGAGCGGCATCATGAAGAGCAAGCACGGGACGAACTCGGACGAGTACTCGTCCGAGCACGAGTGCGGGCTAGTCCAGTCGGGACGCGGACGGAAGGGCGCGCAGCGGGACGCATAGGAGGGATGGGGACGGCAGCTTGGACAGAGAGGGGTCTGGCAGGAAGGCAGGACACGGCGGAATAGCACGGATATGAGGAAGAAAAGGGAGACGAGCGAAGAAGAGATGGGATTTTGGAAAGGTAGCGGAATTGAAGGAAGGAGAGGGAGGAGGGGATGTCTGGGAAGCATTTCCCAAAGGGATTTTTCAGGAAGGGAGGGAAGAAACGAGGAAAGAAGATGAGACAGAAAACGCACAAGTACGCCACAACATTATAATCCTTGAGTTCCGCATTGATCCCATTGAACGTCCTGCTCGACGCGTTGCCGCACCACTCGCTGTAATTGCATCTGGTCAGCTCAATTCGCAACTCATCGAAAACCAGTCCACAAGGAGGCCGGGGGCGCAGCCGTACCATGATAGTACGCACGGCAAGCGCCACCGCATCATATGTCTCGCCGACACACGTCCTCGCGGTGAAAAACAAGAGTCGCCGCGCCATGCGTCATGCCATGGCATGCTTCGACGCAAGACCAGTCGACAAGTCCGCCGGGGGCGCATGTCTCCGTGGCGAGGGCGAAACGACGAGAGACAAGCAAAGAGAGGACCAAAAGATAGACGAGACAACTCACTAATTATTCACCCCGAAGATATCGATACTCGTGCTGCCGTCGTTCTTGCCGGTGGGGTCACACGAGAGGTAGGACGAGACTGCGTCGCGGAAGGACGAGGCGCCGTCAATGTCGGCATACCCAACGAGCGCGGAGGACGAGATTGATGAGCTAGGGGGAGCGTAAGCGTAAATTTATAGGAGAGGAAGTATTGGAAGGGAGGGAGGGCGAAGCGTAGAGGAAGGGGAGGTAAGCGCAGCCCGGGGATTGGGGTATCGGGGTATCGGGAATAGTATTGGGAATGCAAGGGTAAGCGTAGTCGTGAAACAGGAATCGGGGGCTAGGAGAATTGCGGGTAAGGGTAGGGGAGTAAGGAGCAGAAACGCACAGGTACGCCTTGATATCGCGCGCAGCAGCCTCAAGGGCGCGGCGTTGGTGGCGCCGTTGGTGAGCACCTCGTTGCCGACGTTGTATGCGAGGACGTTGTCGTATTTCGAGAAGGCGTTGATTGTTTTGATGTACTGCGCGCCATGGCCGCAACGTTATGCGGCACAGTGACAAGCAAGACACGTGCCGGAAGTCACGTCTGATGCCCCATCACTGTCCAAATACGACTACGCGCCCGCGTCGCTCGTCTCTCTTCTACAGCCTTCTGACGCGCCCTGGTCGCTCTCGGCTAACCCATGGCGCATACAAATTCATCGGGCTTTGAATCTTCTTCGTCAATTCTACCCCCTGGTTAAGCTCATGAATCAGCCTCTGCGCCAGCGCCGCAGATTGCACCCCAAGACCGTCCTTCCGTGCCGCCTAAGAGGTCGCATCGCCGCAAAAAATCCTCCTCCTCCTGCCCCAGATGCCTCCACATCTCAATATAACTCGTAGTCAGTCCATGATCCCTCCCAACTACGTACGACGACTTTTTTGTGCCAAAGTGAATGCCCCACTCCCATCTACCTCCGTTTCTGGGGCCGCAGGACCATCACGCCCCATCTCACAGCTTATCAGCGAGCAAAAAGGACTGTTCAAGTCTCCGGAATTCATCTTCTCTCCTGAGGCAGCCAGTACTCCACTCCGTCCGAGCACGTCGCAGAAGCAGAACAACTTGCAGGATTCCACGAATTTCGCCCCTCGCCCCTCTACACCCACTTCGTCCCCCGATAACTCTGGGTCTGCCGCATATATTCACCGCTCGAATTCCTTTCCAATGCACAACAGGTCGACCGATTTCGATTTCGACAACACATGAGACTCCTGTCAAATCTTCTTCCGTACCGTCTATTGCCGAAACCCCCCAGTTTAAACTGTCTGAATCGAAATCCGAACGAATAGCTACTGTTCTTGAACCCCTCAGCGACGCCAGATTATCCCCCACAGCTCTGTTATTGGAAACTCTTGTGAACCAGGCGGAGCATAACCATCATGCGGCAATGTTCTTGGCGAATTCCGGAGAAACGATGCAGACTAACTCCTGCTTCGAACAACCACCGCTACTGCTTAGGCGACTCCCGTTCTTATGCTGGCGCGCGAAATGACCACCTTGAACGTGCTTAACGTGGCTTCTCCTTGAAACCCCCAACTTGGTCTCCCCGTTCTCCAAACGGCCAAATACTCAGGCCGATTCCCTCCGGCTCCACAGTCCTTGCCTCGTTCTTCTGCGCTCGTTCTCCTCGGCCCCGTGCAGTCAGCACGCTGCACTCTCTAGGAAACCCTGCGTCCGCACTGTATTGCTTCCATTGCGATTGTCCTCGATTTCGCGCGGGGGGTCTACACTGCGCAAAGTCCGGCAAGCTTGACGCTCAATAAATCTCTCGCAAGCCTGAGGGCAAACGAACGCCGATTCAAATCAAATCCGACTGCGTGTATCTCTATCGCGGTTTGTTCATGCCTCGTCGATCATTCTCGCCATCCGCTGTCCATGCACCGACGTCCACTTCACAGCGCTCTCTGAAACAAAAACCCCGGCGCTTTCTGAAGCAACATCCACACCCCCCAAACGCCGAAAGGAATCACGTCCGGTCGCACTTCGAGTCACCATTTCGCAGCGTACTCGTTAGACGTCGGCCTCTCCCCTCGCAGAAACAGCACATGTGAGTGCACGACCATAGTTGTGAGACGGCATGTCTTCGACGTACATCGCGTGGACTCTGTGTCTAATCGTGTGGGTTATTTACTCCGTCATTTAGCGTTGAGCACGCTGACTATTTTCTGCGTTCCACGTTTATTTCTTGAGTCGCACGGCGTGGTATTATGTTCGGAAGTCGTTAGGGGTTAAGGATGGGACGCGAGCAGATCACTTGATGGCTCATTGAACAAGGCACCGACGTCAACACGCACTATCTATCCGACCTGGAACCTGGGCCCAGGTTCCACTCTTCAAGGAGCCAATTGGCCTATGGAGCGCCTCATATCGGCCTTGATTCACCCACGTACGTCAAAAAGCCCAGGTTCCGCCAAAATTCGCTGGAACCTGGGAATTTCGTGCAACCTGGGCTTGTTGACGGTTTCAGCCTCGTTTTGCAAGTTTTATTCGTCTGATCCCGGACGGTCCCACTCTTTAAGGCGACCATGTCGTTAAATAGTGGCTCATATCGCCTCGATTCTCAGGATATTCGTCAAAAATGCCAAGCTCGGCCGAAATCGGTGCTTGGCCTGCGTCAAATAAGCTCCGAAATCGGTGGGACTTGGGAATTTTCCTCATCGGGTTTTATGCAGATCACTTGTTGGTGCTTGTACAAGCTTGTACAAGCCAAACAAGCCGACAAGCCGACAAGCCGACCAGCTATGTCAATTTTCGACAAGTTCGCCAAAAAAAAAAAAATCTGTGAGTGTGCGCATTGGTATCTGACCACCATTTCTGCAGTTTTATTTTTTCATGACAAGTCAAAAAGTGCCACAAGCCAACAAGTAAATTGTAGCAATCACTGATGCTGGAACTCGGGCTTTTTGCCAAGCTCCGCCTTGTTTCGCAAGTTATTTAACACTCCACCTGCATTAAAGAAACTCTTGCGCACATGAAACCTGGGACATTTTCTATATAATTTATGTGGTGGTTTGATTAGGGTTGGTACATTGACTGATTTCAACTACCCACAGGAACGTTGCTAGTCTAATGTTGTTCACTGACAAGTCACTGATCATCTGCTCTTGTCAAGAGGATAGATGTACCTAGCAACATTTATACAATGGTCTAGGATTTACATCATATTTAATTGGGTTCAGGGGCTTTGGTTGGTGTGGGATGAAACGATATTTATCTGTGTTTGTTTTGGATCAAAACCACTACGCTTTCGTCCGAATAAGGAAGTTGGGGGGCGATTCCACATCCCTGGCGTCATCGGAGTGGATATTAAATTCCAAAAAAATCACCACAACTCCGAACGCAAAACAAATACCCTAGGAACATCCTGAAATATTTCCCATCACATCCCAGCCTTAGGCAACACTATCCAAACGATCCCAGCAGTTGCCCCCCTTGATACGCTAGGGAGGGATATATACACACCATGAACCCCCAAATTCAATTTCATCTCCTTCTGACCATCCTCCATCCAGTGCCGCCATGTTTATGGTTGAACCCTTTCATCAATTTACTGATTATTTTGTGATTTTGTTGTACAAGGGTGCACCAGCCCACACCACCTCGGGACCTTGCACGGAGGGATATATACGCACCATGGACCCCCACATTCAATTTTGTCTCCTTCTGACCATCCTCCACCCAGTGCCGCCATGTTTATGATTGAACCCTTTTATTAATTTGCTGATTATTTTGTGACTTTGTCCTACAAGGGTGTGCCAGCCCGTACCACCTTGGGACCTTGCAGGGAAGGATATATACGCACCATTGACCCCCAAATTCAATTTCATCTCCTTCTGACCATCTTCCACCCAGTGCCATCATGTTTTTGTTGAACCCTGTTATTTTAATTTATCAATTATTTTGTGATTTTGTGTTGCCAAGGTACCAGCCTGTACCACCTCCGGACCTTGAAAGAGGGATCAAATAACCCCCAATGAGCTCCCAAACCCAGTTTCAACTTGTTCTGACCAAGCTCCTCCTGTTCTGTCAGAACTTTTATTAATTTATTAATTATTTTGTGATTTTTGTACTGCAAAGGTGCACCGGCCTGCACCGACTTGGGACTTTGCAGGGGGGATCATATACCCCCATGGACCCCCAAATCAAGTTTCAGCCACTTTCGACCAATACCCAGCCAGTGCTACTACGATCTTCCTTTGACCCCCCAAGGTTTTTATAATAAGTTTGCTATCTTATGGGTGTACCTCAGTTGTAAACGGTTGTTTGGTCCTGTTCTGTGATGGCCAGCGTCGCGTTCTATCACCTGACCTTCGGTATTTCGCACGCGTGACGAAAAAAAAAAAAACATGGGTCACACCATCAGCGTCAGAGGTCACCTAGTTTGGCAGTGTTTGCGGATGCGTGGGTGTATTACCTCTTCCTTTACATCGTACGTTCTCAGCTACCTTACCTATGACCACGCAGACAAGCCGCGGTCGACACGCCGCTCGTCCGACTCAGGGCACAGGGCGAGTGGACAGCGATTTCCCGAGCGGTCCCAGCGAGCGGTTGGCCATTCTTCCTTCTCCGATGCTGACTGCCTCCGAGATTCGTTCTCGTCTCCTCGAAATCGAGAAACAAGAGGAGCGGCTTCGCGTCGAAAGGAAAAACCTTCTAGGAAGCTTGGATTCCATCGTCTATCCCGTCTTGACTTTGCCGCCCGAAATTACTTCGGAGATCTTCATCCACTGTGTCAGAGGTTGTTACATCCGCCAGGGCCCGTTGCTTGTGGCGAGCGTTTGCAAAGCGTGGCGAACCATTGCGCTCACAACTCCCACGCTCTGGAGCGAATTTCACGGTTCCAGGTTCTTTATGGGCCGCGGGAACCTGGTTAGTCTACTAGAATGCTGGCTTCCGCGTGCCGGGAGCCGCCCACTGACTCTCGAAGCCATCGAGCTGGGAGAATTTTCACACGAAGACGTCTTGTCGAGCATTGCCCCATACTCGTCGCAATGGATGAGTCTCGACTTAACCGCAGGATTCAGGCCCATCGTGTTTCCTGTGGGGACCATCCGCAAACCGTTACCCTCGCTCAAAACGCTCACAATCCAGGTCCACCGGTGGCCCACCGGTGGCCCCACCTGCATCACTGCATTCGCTGCCGCGCCCGAACTTCGAGAGATACACCTCATCAGGATGTCGCTCTCACAGATTTCACTCCCATGGATCCAGATCACGCGTCTCACGCTTTCATACCAATCCCTTCCGCAGATATTCGAAATCTTGCAACAAACTCATAATCTGGAGGACCTCACGGTTTCTTTGGATGATCGCCACCTTGTTCAGCAATCACCAATCACCTTTCCCCGCCTCCGTCGTGTCAAACTATCCTCGGCCCTCATTCTCAACTACCTTACTCTTCCTGCTCTCCAAAGCCTTGAGCTCACATGTGTAAGGGCGGCAGAACGTGCATCGGTTCAGTCCCTCTTACAACGATCTGAATGCGCCATACGAGCACTCCACTTGAACACGACCGATATGCAGGTTGCTTGCGACTGCCTCTCCGATTTACCCTCCGTCGCCGACGTCACAATCCAATATCCCGACTGGTCGACAGGCGATTTCACTCGCTTTTTCAACTGGCTTTCCGAGTCCGAAAATCGAACCGTTTTACCCGCGCTCAAGATGTTGTATATCCAGGGGGCGACAGGAAATGTTGAAGTGGGCGCCATTGAAACCTTTCTTTCGGCGCGGAGAACCAGCGCGGACGGAGGGCCAAACCTCAAGTTATTCAAACTCTTGTTTTCGTACAAAAATTGCCCGGATTTCCAGGTCGAAAGAACTCTGAAAAAACTCACCGACTTGCGTACGGGTGGCCTAGAGATTGATGTAACCCAGGCGCACGAGTGGGCCACATCTTACATCGATTCGAAAATGGTTGGTTTTGTCTATTGCACTTCCGGTTTCATCGCCCGGTTTCTGACTTGCTTTCCAGATGAAAGTGATTTCCGGCGAAGACACAGATGGCCGTTGACGTTACTTATGTAGCCCATAATTGGTAAGTCGGGACACCGAACGAGCATGTAGACACTGACGGGTGGTGTGATTCAGTTCAGACGCTGCGATTCATCTTCCCCTCTTTGCTTCTTGAGATTTGGACGCTTTTTTGTGATACGGAAGCAACCCTGACAAATTTTAATTCTTTGCGATTTGTGGAGAGGTGTCGGTGCCAAGAAGGTCGGTATTTCCGGAATTTGGCCGGGCGGGGCGCCATTTGGGCCAACTTGGGGCGATCACATGCGCGGGGGCGGAAGTGGCTTTGGTTGGCTTTGGTTGACATCTTTTGATGGGGCGCCCCCGAAATGCCAACGAAATGCTCTTGACGAGGTGTGGGAACCAGTCAAAGCGAGTTCTCGCAACATCGCACGCCCGAAAAAGAAATTTCCAGCTTTCTGAGTTCTTGCGGTAAAAATATGATTTAAATGTGGACGGAGAGCCCTGACTGAGTCTATTCTGATGCACCCCAATACTTGGTGCAATTATGTGAAGAAATGGCTTGGGGCTCGAATATACGGTCTTTTGGCGAAATTCACCCCTGTACGGGATCTTCAGCGTGCATCACAGCGAATAATCATTGGTTCACGGTGATACTTGGTCATATTGCAGGTACAAGCCTGACAACCACCATAGTGTGCTCAAAATGCAAGGTACAGGCTGAGGAAATGGTTGTTTCGGGCAATCAAATGGGCGTGTTTGACAGGTTACAGCGCCCCGGTGGATCATCGTGGAACGGGGGAACTTTTTTTTTGGCATAAATGGAACGTGCTATGAATATAGGATAAAAGTGGGGGTGGTAGGGCATATGTATGGGTAGAAAATCCAAAAAGAACCAAGTTGAACGGATTTCAGGGGATGGAAAAAGGAATTGTTGCAACGAGGTCTGAGCAAGATTGATCGACATCCCTAGGTGAGGACGGCTCCATCGACCTGGATCTGGTATCCATGGCCACGCCGGAGGGTCGTAGAACGCTGGCGGAGCGAGGGACAGATGCGAGTGAGTCGAGTGGGAACAGCTCCCTCGACCTGGATATATTCTCAATGGCCACGCCGGATGGTCGCATTGCCCTGACGGAATTGCGCGGGGACCTGTTACTAGAGGAGTGGACGGATGCAAGCGTGTCGAGTGACGGTTCTATCGACCTGGATCTGTTATCCGTGGTCACACCGGAGGGTCGTAGAGCGCTGGCGGAGTTGCGTGGGGAAGTGTTGCGAGGGACAGATGCAAATGAGTCGAGTGGGGACGGCTCTCTCGACCTGGATATATTCTCAATGGCCACGCCGGATGGTCGCATTGCCCTGGCGGAGTTGCGCGAGGACCTGTTACCAGAGGAGTGGACGGATGCAAGCGTGTCGAGTGGGGGCGACTCGTTTGATGATTCGTTTGACTTGTCCCACATCTCTGTGTTTACGCCGGAGGGCAAATGCGTACTGGCGACGATGTGTGGCCGACCTTGGTTGAAGGAGAAGGAGAATATGGTTTTTGGGGTGGATTCGCGGCATGTGGCTGATTTATTTGCCGCCCTGGACGAATACAGATCGCCTTAGGCCAGTCTCGGTCACGGGGGAGTCTGACGCGCCAAGGGGCAACCGAAGCGCATCTCCCACTGGGTTTTACCTCGTGGCCTCCCTTCAGTGGGCGGGAACCAGTGTTAATATAATTTGGGTTTAGGACTGGCACACGCCAGTAATCATGTCCCTCCTAAGTCAACCACCAAAAACAACCGCTGCTCGCTTCGAAGGTCATTGTCTTTCTACAGAGATTTCTGAAAATCTATTACAGTTCACTCTCAGCAATTCTCAAGGCGCGTCCAAAGGAATACTTAGATTTTTCTGCACTTGGTTAATCAGTGAACCATGATTTTGGCCAATTTTGGCCACCGTTGTGAAAATTCCGTTCAGAGAAATGAAAGGTGAATAAACATCGAAAACCTTACTCCGATATTGCAGCGACGATGTTGCCTAGGAGGCAGCAATTGTAAAAGATAATGCTAGCAGCACGATTTCCGAAGGGGTTAGGTCAACAGGCTGTAGTCTCGACGCCAGCGTCTCGAAACGTGGATAAACCAGGATGAAGTTTTGATTCAGCAGATCGTGAGGGGCTGAGCCAAGAGCACGAGTCAGCGATCCAGTAGAAATGTGCTTGAATCTTTTCATTTGAAGTTGGAGCAGACGAGAAGTAAATGTGAAGTGAAACTTTTTGATCAAAAGCAAAGGCGCAGCAGGATAATTCCCGTTCGAAAGATCCTCATTCCGACGGAACATCGACGAGAAATTTTGAGACTGTTGCATGTGAACGAAGAGGAACACGATTTGACACGAAAGCTGTGGGAATACGTCGCCTGGAGTCCGAGCGAAACACCCATGAATTGCATGAGATAAATCAGAACTCTCGAAGTAATGGAGAGATTCTGCACCCAAAACAACTGCGAATGCGTGAAGTGTGTTGGAACGCATCAAGCTATTGATGTATCCAGCGGATGGTTGCTGGGAGACACAAGGGAGGATTAAATAAACGCAAAGATGAAGAGCCTGGTTTGGTATTGCTAGCAGGCAAGAAGGAATTCGGACCTCGAACCAATGGAATCTGAGAATTGATGCAGCGGACTATACTGCAAGTTGTGCGAAAAATAAGAGTAAGTTGTAACGATTGAACGATTGAACGATTGAGATGCGAGGTGAAAAACTTCACAACATGGGAATCCGAAACCCGAGGGACTGCGAAGCACTAGACACGATCGAAGCACGAAAAGGGGAGTTTGAAAATAAAGATGGATAGCAGGTAAGGAATCTCAAACCAATAAACTGCGAGCATTAATACAGCGTAATCGACCGCAAGTCGTGCGAGAGATCAGACAACGATTGAACGATGGAGTGCGAATCGTTAGGCACGATCGAGGTACGAAATGGGGGTTCGAAACCCAAGGAAGCGAAACGACGCAAGACTAGCGTATTTATCGTCTGGTCGTTCCTATGGAGTTCAGATAGTCAGTAATAAAGGAGTCAGTAATGTGTCAACAGGTCAGCGTGTTTAATTGGTGAGAATCCTTGTTGACGTTGATGCTGCAGAAGAGGCAGCTCGAATGCGCTGAACAAATACCCGGGCCTCAGAATGGTTCATCGGTGATGGACGGATAGCCCTCTGGGATATTATGCAAGTCGCAAATCTGGGCGGTATTCCGACAATAGGTCGAGAGAGTATTTCGATGTGGTCTAAAGGAACGAATAGCGTGCTAGATTCCACGCTGCATCGAAAATTTTACCAGCAGGTAGGACGTGGATGAAGGAGCCGGAATCATCAAAGGCTCCTCCGAGGGCAGTGTGCAGAGACAAGTTCTCGCTTTCTATAGCCTGAAAGCCTCTCCAACGGCCCATTTCACGGACGCCGGGGCGTCGGAGAACTTGCTAGCACAGTAATCCAGCGTTGAATCACACGCCGAGTGTCTCGGGTAGGAGCTACGAAAAAGGTGGCTTTCGAGAGCTGTATTTTCACGACCGAAGACAAGAAACGTGCCTCCTGGACAGCATGAATGTGCGAGCTCGGAGCATTCTGGGCCACATGTGATCCTATTCCGGCGTGAACCTGCAGGAGAGGAGTGCCTCGAATGACGTGAGATGTTCTCGGAACCTGGATCCCAATAGCCCAGGCCCGAATTGCCGTGAAGACGGCTCATCGAGAATATCGGGCCTTCAATAGCACCGGTTGGAACACGGCTCGAATGCAACACAATCAAGAGTACAAGTCGATCGAACGGGCTTTCGATGGCACCGACCCGAACGTGGTTTGAAAGCAGCGCAAGCGGTATGCGGATGTCTAACTTTGGATAGCACCGATAATGTCGGAAAAAAGCGATTTACCTTATCAGGGGCTGACACAACCTGACCCAACCTGATGTACTGATCAGGGCTGGTCAGGGGCCTGTCAGGTTCACAGGTGCGCCCTATCAGGCCTGGTCAGGTAGCCTCATATAGGGCACTGTAGTTATGAAAAATTTGTTAGTCATTCAGTTCGAGTATTTGTCGGTGCGTAGGAACATGTCGGGATCTACGGTGTCTACTAGAAAATGCAGTCCTTCCTTCGCACTGTCCGTCGCTGGCGTTAATAATGCACCACGTATCACGTAGTCCATGAGCAAGAAAGAATATTGTTTCACCTCCTCCTTCACTTGATATCCAGTCCAGGGCGTGTTCGGCTTCCAATTGGTCTCCCGAAATTCGTGAACCAGCGCAACATCAAATTGCCGCTTGCTCTCCAAGGTGCAACGTAAAAACGAAAACACCCGGGCAAACTTCATCCTTGGAGAGTCGGAGTTGAAAAGGACACTGTCGTAGCGTTGATGGCCGTGAAAGGAAGGGTTACAGCGGACAATATCTCGAAGACCTCGCCAGTCCTCGAGTGATTGATAGGTGATATGAGCACATTTAAACGGTCGAATCTAGGGAAGGAAACTAGATTGAGCTGATCAGGGCAAAATCAGGAGCCTGGCTTACCTGAATGCGTTGTTCGTAGCTGACGCGTTCCCCGATCACGAGGATGGCGAGGGTGGCGACTACGCGTCCCTTGACGTTCCGCTCTTGCACAAGGATGGCTCTCAAGAGTATGACATCCACACGTGTTTCCTGAGTCCGGTGTTAATGCGCGTGAGTGAATCGTCGAGTGCGACAGCTTTTTAATAACCACTCACCTGTCCGAAAGCTCTACGCCTCGCTCATCCGCGGACCCGGCGGCGCCGCCAAGCTACTCAAGGCCGACAGCGGAGAGAGTTTTTCCAAGTCGGATGTTATGGAGTACATTCATGGGATTGACCATACCGAACCAGGGGCCATCGCCGCAGCCAGTGTTTTGGTAAGATGGACTGAATTACATGGCGAAATTGCTTACGGGTCTGCCAGGCTATCAGGGGCAAGTCCTCCGACAGGTGCCTGCACCCACGCGGGGACTCCACGAATATCGACTACGAGGCTCGTTTTGATGAGTACCTCGACATCCTGACGCCGGTCTCCGCAAGAAGGGCCCAAGCATCCTGCATGTGTTCTCGGAATGGGATCGCGTCCTATTCCCTGACACTGACGCGAGTCATGCCGATCCGCACAGGAAGAAACGTCGCGACAAAAGTGATGGGTACCACCGCACCATGGAGGCTATGCAGGCCGAGCAGGATGGAGTCGGAAACCAGTCGGTGGGCGAGGATGAGGCAATCCAGTCGGCGGGCGAAGGGGTGTAGTGGTGACGTGGAAGGTCGCGAGTCGGCCGCGGCGACAAATACGATATTTGTAATACTTTTTTCGTAATGTAACACCACCGTAAAATGTCTTTCTTACCATACACCTCCCATGCTCAATCTTCGTCAGGGTATCTTCAGAAATTCCAGGGAGTACGTACCACTGTCACGGTCTTGCTCTATTGAAGTTCACTGTTCCACAGAGGCGAGTTTTTCCTCCGGGGGCAGCTCACCAGCGACAAATGTTGGGTGCCGTCGGACGAATGATGCCCTGGATCACATGCGGCGGATAAGACACAGGGTGCTGGTCGAAGGGGAAACAGAAAGGTCGCCTTGGGTGCGCGCGCTGTGAGACTCAGACGTATTGTTCCAAAGGTAGGTCCAGCAACCGAGCTTAGAGTTTTACACATAATCATTGTTGTCCGCAGAGCATCAAAAGGCGGATTGGCCTGGTACGTGCTCGGTTTCACTGCTCAAATGATCTAAATTATCCACTAGCCCACAAAAAGACTTGTTTCGAGACAGTTTACTGAGTGTATCTTGTTGTCGCATTTCTTGTTGTATTTCACACATGTATCGAGTGACTGTATCAACCTCGAAGCGTATCAGAATTAAATGTATTTCTTGGTCGATTTGTCGCGAAGGAGCTTCCGCACGACAGCCCCCTGGATTGCATGCAATCCCTGAGCAGAGGTTTTCGCCTGTCATTCGAGGTAGTCACTAGTTTTACCCATCGTCGTTATATTCCGATAGCATAAAATACCCTCGGTGGGTATTGTTTTTCCAACACGTAGATCAACGACCCAACAGGTCTATAACTAAATACCGCACTTTTTTGACGTCCAATGTTCCCTCGTCGAGACGATTCGAACTGATGGCCTGGGACCAGTCAAGTACAGTAACAATTAACACGACGTAATGGGTTCGACGCAAGCCGCACCCTCGATCGTGTCAAAGATTCACACAAAGAGCCCTTTGGTTGAAGGACCCGAGCAGGCTTCCGTCGGAGGTAGTCCCTAGCAGGAAGCGTTCAGTGTGCTAATCAGAACACTGCATTCACGCTGCGCCCTAGGTAGCTAGAGCCAGGAATCAGCATGAGGGAGGTCTAGAAGTTCAGATATCTCTTCAAGTTCCAGTTCGCGAGAGTACACGGCGAAGAAAAGGAAATGATGCGAGTAAAGTTTACCAGGAGAATGTAGAAAGGTCGAAATGAAGACATTCTTGTCCGGTGTCGAATGAAGCCTGGGATGCGAAGGACTGACAGATTTGCTGGCTGTGGACTTTGGAACTTCATGAAAGGCAGCCAACAAGTTCGTATGTATCATCTCGCAACGCCACGGACGGCAAAATGGATTACCGCGTCTCTGTCGATTTTAAACTACATATTTACGCAGTTGATGTGTGCGCCCAGGTTGAGATCTCCGTGCGCGAGACCAGATCGCTGCCGATATAAGTCCCCAGATGGTAATAGGGAGTTTGTTACACATCTTCTGGGATGTTCACCAGAATAGCGGTTTGAATCGGAAGACACCGGTCTTGATGGGCCGTTCGTTCGCTCAAGGACAGAGAAGCAAGGCCAAAGCCAGAAAAAATAACATGCGATGCTCCAGAACAAAAGACATGAGGAAACGAGCCGAAACAGACGAGCCAAGACGGACGGCTAGCGCCTCTAAGAGAAAAGCGCCCAGAATAACAGGACCAAACAATGTGGCGCCTAAAGAGGATGTATCACCTGGTGACAAGAAACCGATCTCTGGCTCGCAGGACAAGCGTCACGACATCAACGGAGAGCGCGCCAGTAACGGACACGCGCGTCGGCTACCTCGACGCCACTTTCACGCGGAGTCTGCACACCAGACGTTAATGGGAAGGAATGATACGCCGAAGGATACGTACTGGTCGCTTGGCGGTCTACGCACATCGTCTTCGCACATCCACCTACTCGCGCGGGGGCTCCTGATAAGGTGTCAGCGAAGGGGAAGGCTGCGGATATGCTGAGGCGGAAGTACGCGTAAGTGTATCTCCCCCGCACCTTCGTCATGAAGTCCCCGCCTTCCTCGTCATCGACCCCTCGACCTCTCCTCCTCCGGACTTTTGCGTACTGCGGCCGTCGATGCGCACGCAGAACCGAGTCGGAGTCTGTCTGGGCAGGAGTCAGCAACGAGGGCGGGAAGAAGATGGAGGGAATACGTACCCGTCGTGCTCTAGCTCTCGTTCGTGCTCGTGCTCTTGCCTTGCGACTCCGATGTCCCGCGTGCCTCTCCCCCGACCTCCACTCTCCCCGCTTCCTCGCCCAACTCCTTGCTCCTCGTCCCCCTCAGCCTCCCTCGACATCCTCGCCGCGTATCTCGCCTCCCACCCTCGCCCGCGTATCCCTCCCCGCCATCCCCATCCCCATCTCCCTTCTGTCTCCCTCTCCTGCCTCGCATTCAAAACCCGCCCGCCCAAAACCCCCACCACTGAGTCCATTGGCTGCAGCCGCGGTCCGCGCCCGTCGACAGCGGGAGTTGGTGGGGGTACGCAAACCATGCAGGACGCAGGGGTGGGATGGAGGAGGACATAGGATGAAAGGACGACGCAAGCGCGGGGTGCGTGTGCGGGAAGTCATCTGCGGATGCGGGGGGAAAGCGACTACCCTGACAGGCCTCGCCGCGATCTCCCCGTCCCGCTCGTGCGCGCTGTGGGGAGAAGGTCGAGGACGCGGACACGTCCATCCACCGCAGCCGCGGGTGGGAAGCGATGGGGGACGGTGTAGGCGCGAGCTTTGAGCTTGCGGTGGTAGTGGGGCGGGGTGGAAAGGCAACCCGTGGGTGCAGCCGCAGGTAGAGAGCCATCTGCGCACGCGGACGAAGCGATAGAGCTCGCTGGAGAAGCAGCGGGGCGTTAGCTGGTAATCGAGATGCGGAGGAAGGTGGACGTACCTGCGCGTGTATGCATACATGCATCTTCATCGTCCCAGTCCCAAACAGCGCCGTGCTCCGCGACACCGCCCACCCAAGTCTCCACGACACGGGCGCTCCTTCCCCCGGCTCAGCGCGGGCCAGTAAGACGAGGACGTAAAACTCGTCCTCGTCGCAGTCTCACGCCGCCAACTCGTTCCCCGACGTGCTCCTGCCGCCCACCGCGCTAGAGACGCCACTTCCGCCCACACGCCATACGAGCGACGAGCGGGAGGCTCCCCCGCCCAGCGCGCTCCAGTCCGACGCAGAGGAGGGAGGGAGGAAAGACGGACCCGCCTCCGATCGCGTAGAAGAAGCACGGCGTCATCGTGCTCCTGCTCTTGGCCCCCCTCCTCGCGCGCATCACGGCATAAATCGTTTCGCTCCCGCGCACCTGCTGCCGCCCTCCCATGCCCATCGCCGCTCCCAATCTTCGATGTCCACGTTCCCCTCGCCCCTCGCCCCGATTAGACACGCGCGATCCCCTCCTGCGCCGGCTCAGACTCCTCGCGAGGAACGACGCACCCCTAGGCTGGAAGAAGCGGGACGGAGCGCCCCCAATCGCGTCGATGCATCGGTCTCGTTCTTGCGTGCCTGTGGAAGGAAAGTAGATGATGCGCGGACCAGCGACTCCCTGTGTCGTATCGGTACGAGGATAGAGGCTTGTACCGGCGATGTCGCGGAGAAGATCGACGAGCGACCGCGTATCCTGATGCTTCTGCGCGTCCCCAAGTATCCCGGAAATCGCGGTGGGAGAGCGAAGATCATCGTGGAGGGCGAGAATCGCGAAGAAGATGAGTCGAGATCGCGAAGATCGCGACAATCGGAGTGGGGGGGTCAGCCGAGATCGGGCGGCTGGCGTGAGGCGTGCGGTGGAGGTCGAGCTAACCCCAGCGCGGGGCACGGAGGATCCAAATCTAAATTGGGTGGGGCGGGACACGGAGGGTCGCGGCGGCGTCGTGGAGGTCGAGGAGAGCGAGGGAGGCGCGCAGAATACGAATCCAAATGACGCCACAAAGAGTGTGTGGGACGCACATCGCAATGGTTATGCTTCTCCTGAGCGCGGAGACCCAATCTGCAAGCAGTCGTGCTCCCGAGGAACGCCGAGGTATGGATGGGGTGGATGAGGGAAGACCGCGACGGCGGTGAAGAACGATGGGGCCGGTGCAAGGTGGCGCCATGGAGGAGCGCGGACGCGGGCCTCAGGCTCGGGGCAGAGTAGGCGAATGCGAATCACGACAGGATATCGTACGAGACGCGCATCACAGCATTTGGGGCGGCGCGACGAGTCGCTGGGTGCCCGTGACAAATGGTAGCATGGGGATGGGCTTCAGCGGGCACGCAGAATCGGGGTCTCGGGGTCACGACAGCATGCTGTAGAGGACGCGGCGCGAATAGAGGATTATCGCGGCCAGTACTGCGTCCGGCGAGACTCGATCCAGCACGACAGAAGGGTGTCTGTGACGTCAAAATGGGGCGGGACGTGGAGGGCAGCAGCTGGCGCGGGACGAAGGAGAATGATTCACGCCGCATCTATATTCCCGATTCTACGGTGGGAACCGTTAGCGGGAGTGGGGACGCGAGGGATGTGGATGCGTACCTCTGGATGGCACCGGGGCGAGCAAAGCAAGCGTTGCGCGACGGGAGAGTAAGAGTAGTAGTAATCTGCGTTAAAGTGTAAGGGAAGAAAAAGGGGAATGAAAGAGCAAGATACGTACGCGCAGTATGTACGCACTGCTTGAAACGATACTGAGCTGGCTTACTCGATACAGCGGGAGCTAGACAACATGCTATACGTCTGGGGACTAGTATATGAATGAGCGAGCAACAGATAGCGGCGAATGAAGACACACGAGATTAAAGGACGAGGCGTAGGTTAACCCAGCGCGTCGATGCTAGTCTTGGCCCTAGCCCAATGGATCGCGCGCCGAGTTCGAGCGGGAAACTGCGCTTTCTCGTCGCCGTGGGTGCAGAAGCTCATGCTGGCCATGGTGGAGCACGACGTAGTCCGAGTTGGGAGGATTGCTGCCCGTGGCTAGCGCTGTGGCCTGTCGTGCGCAGCATTGTATTTCCCTAGACCGAAGCGGACACAACTAGGAAGGAGGAGGTAGGGCGCGGATTACTAGCCGCTCGTTGTGGAGGGTTGTGACAAGGTGGTGACCAAGCTGTGACTAGGGTTACTCTGTTCGTCGTGACACTCGGCGCCCGCTTCCTTTGCTTGCGATTCTCATGGCCGTCCTCGCCTTCCTGACAACGACTCATGTTCCATTCATCACTTCTGTTAGACGTTCTCCACTGCTCCAGTACCGCCCCTCCTGCATGCATCCAGCATGATCAGGCATGATCCCCCGTTCGCGGCAGCGCCCGTCCGGCTTCTCGTGCCACCCAGGCATTCCTTAGGTATTTGCCTCTGCCTATCCTGATCAGATTCATAACAGCAGAAACAAGGCCCGGTAGGATGGTTCCGCACCTGCACAAAATTAGGGGTTCAAGAGCTCATGCAGGTCATCGCTCGTTCGATCCGAGCCCGGGTCACTTAAGGAGCCGGACTTCTCTTTTTCTTCTCAACCCGGAGACTCATCAATTTCTGTTCACAGTAGAAAGAAGTCTCTGCGGATGGATGGTTCGACACCTGCACTTGCTGGATCTCCGAATTGTTGGAGGTTACAGTCTGTCGGAGCTCCAGGTCACCATCTCAGTACTTTCTGTTTATCCAGCAAATACCCTCACCCGTTCATCCATTCATCTTCCTTCGCCTTGCCGCTGGAACACGCACATAAACCCGAGGAGTGAGGTATGAATCCCTCACGATTGATTCCCCTGCACGTCCGAGTTCAATGTCTTGTTTATCCAGGCTGCGACTACGAGAAAAAGGCCCGGTCGCGGACGGTTCCGCGCCTGCGTACGATAAAAGAGTGTATTTGGTGTTTCCGCAGGATCGCTCGTTCGATTCGAGCCCGGGTCATAATGTAGTTTATCCGCGTCACATTTTTGTTTGTGGGCGTCTTTAATTCCGCCTTCTACCAAATTTATTGCGCTGACCAGATACAGTATTTACAGAGAAAGCTCTGGATCTCGTGGTTGGTCCTGTATCGAAATGTTTTTGTAAGCCCCCAATTACTCGTCGTGATCTATGAGCTCACAGGGTTGGAAATAAAGGTCTGGTCCGCACCAATGCGACAGATCCGTATTCTTCCTTGGCCTTGCCCCGGAACACGCACATAAATCCGAGTAGTGAGGTACGCCTCCATCTATTTATTCCCTTGCACGTCCATTTCGATGATCTGATTCCAATTCAACTCTGGTCTGCATATTCAGGCTCGCGACTGAGTAGCAGAACAAGGCCCAGTCGGACGGTTCCGCACCTGCGCGCGATCGCAGTTAAATAGCCGATGGCTTTCGGCAGGATCGCTCGTTCGACTCGAGCCTGGGTCATCATCGATGCTGATTTTCTTTTTTGCTCGATGCCTGCATTCAATCGAGGGCAGGTACTTACGTGGATGGGGCCACTCCTCCGACTCGAGGCCAGGCTTTTCTTGCTCTCTTTATCCTTTCGACCCTGTGAGTTATTCCACTCAAACTCACCTAGGCATACTCATATATTCATGTTCCCAGGCACCAGAAGGAAGGCCCGGTATCGGATGGCTCCGCACCTGCACTCGATCAGCGTCGAAGACAATTCAGAAAGTTTCCGCAGGATCGCTCGTTCGACTCGAGCTCGGGCCATTCGAGGTTACACATTATCTTTTTTATGGGCGTCTTTAATAATTCCACCTTCTACCAAATTTATTGCGCTGACGAGATACAGCACGAACAGAAAACAGATCCAATGCCACCCACGCATTCCTCAGATATTTCAATCGATCCTGATCAGCTTCATATCAACAGAAACAAGACCCGTGGCGGTTGGACCGCACTGCACGCAATAAGGCCCTTTTGTTGCCGAATTTATGCAGGCCATGGCTCGTTCGATCCGAGCCCGGGGCATGAATGGTTCGCCCGCGGTTTTTGTTGAGAGGGCCCATGTTCATCTACTGAGATCCACAGGTAATGCACATTTCATTCCTTTCAAATGCGCATATATTCATGTTCCCAGGCAGCAGAAGAAAAGGCCTGGGTGCGGATGGTCCGCGCCTGCGTACGATGAAAGAGGGTGCGCGTTTCCGCAGGATCGCTCGTTCGACTCGAGCCCGGGCCATAATGTAGTTTATCCGCGTCGCATTTTTATTGGTGGGCGTTTTTAATTCCACCTTCTATCAAATTTATTGCGCTGACCACGTACAATATATATAGGGCAAGCGGATGCTGGATGCCGCGGTGATACATGGGCTCCTTCATACACGTCAACGCCATGATTTTCTGGGTGAGTCGTTTCGCTTCGAATTCCATGATCTAACGAGGTTCACAGGTGGCCCGGCGACAGATCTGTAACACTTTTGTGTGCGGCCATATATGGTTCAACCTTGTAGGTGCGACAACAATGCCCGGCTCCACAACTTTCAATGGAGGAGCATGTAATTAAATTTTAATTCGTAAAACTCTTCTCGTTCCTTTTCGACAACTTTCACACAAACTCGTACCATTCAGATGCTCATATATTCATGTTCCCAGGCAGCAGGAGAAAGGCCTGGTTGCGGATGGACCGCGCCTGCATTCGATGGGCAATCGATCATCTGCGAGGGCTATTCTAACTAGGCTATTGCTCCATCGGTCTTTCGAATCAATACTTCCGGGCGCTCATTCGACGATTTATCTACCACGCTCCTTTCTCGTCCACGCCGGTGTGTACGGTGTAGTACTCAACCTAATGTCCGTGCTCCATTCATCCGCGGCGCAGCACACCCTACTCGCAACCCAATTGTTTTCTCAGCTAACTCACTAAGGCGACTCTAGGTCTTGGGTTTCCTTTCTCACCTCAGACGTTTTCTAATTTGGCTGGCTTCCCTTCCGTTATTACCCTGCTCATCCGAATTCACTCTCAGCATCGACGATTCAAATGTTGTCCTTCTTTTTTCTACTTGCGGTGCTCTGCAGATACAGCCATGCGAGTACACGGGCTGGTCGACTTTGGATTGGGCGATGCCTGGCGTGTTGATGTGATAGTTTGTGTCCGCATCTTACCAGCAGGGATCTATTAAGATCGCGGTATACGCTCCCGCACTGGCACCTCCGAGTTGCGTCCGGAAGGCTCCAGTGATGTCGATGCCTTGCTAGTGGAAAGGGATCGGACACCTCGGGGGATGGGCTCCTAATTTTCTGTAGCATACGGTTCAGGAATGTGAGCACGTTCATACAGTCATGTATTTTTACGGTAGGTATAATTGAGTAGAAACTCCTGATTGAACTAATAGGCTGTAATAGCTGAGACTCACTCCCTGATTTCTACGTTAATTCGGGGATCCGAGAGGTGACACTAGCGCTTACTTCGGGTTCCCACCCCGAGGCGTTTCATGCACAGGAACAAAATGTTCAAGGTACGCTAGCGCCACGGTCTGGTCGGGAATGAGCAGCCAGTGTGTTGTTGGACAGGTTTGCACCAGCCAGTTTGCCGCTCGAGTCGCAATGTGAGATATATCGGGCAACACTAGTAAGAACAATACCTGAGGGGCAAAGAGTCGCACCATAATGTGTTGATGGCAGCCTACATTCTCTGGGGCTGGGGGCGTGACGATAGCAGTGTGCGGTATATAAGGACGGTGGGGAGCAGGCATTTCCCACTATCTCGAATCACAAGTGTGCTGCTTTTGAATAGTTGATTCTACTCCAATGCAATTCTTCAATCTTCTTATGCTGGCCAGCGTGCTCTGCACCGTGACCGCAACTGCAATTTCCAAAGTATGGCTGGTGTTCATCTTGAGTCACAGGTTACCTCTGATTAAATGGTTACCCCAGGACCAAGGCATGCATATGGCAAAGCGAGGGGTATGTGAAGCCATCTCCGCTAAGTATCTTTAGACGACTAACTGATGGTGGATTGATATTCAGCTTGTGAGTAATTTTATTGCCGAGCTTGAAGTACTTCAATAACAGACGATTCGGATGCAGATTGTGAGTAATTCTACACCAAGCTTGAATCTGGAATTTATGCATTCAGACTGTGAGTAATTTTGTGCCGACCTGAATGATTGCCTGATACAGAATATGCATTCAGGATGTGAGTGGGGCTAATACCAACCACCTGTTTGACTGGAATTTGTGTTCAGGTGGCAAGTAATTGTCTGACGGAGTTGTTCCTGATATTGAGCCTGCATTCAGGTTGTGAGTGAATTTGTGCCGACCTTGAAGGATTGACTGATACAGAACTCGCATTCAGGGTGTGAGTAGTGCTGGCCAAAAATACGATATGGTCAGATATATTTTGGATATATCCAAAAAATATGAATACGATATGGCCTGGCACCCCTCCTCTGGATATGAATACACCAGAATATGATATGATATGATATGAGACTGGGCGTATTTAGATATATCTAGATATGGTCTTAGAGTTTTCAACCATCTCCTTGCTGGAATTCCTGCTAGTGGATCAGGTAGCTGTATAGAAACAGGCATCCAAACTCAGTACAGGGCTCAGGATTGTCTCTAGAGGCTGCTCAGAGTTTTTGTGCACGGAATCAGTGAACCTACCAATGGTGATGGGATCACCCACAAAAGGAAACATCATCCAATCTCTCACAAGCACAAAATCACTATTTTGCTCTTTGGTGGCCCTTGCCTGCTGTTTCCTCCTCCAGGCTTGGCATACTGGGTTTACACTACTTCAATTCCCTTCTGCACAATAATTTCCTCCTCACAAATGGACCAAACTAGGTATTTTTGTCTGCACCCGACGAGAATTTGCGGTCACGGGAGTCCACATTGCATCAGTGAGATTATCACCAAGGAGTGGTTGAAGTTGGGAGTGGGCAAGGGTATGAATTACACCGGGTTCATTTAGATTAAAGTTGCGGAGAATATATCTGGATATATCCAAAATATATTCATATTCAACCGTCTGGATACGATATGATATGATATGAATATGATACGGCTCTCCTGGTCGGATATGATATGGATATGGATACAATATGCCATTTCGCGTATCATATTCATATTTGGCCAGCACTAGGTGTGAGTGTTCCATGCCGAGCTCAGATCTGATTCGCTGGAATTTTTGCCCAGGATGTAAGTTATTTCACGCTGGAGTCCGCTTCTGACTATTGATACTGAACCCGCATTCAGCTTGTGAGTGGGTTTGTGCCGACCTTGAATGATTGCCCGATACAGACCTTGCACTCAGGATGTGAGTGATTCTATGCCAACCTTAGTTCTGATTGCCTGCAATTTGTGCTCAGAACGTAAGTAATTGTGTGAAGGAGTTGGCTTCTGATCTTGAGCCCGAATTCAGGTTGTGAGTAAATTTGCGCCGTTGTTGGAGTGCACTGTATGATATGGATTTCAGGTCCAGAATGTGAGTAAATCTGTGCTCATCTTGGATTTTATATTGAACTCGTACTCAGTTGTGAGTAATTTCGCGGCGACCTTAGATCTAATTCGCTGGAAATTGTGTTCAGGATGTAGGTGGCTTTATGAAGGAGTTTCTTATATTGAGCTTGAATTCAGGATGTGAGTGATTCCACTCCGAACTTGGAGTTGAGTTCCTTGGAGTTCCCATGACCTTGCTTTCAGACCGTGCGTGAATTCATCTGTTCAGCCAACTTGAATCCCTGATGAGACACATTCCTTCAGTTGATCGGGGGTCCGCCTAGTGCCGCCAGTGATATGCAGATCTTCGTCAGGAAAGACAGTCACGCTCGAGGTCGAGTCATCTGACACCATTGACAACGTCAAGGCAAAGATTCAGGACAAGGAGGGCATACCCCCTGACCAGCAGCGTCTGATCTTCGCCGGGAAACAACTCGAGGATGGGCGCACTCTCTCTGACTATAACATCCCGAACGAGGCCGTTCTCCATCTCGGTATGTATCCCAATGTGTAGTGACGCGCCGATCCTTATTTTGTCTCTCTCCAGTCCTGCGTTTGCGCCGTCGGGGTTCCATGTGTTCGGATGGGTGTCATGAATGATGGAGAAATAATCTGCACCTAGTGCCTTGTGCGAGGTATGTTTCTGCGTCGACGGTCTGCATCTAATTACTGTACTATTACATTCAATTCGACAGTCACGCATCACAGGGGGGGTTGTCGACGACGAATTTTGGTTGCGTGTCACGCGTCACAGGGGTAGGTGTCGAATATGTTCCACGGTTCAAAAAGTCACAAAACACTGCTCTTGACATCAAAAATCATGCATACTAATTTTTTCTGCCCTTCCCGGGTCCTCACTAACAATATCTCGAATTAAAGGCTGCCTTTTAGCTCCAGGACGCTAAATTAAGCCCGAACAGCCACCAAAAGTGTTCCCAAAATAACTATTTAAAACCAGGACCGCCTGGCTCTCCATTCTTCTGAAAAAAATCCCAGACAGTTCCTTGATGTCCCTGAAAAGGAAGGCCAAGATTGTGAACAGGGGTAACGGCAGATCGTGGAGCGAGGTGAGAGCACTGAGAGGCGTGCAGGAGACCTAACGGGAACGGTGGAATGGGAAGGCGAAAATCGAAAGTGAATGAGAAATGCCAAACGTTCGCACCAACGACTGCGGCACGTCGACCTTGTGATTCGGGTCCGCGAAGCAGGCAGGTAGGGATCGCGTACGGGTTGTAAAAATCGAACCAAAGGAGGAAAGGGCACGGGGGGAAACCGCAGCGGTACTCAAGAGAGGGAGGAAGCAACGAAACAATTCACAAATCAGACTCTGGAGTTGGTACTTGACCTAAACTTCAGAAAGGCAGAGGCAGAGGAGCACCGAGAAGAAAAAAATTACAGACGAAAACGGAACACATGACTGCGTAGTATGACACCTGAGCAACACGTCAAATACTGCGTGGAACAGAAGGAACAGAAAGGACGGGACTCACAAAACAATCAACCAACGTCCGCCGCTCCCACTCCATCAACCTTCTGTCGCTGGTTGGACGATAGATCGGTCGTGACAAACAAAAGTATTCGGACAAAGCGAAAAGGGACTCACCGTTTTCCAGGAAGTCAGCAGCAGTTTTGATAGCGGCCGCCAACTCGCTGGCGTTCCCAATGGTGGAATGGATGACAACGATTTTGAGGATGAGGCAGGCCTTGAGAAGGCGGCGCTCGGTCGCGTCGACGTTGGCGACCTGCACGCTGCTGAAGCTGGCCAAGGACACGCGGAGGCTTGCCAACCCGTCCTCAAGAGCTCGCACCCGAGCTTCCCCAAGTAGGCGACCTCAAATCAGATGAGCCGCGAGTGACGAGTCATAATATTGGAATCCACATACCGGCAGGATTGGAATCCATCGATGCGTCAGAAGGTACTTTGGCGTGGCCGGAGGCATTGGGGTCCATATTTGTGTGAAGGTTGCGTCGCCCTGACTGGAAAAGGTGGGGGGCAATGCCCGGGAGCAGCAAAGGTTTTTGAAGCGGGGCGGACATGGGGGGGGGGGGGGGGGGGGGGGTGAATAGAAGTGCGTCTTGCGAAGTTTGATAGAAAGCGTGGCCCTGAATTTATTTGAATTTCGATTTTTTGGATCGATGACACAATATGATCTGCCCCCTCAATCGAGCAACTCCTCTGCCCAATCTGACGGCAAAAGATGCACAAAGCTGCGTTGAGTGATGGCTAGAAGGCAGGTCGAAGTTCAAAATGTGATCCTTTCTCTGAGTCATTGGCATGCCAGCCAGGCTAATGCATGACGTCGCACGTTCATCTCGGCAAACCTGGGAGATTTATTCTTCTGCCGAAAATGAATCCCGCGGGACTCGAACTCCTGATAATTGTTATTGGTGGTGTTGAAACAAGCCTATTCGGCATATCTGCAATATACCAACATAATTCTGAAACCCGCGGCGCCGCAATTTTTATAACACTCAAAGTGAGGCGGAAATGCGAGAAAGTTAACCTCGGGTGTGCTTGTGGCAGTTACCGAACGCGCACCTGCCGCCACTCGCTACCGCCGCCCCGTCCCCGCTTGTGCGCATTCCTGTCCATCGATATCAGTTCCCCCTTCCTTTCCTATCCATCGCTGCTCTTCTCTGCCTACCGCTGCCTTGCGGGCCCCATTCTTGCGTCCGCCGCTGTAGGTTGCTCCGCCACCAACCTCTGCTCTCCGAGACTCCCGCAGCAGTGTGCGCAGCCTCCGCCGCTTCATACCGATGCGCCACTAGGTCTAATGCAACTCCTTACCGGTCTTCCACCTATATGCTTCGGCTTTTGGTGAATGTTAAGCACCGGGCCCGTGTGCGCCTTCTGCTGTTGCTTCCTTCGGAATCCTTCCCCAAATCTAGTCTTTTGACTTGATTCTACTCAAATATTCGACATTCCCTCATTCATTTCCCCATACCGTCTGACAATGGTCCGATTTCCTGGATAGGTGACATCCCCCATATATCATTGTGTACGTCGAGCACTCGATTCATGGTACAAATCCATATTTTTCGTGTTGATTATGACCCAAATTGTCCATAATATCAATGTTGAATGGCCCACAATTTGTGAGGAAAGTCGTAATTCACTTGCCGGCTGATCAGTGTGTTGTGATGGGAGACGTAAATCCTACCCAGTGCACCGCTCTGGTGCCATCCGAGGGCTGTGGATGCACGGAGAAACAAGATCCGCTCAGGTCAGGTCGGGTTGCAAAACCTGGCGTTGACCCATCTGTTGCTGTATCAACGGCGTTTCAACGGTGTCTTGTCTAGTGACGGGCTGTGCATTGGCACGCTTAAATAGCCCCAGACCTCAGTTCGGAGTTATGCCTCGATTATCGCCCACATTGTCACGCATGTCCGACACAGAACCCGCAGGTAAGTATTTCTGCTGGGCTTGAATCGTTTGGCTCAGCATGTACAGAATCCCGCATCGTCGAAGTGACAGAGCTGAACTTGACAGGCATGAGTGACGTCTCCTACGTTCCCCACATGTACGGGGTTGAGTTACACTCCGCGGATCAGCTGCAGCCACACTTGGAGCGTCTCAGGGAATATTTCCGGGGCTGCCCAATGGCGTCACAAGAAGATGTGGAATTCAGCGTGGACCCCCCGTTTGATTCGCAACCTCGATCCCACTATTATGCAACGCTTCCACCGATTATCCTCCGCTGGGTGCAGGCGAGACCCGAGGTGAAATGGATCGAGAGGGAGACAGCAGTGCGTAGCCGCAGCACTTCTGGGGGTAGGGTTAGGAGACAGAATTCCTCCCTACTTGGTCTTCTACGGTCGTGGTACCGGTTGTATGGAGGTTCCTGACCATACTGTTGACATCGTCCATGAAGAAAAGCGGAGGGGGACGGAATGGGTTGTGTTAATGCGGGAACAATCTTTACAGTATCTGGTTGGGTGCAAGCATGTTACCCATGTTGCACCCGAAAGTAAAGATAAGAAAAAAAAAACAAGGTTTGGTGCCGCCCAGCAGCACACATGAAATGGGATGGACTCAGTATAAAATATTATTTCTTTTGAAATTTAACTAGTACAACGATCGACTAGGCAGCTGCAGCTGAGGGCTGAGATGGCTAGGCAGAAGTGCCCCGCATAGAGCTGTCGAACCTACCCAACCGATTGTGCGAAGTTGTGAATTGGGAGAAGTCTTCGATCGTTCCGGCATCGGCGATTATCTTCTGCTTCATGTCCGCGGGGTTCAGTTTTTGTCCCGATGCTAAACGGGTAGATCAGCTAGCACTCTCTAGAACCTGGTCGTACAAAACCTCACATATGATTGCAGCTATCATTCCAGCCACATGAGGCGCGGCAAAGGAAGTACCATCGTTATCCTGCGGCTATGTGACCAACGACTGTGTAATTAGTCCCTCAGGGATGATTGGAACTCGGACAAACCTGCGTCTCGTCGAGCTCAGCTGAGAGGATGGATGTTCCTGGGGCGTAGACATCCACACACTCCATATGACGCCAGTTCAGTCACGTAAATTTGAGATACTAGATCGCTACCGTACCGGCCCAAAATTGGAGAACGAGGATTTCTTGTCGTATATGTCCGTGGCGCCAACAACGATTTGTCCTACATCCGCTACCGTTTCCTGGCACTGATAAAACAAAGGACCGCCTGAGTCCACAGCGGAGGTCAGAACACAATCAGTTACCTTATCTTGTCCATCATTTCCTGCAGCTTTCGATGCGTCGTCAAATAAAGACAATTCGAAGGAACTAGCAATGTCTGACAAATTACAACATGAATGCCGTCTGCGATAGCCTGTAATCTGAGTGAGAACGAAGAATTTCAAGTGTTAAAGCTCCTGAGCACACACTCTCTGAATTTCAGCCGCTAGGTTGCGGTTATTCGGGGTCTCGTAGCTGATGTTGATGATGGCTGATGTCGTGCCTTTGTCCGCGGTCTGGTCATAATGTTGCCTCGCTAGACCAACTGCCTGTGTAATGGTCGCTGTAATTGTTTGCAACACTACCGTCCCGTTAGCCAGCCTGAATGGGGGGTTTTGAATCTTTGGTCGGAGAGTGAGGTCCGGCCTACGCGCGCCAGGAGTTGGAACCACGGACCTTAATGGAGATGATTCCGGCCGCATTCGCAACACCCAGGGTTTTTCCGGCAATGACGCTGGCCACGGCCGTCTATCGCTCGTTTGTTAATACATTTCCTGCTGAACGTGAAGAGAAAACACAAACGCCGTGTGTGTCTAGGACGTTCAGGTTCTAAACCCCTGATATCAGAGGCCATGAATGCGGTACAAAGTGTGCACGCTCACCGGGTGGACGATGCGCGGGATATACTGAATAGGAGGGTTTTGCACTCGTCCAGCAAGTTCCGGATGGCTCGTCTGAACCCCAGAGTCGAGTACGTAGACCTTCGAAAAGGCGTTAATCAATGACGTGAGTGTAAATAACCCGCAAGTACCCAGACATTCTTCCCAATTTGACCGTCCTTGATGTTATAAGTCCAATCAAGGGTGGTTTCAGTATTCGGCGTCGTCACGAACGGGTTCCGGTTCTTTACACCCTGGGTCAAAGGCCCATCCTGCGTTATTCTTTGGAGATTCCTGTCAATCCAAAGGATCAACACGGAAACGAGGCCCAGCGGACAGCGCTCACCAAGGGGCACCGGTCCTACGGCGACTTAAATTATCCCTTTTACGTCGACTCGAGGTACTGTTGTTATCGTTTGTATCGGTTAGATTAGATGATGGCAGCTCAAAGGCGGTCGATCGCTCGATGCCGAGGACACCCGCCGAGGTTGAGATGAACTGAAGAGCCCTTCCGTCGAAATTTCCCGTGTAAAACTTGACGACATCATCACTGAACTGATCGGTGACGCTGTTATTGAATGTCGTGCAATTAGCGTAGCCATTGATGAAGGACTGGAGTTGCTGGATATGACCGGCCATATCGCCGGTTGGCTTAAAATCAACCTCATAATTGTCTTGGAGCTGGTCTTGAACGGGGGCGAGGGTAGATGTTGGTATTGCTATATCACTCTCATTCAGTCGTGCTGCATTCATTTCCAAACGATCGAATTACCCGGACATCCAGACACAGTGGAACTTGGCTGGATTGCAGAACTCGAGGGATCAGGAATTTCATCACACCACGGAAGGTCGCTTGGCTGTGTGTTGAAACGTCGGCATACGGTCAGAGCGCTTTCTTGGATTGGCGTACCTCGGCAGTGAGTGGAACGGCATGGCCTTCGAGGCACAGGGAGGCTAGGAGGTAGAGGGAGATAGTCACACGCATATTGATAAGCAAGCAGAGAAAGGATGAATGAGCGGACCAGCCGTTAGAGTCCGCAATTTGCACGCTCGTCAATTTATCTTATTGCGGGGCGTCGACGGGTTTCCATGTGAGGAATCGCCGTGTACCCATACGGTATCAGTCGTGAATAAGAAAATGTCGTCAACGAAACAAGGTCCGTCGGTCACTTTTTGACGTGGCGACATGCTTCACTTCTCAACGACGGAGATTATCCACTAACGTATGAGGATCAATATTGCCGAGGGGACGTGCTGATCACCGTGTTCAACAAACCTTAGTATACATGTATACGGAGCGATGTGCCGTTCCGAGGAAGATCGCGAATCGGAGTGGGTAAGCAATATAGGGCGGGAAGCGGCATAAGGCAGAATTTAGGGTGGAGGTCGACGGGAGGAACGCATCGGCTTGGTGCATAGAGAATCCCAATCCAAATCTAACGAGATGTTAATCGCACAATGGGTCGGGACGGGACGCAGAGCTTGTTGATGATACTGTATGATGGCGGCGGTGAAGGGTAACGGGCCGGATTTGACGTTGCGCAACGGGGAGTAATAGCTATAGAAAGGGCAATCTACATAGGTGTGAGTGAAGAGAAGCAAGGAGTACTAGTATTAGGGGACGTACACGGCGTGTGCGCCTCAAGCTGTCTTGAAAGATCGTGGGCATGGCGATATGCTAGACTCACAGTAGTACCGGGGCTGGTCGGAGATGTATATAAGCCAGCGGCAACGGAGACGAATACGGGGACGCGCGACATGAGATAACCCAACGTGTCTGGGCCCCAGCTACCAGGCACGCGAGCGGGAGGTTTCCAGGTGGGGCCGGCGGACTTTGGCTAGCAAAACGGAACTTGGAAGCGCCAACTTCAACTTCTCGCAGATGTGTTTGCAGTCCTCAGGGTTTTACGCTGGTCATGACCAACAGAATGTCCACGCGAAAGGAATGCGCCGTTCGTCGTGATTTCCCGGTAGTCGTCCGAGTGCGTTGTCGGAGATGAGCGCGAGAGCCAGCCAGGGTTAGGGTTCGCCAGACCGGCCCGAACTTCCGACCTCTGTTGCTTCTTGCCTTCATTAACGTCTTTCGCCACTACTGTACCACTCCCCATGATGCTCATAACCATTCCTAGCCGCTCCTTCTGCATGATCTCCGGTTCTGAAACTACACTCGGCGTCGTTCATTACTATAAGCATCCCTTTCGTCCTATTGCACTCTATCCTGATCCACTTCACAGCGATGAAAGCATGGGACTGGGACTCCCCCATCAGTACGAGTCCCATTAATGCTGACAAAGAACATGGGATTCGTTCATTGATGTGCGATTCAACCCATCAAAAATGGGACTCGTCTTCTCAACAACTGAACAACCATCAATATGTGACCGATTATGTACGGGATAACAAAATGGCGCGCACACATAGATTTGACTGGCCCCGCCTTAGGGGCCGGTAGTGGTTAGGGTTAGGGTTCGGTTAGGTTGGTTAGTGTCAGTGTCCCCAGGGATGGATATAAAAAAATACAAGAACACATAAGCCGTGTAAAAACTATTCCGAAGACCTAGGGCAGCTTGCCTGCCCTAGGTCTGGGTATAAGCTTTGCCACTAAGTCCCTTGAGGTTAGCGGTTAGGTTTGGTTAACTGTTGGGGTAGGGGGATATATATTGGAGTGTGAGGTCACATATTGATGGTGTTCAGTTGTTGAGAAGACGAGTCCCATTTCTGATGACTCTGTGTCAACATTAATGGGACTCGTTTACTGATGGGGGAGTCCCAGTCCCATGCTTCTCGTATAGATTCGAAGCAAGGCCTGGTGGCGTGGCACCGCACCTGCACTCAATAATACAGATTGAGAACATCATCCTGCAGGAACTGCTCGTTCGATTCGAGCCCGGGCAATGGGTCTGATTATCCCTCTCTTTTTCTTCTCGACACCGGCCACGCTCAACTCATTCCTGCTCAACTGCTCATGTTCCCAGGTACCAGAAGAAACGCCTGGTAGCGGACGGTTCCACTTATGTGCGTGAGCATCGAAGAGTAAATGCTGATATATGTCGGTTCCCAGAGGCCCGGTAGCGGATGGACCGCGCCTGCATTCGATATGCCCTTTGAAGTCCGGTTTCAGCAGGATTGCTCGTTCGACACGAGCCCGGGCCATTGTCAGTTTCCACTGCTTTTTTGGGAGTCCATTTCGATCCTCTGGATTCTCATATTATCGCGCTGACAAGCGCATGATCTCTATGGCGAGCAGGAACTTATCGCAAGCAGGAAGCAGTGGTTTCTGTCTCAGATTCCGTGCTCTAAGTACGAGAAATGGGTGTGTTTACGTCCTTTACTTCCACCTTCCCAAATTTATTGTGACCGGATACAGCACATACAGGAAGCAAATCCGGGAAGCCGTGGTTTGCGGCTGAGTTCATATATCTCCTGGTGTTTTCCTGTGAGTTGCTTTTAATTCTACGGTATAACGAGGTTCCTGAGTACCAGAAATAAGGTCCCGTTGCTATGGTTCCGTTCCGGACCCGCAACACTTTCTTCTGCAGCTGTACATGCAGAGACCGCTCGTTCAGCTCGGGCTCGGGCCATAGGATCGGTGTAATAGTGTTCCCTTTTTTTTTTCTTGTCCATTGTGACCCTCTCGAGCTCTCATATCGCACAAGAAGAATCTGGGAAACCGTGGTCAGCATGATTATGTTCTATGAGCTTCAAATTACATGTTGTAACGAAGTTCACAGGTGTTGGATTAAGGCCCGGTTGCCGATGGTTCCGCACCTGCATCAGATAAAAATACTTCAAGGCACTATCAATGCAACCTCCGCTCGTTCGACTCGGGCTCGGGCTGTGGGACGGGCAAGCAGTGTGTTTAATCCACCGTTCGACCTTTTAGGTGCCACAATAATGCCCTATTCCACACCATTTTTACGGTGAAGGATATAATTGATTTTCTATTCGCAAAGCTTTGTAGGACTCTCCTCTTTCCTTTTCGATGCCATTCACGAATAACGCATTCGATTCAGATGCTCATCTATTAATGCGCCCAGGTACCAGAAAAAAAGCCACGGTTTCCGCACTTGCACCCACTGTTGTGGTTCCGGGGGACGCGCTCGTTCGACTCGAGCTCGGGTCATAAGGTGCGCAAAGTATTTTTTATTTGTGGGCGTCCGTTTGCATAAGTCTACGATTTTGATCTTATGTCTCGGAATTATGTACATCTCATAACTGCACTTCCCTTCCCTTGTGAGTACAAATTCACATTTTTCTTATGAAGTTCTGCATGTCCGGCATCGTTCGGAACGTACACGTGACCCGTGATTTCTTTTTTTCGTGTTTTCACAGACTTATGCAAACGGCAGTAATACACGGGATCATTTGTATGTCCCCATCCGGCACTATCATTGTAATTTTGTGCCTCCCAAATTATTCGTCTGAACCTAAATGATATAACAAAGTTCGCAGGTGTTACAATAAGGCCGGTAGCGGATGGTTCCGCACCTGCATCAGATAGAACTGCTTCAGGGCACTATCGATGCAGGCTCAGCTCTTTCGACTCGGGCTCGGGCCGTAGAATGGGTATGTGGTGCGTTTTTATTTTAATTCACTCGTGGTCCACGGTTCAACTTTGTAGGTATCACAATAATGCCCGTTCAACAACCACTCGATGGCGCAGGATATGATTAATTTTCAACTAGCGAAGCTTTGCAGAACTCTCCTCTTTCCTTTTCGACGCCATTCACGAATAACTCATTCGATTCAGATGCTGATCTATTCATGTTCCAAAGTAGCAGGAACATGGCCCGGTAGCGGTTGGTTTCCACACCTACACCCAGTGTTTCCTTATCGTGGAAGGTTCTGTAGGACGGGCTTCTTCGACGGGAGGCCGGGTCACTGGTTAGACTCTCAAATTTATCGTGCAGAAGTGATACAGTATATGTATGGCGAGCAGATACTGGTATGGTGCTATTATACAAATCTTGTAAGTTTGTGCGTCCATGATTATTCGTTCAAATTACCAGGTTCCTACCCAGCCGCGGTTTCGAGGCTCACAATCTCTGTAGCGGTATTTTAATTGAATACAGAAAAATCGACTGACCGGGAATTTCGGACCGTGTTATGCGTGATGTTACTAGTGACCGAAAGTTGGGATGAGCCTCTCCACGGCGGCTGGCGGATAACTTATACAAACAACATAGCCACAATTTCGAGAAATGATGGAGAAAATCAGCTATGTCTTCGGTCACACTTAAATATATTGGTATTTACCCTCAAATGAGGGGCTTCGACACTTATAAAGCCCTGAGAGTGGGTCCTTGGTTTTATTTTAGCTTGATGTAGAAGAAGTAGAAGAAATCACCGATTCTTAGCAGTATTCACAGTAGCAAGTCCGAAACGGGTTGCAGATCACTCTAATATTTCCTCCACTCTCTTCTATAGTACATTAGAGCCTTCTGGGCTACACATGCTATTTTATATATCATGTTGAAAGGAGCCCAATGACTTTCTCACTGATTTCTTGAAATTGTGGCTATGTTGTTTGTATAAGTTATCCGCCAGCCGCCGTGGAGAGGATAACCCAAACTTTCGGTCACTAGTAACAACACGTGTTTTTGGTCACATTACAAATAATCACATTTTCTCTGTATTTAATTTTAAGACCACTACAGAGATTGTTATCCTCGAAACCGCGGCTGGGGAGGAACCTGTCAAATTACGTGCTTTGACGAGGGTCCCAAGTAAGAGGTAGCGGTTGATCCGCACAGCACGTTCGCAGGATCGCTCGTTCGAGGCTGTTTCATCTCATCATTTGATTTCAAGCCTGACTTGTGCCTCAACTGCTCCATTTCAATTTGGCCCAAATCGAGCCAAGTTGAAGCAGTAGTTGAGGTGCCGTTTGTGAGTGGGATGTTTCTGCCTAGAGTTGAGTGTTCACGGATCAGGTTACAGGACATGTAAAGATGTATCAGAGCTGCAGCTGAGGCACAGGTGTGGGCAGAAGTCGGATCTCGAGATGTGGTCGTATACACGACTTGATCAACTTGCGGTGGTGCGACTTAGGGCGAGATTTCAACTACGAAACACCTTGACTTTTAGGAATCAAGATTCCACTACGAGTTGACTGAAGACAAATATGTCGTATTTTTAAGTGGTGTATCACGGGTCACACGGGCTGAAACCCAGTACACCCAGGTACAAAAAAGCATGTCGTTCCCATGTCGGGATACATGCAAGAGCCCCCAGAACTCGAAGATGAAAAATAAAATAAACGAATAATCATATGCGACAGCCCATAGGCCCCTTCACCCTCGTACCTAAAGCTGCGTCGGGGAATATATGACCTCTAGGTTACACTTGGAATCTGACTGCTGCGGGACAAATCTTTCTCGCGCCTGCTCCGCGATTGGCGATGGTTGCTATCGTTCAGGATCGATTGGCAGAAAAGATTATCAACTAACAGTTCAAACACAACAATAGTTACTCTGCCGAACAGCTTGTTTTAAACCAAACCTGGAGAGACTCTTATAAAATGTAGTGCTGCCGTTCAACATCCTGTAGGATTCGCTTTACTTCCCGAACATCGAACATCCACACTCTTGTCCATGGGAAACTTCACCATTATCGAAGACACTTGGCATATTGCATCGTAGAGCCTGATAACGACTGAGGTATGGGCACTTTCAGTAAGATCACCCTGGGTTGACTGTGGAACAGGTTGTATTGTTCATGCAGGGTATGTCACTCCCCTATTCATTTCATCAGTCTGCACAGTGCATTGCAACAGGAATCTATGTCATTTTGGTCATACTTGCACGCTGTGGTTTTTGCACCAGCGAAGACCAGCGGGGGTTCGGACCTTTGGCTGTCTAATCCTAGGGATGTGGCTCTTGGGCACTACCGAAATGGTTTTACAGGTTGTGACCACCAAGCTGAGAATACAAATGCTATACTTAGCCGCAATGGATGATGCCGCGACAGTTTATGCACTCCAGAATATGGAGAATGCGATTCTGCTTACGGAGGTTCTTCTGACGGTAATAAATAATAAGTTGGTCCCCTCCATTGCTCGTCCATGTTCAAACTGCCTAATACACTCTCGATCTAGTGCAATACCGGACAGCCTTCCGGTGAGCTTAGTTTCGCCGTTTTATCTGAGTCATCTCATCCTGACTGATAGATCTACCGATGCTACGCTGTGTGAGGTATTCATCATAGAAAAGTAGTCGTTGTGCCGATTGTTCTTGCTATCACTACTGCTGGTTTGTGCGACATTCGATCTCGCCGGATTGAAAACTGATTTGGGTCCTCTCGTACCAGTGTTAGGATTCGTGGGCGCCTACAAGGCATATGCGGACACCTCAATTTTGCAGGCAGATCCCCGACTGTTTTTGGGATCCGTGATCGCCACCAATCTCGCTTTGACTGGTCTCACTGTTGGACGGATATTATATACAAGACGAAGTTTGAGAATCATTGGGCAGACCAAATTCGTTAACAGATACAATACGGCCGTCAAGTTGCTGTCCGTGATATTCACCTCTCCTCCAGTCTATTCACTAATAATGGGTTTTAGCCTTGAATCCGCAGCTATCTACTTGGCTGGCTCTTGCACCATCGTAGTAGCTTGGGCAGCGGGGTTCACTAGAGTGGGGACACTGTATGGGATCGGCGCAATCATGATGATCAGTTCGAGGCCACGAATGTTGCATGACAACTTACCGGTCCTCAAAGAATATCATACCAGCACTGCTGGTCGTTGGTATCAGTCTTGGGAAGACGCAGGAGCAGGGGGGGTAGAGGTTTCCATACTTAGGACTCTCGATCAAGCATATCTAAAATCAACTTGAAACCGATGAAAGCAAGATGTGTCTCTGTGCACATGTCGTCAGAGACATACTAACCCTTCAGAGCGGAATTGAACTCGCCGATGCGAAAAAGGTTCTCTCAGAAATATGGCTCAGGCGAACGGAATGAGCATAGCCCTATGCTATATGTTACACGTGCATGCGCGCATACTGGCTCAATAAATCTAATCTCCCTCATCCTCTCGTCGCAAGATTGCAATCACCTTTCTCGGTATGCGCTCATTCTATTTTCATTCGAGTCTGTTGTGTATTTCACCTTCTGTGTTTGATCAATGGAGGTGTTCCTCTACTCAGAGACCGACTGCGCACCTGGTACATCCTGATGCGCCCTCCACCATTTGGCGCCATAAAATCAACATCCCTCCTCCACAGATTACGTTTGGGGCGAAGGTGAATTTCGAAATGGCTTTGTGCCGGAGGGAACAGAGTTTAGACGTTACAGGGCAGGGGGATGAAGATATCAATGCACTCGAGACGCACGGTATGGCGGAAATTCACGCATGAAGCTGAGGGCGATGGTTTGAAGAATCCTCGAGAGAGACGGTGGAGACTTCTGCGACGCGCTGTTGTTGACAGCATCAGAATATATGATGCGAGACCTCGCGAGATGATTCGACATAGAAACTGAATGGTGGAAGGAAGGAAGGAAGGTATTCATAAACCACGGTGGTCCCAATGAGGAACATACAAATTAAACCCGGGAAAGACGTTTCGAGGGCGATGCAGACACGTCGCACAATGGGATTCAGGTAATTTGGAAGACAGACGCCAACCTCGGTGTGGAACTGGGCAGATTTGACGCAGGAATAAAATGTGAGGACGACGTAGATGCTTTCTTCAAATTTCAATCAGCAAAACCATATCGGTGTGCGCAGATTGACCAGACGTCCTGTCGTAGTGCGCTTCGAGTCCAGTGGGAGAGTAGAGCGAGTATATGTCGCAGCAGGCATGTCGCGGTGGGCGGGTGTTAGGTTAGTGGCGTGGCGGTCGACGAAGATGGGCGCAACTCGGGCCACTGAGTATTCGAGTACGAACCACGACAGGATCCTGTCCGAGACTCTCATCGCACAGTGGGCCAACGCGAATGTCTGAATGGCGGCTGGGACGCCCAGATCCTCCTGGGCGCGGAGACACGCATTGGTGTTCGCGAATAACGCCCGGGGGGCTGAAGCTTGCGGCGGGATCGACAAGATCGGGCTGGGCGCGATGGCGAAGATCGAGCAGATCGCAGATGGAGGTGGGTCAGCAATCTCGTGCGGTGCAGGGCAGCGTCGTGGAGGTCGAGTGCGGACGAGCTTGGGGCACTGCGTATTCCAGTCCGAATGCAAGTAGCGACAACATGGCGCGGGACGAACCCCAAAGACAGAATGGCCGAGAGGAAATCGCGCGGTATTGGGTATTAATATTCCTGGCTGCAAAGGAGCAATTAGCGGGAGGGTGGGAGATGCGAGGGATGTGCGTGCGTACCTAGCTAATCTACACAGGTATGAGCGAGGAAAGAGAGGAAGGGAGGAGAGGAGACGTACGCGGTGTGTGTACGGACTACGCCACAGGCTGTCTTGAAGCGATACTAGCTAGTCCGCGTGCTCTAGCCCGGCGGCTAGCCTATAAATCAGCAAGCGGCGAGGGAGGGGCAAACGGAGAGACGCACGATCGATGAAGGAGGCGTCAGTGCGTTGATACTTGTCGTGCTCGTGGTCTCTGGGCAGGCGCAAGATGGCAGAAACGACAATATGGAGCGGAGAGGAACGAAGGGATACACGAAATGAGCTAACCCAGCTTGTCAATGCTCGTCCTTGCCCCAGCTACCAGCGCGCGCGCAGAGTGCAGAGTGCGAGTGGGGCGGTCGTCATCATGGGTGGCTTTATGCTAATTGGGGCGCAGCGGACTTTCGTTAGCAAGACGGAAGCGCCGGTTCCAAGTCACAGATTGTGGCGGTGATCTTCGGTCGCAAAGCAGGGCTTACGGTAGTCGTGCCCAACCGCCAGCACCGACTGTCGGCATCTACATGAAAGGAATCACACCGTTCATCGTGGTAAGACCCCAGCCCGCTGGTCGTAGTCGAGTGCGTTGTCGGAGATGAGCGCGAGAGGCAAAAGAGCGGCAGCCAGGGTTAGGGTTCGCCAGACCGGCCCGATCTTCCGACCTCTTCTTGTAATCCACAACAACTAGTGCTTTACCACTCCCATCCTGCTCATACCCGCTGTCGGACGGTTTCCACCACTCCACCTGTATGATCTCTGGTTCTGAAAGCGCGGTCGTCGCGACTCGCAACTCGTCTCGTTCCCTCTCGTTCCATTGCTCGTTCAATTCAAACATTTCTTGCTATTCTGACGAAGTTCACCTCGGTCGTACCCAAGGCCCGGTGGCGGTTGGAACGTACCTGCACTAAATAGGATGTCCTTGTAACATCATCCCTTGCAGGAACTGCTCGTTCGATTCGAGCCCGCGCCATATGGTCTATCCACATCTCTTTTTCTTTCGACACTGGTTACGCTCAACCCATTCCATCTCAAATATCACAGGTGCCAGAACAAATGCCTGGTAGTGGACGGTCTCACTTATGTGCGTGAGCATCGAAGAGTAAATGCTGATATATTTAGGTTCCCAGGTAGTACGGTTTCAGTAGGACCGCTCGTTCGACTTGAGCTCGGGCCATGTTCCTTCTTGGGTCTCTGCATTTTTTTCTTGTGAGTCCTTTTGACCTGCTCGAATTCTACCATTTGTTACCCATACCTGATAAGACCCGTGTCGAAGAAAATCCGGAAACCCTGATGGGCTATTATTATCTTCTGGCCGGTGAGTTCCTTCGCTTTCGCTTCAAATTTCCTTCTCTAACGAAGTTGACAGGTGTTGCAATAAGGCCCGGTTGCGGATGGATCCGCACCTACTGATTCCCCAAGTGCGCAGCAGTTCCTGCAGAGACCGCTCGTTCGATTCGAGCCCGCGCCATACGGCTCAGCCATCCACATCTCTTTTTCTTTCATCGTGTTCCCACGTACCAGAAGAAACGCCTGAGAGCGGACCTATGTGGGTAATGCTGATATATTTAGGTTCGCAAGTACCAGGAGAAAAGTCCGGTAGCGGACGGTTCCGCACCCGCACTCGATACTTCGGTGCGCCATTTCAGCGGGTTCGCTCATTCGACTCGGGCCCGGGCCAATGTTCTTACGAGTTTATCCGCATTTTTTTTCTTTGTGAGTCCATTTTGACCCGCTTGAATTCTACAATTTGCCAGAGTCGCGCATAGCTGATACGGTATACGTAGAAGAAAATCCGGAAACCGTGATTGGCCATGATTATCTTCTGGGTGAGGTACTTCGCTTCAAATTGAGTGCTCTAACGAAGTTAACAGGAATTGGAATAAGGCCCGATGGCGGATGGTTCCGCACCTGCATTAGATAACACAGCCGATGCATTGTCAATGCAACGTCCGCCCGTTCGACTCGGGCTCGGGCCATGTCCTGATTATCACCATGTTTTGGGAGTCCATTGTGATCTTGCAGAGCTCTCGAATTGATTGCGCAGATGAAGAAGAAAGCGTGGTTGCCAGTTGGTGCCATGATTATGGGAGAGCAACTTCGCCTCAAATTCCTCGATCTAACGAGATTTCCGGGGCTTAAAATAAGGCCCTGTGGCGGATGGTTCCGCACCTGCACTCAATACCTCGTCTTCATGACGCTTTAGGAGCGCTCGTTCGCCTCGAGCCCCGGCGACCAGCTCAGTTCTGGCTTCACCATTCACGCATGTATAACTCATCCATTTCCAGTGCACGTGTATTCATGTTCCCAGGTACCAGCCAGAAGGCCCGGTTGCGGATGGACCGCGTCTGCAATGGATAACTTTCTAGATCTAGATCTGCTCTGATTTCTGCAGAGACCGCTCGTTCGACTCGAGCCCGGGCCATTGCAGGTGACCTTTTTATTTATGGGTGTGTTTATTTCCTTGACTTCCACCTTCTACCGATTTTATTGCGCAGGCCAGATACACACATACAGGAAGCAGATCCGGAAAGCCGTGGTTCGCAGCTGACGTCATCTCAAAGCCTGGTGCGTTCTGGCAAGTTCCTTCGCTTCGAATACCATGATCTAGCGAGGTTCCCAGGGAATGGAAGTAAGGCCCGGCAGCGAGTGGCTCCGCACCTGTACTACATCGATGATAAGCCAATGGTTGGCAGCTGATATGTACTGGTTTCTAATTTTTTTTGCGGTCGATTTACATCAAATTCCGTGCTCTAACGAAGTTAACAGGTATTGGAAGTATTGGAATAAGGCCCGCTAGCGGATGGTTCCGCACCTGCATTAGATAACACAGCCGAGGCACTATCAATGCAACCTCTGCTCGTTCGACTCGGGCTCGGGCCGTGGGATTTTAGTAAGTCATTTTTAATTCACGGTTCGACTTTGTAGGTGCCACAATAATACCCTATTCCACAACCATTCGATGGAGGTGAACATTTCATTTCAATTTTCAAAGCTTAATAGGACCCTTCTTTCCTGATCAACAACATTCATATATCCATCTTCTCAAGCATCAGAGACATGGCCCGGTAGCGGACGGTTTCCACACCTACACCCAGTGTTTCCTTATCGTGGAAGGTTCCGTAGGACGCCCTCGTTCGACTCGAGCCCGGGCCATACGGTGTGACATCTTGTTTGTGAGTCCATTCTTAACTTCGAGAACTTTAAAATCTATCGTGCAGACGTGATACTTTATGTATGGCCAGCAGATACTGGTGGTCTTGTTATCCAACTCTCGTCATAAATTGTGCGTCCCCAATTATTCGTCTCAGATTCTGTAATCTAATGAGCTTCATGGATGTTGAAATAAGGCCCGGGGGCGGATGGCCGCACCTGCATCAGATAAGCTGCCTCAATGCATCATCAATCCAACCTCCGCTCGTTCGACTCGGACTCGGGCCATAAGCTTGCCATGTCATGTGTTTTTAATTCACTCGCAATTCACGGTTCAACTTCATCATTGAAGTTCATGGTGCCCTGTTTCGGATGGAGGACGATATAATAATTGAGTTGGAACTTAAGAAGCTTTGCAGGACTCTCCTCGTTGCTTTTTGTCAACATTCCCCAGCAATTTGAATGCCCATCAAGTACCATAAATATGGCCGGGTAGCCGACAGTTTCCGCACTTGCACCTAGTGGCTCATCGTCTTGGAAGTTATGTCGGACGCGTTCGCTCAACTGGTGTGACTATTTTTTGTGAGTCCATTCTTAACTTCGAGGGCTCTTAAATTTATCGTGCAGAAATGTGTGCCACCGTGTCTCCCGGGCTGGGGGAATAAACGGTGCAAAGACCATCAATGTAGCACGAATGGAATGTGATGGGAATCGATACTATTAATTCGAATGGAATGTATATGTAATCGCGAAATGTGTCCAGGCAATATTCAACCGATATCTAGACAATATGCGGCCCGTGCTAATCCCCCAATATTTGGCGGCGTCAGACTCCGGTGGTCCAAGCGTTCCTGTGGATCAGTAAAAACCGGGTCGGTGGAGAGAAACAGGTTGGCGTACGAGATACTGGCAGCTGATGTGCTGTTAAGGATTGTCGTCTCGGGCTCTGTACTGGTAGCCTCATCCGAAGAAGAGGTCGAGGCAGTCGGATATGCGGAGGTTTGATTGGTAAGAGTAGTGAAGACAGTAGTGGTGGTGGTAGTATCCGTGCCTGCAGTGGAAACTGCTGAGGTTGAATTAGTGCAGGGAGTAGTCGACGTGGCGTTACCCGAAGCTGTAGAGTAGGCTGAGGTCGAAGTAGGAGTATCGGTGATGGTAATGGTGGTGGTGATAGTCGACGTGGTGTCCGTCGTGGATGCTGAGGATGAGGTATGAGGAGTAGTGGTAACAACAGTAGTGGTTGTGCAATCCGGTGTCTTGAAGCTGGGATCGAACGCATAACCCGCAATCTCCTCGTACGTCCAGGCACCGGCCTCCGCCGAGTTGCGCTCTGCGGCACTGAGCGTGTAAAAATGGTCTTCCCCTTTGCTGTTGTAGAGCCGATAAATTGGCACGCTCCCGCACACCTGGGTCGGGTAGATGTACATCAGCATGTCCTCGATGACATACGAGCCGGCAGCTGCGGTGGCGGCCTCCTTCGCGTTGGTGGTGTAAAAGTGGTCTGTTGCGCTGAGTGACCAAAGCCGGTAGAAGCGTACCGAGCCAGGAACCTGCGTGTTGAAGACAAGCATGCTGATGCCTTCCGGGTTGTAGTCCCTGGAGTTGGCCCTGTTATATTCCGCAAGATTGGTCTGTAAAGAAATTAGATTTCGACTGCAGTAAAGTTGTGAGTGGCTCAACTGTATAGAAATGGTCGACAGTAGTGGGGTTGTAGTCTCGGTACAGCGGTACGGGTTGTGTGGCGTCGGAAGCACACACACACTGGACCGCAAAAACCTACGCGCGGATTTTGTGAGTGTGTATTCACAGATGGTGACACTGCTCACCTTCGAAGCGAGAAGGCCGGTCAATGCGACGAGGTACGCGATAGTCTTCATGGTGTAGAAGTTCACAGGTTTTCAGGAACACCACAGAGGGAAGCTACGGAGCTGAGAGTTCGACCCAATGCTTTATATTCAAGACACCGATCTCGGATGATCCGATGTGCGCGCCGGGCCTGAGCTGACATTGATGTCCGACATGCTTTCTACCATTCTTTGACCATTCTCCACTTCACATATGTAGAGTAACATATAGGTTCGTTAACAGCAGTCATGGCGCGCGGTGATAATTGCCCTCGTACTCCGATAGTCTGAGGTTAACCTTCGAAGTGTCGCGTCTGATGAGCCAAAAGCGACTATTCCACTAGGCGCACTCGTTTCTACGGCGCAAGCAACACTGCTCTTACCCGACCCGCGGTCCTACATCTTGTGCGGATCCCGCCAACCCGACTGAGCGGCGATGCTTTTCTAATAATATCCACGGACGGAAGCTACATCGCGCCGAATGTGTTCTCAGTTATAGCATCGTCTTGGACACGGAGAATGATCATTTCGCTCGATGAAACTGCCCAAACGGTGTATTAGTGAGCTAAAATTTGAGTTTGAGCTCGGCGCCGTGATTCCTGCCACAGAAGCAGTCGACGGTGGTCTCCTGCTCTCTGCTGTCCTTGGCTTCCTGTCATGCCAGTGTGCCTGAAATGCAATCGACTGGCCGCATGTAACGGTGGAGACAAGTCTTGAAGATTATCACGGAACGCTCGCCGACACTTTGCCTACTCCCAGTCAACCTCAGCGGACTCGCATGACATGGCCTGACTGGAATCGTGAGCAAATGCCTTGAATCTTTGGTATTTTATGAACAAGAGACGCAGAAGTCGGTCCATGAAATGGAATGCATCGTCGGGGACAGGCGTAGGAAGGGTTTGAGATTGATCAGCGGCGTTGGGGATGATGCCTTCCATCGAAATATCAAATGGTCGGTTTTCGACCTAGGTAAGTACCTGACGTCTTGAGCTTGTCTTGAGCCGTAAATTCTAATGTAACACTCTTAGGGCGGAATGGGCCATCCTCAATTCCCTAGATTGCCACGCATTATTCGTTATCAATATTAATCGGCAGGTTCACCTGATATATGTATAAGTGCCGGTTGAACTTGAAACGTCATGACCAGCACTGTCACGCCCGAGCTGTCGTGATATTGTTGCAGTGCGGCCAGTGCTCGAACTCCAGTGGGGTCGAATCAGAGTAGACAGCTGAATATATTACATGTGGCCGTACATCCTGCATCATCGCCAAAAAAAACAGCTGGGGTGCCGGAACTGCCCATGCGCGGGCGAGTGCCGAATATGGGGTTCACCGCGGGTATGAAGTTGCGCAGCCTGAAGCCGAGCAGGTGACTATGAGAGAGGACCTCGGAGCAGTAACAAAGACAGACAATCGTGGAGAGTAGGAGAGAGACATGGAGACCAGTTTATCATGAGAGAGAGAGGGACGGAGACCAGTCGGACGAGAGAGCAGAAGAAATAATTACCCTCCGAGAGAGAGCGAGAAACAGGGAATCAATCTCGGAAGTCAGTTGATCATGAGACCAGGAAATCAGGTGTGAATCGGAGAGCAGGAGAGAGAGAATAGGAGAAAACGAACGTCGGGGAAGGTGAGAGGGAACGCATCGCGCAGAGCAGGAGAACCACTTAACCTCGAATCGGAGAGCAGGAGACCAGTCACGGTTGATCATGAGAGAGAACCTCGGGGAGCAGGAGAGAGAATTAATCTCAGAGAACAGGAGAGCAGGAGTGAGAGAACCAGATGGTGTCGCACGCGTTACATCCACTGGTAAGCGGCGCGGACGTGTCCAAGACATGTCACGTTACCGTAGTACAAACAGTCCCACACCTGTCCAGGCCACAAGGTGGTTCCACATCCTTTGCCTGGCGAAAGATATAATTATTTAAATTTTAACAATCTAATTTCTAATCTTGGTTATTCAAGTTCGTTACGACGAGACAAAGGCCCGGTAGCGGATGGTTCCGCACCTGCGTTCGATGGTAGCAGTTTCGATGCACGGCTTTCAGCAGGATCGGGGAGCGTGGGATGTGCGGACCTAGTTCGAAGGTGAGAGTGAGGCGCTGCGTGACAACGGGATGAATATCGAACGACTGCGGGGCTGCCAGAGAGGAAGGGGGGATGGATGGGGTGGGGACGTACCTGCGGATTTGATGATGCATGACGCGCCGGCCTTTCTTCAAGCAAGATCGGGGCGATACCGGACATGAGCGGCACGTCCGCGTGATCGTATCTACTCATCCACGGGCTGGCCAGGGAAAGGTAAGCTAGACTGAGCGCGAACGCAAGGGACGCACAATTACTCGCAGGAGGGTGGGCGTATACATAGTTAGAATCCGGCGTGCGGGAATGTGGCTCTGCGGCCCTCATCGTGAGCTATCGTCAACGTGTGCAATCGTTGTCGCACGTGGGGGCAACCCCGCCATTCCAAGGGACGACCGATGCGACCGATTATCACCGAGAGCCGGGCAGGACCCCAGAACCCTGGGCAAGGAAAAGGGGTTTCCGGGCATTTCCGAGCCCTTGGAATGAGGTTGCCAGCACAGCCTTCACGTGACCTCGCTGCCCCTATACCCGAACCTGCTCAAAACCTGCTCTTTCCTTGTGTATCATCGGGTTTATGCCTGCGGGCTGTCCCAAGCCCGCTTGCGTTTCACTTTTTGGTGCCCCTTGCGACCAAATGAAGCGACAAGGTACCATACCCTCCGCGCTGCGTGGAGCCCGAGTCATGTAACCCGCCGGACTCGCACGTCTCATTCGTGCGTGGCTGCCTGGACACCGTCGCTGCGTTTGCTCCCGGAACCGGTATGCGCGACAACCCAATCTACCCCGAAACCGTATATGTGCATGCATAGTTGTCCGTGCGAGCTCCTATTTACAAAGCATGTCATCTATTCATCCCAGCCCGCAATCCCATCTTCACGCTCCCCCTGCTCGTCGGCCCTCCCCTTCACTCTTCACTCGTCTGAACCCTCTCGCGAATTCAGACAAGACGCATATCGTTGTTTCTGTGCCGTCCTTGCGATGCCGGTTAATTTTTCTGTGCTTTTCTTAGACCCTCCCCTCTTTTTATACACCGCCAGCTGTTTGCACCCAGTCGTCAAGCGTGTGCTTTGGTGAACGAGTGCCGTCCGAAATATGTGAACAGTGAATTCTCGCAGATTTGCGACGTCCTGTTCGTGCATTCGCAACGCCCTCGTTCGTGCACTCGCCACGCCCCCGTTCGTCCGTGCACTCGCTCAAATTCCTAGTCTCGTGTCCGCAGCTCCCCGTTCACGCACCTCTTCCGCACTCACCTCTCCCGCTTCCTCTTTCGCATGCACCAAATTACTCCCCACTCACTCAATTCATATGCCTCCTCCTCCTTGTCAATTCATGCACTCGCATCTCCCTGTTCGCTCACTCCTCCGCCTCCGCACGCGATCCAGCGAGTCCTTCCCGCTGACTCATCGCGACTTACTTCCGTCTGCGTCTGCTTCTGCTTGCTGAGTGCGTGGATGCGATAGCAGTCACGCTCCGCGACATCTTCCCAAAAAATCAGCTCAATCCCTCCAATCGTACCTTCCTTGCGACGCTTCTATGCATGTGCTTTCCTTAATTTATGCCCCCATGCCTCTCTTTTATACACCACCGACTCTTTTATACACCGCCACCCGGGCAAAACAGGATATGTATGTGAACGGCCGATTCTCGCAATTTTCAATGCACCTCTTCCCTCTTTCGCATGCACCCACCTCCTCCGAGTCAATTCACGCAAGTACGCGCACCTCTGTCTCTTTCACGGTTACGTTCTGAATCCGCTCCGCGATGTCCTCGCCACTGGTACTTGACGGGTAGCCGAGCTGCTCAATCAACTTGGCGCTCAACTCAGGTACTCTCGACGTGGACTTGGCGGTCAACGTTCAATTCATGTACTCTCGACTTGCAATTGGCGCGCAACTCATGCTGAATCAACTTGGCGTTTAACTCGTATATGCATACATCACAATTGCGCGATTCACTGCGATAGCAGTCACGCTCCGCAACATCCTCGCCAAGATTAGCTCAGGCTGCCCTGCTCAATTCTTCCACTCGCAGCTCCCATCCGCATACCCGCCCAATCACAATCGCAACCGCACCCTCGCTCCCTGTCCATCCGCATCCGCGCCGGTCCGCACCTCCCGCTCAATCGTTGCACCCTCGACTTGGTGCTCAATATTCAAGATATCCCAATATTATATCCAACATTCCATATCCAATACTCGATATATCAACGAATCCCCGCATCGCCCTCGCCGCGTTCGTTCATCCACGCCGTCCACAACGAATGTGTTCGTCCATCCACTAGCGCTCCCTGCACAACGAATTCACCCCCTGCACATCTCCCTAGTTCGTTCACTTCGTACATCCCCCTATTTCCTTCACTCCGTACGCAACCCAACCAAGTCGTGGTAGACTGGAATACAGCAGATGCGCGCATCTAGAGCTGTTGCGATTGCTATTGCTCTATTTATGTACGATAGTGATTGCTCTGTTGCGATTACTATTGCTCTTACTCTCACTCTTGCTATTTCTCTATTGCTCTTGCAATTACTATTCCCGGGGCCCGGCAAGTTCGCTCGCTACCGCGTCCCTGGCAAGCTCGCTTCCCACTTCCCACTCAGCCTCAAGTTTCACGCCCTTAATAAATTCTCAGAGCCGTTCGTCCATGCACCGGATAAATTCCTCCGACTTCACGTACGATCACTCACTAGGACTCGTCCATTATACGGCTCCTAAACCCACTCCACCCAGTCACTCCTGACACCACGCTCCAAAACACCTCGTACCCAACGAATGAAAATGGGACTTGCCTGCTGACTGAATTTTTCTTGGAGCTCTCATTATGTCGGGTATACTTGTGTAAAGTATGTTTGCAGTGATAATGTGATTTTAATAAGTACTCACTGTGAATTTCCTGAATAATTCATTGATGTGCAGTCGGGACCGGAACTGATTCCAGAGCACTGCGGCATTAACCAGAGTAGGTGTTAACTTACAGATTTGAAGTATGGCAACCAAACACAATAAATTTCACATAGGAAGGAGTATCCACTACATAAATATCAGTACAAAATAAATAAACAGAATCAGCAATATTTTTCCCGTCAATAATTTCCAACTCCAACTCCTACTCAGAGCAGAGGATAGGTTGAGCTGGTGTTTTATCATTTCCAGCCAACATCTCCCGATCAGCAGCAGCAAGTTTGGTGTCAATCTGAGTGATCGCCTTTGTTTGCAATGAGCGTTCAAACAGCGGGCGAGCCTCTTTCCAAAATTTGGCTGCCTCCACCCAATGTCCTCTCTGCTTGGAGATATCCCCAAGGCGTAGTATGCACTCGCCTCGACTGCGGTGGATGTCCATATATGTGAATGTGTCCAACGCTACAGTGAAAAGGCTGCCTGCTGTATCGAGATCTCCTTGAGTGAGACATATGTCTCCTAGAAATTGAAGTGCCATGTGAAATGCTCGTTTGTCGTTTTTCCCTTTTGCATATGCCAAATACACCACTGTCCATCCTGATGTCCATCCGAAATCATCTGTAGGCCACAGGCTAGTAGCTGCAAGGCTCTCTAGGCAAGAGAGTGCAGCCTGACTATCCTTGTGTGCCATCAAAGTGAAACACCGCTGCAATGTTGACTTGGCAGTGTGAGTCTCTCTTTCTCTGAGACAGAGCTCTCCTGAACGAATTTCACAGTAATTTATTGGATGTTGATTTCCAGTAGTATTGAAGATTTCTCTTGCTCTGTCAAGGTTCTGCTGCACATCCTGAGCACTTGCACCGATCACAATATCAATCTCTGCCAGATTGACAAGGCCAAAAGCATAGTTGTATGTGTCTTGATCTTTCCGAAGTATTTCAGTGTGGATGCTGCGTGCCTCCGCATATTCTGATTTCAGAAGATGCAGCTCTGCTTCACAAGCCATGAGTTGAGAGTTTAGGCTACTTTGAGACATCCCACAAAGCTCCAAAAGGTTTCTTCCTCTGTGACACAAGAACATGCTGTTTTTGTAATCACCAAGTTGCGTGGCACACATGGCTTCAATCCACAGTGCACAAGATTCAGTGTATAAATCTGCAGATAGCTGGGCTAGTCTCTGTGCCTCATGAGCATGTGTTTGGGCTGCAGGATAGTCCCCAGTGTTACATAGCATCAAGGCCAGTGTTTTCAATACTGAGGCTTGCTGACTCGTGTTTCCACAGGATTTAGCTAGTATAATTGCCTTGTCAAGGAATTGAGTAGCTCTGGATATGCCCCCTTCATTGAAAAATAAATATTCTCCAACCATCTCATAAAACTTGGCTATTATCATTTTCATCAGAGACCACTATCATTTAAAGTATGTGAAACTCACATTCGAGGAGTGGGTCATTAAACTTGCCAAAATGACACATGGCTTGAGCAATCAATTGTTCAGGAGTGACAATTGGATGGTAAGACCAAGCGCGAAACACCTCTGTAATGGATAATGCTTTGAGCCTATCATCATGAATTGAAGACAGAGCAGGGGGGAGATGAGTCATCAATACATGATAGCCGTGGCCAGCTACCAGGCTGAAACTGTTCAGGGAGATGACACAATTTATTGTATCTTTAAGGGTTTGGCTGTCTTGTTGTAATCCTCTCAAGAGTACTTGATGTAGGTTGCCCAGATTTAAAGTGATCTGGTTGAGGTGTCCTGCTATCTGCTGTGATCCGCGATGATTGTCGTATGCATCCAGAAGAAGATGGAAGTGCTTTTCAACCTGATAAATTAAAGGTGGTGGAGGAGGGTAGAATTGCTGCATATGCTCCCGGATAGGCATCAGTGCCTTTAGCCTTTTTCTGTCATCCTGGTATGCGAGAGATGTTCTTAGCAGTATAGATCTGCCTTCCAAGACATTTTTTATAGAAAGCTTGGTTTGGATGAGCTGAGCATTGGAAAGGCCATCCGGGAGAATGGATAGCAGGCTCAACAAATCCTTAGCACCAGAACTGAGCCGAGGGCTTGAAAGAGAGAGGGTGATCGAGATATCCAAGTTTGACCTCCTATCATGACCATGAGAAAGAAGAGAGGTCTTTTCTGTCTCCCAACGCGTCATGACATCATCACATCCTTCTTGGTCCACAAGATGGGCAATGAGGTCCACTGCCAAGGGCATGTTGTCTGTCAGTGACAGGAGTTTGGAAATGTCCTCGGTATCATGGAAATCCTCGGCAATTGCTACGAATGTTTGATGAGCTGCCTCATCTGATAAAGGATCCAAAGGCTGCAGAAATGGGCGAGTCCAGCGGACTTTGGCTGGCCTTTCTGCACCTCGCATGGTTATCTACCAAGACGTGAGTATAATTATTCGTACACAACTGATATATCTACTTGCCATCAGGGCTAGATGCGAAACATCTGTAAGACTCGATAAAAACTCTTCAATGCCACCACGAGACTCTATCGGTTCCCACAGAGTTTCCAGATTATCGAGAACCAAGAGAGAAGGACCCTTGTTGGAGAAGTACTGCACAACAGGCTCTGTAAGGTCTTTCCCAGGCTTCAATCCTAGGTGTAACCCAATCAACGCTGCAAGTTCGATACTAGTGGTAGCAGAATCGGAAGCTACAAAGAACCGATTCTGGTATTTGGAAACAATGTCAGGGTGGTGTAGAGCAGCTTTGGCCAAGCTTGTTTTCCCCATTCCACCAGCACCTAGAATTGCTATTCTTGCAGAGTCCTGGTGGAGAATTTCCACCACATGTTTAAGCTCTGATTCCCGACCATGAAATATCTTGGGCTGTGCAGGCAACATGGAAATTGAATTTGAGCTTGAGACATGGAGTATGAGTGTTGAATTGAACAAGCACAAGCATCTTACCTATTATGCAAGTCGTTGGCCCAGTGGCGAGCCTGATCGCAAAATTAGTTGTTGCTCCAACATGGGCTGAGAATATATGTACCGAGGATGACCTATCTGAAATCGTTGCATCAGAAGAGGCTGAAATTGCTTCAAGCAGCTCCTTGTGGATCCTTTCTGTTTCCTTCTGCATCTCAACAATGTTTGTGTGGATGTTGATGACACCCTCCATCTTCCAGGGATTTGAATATTCAAGCTGGGAGCATGTTTAAACCACCTACCTTGAATATATCATAAACCTTCTGCAATCCTGTATGGCAGTCACTGAGCAGGGTCTTCATCTCAGTCTGCCGAAAGAACTGCTTGATTTTGTTCCCGTCATGAGCCTCCACAAATGCATGGAACTTGTGAAGTGTGCTAAATGAATTCTCAGATGTCGTTATAATGGCATGCTGCTGGGAACGCACTCTGTGAGCTCTCTAAAAGCAGACAATGTTGTGGGAGGGAGACATGATGGAGTTCCAGCTTTCATGTGCAGATTGACAACAGCATAGAGCAATTCATGCACATTTTCCATGAGCTGGATACATTCTTCTTTATTTTTTTTCACATTCTGCAATAATAGGTAAGACTAGTGTCATAGTTTATGATATACCACATACCTGCACCAGAGTGATCAGAGACACAGTTGTCTTTGAAATGGCGGGAATAAAGGGGGTGCCAAATGCATCACTGATCTCGTCCAAGAGTGCTAAAATAGGAGTCAAGCAGGTGACAATGTTGTCGAAGCGGTTTTTGGTGGCAGGAGACATCTTGGGGTGGGTGGACAGAATCGAGATGAAACCCCTTATATGTATCCTGTTCCCTAACAGTTGAGTTATATGTATTCCACGAGTACAGGTTCATCTCCCGCACAGCGCGACACATCTTTGTTACATCATTTTTTCAATTCAATTCAATAGTAGCCAATCTATCACTGGCCACAATATCCATGATGCATCCATTCCATCAATCACACCAGGGTTCCGTGAATTATGTAGTCATCTAAGTTAACTCCGCTTCTTTAAGTATGGCAAAACATTTAAAGAGGTCATTGAACACATTTAGGCAACATTTACGTCAAAAATGTCAGGAAAATATCCATCCAATGTCCACACCACATTTTGGTAACCTCAAGAGTACATATGAAGATGTGTTCCCAGAAAACTCTTGGAGGATAGGCGATGTAATGTTGTGACATCAAAATTCTATTAACATTTTTCACAAACGGCGTTGATACACCTGCACGGGTGTCCGTCCGTCCACCAAGGAGATGTATGTTCATGAGTTCCGAATTGTCCCCAATAACCCATAGGAATTCGTCGAAAATAAACTAGACAAGATAAGCCGTCGCTACGCTCTGGCACTTGAACGTTACCAAAACATTACCCATATATGCCCAAAATAACAGAGATGGCAGAGGAGCCATATGAATGGGAACTTTGATTCGGTAAAACCATCAAGTTGGTCGCAGGTCCGGGCATGTCGAGCTGCGGCACAGTGAGGCAGGCACACCTATATAGGTGCCGCTCCGATGAGAGAGTCAAAACGGTGGCTATGTCGGACACAGCCACCATGGCTATGTCACCGTTTTGACCCTCTCAACGGAGCGGCAAACTAGTAGGCACCATAAAACACTTTACAGCTGTTCTGGGCAATAATCCGTTGAAATTTGAACTCGTGTATCAGGAGGGTGTTTTGGGCGTCAGCCTGAAAATCTGGGACCACAGTTCACTGCGCATCTGCAGTCCTCAGAGATTCATCTTATTACAGAGGCAAATGGCCAAGATCTGAGGCCGCAGCAACTGTCCTGCTGACTGACAATCAAAAGTGGTTGCTTACAGCTCATTTCCATCCCCAGGAAATTGTTCTGGAAGTCAGGTTGAGAATCTGAGGACACAGTGCTCTGCGCATCTCACGGGCGAATCGATTGAGCCTATACATGCGATCAAAGGCCCAAAACTGCAGCCGGAACAAGTGTCCTGCTGGGAAAAAACCAAATTTAGTTGTTGAAAACTGAGTTCTCATACCGGAAATGTGCCATGGAGGTCGGTTGGAAAGTCCGAGGAGACTGTTCACTGCGCATTCTGAAGGCGAATCGATCGGGCTAGGTCCCGAGGCAAACGGCCCGGAATTGAGCGCAGGGCGGCTGTCCTGGTAAAAACAATCAAAAATGTACCAAAATGGAATTTTTTTCGTTCGCACCCTAAGTTCTGCAAAGGGCTGTAAACTACACTGAATTTACAACTTATTCTCGCACATTCAATGGCATAATTGGTGCGTCCGAAACCCGCAGTTTCAGGTACGTTTTCAGCCACGCCGAACATGCTGCTTATGCTGAAAGATTACAGCTCTTTGCAGAACTTAGGGCGCGGGTCGTTTTTTTTTTTTTGCAGCTATTTTGGGCAGAACAGCAGCTGCAGGCTCAATCCTTGTCCGTTTTCCTTGTGAGTATGCTCAATCGATTCACAATTCCAATGCGCAGTTTTCTGTATCCTCAGATTCTTTATTTGGTTCTCGGATCAAATTTATGGCCCAAGTAAACACATTTTGGGACATTTCCCAGCAGGACAGCTCTAGCATTAGTGTTTGACCCCCGATTGCCCTAGATTTTTTATATGGTGGACTTCCATGTATAATGTAGTTCCTCAAATACCGGGATAGTTAATATAATGCTGGGTTTCCTTATTGGAACAGCAGGTTGATTGAGACTAAATCTACCCAATATTTCCTGATCACTAGATTGAAACTAGGAGTTACAATCACTATCCCGGTATTTGAGCAACTACATTATACATGGAAGTCCACCATATAAAAAATCTAGGGCAATCGGGGGTCAAACACTAATGCTAGAGCTGTCCTGCTGGGAAATGTCCCAAAATGTGTTTACTTGGGCCATAAATTTGATCCGAGAACCAAATAAAGAATCTGAGGATACGGAAAACTGCGCATTGGAATTGTGAATCGATTGAGCATACTCACAAGGAAAACGGACAAGGATTGAGCCTGCAGCTGCTGTTCTGCCCAAAATAGCTGCAAAAAAAAAAAAAACGACCCGCGCCCTAAGTTCTGCAAAGAGCTGTAAGGTGTATTTGCAGGGACACTTAATTTTTCCTTTTTCCAGTGTGTATGCTTCCGAAGAGATGATGAGGCGTGTGCCCGTGTTTTCTATACCACGCTGAAAGCCCCTGCACGGCCCGAACTGACACATCTGTGTATTCCAACCCAGCTCTCGCCGCCCGTCCTCGATGTCCTGCGTTTGTAATTGCCCTACCTCTCCGTCTTTCCTCGGCCCTCGTACCAGTCCCAGTCCTGCACCGATCGCTGCATTTTTGGTAAGCAAACCTCTTTTTCACATATAAATATTCATTGCTGTACATCAATATTAAATCAAGCTCTTCCCGCCACGCCCCGGGGTCCAAAATATCACGCCATCTTGCACTCGCCTCGGACTTCTAGACTCCTCATCAATTTCCATGTGCACACCTCCTTGTCGATTTTCATGTGCTGGACTTCACACCGGAGGCAAAGAACGACGCACCTAAAAGGCAGGTGCGTCCAACGCATGTGTTCCGCAGGTAGTGATGCCGCTTACAATGGCTCTTTGTCGTACTTATTGTTGTATTTAACAAAGTATATTTGGGATGCAATAAATGTATATTGTTAGTTTAGAATAATTATTGAGAAGGTTTACAGTATAGAAGGTATTTATGTACCATACCTGAGCATTTTATCGTCGGGAGCCGAGAGTCAGCTGCAGATGCCGTCGTGTCTGCGCCGAAGTTCGGCATGACGGGGCCTCTACGGCCCAAATAACGAGCCGTGCCTTTTGCGCGCCCTCGTGATCAACGATAATCACGCTCGCATCTGCGCTCTCATTAGTCCCGCCCGCTGCGTGCGTTAAGCAGCTGCCCGCCCTGCGCCCATCCCACGTTCCCGCTTGCCAACACCTTGGCACTTTATGGCCAGTGCCTTTGTCAGCTGCCTACCACGCCTGCATGGCGCCTTTGTCGACATGCCATTATGCCCGTACATCGTCTTTGTCGGGCTAGAACTATGCCTGAACGTTGCTAAACACATGCGCGGACGTCGCCATTGTCGAGGTGCAGCCATGCCTGCACGTCGCCATGGTCGCGCGACCATCCCGCCCGCACGTCGCCTTGCCCAGCATGCCACCGCGCCTTTGTCCTCGGACTTCCCGCCTTTGTCGGCACAAAATGCTTACCGGCAGCCCGGCCCCGTCCGTCCTTTGTCGGGCAATAACCACTGCCGTACGTCGTCTTTGTCGGGGTGCAACATGCCTGTACGTCGCCATTGTCGCGCGGCCATCCCACCCGTACGCTGCCTTGCCCGACACGCGACCGCGCCTTTGTCCTTGGGGCGGCCCGCCTTCTTTCGCCCTTTGTCACCCCAAAACACCTACCGGCGGTCCAATGTACGTCGTCTTTGTCGGGGTACACCCATGCCCGTACATCGTCTTTGTCGGGCTACAACCACCCCCGCCTGTCGCCATTGTCGCGCGGCCATCCCACCCGCACGTCGCCTTGCTCGGCACGCGACCACACCTTTGTGCTTGGGGCGGCCCGCCTTTGTCCCCCTTTGTCAACCCCAAATGTCTGCCGGCAGGCGGAGCCCGCCCTTTCTTCGTCAGCCCCGCCCCCCACGTGAAACCCGCCTGTTTACAGTGCGGGTGATGCCGCACTCCTACCGCTCGCGCTCGCGCGATACGATACGTCCGCCTCCGCGCCCCGCTCTCGTTCTCGTGCGAGCCGCCACCGCCGCGAGCAGCGCACGCACAACGCCTCGCGTAGTCGCGAGACGTCTCTGCATGCGTTGCTCGCGTCAGCGCGTCCTTTCCGGAACCAGCTGCCAAATCCTAGTCAAGGCGTCTCGCTCGAGTAGGAAAAACCCTAGAAAACATATGTTAACTCCGGGAAGCCAAAACACGACGCACCTTTTTCACAAAATTTGGTCTTCGCCGGCGTGGCGGGGGTGCACGGGGGAAGTGGCAGCGGCGGAGCTTTGGACATGCGCTGCACAGCAGCGTCAGTACCTCGAACACTCAAGCAATAGGTAACCCGGACGTACTCCAAGCCTTAGTTTTGCGTGCGCTGACTATCACAAACCCGCGTTATATACATTGTCTTATCGTACTGCGTTACATAGTATGTCTGACAAATAATCAGTTCAGATTCGAGAAGGCTAATGAATGAGACGGACTCACCTATTGATTGGCCAGCCCAGGCGCCGCAAGTAGTACTCCACCACTGCGACGACACCGTTGCTCCCGCCACAGCGCGCGTAATCGAACTTTTCGCAATGTTTCGTGCCGCAGAACTCGCATTCCTCCAGCCGAATCCAGGCCCCGTGGAGTTTGAAATGCAAGTGGATCAAACGTTCTGGGAAGAAATTAGCCCGCGACGCTGAGAGAGGAAACACCTACCGAAACTCGGCGCATCCGGGACGTCCCAGTAGAACCACCAGTCCTGTTGTTGGGGCCAACACTTCCGCTTCCACTCGCGTTGGCGCCTCAGAGGGCGATTGGAACGCCCGATCTTGATCTCGGGTCGTCGGGCGGCGGCGCGACGCGCGCGCCGATTCGTTGTGAGCGGCGGGGGCTGGGTGACCGGGATTCCGAAGTCGTATAGTACTCCGCGCCGCCAGTGAGCCGGGTTAGACGCTAAGATGGCGGCGATGGCGGCGTTTATCCTCGCGCGAATTGCGGCACTCATCGCGCTCAAGACCCGCATGTCAGCGCCAATAAATGGTAGGCGGGACGACTTACCAGGTAGTGAGAGTGTAAAATGGTGGTGTTAGAAAGAAAACGCGAGAAAGGGCTGCAAAAAAACGTTAACAGCAGAAGAAAACCGCACAACGATGGTAAAACCTTCGTTGGACGATGGTGGTTGAGGTTCAAGAGCAAAGTCGCCCGCTGGTGATCGGCCGGCGCCTCCGGAGAATTAACAGCAAAAGAAAACCGCACAACGATGGTAAAACCTTCGTTGGACGGTGGTGGTAATGGTTGAGGTTCAAGCCGGCGCCTTCGGAGAATTAACAGCAAAAGAAAACCGCACAACGATGGTAAAACCTTCGTTGGACGGTGGTGGTAGCGGTTGAGGTTCAAGCCGGCGCCTTCGGAGAATTAACAGCAAAAGAAAACCGCACAACGATGGTCAAACCTTCGTTGGACGGTGGTGGTAGTGGTTGAGGTTCAAGAGCGAAATGGCCTGCTGGTCATCGGCCGGCGCCTTTTATAGGTACGGCGGGATCGGCGGCGGACCGCCGGAGAAGCTGGAGCGCAAGCATGAGGAGGTACGGGATGAGGAGGAGGGGACGCGAGCGCGAGGAGAAGGAGGCGGATGAGGATCAGCAGGTGAAGGGCGCGGGAGGAGAAGGAGGCGGGTGGCGACAAGGAGATAAAGGGCGTGTATGACGGGGAGGATATGTCCGGAGAGGGTTGAGCAGGAAAGGCACAGCGGGATGACGAGCACATGGCGAACAAGTTACCAGCGTATACGCTGGTAAGTCACGGCTCCGGAGTTAGAGGAATGAAAGATCTGGAATGAGGCAAGTCACCAGCGTAAAACGCCAGTGAGCTACTTGAGATTGGGATGGATGGGGAGGAGATGGAGGACATGAGCGGCGGAGGCAAACCCAGATGGCACTGCCACTGACAGATGATCATGATGTCCAATTGTTTACCGCGGGGCTCCGATCCGGCTATCAAATGCTGATTTTGTCATAAATTAAGCGCGCGCCAGGGCGCTTCCCGTTATTGTACTATTTCGACCGAATGTTCAGTGACGGGTGACACCTGGATTTTTTCGATGTGTGCAAAAATCGCCTCAAATCGAAACAAAATTTATCGGTCATCTCGGCTGATTTTTTTCTAAAAATAGTGAACATTTGGTCGAAATAGTACAGTTATTTTATAAAGAGTAGAAGGCCTCGAACGACCTGACGACCTGGTCGTCCACTGTTGGTCGTTTCACGACCAACACTGCTCACCGCAATCGCTGGTAGGTCTTATCTCTCTGTAGCCCAGAATTCCGGACACCACATGGGCATCAATCTCGTGATGTTGATAGTGGATGGAGTTGGCGACATTTTTTGATGCAATCCAACCCTTGAGCAAATGGTTATCCCAATGGTTATCTTGACATGTGTATACAGAAGATTGCAATGATATAAATATGGCCAAGAGTTGGGCAGTGCGTTCAGAGTTCACCCGTCTCCTGATCGCCCATGCCTTCCAACCAACAGGTCCTTTGCATTTGTAAAAAATGCATACAAAAGACAACTCTTGTCGACGGACAATACATTCCTGGTTGCCATGTTAGCCACCATACTCGACACAGGCATGAAAATCCCAAAAAACCGAACCTGGATTCAGACTCAGAGGAGGATTCACCCTCTCAAACTAACGCCCCTCCAGAGGAGCCTGCAGGCATGTGTCAAGTTTGCTTGCAGCATTAGTCCAGAACTCACACAGCATGTAGAACTACAGGTGGATTTCTCACCCATTGTCCAGTTATGTTGTATACTCGTCATCTGGCTCCATCTCAAAGCCGGTGTGAGCCGCAACACAGCAAATATTGTGCTGAAGGCCATACAGTTCATTCTTGCCACTCTTTTGCATCTTATACAGACAGCTTTGACTGCCAAGCTTGGCAGAAAGATAAAGCTTCCAGAAATCAAGATTCCACAGGATCTTCGTACAGCGTTTAGCAAGTACTTCCAGGAGCCAAAACTTATACGTACACCTTGCTGCCCTCACTGTTTCACATTGTACCCCTTGGATAAAATGCCTCTTCGTTGTGGTTATAAGGACTCTCCTCGATCTCGGGCTTGTGGTGCTGTACTCTGGAGGCGACAACGACTTGGGAGCACTGTAAAATCTGTCCCTCAAACGTGGTACAATACCCAAGACTTCAGATCTTGGCTGGAATGGTTTTTAGCTCAGCGTGAAGTGGAGGATGGTCTTGAAAGCACCTTTAGCAAACCTGCTGCTGTTGGCCCAAATATATCCCACTTCCATGACAGTCCAGCCTGGGCTGATCTGCAGCACTTCCGAACTACCAAATATCATCTGGTGTTTGCTGTCTACATTGATTGGTTCAATCCATTTACAAATAAAATTGCAGGTTCGGGCTAAATTATGGGTTTGTTTCCATAAAACTAATGTTTCAACTTACAGGCAAAGTTGTATCATGTGGTGCTATTATCCTCTACTGCTTAAATCTCCCCTCAACTCTATGCTTTCTGCAACGGTATAGCTATATTGCCGGTCTGACTCCCACTCCAATAAAACCTAGTCCAATACATCTACCACATCTGATAGACCCAATCATTGATGCTATAATTCTATCTGAGGACACTACCAAAACAGGGCCTATCAAGACATACCGGCGCCCTGATGGTGTGCATGTCCCAACACGGATTATTCCTCTTCTTGCAGATCTCGGGGGTGCAAGAGAGATTGGTGGCTTTCTCTCCCATGCTGCCCATTGCTTCTGTTCATGGTGCAAGCTCCTCAGATCCCAAAGAGAAAACCTTGACATAAACTCATGGGTCAAACGAACTGGGGAGGAAGTTCGGCAGCAGGCAAAACAATGGCTGGCCGCGACAACAAAAAAAGAAAAGCAGAAGCTGGCCACTTCTACAGGTGTGCGGTGGTCTTCATTACACCGTTTGAAGTACTGGGATCCAGTCAAGCATATTGTCCTAGGGTATATGCACAATTGGCTTGAAGGTGTTTTACAGCATCAGCTGCGAAATCTCTGGGGCATAGGTCGTAAAGACAAGGAGAAGACTAAGAAAGACATGGAGACTGATACAGATGAGCAGTATACAGATCAGGATCTGACTGAATCTGAGGAGGAGCTTCATGATCTTTATGAAGAATCACTCTCGCAAGGTTCTACTCCTCAAGGAACACCCGCTCCAGGTTCATATTCTACTCCTCGAGCAACTCCTGCTCTGCCTCCAGCACCTGCTCGGCCAAGCCGGTCAACCACCTCAGAGGCTATGGATATTGACGATGAAGTAGAATCACTCTCGCAAGGTTCTACTCCTCGAGGAACACCCGCTCCAGGTTCATATTCTGCTCCTCGAGCAACTCCTGCTCTGCCTCTGCCACCTGCTCAGCCAAGTCGGTCAACCACATCAGAGGCTATGGATACTGACAATGAAGTGGATGCTCAGACTACAGATGATGAGATGGATGATAATTATATACCCTACCCAACGACCTTCACCTTCAACTTTTCCAAGGAAGAGCTGGAAACCATCAGGGAATGTATCCGAGATGTGTCACTGCCTACCTGGGTCAGTCGACCACCCTCAAATCTTGGGGAAAAAAGACATGGCAAACTCAAAGCAGACCAATATCTTATTCTCTTCACTGTCATCCTTCCACTCATCCTTCCAGCAATCTTTATTGAAAGAAAGGACCAAAAAATGCTGCAGAGCTTTTATGATCTCATTGCTTCCACCAATATCATTTCCTCCTACGAAACTTCGAATTCTGAAGCAGATCAATATATGAAACATTATACTGACTATCGCCAATCTATACAAGAACTGTTCCCAGAATTTGCATCTATGCCCAATCATCACTATGCTATGCACAATGGTGAGCTCCTGAAGTATTGGGGTCCACTACCAGGCATGAGTGAGTTTCCTGGTGAACGTGTGAATGCAGCATTGCAAAAGGTCAAGACAAACAAACACCTGTGTATGTAGTTTCATTTATTTGCAGAATAGAGTGGTTACTGACAAGCGTTCTAGATGATATGGATTTTACTATGTTGCAGAAGATGGCCCGCTTTGCCCGGTTCCTTATCTTTCTACACCACACAGCATCTAGCAATACAGAGATGGAGACCTTTGCCAACATTTTGGAGCTTGAGAATTTTACTAAAGTCCCCACAATTGAGCCAATTGATGACTTTCAGCAAGCTATCTATCTGACCAAAGGCACTGTCCTGGACACAACACAGTATGACATGATTCTACAGTATCTCAATCTGACAGGACACCATGGTCAATATCGCAGTCACATCAGCCATCCTCATCCAGAAAATGCTCTTATATTGCCTCCAATTGCCAAACGATGCACACAATTTCATGAGAACAGTGAGCGCACCTACAGCTGTAGTTCCTCGCATCAAGGAAACAGTTTCATCCAATTTTATGACAGGCGGATGCAAGGTCACCAGACAGGGGTCATAAACTGTATTTTCGAAATTCCACTTCAAGGGTTCTTGCGGAAGTTTATTTTTGTATCACCTCATCGTGAACTGGACCAAGAAGAATTAGCAGGAACACCCTATGATTCCACATTATACCCTCGCTTCATGTCGAAGATCGTGGAAGTGGAACCATCAAGTGCTATGGTTATTATTGAGCCGGAACATATCATTTCTCACTTGACGACATACGAGACTCAAGGAGACGCTTATGGAATTAGAAGGAAAGTACTTCTGGTATGTTGGGCCCTCAATCGAGGACGGAAAGAATATGTAGTTACTTGAGTTTCAAAATAATTACATGCTATGTGATTCATAGATGCTTATGTAAATCAACAGTTCGGCATTACACAAAGGCATTGATAAAATTTTGTTCCCTGGTCCCACGGACCATTTTATTTTCGACGCTATTTCGTCGGCGACAGAAATATGTCAAAACAACCGCTACTAACCCAAAAAGGAAATTTTGTCGTGTCGTCACTGAAGTTTCTCGACTGGTAACGGGACTGGGCAAACACCTTAGGCGTGAATGAGATTTTATTCAAAGCATGGGCCGGAGAGATAATTTGATACATATCATAGTGATAGAGAATATGGGGTATCTACGTAGTCTATGAACCATTGAAGGGTGCTACCGCAAAGTAGCGTCTTGAGGATAGTGAGACGAAAGGAGTCCGATGTTCTCCGCGGCTTAGTAACGAGGGCCCATCGGTAAACTGGTCTGGTCTCCAAACCGGGCGGTTTTGGCGGGGCGCGCAGTAAGCACGGCGAGGTCACTGGACGGCGCCTTATCGATGACATCAAAGGCGAAGGCTGCGGCCGCCGGCCGTTTGCTGTCATCCAATAGGCAGGCGCGGCGGTCAAACTCCGTTATGATGGGCAACGGGGGGACGGGAACAGCGTGCAGTCCAGTGGCGCCCATGGCCTTGAGAATACTCGCGACATTGGCCTCGGATTCCCCGAGTTCGTTGAGATGACGTATGTTGGCTTGGATTACAGCTTCAACATTGGCGTGCTCGATGTCCATCTCGTCGGCGAGAGCTACGATTCGAGCCGGTATTTCGTTGCGGAAATGAATAAGGGCCTCGCGGGTGGTGTGGACCATACTGCGTTGATCAATCAGGACGGCTGTAGTACTCAGCAGGCGTTCACGACTAGTGGATAGAGCGCCCTGGATGGAGTGGAGAACAGCTCGGTGTTCCAGGGAGAATACATTCGGGTCCAGCCCATCAAATAATTTCGTGAGGGCAGCATTGTCCTTGGAGGGGCCAGTATTGGCTGTGGTGCTGTGAACGAGATCTCTGAGATCGATTGTGGAGGATGCAGGTAGATGCGGGAGCAACGCGCGCCAGTTAGAGCTGTCGTCCGCGCGGCTAGGGTTATCTTGGGAGGTGCTCGACATCGTAGTGGATAAGAAAGAAAATTTGTGACGCTGCCAAGGGTCTCTGAGGTCGCAAGAGGTTTCTGGGCAGAAATCAAGGTCAGTCAAAAAATCTACCAATTTTAGAGTAGTATCGCACCAAGTGTTTCAGCACTAACAAAGAAGAAAGTGATTCGAGTCGGGATAGCGGATCCGGAGTCGGGATAGGCACAAGTAATGCGCGGCGAGGGGCGGTTGATCTCGCAAGGATGCACAGCGTATCGGAGACAAACAACGCGTGCGGGCTGGCGGTGTGGCTGCAGACAAAGACGATACGCTGCAGACGAGGTAAGTTACCCGTGTATAACGCGAGTAAGTTACGTGGAATGCGAGGCGATGAGGTTCACCGAAAAACGAGGCAAGTAACCGGCTTAAAAGCCAGTAAGTTGCGGGGAGATGTAGGGGACGGAAGCAAAAATCGATGAGAAGCCAAAAGCGGATCAATAAGCGATAGATAAGATGATCTGCCACGTGACAATTTTGATAAAATGGAGAAACGTTTAGACACCTTTCAAATTTGAGCGAAGGGAGATCTAGACGTGATTAACATAAGCATAATTAACACAGCAGCGTGAAATGAACGCACCCTCTTCGACCCTTTTATTCACCGATTTCTGTTCGTTTTCCCGTTTACAGCCTCGGGAAGGTTAGTAATATAAGTGCTTAATTCTACAAGCGAGTATCGAGAAGGTTAGTAGTGTAAGTAGCACAAGTAATATTAAACAGTTGTACAAGTAAGTATATGCAGTGTTTGATTCTACAAGTAAGTATATACAGTTGTACAAGTAAGTAAATATGCAGCCGAATCAAGGACGAATCAAGACCCTAGTTGCAAACTAAGAGGAGTTGATTCAAAGGGGAAGATGGACTCGCCTTTGATAAGTTCCACCACTGGTGAGAATGGCCCGCCGGACGAGAGCTTCAATACCAGCGATATCCAGCAGCGCGAAGAAATAATATTCTCTGTTTTTGGTTCCGCACCCGAGGCATTCGTAGCTGGGGATCTGGGCGCCGGCGTTTCGAAACAAGAGGTGAGCAAGACGCTCTGAAGCGAGTGAGCGAACGCAAACACGAGAATAAAATAATGTACCGGCAAGTAAACGACCAAATTGTCTGGCGCGCCAAAGCGGGTCGACTTGAAGGATGACGAGCAAGTCACCAGCGTATACGCTGGTGAGCTGTGAGGCTTGGATCGCAGGGAGAGAGAGAGAGAGAGAGAGAGAGATTAAATCGCCACGGTAAACGTTGGCGAGTTAGAGTGGCTGGAGGACGGTGATGGTGACCCGAACAGCGCCACTGATTACGTTTACAAGTTTACAAAATTGATATCTATCTACGTACGTCTCGTAGACTTAGGATGTAAACATTCTCGATAGACCTAAAGAAGGGTGCGGAATAAAGTGCTCTTAATTACTCCTCTCGGACATTTTTTTTTTGAAAGGTCAAAGACTAGCGTAAAAAAATGTAGCGAGGGACAAAATCTACCATCGACGCGTTATCGTCCTTAATTAAGCCGACCAGCGAATGCTTCGCGCAGCATATCTCGAGAATAGAGCAAAAATGAAAGGCGATAGCGAAGGGTGCAAAATAAAACAAAGGGATGATCGTACTTCTACAAGCCTCTTAAATTCCCCCCCCGCGCCCAGACCCTGATTTTACGAATGGCAACAGTCTTGCAACGACGGGAAAGAAGTTTGTGGCCCCGAGTCCCGATCTAGATAACATGTGTGTGAGTCCAATATACAACCCTGGCGTCACGCCTCGGAAACACGTACGGCAGTGTCGCGTGCCCAAGAGAGCAGCGCAGGGAAGGCATGTCGCTGATGACACCCATGGTAAGTGGTAGAAACCAGAAATGAGGTAAAATAAACTCACGGAATAGAGAATGTTAGTCATCCCCCCTACTAGCATTGCCACGAATGCTCGTGGTTGTGAGAAGCACAAAAGTCGACCGGGCGGCAGTCGACGGGTCCAGAGCGGTGCATCGGCGTCACCGGGAAATCCAACAAAACGCGCGATGTGCATGAGTTCGGTTTCTCCGGCGTAGGGATGGTAAACTGCCAAAGAAAGTCTATGTATCGTGCCGAGGAAGCCCTGCGTGAACCTGGTCAGACTGACGTTCTAGCGCAGAGAAAAAACGGAATCAACGGACCTCGATGACGCTCACAAAGACCTCGCACATAGCCTTGTCGTCGGGCAGAGGGGTTTTAATTTGCAGGTCCGGATCGATGTCGGCGACTGCGAGCCAACGGTCCAGTGCGTCATAAGAGGCAACACGACTGGCGCGCATGGGGCGCAGAATTGTAGGTCGAGAGAATCGGAGGTTGCGAGGAGTAGATTTAGTAGATTTAGTGATGGCCATGATGAAAGCGACTTTGGATGTGCAGATCTAGAAACTAAGGTGAGTCTTTTATAAGAAGGAGAAGTCATAGAGACAAAGATATCGCTCACAAAGGTACAAAGGTATCGATCGCGACAAAGGTATCAGGTATCAATCGCAACAAAGGTATCAGGTATCGATCGCGACAAAGGTATCAGGTATCAATATAAAAGGTATTGTAGCATAAAAGTATCAAACCAACGTAGGAGGTACAGTTGCAGTGAGAAATACGAAGCTGGCGCCAGTATTGGTCGTGAAACGATCAACAGTGGTCATGGTGGAGAGGATCAGGAGATGGTGAATCATCGAATCATCGCCATCGATCATGCTGATCCTCCATCAGTGGCGGTGCTATCCACTTTTGACTCTGTTTCATTAAAATTATAATACATTTGAACGTAGTATGCATATAGCTTGTATGAGTAATTAGAAATATAATACATTTGAACGTAGTATACATACTACGAGTATAATCAATTTCGAGTATAATAGGGCGCCTGAGACCATGTAAATTAAAAGTCCCCCAGGTCGACTTCGATGGAATCGATGAGGGCTGCTTCGTCAAACGATTTCACTATTGGGGTAAGCTCAGACGACACACCGCCTGTGCGCAGTTCTGGCACAGACGCCCCGGCCTTCCCGCGGTTCTTCCGCTCGCGGCGCTTACGCTTCGCCTCTAAAACCTCCGTGCAGCGCACGGCCTCCAGGTTTGCCTTGCGGTTACGCTCGTTGACCCTTGCGAGGCGGTCGTCCGGCGCGTTTCCCGTAGGGGCCTCGACCTTCGTCAGTTGCGCATCGATCGCAGCGACCTCGGTCCAGTCCTGCCGGCGCTGGGCCAGTGTGAGCTGCGTCATGAGGCGTGAGCGCTCCGCGACAATGGACGTCACGGGCGTGCCCTGCGCGACGAGTTGGTACCGGCGCGTGACCATGTCGTTGATGTCTATCTGCAGGAATTACGGTTAGCAGGCGGCGCAGAACGAAAGGGAAGGGGTGGGGGGTGGGGGTGGGGGCGCACCTCCGTGACAAGTCTGGTGATCAGCTCCTGCATTTCGGCGAAGCGCTCGTCGACGTCCTTGCGTGTGGGCATGGGCACTCGTTGCGTGGCGCACGTGTCGACGAGGCGCTTGAACTCATAGGCGGTCCAGGGAGCGTTGGAGGTATTGTCCATCTGCCCAATCTTCGCTGCATCGCCATGCTTGAGCTCGAACAAGTGGTCCGTCGTCCGGTCGCCGAGCTTGTATGGCTGGCTGGCGGTGGAAAAGCCTGTGCTGTGTCAGCAGGAAGAAGGGAAAGGGACTGGATACCGACCCTTGATCTCGCATATGCGGTAAATCCGCTGGCCTTCCTCGCTGCCGAGGTAGTAGCGCACCCAGGCACCTACTCTGAATGGGTCAGTTGTTCAGCGCGGGTGATGCTGCTCACCGGTGGCAATCTTCTCGAACCAAGGCAATGTACAGTACTTCGCCAACGCATCACGCGTCAAGGCAATTTTCTGCAGGTAGTCGGTCGTCAAGGGCAGGGTGCCAAGGGCAGGCTTGGGTATTCCAAAGACGCGTTCGTCTTCTAGATCGGGCTTGCTGATCTGGCCGTCCTCCGATTCCGAATCTGACATCACAGGAGAGGATGCACCTTCGTGCGAGTGATTGGACAAGTCGCCTCTCGTCTACACAGGTCAGATGAGGAAACCAGAGAGTACATGGTACCCACCTCCTTTATATCGTCCCTAGATTTACCCCTGTCCGTGAGGATCTTGCGGATGTGCTTTTGGTCACGAATGCGCTCCATCTCGTCGAGACGCGCTGCCAATATCTCCTCCCGCTCAATCTCCGGCTTTCCTAGCAGCCTGGGTGGATGTCAGTGACAAAAAGCGGCTGGTGCACCAAGTGTACGCACATCTCGCGGTCCGCCTCATTCAGATACTTGTTGTCCAGAGGGTAGAGCTCCTCCGACTGGTCGTCATTCTCACTCGAACTAACGCAGTGTAAAAAGCTAAGGACCAGAACGAGCAGTCGCATACTCACCTTGCGATCACCTTGCGTTTCTTGGATGATTGCGGTTTGCTTATAGTGGACCCGTCCCGACTCCGGATCCGCTTGCGATTTTGTTCCTCCTTGTCGAGGGATGTGCCACCCACGAGGTTGAGGAGCTCATTGTCGAGGTCAGAGGACATGGCAGAGGGAAACAGTCGGTGTGAAGGAGAGGTAAGTTACGTGCATAAAATGCTCGCAAGTTACCAGGATGGGGGACGGGAGTAAAAAGTTACGACAAAAGCATGCTGCGGATCATGTGAGTGTCGGTACCCGGACCGGCGTGCACAGCCATTGATCTTACGCGATCGTCTATTGACTCTGCGATTCTGCTTCCGTCCTCCACATCCCCGCGTAACTTACTGGCGTTGACGCCGGTAACTTGCCTCGTCTTTCAGCGCCCCATCTCAACCTTATCGCCCACATCGCCGCCAACTCAAGTACCTCGTCCGCAGTGTATTGTCTGAAGCCGCCCCCGCATTTGTTCGCAGATAAAATTAGTCAGGTAAATTGCGAGTCCATGCTTCCTATTTAATCTGGATGCCGCGATACGTACATGAACGTTTTTTTTCTTTGCACATAATAATACGAAGATTACTGCCGCGATCCATTGAGAGCCAGCGACGGATTCGAGGCTGGATAACTAATTATAAGTCTTAGAGTACGTCCCGGTTGCCCATTGTGAAGCGCCGGTTGAGAAACTTAACTTATGATCAGTCAAAGGAAATTAGAAAATGAAGGTAATTATTAAGATCTAGGGAGTACATTCGCAAGAATACTAGCGTAAAAAAAATGTAACGAGAGGCAAAATCTAGTCATCGTCCAGCGACGCGTCATTGGATTCAAGCCGAGCAAGCTCAGCCGCTGTCGGAAGGTTGTAGAGCGCGAGTTTGGCATTGCCGTACCGGGCCATGAAGTCCGCCGTTGCTAGACCCTTCCATTGTTCGATATCCGCCCACGTTTGGCAGTGATGTGCGATGGGCAAGGCGACCCCGTTGCCCATGTAGGCCGCGCGTTGCCGCACGGACAAGCTGTTGAAGAACTCGGGCGAAAAGTAATCGATTGGGACCTTTATCGGCAGTGTGCGAGAGATTTCGGAAGGTTCGAGTCCCGGTACACGTGTGCGCTGGATCCTGTGCCAACCGATAACCATAAGTTATTGAAGAAGCAGAAGTAAATTGTAAATACCATCGTCCCCTCCTGCGTGCGCTTAATCTGCTCGCCTCACTCCTCGTCGTTATGATCCTGAAGAAATTAGTGACAGCGGCGTCGCGTCCCTCCTTCTCGTGAATCCGGTATTCTCTGGAGCCAGGAGCAGGCTCCTCGTCGTCAGAATGGCAGTCGGTCTCTGCTACCAAGCGCGTAACGGGTATGCTGAAGCAGTCGTCGGCAATTTGTGTAGCGCGCAAGCCAAGAAGCTAACACACATGAGCCAGAAGCAGATAAGAGGATACGAAACAAAACACACCTCCTCCCGACGCCGATAGGTGTTATTGTTCGCGATGGACTGCACCACACGGCCTGGAACCAGGTCTTCTTTGCGAGCCAGCTCCCGCAAATATCCGTATACGAAGCTCCGGTAAAAGCTACGCAGTAGATTGTAGTCGTTGAGCAAGCGAGTGGTGACCGGGCAGAGTGAGGAGTATGCCCATGCCGAAGCAACAGAGCGGAAGGTGTGGATGGCGAGATGCTCGTGGAGGAGGTTGTACATAGACTCTACGTTGCCGAAAACGTCGGGTGCAAACGCGTGAAGACCAGCGTTGGCGATGGCATTGAAGATAACGAGCAGATGGTGGTCGCCAATTCGTTTGGCATCTCTGGCTATCTGGCTATCCATCGCCTGGGCGCTGCTCAAGAATGCCGAGACTTTTTTGTACACGTTGGTAGAGGGTGGTATGGCGGTGGAGATGAGGTGGGAGACCTGGGCGTTAACGTCGTTTGCGGAAGAAAAACGTGCCTCGAATGGGGCCATTTCCGAGTCGGAGAGACGGCGCGGGACAGCAGACTGCGAAAGAAGGTTCATGGAAACGCGGATGTGGAGGTGGAACGCTTTCTGAAGCGGAATGTTGGTTAAAGTCGCGCAAGGAAAAAGCTGGTTAACGCACCTGTAAACCCTTTGCTACGTCTGGCACGTCAAGACGGGCGATTTTCCAGTCCTTCGGCCCGTCGTTCTTCGATTTCTTCGATTTCTTCGATTTTTTCGATTTTTTCGTCGTATGGTTTGGATCATCGTCTGGGTCCTCGTCTGTGCGACGACGCTTGAACCCCGCAGCGGGCTGGAGGCGAAGGAGGCGCGCCCTGGCCTGTACTGGGTGGTGGAGTGCTCTGGCCCGAAGGACCGGGTTGGGGGGCGCTCTGGCCAGCAGAGGGAGGACGACCCCAGCCAGGGAAGAAAGAAAACGGGAAATTAGAAGGGACGGGGTTAGGATTGGGAGGGACGGGATTAGGATCGGAAGGGACGGGATTAGGATTGGGAGGGACAGGGTTAGGATTGGGAGGGACGGGGTTAGGATTGGGAGGGACGGGATTAGGATTGGAAGGGACGGGATTAGGATTGGAATGGACTGGGTTAGGATTGGAGGGACGGGATTAGGATTGGAATGGACGGGGTTAGGATTGGAAGGAAGGGGGTTAGGCATCGGGACGTCGTCGGACATGTATATAAATGAAGTGCGGTAGTGGGTGCGTTGGTGATGGGATGGGAGGAGACAACTGCAGTTATAACTAGAATGACAATGATAAAGATGGAAGGGAAATGAGCGCACAAAGGAATGACGTCTTGACAAAGATGAAGGGGAACGGGTCGTTCGGTTCGAGAGGTCCGGGAGTTACGAGAGTATAGCCTGGTAAGTAAGAAGCTACCAGCGTAAAGCGCCATTGAGTCACGGAGTAAGTCACCAGCGTAAAACGCCAGTGAGTTCTTGGGATTGAGAGGATGAGCTGGAGAAGTCAAAAGTGGAGGCACCGCCACTGATGGATGATGGATGTCAAAATTCGATTGTGATCATGATCATGATCCCATCATCAGTCTCCTCTCCAATCCTCTCCACCACTGTTGATCGTTTCACGACCAATACTGGCGCCAGTTTCGTATTTCGACGGCTGCTCACCCACTTTTGTTTTTTTTGCTTTGTTCACCATCGATGGCCCTCTCGGCATACGTCCCTGTCTTCTGAAATCCGATCCCTTTATGCGACGATACCTTTACATTGATATTGATGCTATCGATAGCATTACATTTAAATTTGGCGCGATCGATACCTTTGTCGCGATCGATACCCTTGTCGCGATACCTTTGTGGTCGCGATACTTTTGTGATCTCGATCTCGATCTACGATATCTGTTTATAATTAGCCGGTCTTTGTATTTTCTCTTTCTCATATAAACGACTAACCTTAATTCCAAATTTTCACATCCAAAGTCGCTTCCATGGCCGTCACTAAACACAATCGTCGCACCCTCCCTTTCTCTCGACCTACAATTCTGCGCCCCGTGCGCGCCGTTCGTCTTGCCCCTTACAGCGCACTGGACCGATGGATCGCGGCCGCCGACATCAATCCGGACTCTGAACTACGCGCCCCTCTGCCCGACGAGAAGGTTATGTGTGAAATTTTTAGTGGCCGTCATCGAGGTAGGTTTTTTTCTCTGCGGTTGAACATCAGCCTGACCATCCAGGGCATCCAGGGAATCCTCGCCCCCGTTTACCTACTTTCCATGACCGCCTACGACTCCCGCGCCGGGAAAACCGCCATGCTCCGCCTTGCACGTTTTGCTGGATCCCCGGGTGACGCCGCTGCGCCGCTATGGGTCCGTCGACTGCCGCCGCGCAAATTTTTGTGCTTCACACAGCCACGCGCGTTCGCGGCAAGGCTGGTAGGCGGGTTGACTGAAATTCCTGTCAAACCAGTCGTTTCCGTGAGTTTATGTGACCGTATCTGGTTTCTACCGCTTACTCTTGGGCGTCATTAGTCAGATAAAATGTCCGCTGCGATGCTCTCTTGGGCACGCGACACTGCTGTACGTCTTTCCAAGGCATTATAACGCCCATATATTGACTCACATACGTTATATAGATTGGGACTTCTGCCTACAGAGTCCTTTCCCGTCGTTGCAAGAATGTTGCCCTTCGCAATCTTAAGGTCTGGGCACGGGGCAACAATTTAAGAGATCTGAAATTCCGATAGTTTTGTTTCTCCTTTAGATTATGAACCCTGACGCGTACCTTTGTTTTATCTTTTACCCTTCGTCTTTCCATTCTGTGCAATCCAGTTTTGTTTCCTTTAGATTACGAACTCCATGACGCGTACCTTTGTTTTATTCTGTACCCTTGGTCTTTCCGCTTTGCGCAATGTAGTTTTGTTTATCCTTTGGATTGCGAACCCTGGCGTGCGTTTGTTTTGTTTTCCGCTCTGCGCAATCAGCTTTCATCTTTAAATTTGCTTTATTCTCCCCGCATATATATATGAGTCCCATTTACCTCTAGACTACAACCCCGAATTGATAGGTCTCTTCTTTCCTCCCATGGCGAATCTGAACCACGTCCGCTCGAGTGTCACAATTTCTGTCGGCGTGCAGACTGAGGCCCTCGTCACCGAGGTCACTGACAAGGATGCGACGATGGTAGGCACTAGCTCAGTTCTTACATCGTTCGGCTGTTCACTTATACATGTATCTAGCACCCGATTATGGAGGAGAAGTGTCCGCTAGTCGTTGAGACTGCCGAGGTCAGTACATTCAAGGCGCAGAGGGAGGCGGTGGTCGCCGAGGCCACTGATGAAGACGTGTCGATGGTACGCACTATTCAAGTTCCTGGATCGCGCTCAGCTGGCAACTTACCATATATCTAGCACACAATCGCGGAGATCCGTGCAGCATGGAAACTCACCGAGGAGACGAATAGGCTGTTATCTCGCGAAACAGGCACACGCAACTTTGTAGTGAAGCGACGCCGCCAGCCTAGGCCGTCTTACCCGTGCTAGTGGAAGGATGCAATTGTATATTGATAGCTTGAATCTATGTAGACAGAATATATTTAGTGCTTTACTTATAATGCACGGACTTGGTGACTATCAGTGATTTTAGAGGTGCACGCGCGCCCTGGACGTGTAGCGGGAGCGGTGGATACGAGCGTCCCCTCTTGGAGAGGTCGCTCGGCGCCTCCGTCCGCGTAGCGCCGACTACACCCATATCGAAAAGGAGGAGACACGCACCAGCCCGACCTCAAAATCGGCGATCCACAGCTCATTGACCGCCGCGTCATTGACAGAGTTGAGACAGACTCCCCACGCGCGCAGAGAGAGGGGTCCAAGGGGTGCGTTCCAGGCGCTGCGGTGTGGTGATAAGGACGCGGCGATAGCCAAGACTTGAAGATACAACACGGCTGATGACGGCGACAACGAGCACATGGTGGATAAGTAAGTTACCAGCGTATACGTTGGTAAGTTATGGGCTTGCAACTGGAAAAGGAGGCAAGTGACCAACGTAAAACGCCGGTCAGTTGTGGCAAGGATGGAGGTGGAGGCCAAGCATATGCGATCATTGATCCTTGAATAACCCTAACCCTATGCATCCCTTGATCCGTGGTGCCATCCGCTTTGGGCTTGACATCGATTCTGCTTCCGTCCCCCACATCCCCGCGTAACTTACTGGCGTTGACGCCAGTAACTTGCCTCGTTTTTCGGTGAACCTCATCGCCTCGCATCCCACGTAACTTGCTCGCGTTATACACGGGTAACTTACCTCATCTGCAGCATATTGTCTTTGTCTGAAGCCACACCATTTCCCCGCGAGCCCGCATGCGTTGTTTGTCTCCGATACGCTGTGCATCCTTGCGACCGAGATCGACCGCCCTCGCCGCGCATTACTTGTGGCTATCCCGACTCGAATCACTTTCTTCTTTGTTAGTGCTGAAACACTTGGTGCGATACTACTCTAAAATTGGTAGATTTTTTGACTGACCTTGATTTCCGCCCAGAAACCTCTTACAACCTCAGGGACCCTTGGGCTGGACAGCTACAAGCCCCCCTCACCTCGGCATTGCGTATTTGTATTACACGAACGTGAACAAAGAGAACCTACCTTCTCGATTCCCCACTTTCATCCTACCACTCTACAGGCATGCTGCCCAATAATGCGTGGCGCACTCGCCTCAATCGTTTCCCAAGGCCCCCTTCACACAGTACCTCCCTCGAGTACGAATACCAGTCCCGATCAAGTAGCTACCATTTTGCCGCTCCTCCGAGCAGATATCAGGCAGATTCCTTCTCTGGTCTGCCCGCCGAGGACCGGTGTTTGGGGGATAACAACCGTCGACCGCGATTTCCAATAGTTGCCTCTCTTTATTCATTCTTCTGCACCACCGCACATGCAAGCCTTCCGGCTCTTCCTTCGTTTCCTGTGGACGTTTGTCAAGATGGTGGGCGGCGTCCTTCTCCAGCCCATACGGGTCACAGCTTTCTTCTTCCAGCTCTTTCTTTGTTGGCTGTGGACATTCGTCCAGATGGTGGGTGGCGTCCTTTTCCAGGCCATACGGGCTATAGCGTTCTTCTGCTTCACACCTTTTCGGCTCATTCTTTGTTGGCTACGGACTCCTCTGTTCATGTCCCTGATCATCATCGCCCTCATGTTACTCCTCTTCCTCGCGATTTTCGATCTCGCACCGCGAGGCGCCGTCAAACTGTTGCAGGCGGCTGAGGCTCCAGCGATAAGCATCGAGTCAGTTGAGCGCTGGAAACACATGGAGGCAGCGCTCTCTCGAATCTCTCTAGATTTTGAGCGCACCCGGAGCAAAGGAGAAAGCCAGGCTCGCCTAAATGTAGAGCGGCTACAACGCTTGGAGGGTGCTCTCTCTGGACTCTCGTTGCATTACGAGCGCACCCGGAGCGAAATAACGGCGGAAGCACGCCTCAACGCAGAGCTGGCGGGGAAGATTGGAGTCCTAGAGGCGCAAGTGACTCACGCTGCCGCGAACTCCAAGCCCAACAGCCTCAGGCAGGATCTCGAGGCATTGCAGCTGTTCCTCAAGGCGTTTCAACCCCGACTAGATGTTGCTCGCCCCGATTTTGCCTTACATTCCAGCGGCGCCTCCGTTATCCCATCCCTCACCAGCCCAACATTTACGCTGCGTCAATCGACACTACATCACAGGATTTTTAGTTACTTTACTGGCAATGTCGTCTTCACTGGACGTCCACCTGTCACTGCCCTCCACTACGACATTCATGATGGCCATTGCTGGCCCTTCGCAGGATCGCAAGGTCAACTCGGTATCGTGCTTGCCGCCCCGATTTACATCGAGGACATTACCATTGATCATGTGGCAAGTGCGGTCGCAGTCAGCAGGCGGAAGAGTGCACCGAGAGATATGGAGGTTTGGGCTCTCGTCGAAGGACAGGACAATGTCGCTAAACTCGAGGCTTGGCGGGCTGAAATGACCCAGCGGCGCGAGCACGAGCTTGCGCGTCCCAAGACGCTCCCGAAGTTCCCAGAATACATTTGTATTGCATCCTTCCAGTACGACATACACTCCTCAAATAACATTCAGACATTCCCCATCGACGCGGAGGTCAGGAGCCTTAGCATCGACTTCGGTGTCGTCGTGCTGATGGTGAAGGGCAACTGGGGTATGGACGAATATACATGTCTCTACCGTATCCGGGTGCACGGCCAGACGATGATGCATCTGCGATTTTTTAGGGCTCCTCTAGGACTGGATATATTACGAGACACTTCCTGTAGCTTCTCTTACCGATTTTTGTATGTATTATGATAGATAATTATATTTTTATAAGTCCTCAACTGGCGTTAATTTGCCGACACGAGAACTGGAACCCCAAAATTTCCTGGCTCATTTCAGAATCTCCCGATTTAATTTCAGCATAAGCGGCTCTCATGATCAATAGATCGCGGCAGTGATATTCGTAGTAGTATGTAAACAAAAGTAAATGGTACAGTTAATAATGTGCAGTCCGTTAATCGTTCATGTCTATATCACGGCATTCAAGAACTGCGCAGCAACCCTTTCATTAGCCATTGAGACCTCGCGGGCTTTCTTGTAGTAGCGGATAACACTCTTCCATTCTGTCTGCGTGTGAAGCTTCACCGTTCCACTCTTGATTGTTGCTTGGCGCTGGAGGAACCACCGCTCGCACTCTGGTGACCACCACCCCGTATTCAACCCGGAGAGGCTAAACACATTAGGTCTGGGCCACCAGGAACATCTCTGCATCTGGGGATCATCAGTTTTCTTATTGACGCGGCCTAAAAATTATCAGAAAGAAAGTTAGGTATCATTATTTAACCGCACCAGTTGCAATCTCGTACACCCCACAGATAAGGTCTATGTCTTCATCTGTAAGGGCATCATCCCAGTAGGCCGTCGAACTTTGGCCATCCCACAAACGAACGCCGGCTGCAAAAACTTCGTGGCTCGGGCCCAAAGATGCAAGTTCCTCGTCCACGATCAGCCTCGCCAAACGCCCGACAATACCACCCGCAAAAAGAGCGGCACGGCCGCGAGGAGATTCCAAAAAGCGCCGAAGCAGCATCTCATAAACACCATGGTCGACAGGAGTAGGCTTGTAGCCAGGGCGACGGTAACCCAGACCAGAGAATCTCGACGGGAGGGGGAGCTGAGGCTGCATCCCAACATAATTTCGGATGCAAAGTCGAAACTCAACGCTGAGTTGTAGGAGATGGAAGATGATCTCCTCGGGATTGGGACCCCATCTCATGCGAATGATTTGTAGTGTTGTCGCAGCACTGGTGAGTAAGATATATCGGGGGGAGGCTTCCGACGAAAAGTCTTTGGGAGTGAGGATGTAGAACAACGAGCCACTCAGGTATTCCTGCCGAACATTGACGACCCAGTTCGACTTCAGAGCCACATCTGCTCCCGCCTGTCGTAGATCAAGCAGCTCGCTCGGTATGTCGTTGATAGACTTGGCACTTTCCAAGTAAGCCAAGAAAACCCGCAAATGCTGATATCGTGGTTCATCTAAACCGGGCCACTGCTCGTCTCCCAGTGACTTGAGACTTGCCTTGAGCTCGAGAGGCGGCTTTGTGTAGTTCGTGGAAGTAACGAGCTCAGTGAATCCGAAACGTGTGCGGGGAACCTCGGATATTTCAAGATACGGTTCATACACCGGCTGGCTAGTATCAATAATTTCGCCGGCCTCCAAGGCGTGGCATTGCTTCAGATCTTCCTCTGTGAAGACTTCCCCAGCAGGTTCTAGGGGGAGGAGGCCCTCTTGAATGCTCGGGAAGGACGAGAATTCAGCGCCGTCCTCATCATCGGAGTCCTCGGGCTCCTCATCCGGGGCGAGCGCTATACATAGGTCCCAGTGCCTCTGGAAACTGTCATACATGCGCTGGTTGGGAGTAAATTCACTCCACATGTCAGCTGCGAGGTCGCGGTTGATGGCTCGGCATATGAAGAATCCCCTCTCCTCCTCCCAGACAGAAACTCGTGCTCCTTTCCTCCCTGGCGGTCCGCCTTTCGCTGCATGTGCCTCTCGTTGCAAGTGCTCCTGCCTCATTTTAGGCGTTTCACTCATGGCTAGCTGCTCGTTGCGAGCCTGCCGACGAGCAATAAAAGTGTGAATATCTTCGCCATAGAGTTGGCCGCTGTTCTTCTCCGGGTGCGGAAAGCATGGCATGATCTCGTCTATCAATAGAGTCTCGTCTGCGGATAGAGTCTCAGTTGCCGATAGAGTGCTGGGGTTCGTGACTGCTGGCCGTCGCACGTAGGGATGACTGTCCCTCTGGGAATACATCCTCCCATTGGACCCTTGGCGCCAGGGACTGAAGGCGACTTTGCCTGGGAGCCCGGAAAGATACGTGATTTCATCAGCATTGGGAAAGAGGCCTCTGTCTTTCAATGGTTGCGGGACGGGGAAGGTCGGCTTGTTCGTAATGTTCCCCCAGTGGAAATAAAGGGGAACGGGAAGTTTTCCGAGAATCGCTGGGAGTAGCCAGTCGAATGTGTGGACCAGATCATTCTGGTTGGATAAATCGACGATGCCACCGATCCGGGGAGTTTTCATGTTCCCAACAGCAGAGTCCTCCAGATCCGCAATCCATTGTGGGTGAATGCCAGGTGTCTCCGCTATTTTGTTCCGCCACGAAGGATCGTAGGAATGATCAAGAAATGCGAACATCATGGAAATTGTGGCCATTAGGGGTAGAAATGCTGTTGCGCGCGCATTGCGACGTTGGTCGCTGCGTGACGACTACAGCGAACGAGGTCGTATCTGTATTGTTGAGGCAAGGGAAAAATTTCACCACCCGTCCTGGTGGTCGCCGCGTACATGGCAACGAGGACCTTTCGGAGCGTATTTTCAAGATGCTTCCATGAACCTGAGATGGTCTCATGTAGGATCCATCCTCCTCCGTCGGCAAGTACAATAGGAAGTCCGGCCGGAGGGACGCGCAACCGCTCGAAGAGAGGTCCATGCGCGAAGAGGTCCATGGAAGGGATTGTCTCGGGGCACAAAAAGAAGACAGGGCGTCATGGCAGACACCCAAGAGACACGGTCGAAATGGCCGTCTAGTTCCAACCAGGAGGGGCATGGGGCAGTCTCTCATGCAGGAATATCGAGCAAGAATTGGGAACTGCCCCGGTGAACCCCAAAGATGGTTTTACCCTGGCGAAGATGTCCATCGAATACATTCGACCGCTAAAAATGCTTCAGCTGTGAATGAGATGCCAGGAGTTATGAACTCACAGGAAAGGTTGGTACATCGTCAAGGGACGCCATGGCAGACTCAGCGCACAAAAATTCTGGGGATGTATGGTCACTGATTGAATAGGAAGCATGGGAATCGCGATTTACCTGACGAATTGTATCTTCGCACAAATGCGGGGGAGAGGAATGCGGCCTCAGACAATATGGTGCGGACGAGGTAAGCGGCTGCAAACGCGACCAAGTTACGTGGCAGACAATCCGGCGCAGACGACGCAAGTTACTGGCGTGAAACGCGAGCAAGTTGGGTGGGATGTGGAGCGATGAGGCTCAGGCAAGTTACCAGCGTCAAACGCACAGTAAGTTATGCGGGGATGTGGACGGAAGCAGAATCAATGTCAAGCCAAAAGTGGATGACACCGGATCACCAATAGGTCTAGGGTTAGGGTTACTCAAGGGATCAATGATGGTATATGCTTGGCCTCCACCTCCATCTCGCCACAACTGACCGGCATTTTATGCTGGTCACTTGCCTCCTCCAGTTTCAAGCTCAGATCTTAAGGGTGTATACGCGGGTTCTTCATGCGCGGTAACTTGCCAGTGTATACGCTGGTAACTTGTTCGCCATGTGCTCGTCATCCCGCTGTGCCTTTCCTGCTCAAACCTCTCCGGACATATCCTCCTCGTCATACACGACCCTTTATCTCCTGTCGCCACCCGCCTCCTTCTCCTCCCGCACCTTCACCTGCTGATCCTCATCCGCCTCCTTCTCCTCCTCGCGCTTGTGTCCCCCTCCTCCTCATCCCCGTAGACCTCTCCTCATGCTTGCGCTCCAGCTTCTCCGGCGGTCTGCGCCGATCCCACGTACCTATAAAAGGCGCCGGCCGATGACCAGCAGGCCATTTCGCTCTTGAACCTCAACCACTACCACCACCGTCCAACAAAGGGTGTTATTTTACCATCGTTGTGTGGTTTTCTTTTGCTGTTAATTCTCCGAAGGCGCCGGCTTGAACCTCAACCACTACCACCACCGTCCAACGAAGGTTTTACCATCGTTGTGCAGTTTTCTTTTGCTGTTAATTCTCCGGAGGCGCCGGCCGATCACCAGCGGGCGACTTTGCTCTTGAACCTCAACCACCATCGTCCAACGAAGGTTTTACCATCGTTGTGCGGTTTTCTTCTGCTGTTAACAGTTTTTTGCAGCCCTTTCTCGCGTTTTCTTTCTAACACCACCATTTTACACTCTCACTACCTGGTAAGTCGTCCCGCCTACCATTTATTGGCGCTGACATGCGGGTCTTGAGCGCGATGAGTGCCGCAATTCGCGCGAGGATAAACGCCGCCATCGCCGCCATCTTAGCGTCTAACCCGGCTCACTGGCGGCGCGGAGTACTATACGACTTCGGAATCCCGGTCACCCAGCCCCCGCCGCTCACAACGAATCGGCGCGCGCGTCGCGCCGCCGCCCGACGACCCGAGATCAAGATCGGGCGTTCCAATCGCCCTCTGAGGCGCCAACGCGAGTGGAAGCGGAAGTGTTGGCCCCAACAACAGGACTGGTGGTTCTACTGGGATGTCCCGGATGCGCCGAGTTTCGGTAGGTGTTTCCTCTCTCAGCGTCGTGGGCTAATTTCTTCCTAGAACGTTTGATCCACTTGCATTTCAAACTCCACGGGGCCTGGATTCGGCCGGAGGAATGCGAGTTCTGCGGCACGAAACATTGCGAAAAGTTCGATTACGCGCGCTGTGGCGGGAGTAACAAAAGCTCAATTTGAGTCATTTACATTGTCTCTTGCCTTTCCCACTGTTTATTTCGCACTAAATGGTCTCCTTGGTGCCCTATTCATGAAATAAGCACAAAGTGTCATTTGCCATTTTGGAGTTTTATCATCATATATTAGCCTACCTTTTGCCTCAAAACTGTTCATATACCTTGGTAAAATCAGTGAGAGCCTTCAGAACATCATCTATGACCTTGTGGTATGCTGAATATGATGAATAAGAATATGAAACAAGATCACCTTAAATCATGAGGTATACAGTGCCCTGGGTGTCCATTGTCTACTTTACTACTATACCTACATGAGTCAATGCCAAAAGGTGTGTTTTGGGATATCTCAAACCATGGAGGAGAGCATGATAGGGCCAGAGTGCAATTTCCTTGTAGGGCCAAATTGCGATATTTTTCATCAGAAGCAGATAAGAAATCACCTGGGGGGTGTCTTTGGAGCTTAGGGGAACAAATTAATACATCCAGGAGCTATTTCCATTGGTATATCCCCATGATATTCTGGCCAGGACACAATTTATTAATTTTCGCTATTTCCACCCTATTATTGCACTGTAATAGGCTCTACTGTGTCCTAGTTGGCTTCAAAGAACCTATAACAAGATTCCTATAAGGTTAGACCATCAAAAACGGTTGAATTATGAGCCAGGGAAGGGCTGATGTCGAGACTTTCCTTTTTGGGAAGAAAGCGTTAGTGTCCCAAAATGGAAATTCATCGGCCAAACCTTTGATCCCTATACCCAAATTGTATAGCTCATCAAGGGCTACAAGAGTCATCTATACCATTTTGCAATTGGTGGCCCCATTGGCCTGCAAAATGCAAAATACTTTCTGAGAGCCAGCACTTTTTGAACAAATATCAGCATTTAAAGCAACCAGGCATCAATTTCAACCCAATACAGGCAGCCACCAATCATAGGGCAGTTATAGCACCCCAATCCAGACAGTCATCAATTTTAAGGCAATGGCCGGACAGCCATCAAATTCACGGGAATGGCCGGGCTCATTAATTCCAAGCCAGCCATTAATTCAAGTATTTTAATTGAAATATGGGTTAATTGCTATCTAATTATTAGTCTTTTTGGCTGTAGCAGCCTGCCATCGATGGCATCAGTGCCATAGAAAGGTGGTGGCACAACCTTATGGCTGTGGGCCAACTCCCCAGAAATAACACATTAGACCCTTGGTACCTTTGGTACTGCCAATGGCTGTAATTGGTGTATGCTTACCCACTTGTTGTACTGCTATTATTTTTTTTTTGAAGGAGTTTCCTTTTTGGGCTTGCAAGCTTACTTACGACCTTAACCCTATGGACGAGTCCTTCAATTGATATTTGAAGGTGCTGTCTACTCATCATTGTGGGTGTTTCCATTTTGGGAAGGATGCTAAAGGAGAGTTTCCTTTTTGGGCCTATAGGGCTTACTCAAGACACACAGTTAAAAGCTCTAAGTCCCTCATGCCATATGCTGCAGTATATCTTCAGCATATTTGAAACATATACGCAGCATATTCTGCAGCACGGCTAAACCAAGCTCAGTTGCTTCTAACTAGAATGGGCATGTACACCCCCATGCCACCTCTAACTAGAGCTGAATTCTGGGATTAGTAGGTGTATGTAACGCAGTACGATAAGACAATGTATATAACGCGGGTTTGTGATAGTCAGCGCACGCAAAACTAAGGCTTGGAGTACGTCCGGGTTACCTATTGCTTGAGTGTTCGAGGTACTGACGCTGCTGTGCAGCGCATGTCCAAAGCTCCGCCGCTGCCACTTCCCCCGTGCACCCCCGCCACGCCGGCGAAGACCAAATTTTGTGAAAAAGGTGCGTCGTGTTTTGGCTTCCCGGAGTTAACATATGTTTTCTAGGGTTTTTCCTACTCGAGTGAGACACCTTGACTAGGATTTGGCAGCTGGTTCCGGAAAGGACGCGCTTACGCGAGCAACACATGCAGAGACGTCTCGCGACTACACGAGGCGTTGTGCGTGCGCTGCTCGCAGCGGTGGCGGCTCGCACGAGAACGAGAGCGGGGCGCGGAGGCGGACGTATCGTATCGCGCAAGCGCGAGCGGTAGGAGTGCGGCATCACCCGCACTGTAAACAGGCGGGTTTCACGTGGGGGGCGGGGCTGACGAAGAAAGGGCAGGCTCCGCCTGCCGGCAGACATTTGGGGTTGACAAAGGGGGACAAAGGCGGGCCGCCCCAAGCACAAAGGTGTGGTCGCGTGCCGAGCAAGGCGACGTGCGGGTGGGATGGCCGCACGACAATGGCGACAGGCGGGGGTGGTTGTAGCCCGACAAAGACAATGTACGGGCATGGGTGTACCCTGACAAAGACGACGTACATTGGACCGCCGGTAGGTGTTTTGGGGTGACAAAGGGCGAAAGAAGGCGGGCCGCCCCAAGGACAAAGGCGCGGTCGCGTGTCGGGCAAGGCAGCGTACGGGTGGGATGGCCGCGCGACAATGGCGACGTACAGGCATGTTGCACCCCAACAAAGACGACGTATGGCAGTGGTTATTGCCCGACAAAGGACGGACGGGGCCAGGCCGCCGGTAAGCATTTTGTGCCGACAAAGGCGGGAAGTCCGAGGACAAAGGCGTGGTGGCATGCTGGGCAAGGCGACGTGCGGGCGGGATGGTCGCGCGACCATGGCGACGTGCAGGCATGGCTGCACCTCGACAATGGCGACGTCCGCGCATGTGTTTAGCAACGTCCAGGCATAGTTCTAGCCCGACAAAGACGATGTACGGGCATAATGGCATGTCGACAAAGGCGTCATGCAGGCGTGGTAGGCAGCTGACAAAGGCACTGGCCATAAAGTGCCAAGGTGTTGGCAAGCGGGAATGTGGGATGGGCGCAGGGCGGGCAGCTGCTTAACGCACGCAACGGGCGGGACTAATGAGAGCGCAGATGCGAGCGTGATTATTGTTGATCACGAGGGCGCGCAAAAGGCACGGCTCGTTATTTGGGCCGTAGAGGCCCCGTCATGCCGAACTTCGGCGCAGACACGACGGCATCTGCAGCTGACTCTCGGCTCCCGACGATAAAATGCTCAGGTATGGTACATAAATACCTTCTATACTGTAAACCTTCTCAATAATTATTCTAAACTAACAATATACATTTATTGCATCCCAAATATACTTTGTTAAATACAACAATAAGTACGACAAAGAGCCATTGTAAGCGGCATCACTACCTGCGGAACACATGCGTTGGACGCACCTGCCTTTTAGGTGCGTCGTTCTTTGCCTCCGGTGTCAGCCCATCACTTGTACTGTTAAATATTAATAGTGCCACCCGAGGAAAAATCGGTCATCCACGTGTCCTGTTCGCTGTGGATTTTCGATTTGAGTTGAATGCGCCGCGCCATATTCAACAAAACAGGACAAAAAATGAGAAGAAAGAAAGAAAGAAAGAAAGAAAATCCCATCCGTAAGTCCTAGAAACGGTTGTAATTATAATCAATCTTGAACGAGCAGGTTCACATTAAATAAAACCGTTACAATAAAACTTCATGCGCCAAGGGCATCTTTTCGAGTAACCCGGCAATAGCCTCGAGCTTATCGTCAAAATCCTCCGAATTCTGGACTTCCGCGTCCCGCTGACCACCATCGGCACCCGAAAGAGGTGCTCCATTCCGCAGTACATCGAGCTCATCGTTCAAACTCTTCTCTAAATCCTCCCAATACTGAACTTTCGCGTCCCGCTCACCACAATCGGCGCCCTCACAGGGCGGCGCCCCAGTCCGGAGTACACCGCTGATCACAGAAGAAATCTTTGAGAGGAGCACGCAAGCCCCGCTCAACACCTCATCTGGATGGTGTGCAGCTTGTTCCGCCCTCGCCACCGCCCGCACAAGCGCATCCCCGAGGCGCCCTATGACCACGTCCCTGAAGGCCTCCGAGGGACCGACGACCCCCTTCGAGAACATATCTTTCTGGACCAGCCGGGCATGAAACGCGGTCACGACTGTGCACTGCAGGAGGGGGAGAACCCGGTGTATCCCCCACGCGTCGGAAAAGTCGAACTCATCCCAGATAGTCGCAAGCGCGGTAAATGACATCACGAGCGTCTTCTCCTCCCCAAACCGGGCACCTTCATCCGCGTCGACCCTCCAGACATGTTCGAGGACAGATTAGAACGCCTGTGTAAGTTTTTCATCGACGTCCTCTGTCGGATCGAGCAGCAATTTTAAGCTCTGGAGCCAGCTCGGGAGATCCTCTCGGATGGCACCTTCCCATGCAGATATATATGAGAGTTTGCTGCCCATAGCGACGTAGGAACGGACATCCGCGTCTTCTTTGGTGTATGCACCGAGACTGTCCCAGACCGCGTACTCGAGCAGTACCTGCTGCAGCTCTTCATGGCGGAACCACGGCTCTGCCGCGCACAAGACGGAGAATGCGAGCGCTCGCAGCTGGCCCGCAATGTCATCGGTGAGACCAATGCTCTGTGTGTCGGGAGAGAGCGCCCACAGGATGGCGCGAAGCAAGGTGGTGCTTGGCGTGCCTTGAACCGGCGTGTCACGGTAATGTACCAGGACCATGCAGGAAGTCTCCAACGGTGTCCGGAGCTGTCACCTGAGCACGCGAAACATAAGTAGAGTTCCTCCAATGCGCTATGAACCCACTGTAGACCAGGAACCCTGCAAAACTGATATACAGCTTCGCGGCACTCGTCATTTTCACCAGGTGCGTATTTCGCCACGTGCGCGGAAAACTGGGCTACTCGGTCGACAATGTCGCCCGTAATTTTGTGATCCAAGAGATTCGCTGCTCTCAGACGGTTGGAAAGATTCTCGAACAAGAGCTTTGTGAGGAGGTCACAATATTTACTGGGCAGACGTCAGAGTCTGAAGCAAAATAATGTGACAACTTCCACACCTTTTGTCCATCACAGAGACGTCGCGAACCACTGGAGCAACAAAAAACGAGTTTATACAGAACAGGAAGTCGGCAAGCAGGGTGACATCAGAGTAACCCGCTTCGTCAGATTTAAAACATGAGAGAACAATGGGCGAGTGTATCTCAGGGAGATGTTGGCCTGAAATAAAACGGAGGGTCCACTGTGTGAGGGGCGATGGAATCCTGGCCTTTGGAAAAAATTGCGTGATGACGCTCTTCATCCCACAGGAAGGAGTCCAGAAGCTATCCTTGGATCGTACGAAAGGGAAAAATATGACCGCAGAGATCAGCTCATGGTCGGACCCAGCACGAGGTGGGAGTCCACAAGTTGGGTGACTCTTCGCGCTGGCCGGAAGCCAGTTTGAGTACACCAAATGCCTCGAGGCAGCTGAATGTGCGCGAACCCATACCACCACGAACATGGTGGCCATCGAAACACCCTTGGACGACGTCAGAGTCGTATGAGCGCGGGGTGGAGATCGAGGTTGACGGGCCACCACTGCAAGTCGGAGATCATCACGGCAAGCGTCTCCACCACTTTAGGATCTGTTGTGGTCTGCAGGGCCCATACAAAAGCGGATAACTGCTTGGAGGTATCGGGAGAGTCGAAAATCGGATCAGGCTTCGACGGCTTTGTATTGAAAAAGGGAAGGCGCAGTGGTTTGCCTGTTGGCCACGCCCGCGACAGGACAGACCGGAGCGGGGAAATGCCACTGCGGGACAGTGCACGCAAAGGTTCGTGGTGCAATGTCCTCTTGATCAGAAGGGTGGTGAGTGAGGTCTAGAATGGTGAGTCCGACGACACCGCGGCGGAGATGAGCATCAGAATGTATAGAATGAAGGTCAGCGATGTTAAACCCCAAACGATACCAGCAATTACATGGTGTATCATCCCCAGGTAGATTGCCAATGCCAACGCAAACAGCATCAGCGCAATTGGAGGATGAGGGAGATATCTGCATGACGAGGTCGAATTTCCAGCGCTGCAAGCCATCGAATTTTTCGAGGCCGCGGTCCTCGACGGTTCTTCGTTCGTCAGTGGAGTCATAATAGAGAAGCCATTGCTTTCCTAAAACGATGCCTCACTAAGTTACTTATGAAAATTAACTTAGCCTGCTAAAGTTTACTTAGATTAACTTATGGCAGGGTAAGTTAATTTCTCAAGTAAAGTAAAGTAAAAGTACATTTAAGTAACTTTAAGTAACTTAAAGTTAGCACAAGTAGAACAAAGTTCGCACAAGTTAGCCACCGTAGGGGCACTTTTGGCCTCGTAGTTCTATTCCAAGCCACGCGGGGGTGCTTTAGATGGTTTTTGGACACAATGTCAGGTACAGATCCATGGACAGACGATAGTGTTTTGGGAAAACACTGGATCAGCACCAGAAACCAATTGTGAGCCAAGTCGGAGGGCTTGCGGCCGCTTGGGGATTACTAGGTGATATTCACGTGATCGCGCAGATCTCTTTTTTTAACTACGACGCAACTGCGACAAAAACCCCCCTCCCCCCGTTCCTCTACAATGCTGAACAGCATTTGGCAGTTCTTTTTCCCACCAGAAGCAGCTCCTCAACCCCCACCACTCCAACATGCTCGCAAGTATCCCCGGAGTACAGATGCGCCACTAGTTCTTCCCCGCCAAGAGACCTGGGGGGACAATTCCCAAGTTTTGCACCGACAGCCTGGATACCCCCAGCAATATATTCAACCACACCAAATGGTGTTCGAAAATCAGGCCAATCACAGACCATATCACCATGACCCCGGTACGAATAATGGCAACGATCCTACCATATTTAACACACATTTAGCTGCCAATCCATTAGTAGCACCTGTTCAAGGCATAATAGCAACTATATTATGCCTGAAATCTGTCCCTCATTCTCAAAAATGCTAACTTGAGTTAACTTAGCTGCGAGGCGAGAAATGATGCCATCTGATGGCATAAGTTGATTTCCCTGATGGAACTTGGCGGGTTAAGTTAACTTAAGTAAACTTAAGTTACTTTAAGTTACAGTAAGTTTCTGTAAGTTACTGCAAGTAAAGTTAATATATGGCTAGTCCAACCAAGTTGAGCCACCTTCTACACAAAAACAGCCTTGAGTAGTTGTGTGAATACCATCCAAAGGATGTTCCGTAACAGCGTCCATGTTCCAATGCTCGAGACCCAGCATGACGTAGGTGGATTTCAAGACTCGGGACCCAAAGTCAATTCACGTCATCGTACCGAGTTTGTGGCTTGGATTTCCCAAACAGAGGCCTAATCACAGTGAGAACCAACAAAATAAAGGTCACAAGGTGACTCAATCTGGATGAATCCACTCACGTTTAATCTCCTTATGTCATTCTTGTTTGATTGTGTGAAGAAAACATTGAATCTGAATGGAAAAGTCGGTCAGAAGACAAGTTGCAGAGATTTAGTATGCAGGAATTTCCGATGTTGTTGTCTGTGTTGTCATTTACTGAAATTCACGACTGCCACAGTAAGTCAAGATCAGACATGACAAGTCCTGCAGACATTCATTATATCGTGACATGGATGCTGGGTGTCTGATTGAATCAGGTTTCTTTGCGTTATTTCCATCTATTACAGGTCAAACAAGAATTGTATGGATGAACCGAGACGTCGGGGATAAATCCCGGTGATTCCCGTGGATAATATAGATTACAATGCTTCTATGCAGCAATATGAAAGAGCAGAAGGCACATAATTGAGGCCTGAACACCCCTCGAGGTCCAGGGAAGCTTATTTTATATGCGGGGAGTAGCCGTGCAGGCGGAGTTTCAATAAGTTAAGTTCGCTAAGCGTGGGAAAAGTAAAGTAAATTTCGGCCACCTAAGCCGAAGGGCTAAGTAAACTTACCAAGTTAGGAAATAAGTTACTTTTACAGGACTCTCCTAAAACCCCTAGGAGAGCGGCGAAGAGGATAGAGAAGTGGCTGAAATACAAAAGACTGCGCGATCATGAATGATCGTTGCAGGTCCAGCAGACTGTTGAACTGTCTGGATCGCTGAAGAAGCAGTACCAGTCATGTTCTGCACGAGAAGCAGAAGAAGTGCCTGTGTTGTTGCGTCCGGATCTGCCTGAAGTTCAGGCTGAATCTGGATAATGAACGCGGAGCTGATGGCGGAGAAAAGACCCGCCTGAGTATTAAAATTAGGACGACGAGTGGAACCCAAAAGACCTCAAAAGAACGCACAAAAATCAATGACGTGTCCAAATCGTTGCCGTATTTCTGCAAGAACTCCTTGTCGAAATTGTTGCTAATGTCTGGTATGCGCAGCCATTTTGTCGTCCGTCACTGGTGGTCTGAGCGCCATGATTGCCGCATCCAACCTTCGTATGGTCTGCTCAGCTCACGTGTGGGACGGTAAGCCACACCACCTGCTTTTCTAGCGCTGTCGCCAACCTTGGGAAGATGTCGTCAATGCGGAGTCAACAGATTGAGGGGGTGGCTTCACCTATTGGATTCGTTTGTCTCGAGTGATTCATGGATTGAGCCAGCAGGTCTTGGAGAACGAACGGTCAGCAGTGATCGTATGGAGAACTTAGTATCCCCACCTTTCGTTAGTTGTAGACGGGGTCTCAGCCCCAGATCCTGGTGCTGTCGCACTGGCGTCAGCTGGGGATTCAGACGCCAATGGCTCAGCCATGGTGACGCAACACGCATTAGTTATGGGTGAAGGAAGGAAAGAAGAGCACCTTGCGGCACCTGGAATAGACATAGATAGATATTCGATAGACATCAATTTTGTAAACTTGTAAACCTTATAAGATTGCACCGGGTGCTGCGTGTTTAATGTGCCCTCGTGCACTTGTCCCCTGGATTGCGGTTTTGTGTGCCCGCGAGCACTGCTGTTCTCTGTGCTCTCGTGCACTTGCCCCCTTGCGGACTTTATGTCCCCTCACGGACTGATTTCATGTGCCCCCGTGCACTTGTCCCCTCGCGGACTGGATTACTATCTAGGGCCCTAATGGTACCTGACCCTTCCATGATTATTAGGGAACTGATTTCTCTTCGCCCTACTACTATACTATTTTGAAAAGTTTCGTGCAAAAGTCGAGCTTTCGATGCTGGTGGATGACAGAGATTTATGCCTGAGAAGAGTGAACTCGGACCGGGCCCCACTGGGTTTTATCTGTTTGTCCTGCCGTGTAAAGGGCCGGCCATGCTACGACTGGTCGTTTGCGCCCGGAGCCTTTTTAGAATGGTGGGGTGGTGGGGAGAAGTGATCAGTTGCTTAATACCATACAGGAAGGTCAGTGTACTTTGGCTGCTTCTCATATGCCCGAGATCTACAGCCTTAAATGGGGTGAGCTCGTCGAGGGTGTGTGGGTTGTGGCGGAGTGGTAGTACATTTAGGCCTGGGTACTATACGCTACAACTCGGCACGTTCCGAAAGGGGACCTAGCTGAGCTATTAATTTGTCCTGAGTCTCATCCGTGGGTAGCTCTGGGTAGGTGGCCATCAAAACTGCTTCCATTGACACCCGCCCTCGCCACATGTAAGATATGTCGAGCTGTGTCTAAATATACTAGCCATACCTGACTACGCCGGCTAGCCGTAGCTCTGGCTATGTCCAGCGAAGCGTTAGTCTGGCTATTTGGCTGCTGAATGCAGTGAATCAACTTGGAATCATATTACCCATAGAGTATTGTAGGCGTCCCGGTGGGCGTATCGGTCGTGGTCTGCAGCTTGCGGGGGTTGAAAAATTATGGGGAAATCAAAACCATGTCCAGATCAGGAATTTGCGCATCCCGGCAGGCGTACCGGACCGTACCCGTTATACACAGGAATTCTGTTTTTGAATTTTCTGCCATGCAGCGTTGAAGGTCTGATGAGTTTACGATAGAAATAATGGAGCCAGAAATGTGTCTCGCAGTTCAACCAGCACGTCCGAGCGCGTCCAAGGACGCGTAAGTGAGCAGAGTGTGTTCTGGGCCCCCAATATCCTGCTTACATATCCTCTCCTTCTGCACCGGCTGGTATGCATGATCACGCAAGATCTCTATGACCACCATGTGAGTAGAAAGCAAATTGAGGTTAGGGTCTCGCAATGCTTCTAGGTTTTCACCATTTTTAAGTAGTGTCACATTGTAGATGTGATTTCCGTGTGGGTGGGTTGTCCTTCCGCGGTTCAATCCGTCTGATGTGGGTCCCGTTCTTCTGCACTAATTTACTTTCTTGCATTCCTTTAGGTCCAGGGACAGTAGTATACCTTTAGATAGTGCTGTAAACCGGCATTTCTAAGCAGGACTGGCCGTGTATTAACTACCTACCTACCTACCTACCACTATCATTTGGGGGGAAATCTCGCGGGAATAAAAAACAGATATTGATGTTGGATGATTGGATCAGCGAATGGGAAGAAGGCAGGATGCGGACAGTGATGCAGAAATCCCTTACCTTGCAATGAGTGGCAGGCACGTGGCACCCAAATCCACCGACCTGCCTATGGATGAGTTCAATTTCGTTTTTCGTTTACTGATGGCTTGACGAAATAAATAAAACGAACAAGTGTTGTGTTTGCTAGCTTAGCCGAGTATATCAAGCTCAACTCGTGCCCCTGTGGCAGACAAAATTGAGCTGCACATCTTGGATTTGAAGAAAGACACGTTACCCTCGAACTCGGAGAGACGAATGCTGAAACATTAGAAAATGTGAGCAATGACTCCACGCGAGTATAATATACAACAAGTGCCTTTACTTCGCTCTGGCGGTAGGTAGGCAGCATTATGAGGCTGAGAATTATGGCATTCAAAAACAGTCGCATTCAATGCAGAGAAGATCGTCTACAATACAATGCTCTGAGCTATTATCAATTAGTGTGGAAAATATTAGTCCACTTCAAGTCTGTGATAATGAAGAAGGGTGCAACCCAGAGGATAATTTAGCGCAAAACGACATGAGATGAAAACCATGACCCAGCAGCGTGGACATTTCCATGGATGAAGGTGATGAAATATATGATTGGTCTGAAAATTTGCAAATTGGAAGCTTCAAAACAGCGAGACCAGCGAACAACGAAGCCGGAGGGGGGTCAGAACCAAGAGTCGTAATGCGAAAGTGTATTGTAATCCAAGTCACAGAGATCTTGAAGGCATCACAGACAACGGAGCGCGAATGGAACAGAGAATGGAATGTTGGGGACTTGGGGAGAGCGAGAGGTTTTTATAATCAATCCAGAACTGCAGCCGAGAGCGTGCGTGGCTGCGGAATCCGTGATTAAAATCTCGGCCCAGTTTGTGAAGTTTACGCGTCCCTCCGGTAGGTGCTGCGCTGACTGCGTGCTCAGAGAACAGCTCCGTGGAACGTCAGCTAGACAACCGCGAAGAGCATATGACTCTCACAGACTCTCACCGAAGGGCCGGTATGTCGGTCAAGATGTCGTTTATAAGAAGCTCGCACGGCCTTTCAAGAGACAGCCGAGGTAAACAAAGGTATACAACGCGTGCGCCCCGAAATCATTTTGAAGTTTAAGCACCATTAAAGCAACTGTCCCTTTAGCCCGTCGCGTCCATGGTGTCATAGGGCACCAGGGCATAGCTCCTGCACAACGCAGCTTGCTGTCTGAGGTGTATTTCGTCCAAAAGCATTTGATCTTGCACAATGTTCGCCCGAAGGGTGAAGCCTTCAAATTGTGAAACCTTCAGAAGGCCTTAATGAAGGCCTTCAGAAATTTCGCTGGATCTTCAGAGACCTACAGAAGGCCTTCATATATCACGTGACACTTGTGTGATTTTGCTTTTTCTCTTCGCTATCGCGACGCAGCCTTCGGTACCCGCTGTAAACACACTCCGGAACTATTTATTCAAGGAGGCCTATCTTTAGTACCTACCAAGTGAATTTGATGAGCATGGGAATTTTCTGTGAAGGCCTTCACCGTTCCGAAGGCCTTCAAGCTTAGTGATGTTCAGGGCCCGGCCTCAAGCCCTGAGCCAGGCCAGGCCCAACTCAGCGCTTGAGCGGGCCTAGGGCTTGGGCTTCAGATTTTCCCCGAGGCCCAGGCATGAAGTCCGCGCACATGAGTATCACCTTTAGAGTTGACTTACAGCATCAATTTTGGACTGAAAACTGGGAGATTGTGTTGATCTTTATGCATCGGATTCGCCTGCAAGTTCTGGTACTCAAAAACAAAAACAAAAAATCTATTTTACCTGGCTTGAAAAGTTCAACTCCGGAGTCCGAATAGGGAAATTTATTGTTGGCATGGTTCAACGTTCGAACTGAACTTGGTCGGCACTCCCTTGCATATAAGATTGTACTTACATGGATTTCAAAGGCGTGTGCGAAGCTGTCGAGTGGCCATCCGAGACGACGCCTGTTGGGCCTCCGGACCAATATGTGCAGGATGGATTGTATACGTCCCTCCACGATCCCAGTTCGCCTTCCTGGCGCCCAGCAACACATCCAGTTCCATACCGCCCTGATACACCCTTCATCGATGCGATCATCCCCGAATCGCAGGTTCTTGTTGGTGGGGGGGAGAGGTCCCACGGACAGGGCATGAAGCCCTCAGTCGTACGGAGCGAGCCGAAAGAGGGTTGGATGGGCGAGTGGAACCAGAACGACATGCAGGATGTTATCAACAAACTGCGCTCACTGAAGTAATCAAACCGTGTTACATAAATATGGCACATATAGCATGCAAAAATTATTGGCTGGTTACATCTCAGTGCAAGCAGGGTTTTGGGTTGCAACTTACAGCGAAACTGCAAAAAAACTTACAACTTGGATTTTGCAGACATCTTTTTTTTTGAAATGGTTGCAAGGACTTCATTTGATGAGTCACACCTTGGAACGCTTGCTTCTGGGGTAGCGCCATAGTGCACCAAAATAACTTCTCCTTTCATATAATACAATGCTCCAATTGATACTTATGAATAATCTTGATAGCAATGGGATCTTTATCCTCTGCAGCCCTCTTGGAAGTTCACGGAGCAGAACATTGCAATTTCAGTAGTTTCCAAGGATAATTTGCCAACAATGCCTACCTCTGGTCTAAAAACGGTTCTAAATTTGAATGTGTGCTTCTGCAGGGCTCTCAGGTTCCTATTCACCGACATGGAGCAGACCGCCGAGTAGCCGAATTGATGCGGATCAAATCCAAACACATGCAACTTTGGTAGAGATGTGAGCTGTTCATAGTTGTGAGTCAAGGATGAAGATGCAACCAACACGGAAAGATGTAACCAAAAGTGCTGGATTTGAAGCAAGTTGTCTGCGAAAACCCTGCAAAATTTTAGTAATTTTTGCACAATATATCGCCCATACATTAGTGTACAAAATTTTTTGGTTAACAACTTTCGCTGCAAATAGGAAATTGGCTTACAGCTTGACACTGAAGAGCCGAATGGATGGCAACTGTCTCAGTGAAAAAATCGTTGAATACAATCCATTGTCAGTCCCATCTGAGGGTAACATTCTTCAGGACTTCGTCTCGGTGAAGTTGTTCGAGATTAATGGGAATGATCAGAACAGTGATGTCACTGTCATGCCGAAATACATCAAAGGGAAGTTACTTGGTTTTTGGAAGTTGGGGTATATTGAGGAGCTTAAGTCGTTCCTAAGCGGTGTAAATGTTTATTTCAACCATGGGACTGACCCTGGAGTAACATTTCCGGGTTTAAATCATGCGGAGAACAAATGCGAAACTACGCCTTAGAATAGAGTTGTTTCTGCGAGTTTCCTGGCTATTTTGAGTATACTGTCGGTTAATAACCTGATATTCAGATCCAAAGTCCTAAAACCTCATCCGAGGTTGCTCAGGGCTTCCACAAATATCTCAGGGGGTTTCTGCCTATGTAGTGCGAAGAATTGATGCAATCAATTACGGCGATCATATTAACAATTCTTCGCATGTGAAACATAAACAGATGTAAGCTGCGTGGAAGTTGTCAGCGAGAATGTAACTAAATTCAGCTGTAATCTGTTTTCTAAAACCCTGTAAAATTTGATGACTTTTTTGCACCTAAGTATATCGTCCATACGCAGTTTCAAGGAAGGAGACAAGTTGGATCATATAGTGGTCAATTCTTTTGAGGTAACACGTCAAGAAATTTTATGCAGTTGACGAGTTAAATACAATGACAAAAATTAGTCAGGTATTTACACTGGCGCAGCTTTCCCTCCAAACACGCTCCCCCGACCAAAGTCTGGCTCACCGCCTAGTGAGCCAAAGATGTCTCACATGTAATTGTCCGCCTTGACACCACGGACGAAAACTGACGCCCATTCAGATCTAATAGCCTGCACAACTTGGACGCCGGCAATTTTCAGGTTCAAAACGGACGGCTCGAATCCTGGCGCATCGCCCAGCAGGTTGGCTGCAGCAGTCTGCCCGGGGGAAGGTCTGTCGAAATCTGACGCGGAACGCATCACAATTATGCGTGAAAAGTCGACCAACTTGGCCATAGCACCCCGCATGAGTGCATTCAGCGTGGCGCTGTCCTCCTGCTCCGTCGTGCAATAGACTCCAGTGCCGTTGGTGAACAGCGTGGTGGTGTTCTCGAAGGCCTCCCCGAGGAGGGTGCCACTCCAAAACGTATCCGCCGTCGCGGTGTCGCACAGGACAATAGCCGGAGGTGAGGAAGCAGCTACACCGAAACTCGAGTACGCGCCTCGAGCCTGTCGGCTGGCTACAGTATCGTTCAGCTGCCCTTCAACTTTCTTCGCCAACCCGAAGGCGATGCGACGTAGAGCGTCGTTGACCTCGAAGACCTCCGTGCCGTAGATGTCAACTGGATATTGACCGGGCGCGGTGGTCCCTTGCGGGAAATATCCGGTGAGGAAGTCTTGGGGCTTTTCACGCGCGTCGATTTCAAATTGGAGGCCTACTTGGACAGCGTAGCGAGCAAAAGTGACGGAACCGATCGTGGCGACTTTGGGGTTAACGCCCGCAATACCAGCGATCATGAATTAGGTGGATGTGAGGTCGAACAACGATGAGTGTACGAGCGTGGTGATGCTCGATGCGGCATTGATTTCACCCTCGCCGGTAGTGATTTGGCAGACGTCTCCAGCTTTCGTGCAATGAACGGCGGGGAAAAGAGGTGAGAGACCTGGGACGGTGATATTGTTGCCGAGGACATTGAATTCGGGAATGTTGTACCACGCGCCCGCCTCGTCACTGAACTAAATCTGCAGAAGTGAGCCCATGCAGGAAAGATAACGATGGATTTGCTCAACCATATTAATGATCAGCACTTTGGGCGCAATTTTATTGCAGCTGCTGCTACTGCTGTTGGAGTCGAGGATAACTCCGCCGCTGCTCGGACCCAGTAACAGGCCCGACAGGAGCGAAATAAGGATCCAGTTCATGTTTATTGGGCGAGGAAGGTGCGGCGGGGGAGGAAGAAAGGAGCCAGGCCTAAATAACTCACAGACGAGATATAAATACAGACCCACATACCGGATCGGAACGTCTTCTCATGCTGAGGAGGCTGAATTTAGACCACCACGCGTTCTCCCGCCCTGCCTGATGAACAAAGAAGATCTCCCGTACCTTTATAGCATCGGGGAGCCGTGAGACAGAACGCAGCCGAGGGCGGTTGACTTGGATCTTGTCATAGCTTATTATAGCCGATGTCAGAAATGGGGTGTTGAATCATGTCGAGATGCGGCGGCTTAAGTACCGGTGCAACGATTACCGTCAACCGAGTCGGTATATTTGTCTTAGCCGCAATTCCCTACACGTCGTTTTTTTGGCTGTAAACATACAAACGCCCAAAAAATGCGACAACCAGACCTGGAAAAACGGACTAAATTGGATTCGTGCGGGAACATTCGAACCAATTGAAAAATCTTGGGTCCGAACAAGCTTTGAACTATAATTAAACTCAAACTCTCTCTTTTCTGTCCCTAATAAGAAATACTGGATAAATTTCTTGCTGCTAGCGGTGCCACCCGTGATGATTGCCAATGTTTGAGTCACCAAGGAGAACTAAGATCGAAGATGATCAAACATTATAAAATCATTGGCAATGTGAATGTGTCCGTATCGACCCTCCCTCAATATGACGCCCGACGAGATTGCCACACTCCAAGGTATCGGCCACGACATCGTACAGGGATTCGTAGCCATCACCAACGAGACCTTTCTACTTAGTCCGTCTCTTCCCTCTCGTCTGAGGGTTAAATTTGACGTCATCACCAGCTATATATTCCGTCCTGGTCATCAAAGCCGCCTTCTTGCTGCTGTACGACTGCGAATTGCATTAACCCACAGGATGCGCTTTAACGTATCTTCTGTTTACCCAGGGACAAGGACCGCCGAGGAATAAGAGCTTATGTGCTGACCATGGCCGCCATCTTCACCATGTTCATTATCGCGGTTGTCCTCTGGACCTTGGATCTCGCGAACTTCATTAATGAGGCTAAAATGACACTTATCGAGGACCCCGGCGAAACAATCGATACTAAGCTGGATAACGCTCTCTCGTTTGTGTTCCGCGTCGCGGCAGCTCAAGACACTCTCTACGCATATATGGTTAGTACACAATTCATGTTTATTTCTGGTGGTAGTGACTGACTTCCCGTTACAGTCGCTATTGGGGGATGCCATCATCATACACCGTGTCTGGACTCTAAAAGCCTACTACCGCCCTTGGGTCGTTTTGGTGCCGTGCGCCCTGCTCCTGGGCTCTCTGGGTACGCTATCTACCACGTTATCAATGGTGCACTCCGCTCACCCAAGACTTAGTTGCTACTCTCATGCTCACATTCTGCGTCGCCGACATCGGCTCTGACATTGTCTTGGGAAATTTTGAGAAACCCGCGTTTTGCAGGAACGTGCAGATAGTCACGTATGCCATGCCATGTTCTAGCACTGCAGTTGCAACTCTTCTAATCGGTATAACCACCTGGTGAGTTTTCTTGGTGTTATATTAGTAACGCCGCGCCGCTTCAACGCATAACCAGGAAATACCGGCGGACAATTATGAGGAATAGTGCCACCAGTAGCAGCGGGACCAGGAAAACAACACGGACGCAAGGTGAGAGGATATTAGTACTGCTGGTGGAGTCGGGACTACTCTACCTTCTCTTCTTCGTGCGTCGATTTCCTTCAACCAGCCTTGGTTCTGAAGCCTGCCACTATAGGTCATACAAGTCGTAGAGGCCTCGCCTCGGGTACATGCCTGGATTGAGTCTCAAGAAGGCCTCTCATTCCTTTTTACAATGTACTCGTACTGCTCCAGTGTCATCGTGGTTCGTCAGCAAATAACGGCCGCAAAGATTTATGGGGAACTAATGTCGCTTTTGCTAGGGAATCTACCCCACGATTGTGGTTGTCCTCGCAAATTTCAAGCACGCTGTACTCGACGGGGCCGCCACCTCCGCCCCGAGCACACGGATGGGTCGTATGCATATTGGTACTGATCAAGCGTCTACGAATTGGCCGACATTTCAAATCGGAAGTATTCAAAAGCGAGGGGACGAAATCGAACTCGACAACGTCCTGCATGCTCATGGCGATGAGGAACAAGGAGTAAAACACCCGACTTACACGAAATCGCTGTAGATTTTCCCCATAAAAAGAGTGGGTACCAGCGAGCGGTATCAAATTTGGATGTAAATGTTCTTACAGCCGTTGGCAGTACCGGAGGCGCGGTCGAAAAATTTCCAGTTTGGGACATTTTCAAAGAAATCCCCGTAACTCGGTCAGTTCTTCATGGATTTGGATGAGACTATGCTAGATAATTTGGGCTAATTCATACGGAATTAGTGATAGAAAGGATCTTGTGGAAATATGTCATATTGGATGATCTGGCATTTTGAGGCATTTGGCCGATGAATCTGATCTGACATGCCCAATTCAGGTCCTACTGGTCTGAATTTTAGCTAGGGAAGACTTTGCAACATTCTCAAACATGTGATAGAGTCAAAGCTACATAACATCTCGTGTTTGATTCAATCCCCATAATATTTCAGATCCCACTAGGTTGCCTGTTATCCCGACCTGACTGCAAACATCACAGACTGAATTATTCACAGTTTTGACTCTATCACCTGTTTCTAAATCTACATAAGCCGTCTGTTGCAAAACACCACATTGTTTGAACATGCCTGGACCTTTCTAGACCGCATTTACCTCAAAAGTGGCCCAAAGTACTACATCATCCAATATGAAATATTTTCGCAGGTTTATCTCTATCATTAATTCCGTATGAATCAGCCCGAATTATCTAGCATGGTCTCATCCAAATCCATGAAGAACTGACTGAGCTATGGGGAATTCTTTGGAAATGTCCCAAACTGGAAATTTTTCGACCGCGCCTTCGGTACTGCCAACGGCTGTAATTAAAGAATTAAATGTGGTTAGAAAAGAACCCGATCTCGCTGGTTTTTGTGAATTCAATCCGGGACTCAATGGAAGGGCAATTGCATCGTTCGATACGCCACCGGGTACCTACCGTGTCCACATCTTTGAGTCCCGATTTCAAATCAAATTCTCTGAGTTGTATTTGGCGTTTTGACATTGTTCGTCCATGACGCCATGGGAATAACTCCGCATCTGTCGGGACATTTGACCGAGAAAGACAACTTGCATCTTGGAGACCCGCAGTTTCAATCTATACATACCCCCCCCCCCCCCCCCCCCCCCCCTCCCGCTCCCCCGTGACTTACGGCCTTCAATTCTCACACGCAGAAGCGGGAGCAGAGGTGGAAACCCAGAAGCGGAACTCAAAGCAGGTAGTCTTCTCGCATGCTCGGCTTCGTCGTTTCGAAACAAACTGATCATGGTAGAAGCGAAATAAAGAGCTTGTTCTGCCTCAGTGACAGGGTCGAGTAATCGGAATGATATACGGCGACAAGGTTTAGGGCGTCCAGGGCTACACCGTGAGCGTTATGAGATAAGTCGGGAGTACGTAAAAATACGTGACAGACGTGATAACTACGAGTCCAGCCAATACGTGCGTGTTCGACATCTTTGTTACCTTTCATGCCACGTCTGCCAACCAATTCAAACCTACATCTCTCGCGATATAGGAATGGTTCAATAAGAGCCGCGATTGAATGGCCAGCTCGTCTAGTGCGGCTTACAACACGCGAGGTACGAGCGAGATTTGTTGTAGCGGACTAAGTGCGGCTATCTGTTGGCCAAGAATAAATGTACGTACAGATTCGAACGTGCGTGGCGGCTGTTATACTCCAGAGCTTTGGATTTTTTGCAACTTCTACGCATGGTTCATGGGTTCATGGCTTGCACTGCTTTCGGCGCGATAAGGAAATTCCTAATGTTCTTTGAACTTCTTTTTATGGGAAAATTCTATAATACGCAGGTTTGTCCGGCGCCTTCTAAAGCTGGCTATTCCGATCAATCAATCTCAAAATACCACCCAACCAGCAGGACGCCCGTGACGTAACTTCTGGTCCAGTGATCTCGAATGCGCGAATAACGCAGTTGGCCAGTAAAAATGATGTGTCATGTTCTTTCCTGTAAGGCTGGGCTATGGTGATCCCCTTTATCAAACCCCCGTCTCACTTTGCGGTGCCCGAATCACGTCGGATGTGTCGTTTCTTCCCGATGCGAGGGAACATGTTCTATTATCCGAGTCGGCTTGTCGTTAAATTGCCTCCTCCCTGGTTATGTGGATCCTATATTTCCACGCTGTCTCAATTCCACGTCAACTGGCCGAAGCTGAATATTTGAACGTGTTGGATTTTGGTATGTTGAAAGGGATGCACTGACTTCTCCATCTTGCCAGCTTCGGGTTCCCACCTATCTTTTCCGGGGCCCACGGAGGATTCGGTATCCATCCAACAGATTTCCGTGCCTCTTTCCTCCCAGTTTCGGGTTCCCACCGAGGCGCGCGGAGGATTCGGTGTTCATCCAACATATTTTTATCCCTCTTCTATCATTCTGCTGATCATCTCCCGCTTTTCGGTTTTGAATAGACTCCCTTTTCACAACCCTCCCGTGGAATTAATCTGACCACCAGCTATATATTTACACCAGAACTATATGCAGGATGTTATCAACAAATAGCGTTCGCCGAAGTAGTTCAACCGTATAAACTTGAATGATATCCGTCTCCAGACTGCCTGTTTCAGGAAAGGTACGCCTCAGAGACGAGGGATTATCTGGTCAAATCTCTGGAGGCAACACGTCAAGAAATTTCATACAGCTTGAACGAGGAGGCGAATTGAATTGAATAACAAAGATTAGGTAGGTATTTAAACTGGCGCAGCTTTTCCTCCAAACATGCTTCCCGGACCAAAATCTGGCTCACCTCCCAGCGAACCGAAGATGTCTCCCACGTAATTGTCCGCCCTGATACCGGGGGCGAAGACCAATGCCCATGTAGATCTAATAGCCTGCACAACTTGGACGCCGGCGATTTTCAGGTTCAAAACGGACGGCTCGAATCCTGGTGTAGCTCCCAGCAAGTTGGCTGCAGCAGTCTCCCCGGGGGGAGGTCTGTCAAAATCTGACGCGGAACGCATCACAATTATGCGCGAAAAGTCGACCAACTTGGCCATAGCACCCCGCATGAGCGCGTTCAGCGTGGCGCTGTCCTCCTGCTCCGTCGTGCAATAGACGCCAGTGCCATTGGTAAACAGCTTGGTGGTGTTCTCGAAGGCCTCCCCGAGGAGGGTACCACTCCAAAACGTATCCGAACATGCGGTGTCGCATAGGACAATAGCCGGAGGGGAGGTCGCAGTGGCCCCGAAGCTCGAGTACGCGGCTCGAGCCTGTCGGCTGGCTGCAGTATCGTTCAGATGCGCCTCGACTGTCTTGGCCAACCCGAAGGCGATGAGACGCAGAGCGTCGTTGACCTCGAAGACCTCTGTGCCGTAAATGTCAACTGGATATTGACCGGGCGCGGTGGTCCCTTGTGGGAAATATCCCGTGGGGAAGTTTGGGGGCTTTTCACGCGCGTCGATTTCGAATTGGAGGTCTACTTGGACAGCGTAGCGTGCAAAAGTGACGGAACCGATCGTGGCGACTTTGGGGTTAACGCCCGCAATACCGGCGATCATGAAGTATGTGGATGTGAGGTCGAACAGCGATGAGTATACGAGCGCGGAGATGCTCGACGCGGCGTTGATTTCACCCTCGCCGGTAGTGATTTGGCAGACGTCCCCAGCTGTCGTGCAATGAACGGCGGGGAAAAGAGGTGAGAGTCCTGGGACGGTGATATTGTTGCCGAGGACATTGAATTCGGGAATGTTGTACCACACGCCCGCCTCATCACTGAACTAAATCCGCAGAAGTGAGCCTATACAGGAACGTTCAGGATGGATTTGCTCAACCATGTTAATGATCAGCACTTTCGGCGCAATTTTAGTGATCAGCACTTGGGGCGTGCTTCCGTTATTGGTGTTTGAGCCGAGGACAATTCCGCCGCCACTAGGACCCAGTAGCAGGCCTGAGAGGAGCGAAATAAGGATCCAGTTCATGTTTTTTGGGCGATGAGGGTGCGGCGGGAGGGAGGGAGAAAGCCAGGTTTAAATAACTGACAGACGATATATAATTGAGTCACTGCGGCAATGTCTCCTTGACATGTTGTTAAAACGTATACCCGGGCACCTGGCAACGACAGTACCTGGGCATCTCACCAATCAAAATGGGGATCAAATGATCCTCACTATTTCGGTTTATGTGCGCATTCGGGTTATCCATCCATTTCTTTCTTCAAAATTGGTTTGGAATAGTTCTCTACACCCTTGGCCTGGTCCCAGAGACTCCGTGGCAAGTACCCGCGGGACTCTGAAGCAAATTACAACAAATTCTAACACGCGTCCAACATCACTAAAATAGATGCGCAAATAAAGAGTGCTGTATGATTATCATTCTTGCTTGAGGATGTGAGTCCCGCAAACTGCCCAGGCCATACCTGCCACCTGCCGTTAACAATACCTGCCACCTGCGTTAACGGCAGGTGACAGTGGAATGCCCTGGATTTTGGCGCTGTGTTAATACGGACCAGCATACGCCATAGGTGCTGAAGTTAGACCACCACGCGTTCTTCCGCAGCCCCTGATGAGTAACGAAGATCTCCCGTACTTTTACACCATCGAGCACTGGCCGTGAGCCAGAAGCGGAAGCTTATCAGCCGAGGGCGGTTGACTGGGATCTCATCGTAGCTTGTTATAGAGATGGTTTGTTGAATCACGTCGAAATGTGGCGACCGTCAACCATTCGGGTGCTTTTGGCAGATTTGTCCAAAAATGACAACCACGCGTGGGAAACCCGACTAAATTGGGTTACATTTGGGTTACATGCGGGAACATTAATCAAAAGAACCAATTAAAAGAACTCGGGCCCGAATGAGCCTTTAGCCATAATTAAAGTCCAAGGAAGTTCATCTGGCATGAACCTGCCGATTTCTGGATTATTCGCCTTTCCTAGTACATGTATAATAATATACCAGTATTCCTCGATACGTGAGAATTCTGGGCTTGCCTCGTGATACTCCTGTAGACTAATTCCCACTAACTTTAGATAGTGGGTCCTGTGGTGCACTAATGGTATAGAGTATCCGCCAAATTTGCATTTATCACGTGACAGTTGAGTGCAAGAGGTCGACCCGTCGACTCCCGTATGGTCCGTTTTTTTTTTAGGTCGCAAGAATTGTTTATTTACATTTGAGTACTCCGACAGATGTCGGTCGCGGCAGGTTGCATAGTTAAATAGTACTTTTCCATGTATATCTCTCTGTTCTCTCTCAATGTAAATCTTTCTGTTTGTCAATTCTTTGCACCTTCATCAACATCCCTCTCTTCAGGTTCTTTGTCCACAGGTGTTGGTTTTCACGGCCATTTGTCATTGAAGGTCAGCCAGCTGGGTGAATGGATGTTGTGTGTGATCGGTGGTGAAGTGACGGGCTAGCTGTGTTTGCCAGCTTGTCAGAGTTGGGGATTTTGTTCATATGTGCTTGTGGCCTCCATCATCGCAAAAGGTCAACCCAGACTCATCTAGCTCCTCTACATGCCAGGAAAAGTGATTTTATGATTATTTGAGATGTATGAAGTAAGTTTGAGTTTCAGCACCACTTTTCAGTGCATTCTTCCAAGCAACCTTTTCAGGCATTTTGGCAGATTTAGGTCACTTCCGACTGCCCACACCATTTATTCATTTACTCTTACATGATAGTTAATCTTTTTACGCAACATTCCTGTCTCTATATAGAAGTGCTATATCCACATTTTAAATATCCTGCTGTATGTATTGGCACCATGCTCTGCCAAATAATGACATCCCGCATCAACCTCAGAATTTTCAGTTGATCTTATGGATAGAAGTCCTTTGGGTCTGTACAATATCAAACAATCCGCCTGACACACCAGCATTTTATTTGTACGACATCTATCTATCAATGCAAACAAACCTAAACTTGAATATTGAAATACGTGACAAACCATGGGGAATGACCCTTGTTCGAAAATCAAATCACAAATGCCTGAAACAGTCAGGGTCAGTGTTGTGCAGGTCACTGACAGGTCAGTGACTGGTTGGTTGGTTGGTTGGACAGGTCACTCAGGTCATCTGAGCGGCATGACCCAGTGACCCAACGCACAACAGCGACATTGCTATGCACATTGCCGCAGACATGGGAGCGTCACTCGGATAGCATCGGTTAGCTTCAGCTAGACAATGCAAAGGCAGTGCAAAGGCCAGGTCTCGCATGACCCGATGACTAGTCACTGACTAGTCACCGACTGTCAAAGTGACTGGTCACTGCGGGTCGCCGACCCACCAACACTGGTCAGGGTTCCTGGGCTGAATATGAGCTGGCTGACGAGTTGACCGAACAAGAATCAGTCCCGCTTCTCGCTGATTATTTTAATTTAGGTATTCTATTAACTTACACCTACCCCAAAGTAGAAACTTTGTTCAAAGATCCAAAAGCTCTTTGGTCTGCCAAGATAGTTCTGGCTTTTATGTAGTACAATTAACTTTATCGGTGTTCACAGGCCCATTGCAAGCTGATCAACTGGTAACAATTACCGGCACACAAATTGGGCCGATAGTAATGGGGTATGGTGGTTAGCATCAGACGAGTTTCGAGTTATCCTCCCTGTGTTACTAAACAACTCATAAGTCTGGTCTGATGCTTAACCATCCAGCTCCTTCAGAGTATCGATATTGACTTTCTGTCCTCGGACATGATGTCTTGCTGTCTTGGCACCATGCCATCAATCACAAGTGGCCGGTCTATTAAGCTGAAAGCAAGAACCCTTCCACTACTCGGCATTTCTCCTGAATTCAACAACCGAGGACAATTTCCAACACTCCCACCCTCTGATTATTATGAGAAGAAATTTAGTACTGATTTTGAGTTTGACATGAGAAACGGCTGAGTCACTCATGTTAATTATTCCGAGGCCATTAAGATCTTTTCATCTCTGTTTTTCCCCCTCCGGTGTGGTAAAATGTCCTACGAGCAGATTACAATGGTCAGATTTGATTCAAATCTGTTGCCTTTAATGGCTTGAAAAGTGCTTTCACACTTTCATTGTGCCAAAGTGAACCACCTGGTTAGTGGGCTCTGCCGCAAAGCGCGCTATAATTGTTATCATTATCCACCCTCTACTCGTCACGGTGAGCTCCCTCGTAAGCCTGTCCAGATCACATGGTGTTCCCACGGAAATTTTCGGCATCAGTGGCGGTCCTCTGGCTCTCTTCTCACATCCTCGACGTCGTACGCTGGCATGCATCCAGCCCTAGAACTTAGCCGTCTTAATGGCTTACCGCCATCCATTCGGGTAACTATGAAAGCAGGCCGCTAACATCTCGTCTCTCATACGCTGTTTTCAAGAGGATGGCACTGGTGGCTGCCCGTGGCTCTGCGGAGAAACTTCGCCAAGTCTATTCCACAATCAGCGAGATGTCAAGCGAGCACCCCGAAAAACTGAACGTTCTTCTTCCCGTCCTCCATGCGAATCTCGACCCCGTACGGATCCCAAGTAGCGACCAACTTGATATATCTGCCACTTTCATTGGAGGCGCCGTACTCAGCGCCTCCATCTCCCTTGAGTTCCTCTTTTCCATGATACTCCGAACACCCATTCCCCCGGACGTGTTTCCGGACCTTTGGCGCCTCTGGAAGTGGGCCCAATTTTTGGACACGTATCGAGACCATCTGCCCGACGAGCGCGTGGTTGGCGCCGGCTTCCTCATTTTCACGTCACGGTTTTTACGCTGGGAGAAGGCGAAGGATATCATGTCTTCGACCCCCGGATTCCGGCGCATGCTCGCGAGAGCCTGGGGGGTCCTTCTTGACACCAAACATGCTATGAGATTCGCCCTTGGATTCCATGCTTTGACAATCCTTTTCTTGGAAATGAGAAACACCAGTGGCGAGCACGTCGAGGAATTTATCGAGGGCGCAGGGGGGAGCCTGTCGGATCTCGCCTTGCTCGTGGTCGGATATATTGATAGCACTCCCGCCGGCGATGACCCTGATGCTGTCACTTTGAAGGGTGACATGAGCGCTCCTGGCCATGTTTTCGACTTTGTGGACGATGTAGGCAGGGTCCTCGACCGCAACCTCAATGTTCACGGACTCGGACCATTCAGCGCGGCGCTTCTCTCCCAGGAGATCGTTGGATCGGTCACGGCTCTGGCCTGCGTCCTCACTCGGCCCGACACCAGGTTCGAAGCGTTCCCTCCCTTCCTTCGCAAATCTCTTGAATTTCTCAACCGAGTAATTCCTGTTGCTCCTGCCCATCATCCGGTAATAGATGCTCTGGAGGAGGACCTCCTCCATGTGATAGCTGCATGCGGTGTCGCAGGAAAATTCGGCAAACTCTTAACATTCCTCATCGACAATATCCTCACTGCGGCTCTTATTTATTGCTTCGACTTATCGATTTTGAAAGACGCACTTCAGCGTGCACGGAATGAGCTCAATGCCAAAATTTTTCGCTCGTGCAGTATATTCCCTATCTGGGAGAGGTTTGCTGCCCTTGCAGACGAACGTCTTGCAATCTTGCTGTCTCTCGACGCAGCTGGCGCGAAACGGCTCAAAGCGTGCGATAATGCTGACGTGAGTTAGGATGGAATCTTTGTCCGCATTCAAAGCGCTAAACGTCGTCTCAGTGCAGTAAGATCGGAGATAGTGGCAGCTTCAAACGCTGCTCCGGTTGCCTCGCGTTCTATTACTGTTCCACCGACTGCCAAAAGAGCGACTGGCTCGCAGGGGATCACCGCCATCACTGCGGAACCCGTACATCTAATCGCCTCACTAGCTCGGTTCCTTGAATCCCCGCTAACTCGCTGCTCACGATAAATCCAGGTGAAGCCCATGACTTGACCCGGCGCCAACGGTCCTTCATGCGCGCGCTGCTGACGCATGACTAAAACGTCGCCAAATACACCCTCGTCTATCCCCAACAGGTGCCTTACCTGGCCCTCAACCCGGACGCACACTTCTACACGCTGTTTGACTACACCCGAGGCCGCGTGACCATCGAGGTGCGAGCCATCCGGCCAGGGTGGGACAAGCACTTCGACGCGGAGTGCAGGGGCAGCGCGCACAACGACGTCGTGCGTGCCGCGTGGGCGAGAGGATGCATGGCGGTACATGTCATGGCGATTCTCGACGTTGAACGGACGCGGTATTTCATTGTGCCTTTCCGCTACGAGAAGCCTTTGGTGCGCGACGCGCTTGCGCACATATCTCACAGCTACGGAGGCGGTAACATTCCGCTCGAGAAGCTACCGGAGCATATTCGGGCCACGATGGAACGTATAGAGGGAGTAGGGCTGGTGATCCATTGATTACCTCGCTGGCGACTATTTCCTCGTTTGCTTTGCTTTTTCCGTTCCCGCACATTTTATTGTGGGGCGGCGCCTTCTCGATTTTCTTGTGGGGGCGCGTCCTCTCGACAGGACGGCGAAGGCATCCATGACCACCTTGAGTTCACCGCTGTAGTATATTATATTGTGTTATCTTGTACACGTCCCACACTTGATCTGGGCGAGTTTCTTGGGTGTCCGCTGCATGAAGAGAGAACCTTCGAATTTAACATGTGCCATTTCCCAACCTAGTCGCCTCCTCCCATTGCGGGGGTGCCGGATTTATCGTGTTGAATATTACAGGCTGTAATGATATTCATTCTATTTATTATCATTGGCCTATCGGTAAGACGGGTAGAGCCTCTGCGAGCACTGGGAACCGTTCTACGAGCCATTCAGGACTAGATGGGGAGATCGCGGCTCCGAACTACATTTTTACTATGTAGGCCATTTATGAATGCGAAAAGCGTGGCTTGGAGAAACGAGGTGCTACGCCACAACCTGGTTTTATATTTAACAACCCCTCAGCTCTTTATGAACTTGTAACAAAACAAATGCTAGTGCCACTGCTACACCCAGTTTCGAACTCAAATCGAGGCGCACCATGACTGATGTGTGATGAACACACTCCAATGCCCTATGTATTTTTTTTTGATTCATTTCACAATTTCCTGGGCACAAGCAGCGTTGAACCACCTCTGCAAGACATTTTGATGGCTTCTGTCAAAATCCTGTTGGCTTCGGCTCGTTCCAGCAGTATTAATCATACGAGCATAATTTTTGAGGCCGGACTGAAACCATAGGGAAGTTACCGAAGTAAGTACACCCGCTTCCTAATTGGGAAGTGCAAGCCGATCAAAATGTCATGGTTGAGGTTCTTTTCGCTGCCTTCAAAGCCTCCCTGGGCATTTAAATTGGTACGTGGGTACTATTAACTCATAGGAGCACATCTCTGGCAACAAATACAAAGCGGCTTGCCAGGCATGGAGAAAAGCTTAGCTTTATTGTTTTAATATTTTGTTTAATTCTTCTGACAGCTACTGTGAACGATAACATCTCCGGTTCGGTCTTTCGACCGTTTTTTTTACAAGATAATTGGTCCAGAACCGAGGTCAAAGGCCGATCATCTTGCAAACGTGGGTAATCGATAATACAATTGTTGACCAATTTTGGCAAGGTAGTGATGTCTTCGCGTGAGCCGCGTGTGATGAGAGACAGGGGAAGTGACGGTGCTTCGCACGGAGATGTGAGAGGAAGAGAGAGTGGAGAGGAGACGTGTGTGGTGTGTTTGCGGGGGGATCGGCCGATTCAGAGCTTTTCAACACAGCGGAGAAGGCAGCGGAAAGGCCGAATCGGAATGGGATGGGACGCGGACACGAACCCGTACGCAAAGGCCACCGAGGGTCTGTGAGGAACGAAACCCAAAGCGACCCGAGCGTAAGCGAGAAAAAATAGGGATGGGAGGGTGGGGCAAGAAGAGCGATGGATAAGTTCGCAAGCTCACAAACCATGTCCGAAATTTCACAAGCTCAGAATTTTCCTAATTTTCTTTTTTTTTTGAGGTGTGTCCCGCATTTGATTTAGGATTTCGTGGCATGTGTTTTCCCAACTTTGTGAACTTTTTAACCTTGTGAGCTTGCCGACAAGCTCACAAGCCCGAACAAGCTGCAAGCTGCCTGTCAAATTGCTGAAGTGCAGGGTTGACCAGGGGGGCTGTTACATAGATTCATTCTTACTGAACTGTTAAACCCAATGATCGAAGGGTAGAACGAACATCTTGAACTGCTGCTTGCCCCACCGAATCATGAAAGCATCCAGAAAGAATTTTTGGCTCCGAGAATAGGCTGGGGTATGGGATACTGGGGTACGATTGCCTTTTCCCCTTGACAATGTGTCCTAGTTGTGTCCTCCCAAGCTCAGGACTTGCGGAAACGTCTGATTTTTTCATCAGACGGTTTTAGATGGGAACGAGTTCCATAATGACCTCTCAAGTCGGACAGGTAAACAGATCATTATTTAATGTCCATTTCAAAAGCCTGGACCCTGACGAATGCACATGCAAAAGAGCGGTGGAGGCTCCCTTGCCTCAAAAAAAGAAGGGAAAATCAGAAAAATCAGGCTGGTCGAATGCAGAGAATTTAAAGCAGATTAAGGGAAGACTCAACAGCCCACTAAAAGGCGTCGATTATGACGGACGGGAGAGGCGGGGATCAAACGTGATTGAAAGGAGATATGTTTGCACACATGACCAGTCGCGCATGTTGACGCGCGTCGGGGCTCCATGCCGTGTCATGAGACCAGACCACTGCCGATGTCTCCGCTCACTATAAAGGCGGCGGCCTACGAGATGCTTCTTCTTCCTGCCCCCCACGATGCTCAACCCCAAGCTCAGCAGCGTGGTGCTCCTCCTCGCGAGCAGTGCCCTCGCATCAGTCCAAATCCTCCTGCGACAACAAGCTGAGGCTACCAACGTCACCAACTCCTTCGACGTGGCTAGCTGTCCCGGATACGCGCTCTCGTCCTTGTCCCAGACCAAAAGTGGCTTGACTGCGAAGCTAAACCTTGCCGGAGCAGAATGCAATGCATTCGGACAAGATGTCGCGAATCTAACGATTCAAGTCACTTACGAAACCGAGTCGAGGTGCGTCGTATCCTCATGCCCCCTTTACAGCGTGTCTTACATACAGAAAGACTCCACGTCAATATATTCGACACCGCAAACTCCCAATTCACTGTCCCAGCATCAGTTTTCACACGGCCATCAGGCTCAACGACCGCCCAGAAATCCGACCTCGTATTCAACTACGACGCTAAGCCCTTTGCGTTCTGGATCACCCGCCGCTCGGACCCACACGGCGTTCCCCTCTTCGACACGCGCATTTCCTCGTTGCCCGCGACCCCTATTGCGTCTGTTATCGCAGGGGACAACTCTACGGCGTTAGACGGCTTTCCGCTGGTCTTCGAGAACCAGTATCTGCAGGTGCGTCCGTGCTGTAATCTGGTGATGTGAATCTTACGTGTTGGCAGCTCGCGTCCGCGCTGCCCTTAGGCGCCAACGTGTATGGCTTAGGCGAAGTCGTCGCGAGTAGTGGGATCCGGCGTGACGTGGGCACCGATGGGGGTGTCGGCACCATTCAGAACGACTGGGGTCCGCTATACTTTTATATTGAGCCGCAGATTTCTTTTGCTGATGCTATCCCGTAGCGCGCGATATCGCCGACCCAATTGACCAAAACATGTAAGTCAACATATATTGTAAAATATCGTATCTGACATAACCACAGCTATGGCGTTCACCCTATCTACCTTGAGCACCGCTTTAACTCCACGACCAACACCTCCCAGTCCCACGGAGTCTTTTTGCTCAAGTAAGACTCTCGCTTCACGGACCAACCAGCCATTAATTTAATTTCCCTTTCAGCGCGAACGGCGCCGACATCCTCCTCCTCACCCCGCCCTCCTCGAACGTCTCCCTCATCGAATACCGCCTCATCGGCGGCACGCTCGACTTCTACTTCCTCTCCGGGCCCACCCCGCAGACCGTCATGGAGCAGTACTCCGCGATCGTCGGCACGCCCACCTGGCAGCCATACTGGGGCTTCGGCTTCCACCTCTGCCGCTGGGGCTACCCCAACATCACGGCGGTCAAGGAGGTCGTGGCGAAGATGCGCGCGGCGGCGATTCCGCTGGAGGTTATGTGGAATGATATCGACCTGTACCATGCCGTGCGCGATTTCACGTCGGACCCGGTAAGCTTCCCGCCGGATGAGATGAAGGCGTTTATTGCGGAGCTGGTAAGTCCCTTTTCTTGTATTTATGTGAGTGTGTGTTGAGCTGATGCGGGTGGTAGACGGCGAATAACCAACATTGTGCGTATTTCTCTCTGCTGTCTCCACTCGCGCGACTGACAGGGGTTGTGTTGAACAGATATCCCCATCGTGGATGCAGCTATTGCCAAGGAAGTCAACAGCACCGACATTGTACGTCCATGCCTGCCGCTTTACTCAATTAAAACTCGAATTCAACCAACCCCTTTAGTACGACCCGTACTCCAAAGGCACCGATCTGTAAGTCAGCGCCCGCTCTTTTATTTTCCTTCTTCCTGCAGATACATGGGGGATTCTGACGCGTGTTCATTTCCCCAGTGACGTGTTCATCAAGAACCCGGACGGGACGGAGTACATTGGACAGGTATGGCCTGGGTACACGGTGTGTTCTTTTCTTCTACATTATCGACTTTTTGCCGGACAGACGCTCATCAAACTCCGCAGGTCTTCCCCGACTGGTTCGCGCCAAACACGCTCGGGTGGTGGACCGAGTCGTTGAAGAACTGGAGCGCGGCCGGGATCGAGTTCAGCGGTGCGTCCCGCCCAGTCGCTCCCAGGGCGAATGCTGATTTCACAATCTAGGCATCTGGCTGGACATGAACGAGGCGAGCTCGTTCTGCGACGGCTCTTGGTGAGTGCGAGTGGCGCGGAATCCCGACTTACCGAATGTTAAATATTGATACGCGCTGCAGCGGGACTGGGATTGACATCAGCAACACCTCCAGTGCGTTTCTTCTTTCATAGTGCCTAGCCAGCCCTTGCTCACCGCTCATTTTCATGCTATTAGCGCCCTTCATCCTGCCGGGCGAACCTGGGAACCCCGTCACGGACTTCCCCGAGGGGTACAACTCGACGATCTCGGGGACGAGCGGGAATATCACCGTCAATGGCACGTTGACGTTCGGCGCGACTGCTGCCGCCGCGCTCGCTGCGCGTGGGATTGGCGCGGGGAACCAGACGGGGATCAATTTCAACACCCCGCCGTATGCGATTCACAACGGTGCGTCCATATATGCTATAGTATGGCAATTGGGACGGATGTTTGCTCATGCGTCTCAACACAGCCAACGGCCGCCTCTCGCTGCACGCGCTGGCGACGAACGCGACGCACGCGGGCGGGTACTCGGAGCTTGACACGCACAACATTTGGGGGCTGATGGAGGCCGAGGCGACGCACAAGGCGCTCCAAACGCTCCTCCCCGGCAAGCGCCCCTTCATCATCAGCCGCTCTGCATTCGCCTCTGCGGGCAAGTGGGCCGGCCACTGGGTGCGCTGTTCCTCCTTCTCCACGCCACTAATCCTGACCGCTATTCTCGCGGCAGCTGGGCGACAACTACAGCAAGTGGCAGTACATGTACTTCTCCATCCAGGGCGTGCTGCAGCACCAGATGTTCCAGATCCCGTTCGTCGGCGCGGATACGTGTGGGTTTAATGATAATTCGGACGAGGAGCTGTGCAATCGGTGGATGCAGCTCGCGGCGTTCACGCCGTTCTACCGGAACCACAACGTCAAGGGCGCGATCCCGCAGGAGCCGTTCGTGTGGGACAGCGTGGCGAACGCGTCGCGCACGGCGATCGCGGTGCGCTATGCGCTGCTGCCGTATTGGGTGCGTCTGCTGTCTTGACATTTCATGTCCGGTTCTAGTTAATAATTTCGGGCTGGCAGTATTCCCTGTTCGCGAACGCGTCGACTAGCGGAACGCCGCCTGTGCGGGCGCTGTTCTGGGAGTTCCCGGATGAGCCGGAGCTCTTTGCGGTCGACCGCCAGTTCCTCGTCGGTCGTGATATCCTCGTCACACCGGTCTTGACCCCGAACGTCTCCACTGTCGATGGTGAGTTATAGTACCGGGAAGAGATCGAACACGCTGACGTAACTTTGCCAGGAATATTCCCTGGACGCGGAAAGACTGTGTGGCGCGACTGGTACACGGGCGACGTCCTGAAGGCGGCCGTCGGCGTGAACACGACGTTGGCTGCGCCCCTCGGGCACATCAACGTGCACGTCCGCGACGGGGCCGCGCTCCTCCTGCACCAGACGCCCGCGTACACCATCGAAGAGACGCGCGCGGGGCCCTTTGCGCTACTCATCTCGCAATCTGCCAACGGGAATGCCTTCGGTACCACGTACTTTGACGACGGCGTGTCCGACCCGCCGGGCCCGAGCACCACAGTCACCGTCACTGCGCGCACGGGGAGCGTCTCCATCGCGGCCGCGGGCAAGTTCCACGTCGCGCAGAAGCTTGGGGAGGTGACGATTCTGGGCGTCACCAAAAAGCCCGCGTCCGTGACCGTTGGGTCGACGAATGTGAAGAGCTTCACGTATGCGAGCGCGCAGCAAAAGGTAATGCTGACGGGGCTCAGCGTGGATCTGAACAAGGGGACGACGATTTCGTGGAAGTGAAAGAGGTGAAACTGTATAAATTACAAGTGATGAGGGTTTACATCAGATATGTAGGCCGTGTGTATCCACGTACCCTCTGCAAGCAATCAACCTGGCCATCTGACTATACGTATACGGCTATGCTGGTCAATCACCTTTCCTCCACAGCTCGTATTAATAGTAGTGGTCAGTTGCCACGCACACTGCTGCCGCGACATGCCCCACTTCGATCGAAGGACCGCTTTCTTCTGAAAGCGCACTTAACGTCTCACGAGCACGATGAACTTGCGTGTATACCTGAATTCATTTGGAAGTATCAGATCCTCGACCCCATCTCTTTTTAATTATCCATTCGACAGCGGAGTACTCACATGTCCGGATGATGTACGTATGATGTTCTCCCGGTCAAGATTCCACAAGAATAGCGAGCGTTCACAGGAGCCCGGCATCGCCTCGACGACTCCCCTCTCGTTTCACCCACTACAACTTACCTCCCTTTGTTAAACTCGGATGGCAGAAGGTCTCGACAGTAGCGCAGCGCTCAGCGTTATCAACACCATCGAGTTCAATATATACCCCGCAGCGGTATGCTTCCCCGTACTTTGCATCGCACTTTGAGCTCATTCCCTGCAAGGTCGAGTTATTTCTCTACGGTATTTCCTCGCCTCAGGCCTGCTTCTTGCGTACCCGCTGAACAGACTGCGCAGGCGTGAATGTGGTCTTGTTCGGCTTCTACATCCACGTTCTCCTTAATCGCCCATGCGTTCACCAGCGCGGCCTTTCAATAGCAACGAGCTTTCTGTTTCTTTTGTGCACGGTCCACTGCGTCCTCGAGATTGCGTACGCGATCCTGGCTAATAGGACCTTAGTGGAAGAGTCATACGACGAGCTGGCTAAGTACAACGGAAGCTACCGAGCCTCGGACGCTGTTCGTCGGGGTGCAAATGTATTATTTGTAACGAACAAGTGCGTGGATCCTATGCTATTATCCATCTAACGACTTACACAAGGTTGGAAAAGCTTGCTGGCAGATACTATCTTTGTTAGCTTTCATGGTATCCTCCTACACCTGTCTCTGAATGTGCCCAGATCTTCCGCTGTTACGCCGTGTGGAGTTTCCAACGCAAGGCCATTATCTTGCCAATCACTCTGCTTCTTGCTAGCGCCGGTGAGCTTCCCTGCGCCTCCTATTCTCATGGCCTCACCCAATTTCTCGCGCGCGCAGTCCTTGGCTACTGGAATATCGCCATAGATCTGAGCACCGGCTACTTTCTGTTCTACCTGTCGATCGGGGTCTCCGTCCTCACAAATATTGTCTTGATGGTCCTGACAGGCGAGGAGTTCAAGTTTCGTTTGTCGCCGCACATATTAATGCCCTCCTCTCATAGCTGGCCGCATCCTGTGGCTGGCGCGCACTGCTCGCCAAACTGTACCGCGGGACGTCACTAAGAAGTACTACACTATATCTGCAATGATGTGGGTATTACAACAATCTTCTTTCGTTCCGAACTCATGTCAGGCAGCGTGGAGTCTGGCGCCCTTCTCTGCAGTGTAGCGATCCTCTACCTGATTTTGACGTACACGGAAAAGAACTCTACCGTAAGTCTTTTCAAACAAAGCGAAGAAACACCTCCTGACTGGATGCAGAGGATAATGTGTGCTGCGCTATCGCAACTAGCCGTACGTTTCATCCACTGTCAGTTTAAAATCCTCTGATCTCTCGGTGCACAGGGAATTGCTCCGACGATCATTGCTGTCCGAGTCGGACTAGGACGGAGTGTTGAGAGCCTTGAAAGCTTAACGACCCGTACTGCGTCCCCGCTGGAGTTTAATCCCACCTGGAGACAGTCGATTGAACAGCGTATCGTGAATTTGGGGATCGATGAAGATAACGAGCGTGTGAAGGCTGAGGCAGTCTAGTGACCGTTAGTCTTTTATAAACAGACGCTACAAACTTTGATGCTCGTACCTCGCATGTTTGTAGATGACCGTCCAAACTTTGTATGAATATTTCTTCGAATTTTCTTGTACTTGGGTAGTCAGGTTCAACTGCAATCGCCCTCCAATTGAACGCGGCCGTTGGGGTGAGTGGATAATGAAAGTAGACATGCCGAATTCAAAAGTAAAAGAGCGCACACACAATGGATCCTGAGAGCGTCGGAGACAGCCGAAAAAAAAGGCGTCATGTTGTTCCGATCAGTCGGCAATTCCCGGGCCGCAGAGATCCGACTCTCTCCTCTATCTTCACTCGAAACTCCACAATGGCTCTATGGCCCATTCTCAGCCCATTCCTCGGGGATATTCGCCGCATGATGTTCATGACATATTCGTCTTCGCACCTAGGACTTCGTCGTTCTCATCTCAGGTTCACGAATTCCCACAGGAGGAAGAGTCCACCAGGCTTTTACTATGTGGGCTTTTCCTCGGCCGCATTTGTGGCGTACATCCATATTCTGGGCGCTACATCGGATGATGTGCAAGTACCCATCACAGATCTCATCACAAGACCAGGCGTTTATTGTTTGGAGTGAGGACAAGATCGACTAGCCTGTCTGAGACATTCGCCGGAAATGGGAGAACTAAGACTCGCACTCATTATATGGGGCCGGCCAGCTATTTTCCTCTCAAATGCCACTCATCCATCTCGAGACCAGCACAGGACCAGGAAGCTTCCACTACACCATATCCACACCGACGAATGCCTCAACAACTGCCATTGTTCAGGGCACTCCAACTGTCCTCTTGATACATCCGGTCTATGTCCCGTCGCACATATTCCATCGTACGCGGCTCGAGGTTTTTTCTTCTTCAGACGAGACTCATAGTGTCCTTAGCGATCTACAGCGACTCGAGCCTCCGGCGGTTCAATTTGGTGACACTGGATTTGAGGGGACATGGCGGGACAACGGCGACAGTGGAGGATACGTATGGGCCGGAGACGGCTGCACGCGATATTTTGAGGCTGATGGTACGTGGTTTATCCCCGCGGTTCAGAACTCCTTCAGTGATACTTCGGTGTATCCGGCTAAGGATGCCCTAAATATCCCAGCATGCCATGCCATGCCATGGGCGTCTCAATGGGCGCCTGCATCGCCCTACAAATGGCAATCCTCGCTCCTGAGAGAGTGATTTCCTTGTTCATGCTCTCTCCTCTTCCGTTAACGGAGGTACGTCCGCGATATTATCCATTTTAAAACTATCGTTCATCTCCCGTAAGCCCGCTCTAGTTGTGGAAGGCCGACAGGAAATTTACGACTGCTGGATACACGCCTTCGAAGATCCGAACGGTGTCGACGAACTCGCACTGGGGGACGCCTTCACAGGTTCACTGCAACTCGCGTACAATAACAGGGATTTGCCCCTGATCACAGCGTAAGTACCCAATACAATATCAAATTATTGGGCGTACTGATATTTCGAAAGGGTCGCGTCGCGATCGCTATCCCTCGCGATACGCAACTGGGGCTCAGGAAATCACGACATTATGCATATCGTCTCGGTCAAGTTCTTCCTGAATCGCGAGCTTTATTCTGTCTCAACGCTCTCGCGCGTTCGCTGCCTTATCGTACTCGTCCACTGCTCCGAGGATGTCGCATATCCGATCAATTATTCCGAAGAGCTACTGGACCTACTCCATTCCGCGGCCCTGGATGCGAAGATTCACTCCATAGATGGAGCTCCGCATTTTGGTAACATCACGCATTCCAAAGAGTACGTCGCCTGCCGCGCCTTCCGTGAGATTCTCTCATATGTTGATTCCAGGATCAACGCGCTGCTGTATGATTTCGTATTGGCCAATCATTCGGGCACAGAAATCCCGGCCGCGCCAACCAGTGTCGAATCGCCATTCTTAGCACAGTTGCTTGAATGTGGGCTCCTGGACGGCGATTCCGATAGCGAGTCCGATTCTGACTCGAGTGAATGAAGCAGTTGATGGCCCGAGAAGGATTGCATATATCCATCGGCTTGTGAAAAAATAGGAATATTTCCCTCTTTCTGTTTGTATAGTTTATTTTATTTCCAATTTGAAGCCTTTGTCGTGAGTTTGTCGTGAGTTCCCTGATTCGGAAGTCGTGGTGTTTCGTCGGGTATCACCGAAAGTTCCAAATAGTGCCACACACGTCCGCTTCCTCCTTCACAACCTCGTCATCTTAGTCTCATCTACGACGCTCTTTTGAGGCTCTTCTCGGTCTTCTCTGTATCTCTACTATTCACATCGGTCTGGACAGCCTGAGGCCTGAGGCAGCGAAGTTTGCGAACACCGACTAGTCCCGAATGAGGCACGCCGAGCGACTCGGATTCGGAGGTCTGTCAAGAGTTGGTCAAGAGAGACAGTCGTTGTCCTACGCGGACGATATGTATCCACGTACCCTCCAAGCAATCACCCTGAACATCTGGCTATTCTGGTCACTGGCAATCACCGTGCATCCAATGTATCACAGATCGCGGTGGTCTCCTCGCACACTGCTTCCGCGACATGCTCCACTTCGTTCGAGCTACTTTCTTCAGAAAGGTCACTCAACATCTGACACAGCACGCTATAATTGCATGTATAGCCGAGCAGGTATCAGATGAAGCGGAATCTATCTCAGTCTCTCGGGAAACCATATCTCAGGATGATGCTTGTATCATTTTCTCCCGGTCAAATGCACAAGAATAGGGAGCGCCTACAGGAGCCGGAACCCCGTCGAAGACTCAGCATATGTTGCAGCGACATCCAGATATTGAAGATGACACCGGAGGCAAAGAACGACGCACTTGAAATCCAAGTGCGTCCAACGCATGTGCTCCGCACTCATGCGTGACAGTAACAATAGATCTGTCATAGATTTCTCCTTTTAGTTGACAAAGTGCACCCTGAAATTTCCCTAGAAATGACAAACGACAATCACATGTTTGTTGCACCTTATGCACAATCCCTTTACCAGCAAGCTATCATGTGCACATGTTATCTTTGTTGAACAAAGGGAGGTTTATCACAGCTTATATGCAGAAGCTTTTTTGACATGCTACCAGGCCCACAAGCCACCCTTGTCAGGCCCACACCACATCCACAAAATATCTTCGTCAGGCTGGCATTGTTCCTGTTTGTTTTCTTTGTTTCCTTTGTTTCAAAATAACATAAAACCTTTGTTGTATTCAAGTAAAGTTGAAGTTGCATTGTGTTGACAAAAGAATTACTAAAAGGAGAAGTCTATTTCAGATTGATTGTCAATGTCACACATGAGTGCAGAGCACATGCGTTGGACGCACTTGGCTTCCAAGTGCATCGATCTTTGCCTCCAGTGTGACCTGTACTGTGTAAATGTTGTAAGTATTCGTAATCTGCAAATGGCTTTTTTCTGTGTCGTTATAATCGCGCTAACATATAACAGAGATAAGCGACAGCTAATTGAGGAGCTGATGTAGCGTAAATTCTGGGTGCTACGTAGGGTGATGTGTGGGTACCAATCTGTCATAAGATTGGTCGGTCGTTCCTGAGGAAAAGGATAACTAGGTTAAAATACCAGCCCGGCCAGTGATTTCCCTCTCAAATGCCACTCATCCATCTCGAGACCAGCACAGGGCCAGGGAGCTTCCACTACACCATATCCACACCGACGAATGCCTCAACAACTGCCATTGTTCAGGGCACTCCAACTGAAGAATCTATAGGAGCTTTGCTTAATCATTGGACGTTGGAACATTAATCCAGGATGAAAGCAAGGATTATTGAATCCGGATTAATGAGGTGCTTGAACAAAGTTTGTGTTTAATCCGGTCAACTGACCGTGTCCTCAGCTCAAGAAAATACTCCCCACCAGTTTCGAACATAGGATCTCCTGACTTTACAGAAATGGTAAGGAAGAAGGAGATTCCAGGTAGGCCATTTGACCAATGTAAGATGTGTGTACTATAGAGTCCAGGTGTACATCATATCCTCTACCATCCTTCTGCCTGGACAATTGTACGGTACACCCCTATGTCGGAGGTGCTTAATCAATGATCAATTGAGCACAATTAATGTGGATTAAATCAAGTTCACAACAGTTCAGGATGATGAGCATCAATTGAGCAAAGTTTAAGATGGATAGGCAGTTCATTAATTCATTGAGCACAATTGAACAGGAGGGTTTAAATAAGATCAATTCAAAGTGGATGGATGAAACAGATAGATGAACACAGATTAAACATAGGATCAAAAATCCCTTCAAGCTCAACTTATCTCAATCACTGTCAAGAAAGACCTCCAACTCCACTCTTATGTGATGTACTTCATCTCATTTAATTTTTCGTCACTGAGCCTCCTTTTGTTGTTGGTATGTATTGATCCCATGTTTAATTCATGTTCATCTATCTGTTCTACTCCATCTCATTTAATTATTCCTCATTGAGCTTACTTGGGATTGATCTATGGTGGTATTCATGCAAGGCTTGGCTTGAGAGAAACATATTTCATCATCCTGAACTGTTGTGAACTTGATTTAATCCACATTAATTGTGCTTAATTGATCATTGATTAAGCACCTCCGACATAGGGGTGTACCGTACAATTGTCCAGGCAGAAGGATGGTAGAGGATATGATGTACACCTGGACTCTATAGTACACACATCTTACATTGGTCAAATGGCCTACCTGGAATCTCCTTCTTCCTTACCATTTCTGTAAAGTCAGGAGATCCTATGTTCGAAACTGGTGGGGAGTATTTTTTTGAGCTGAGGACACGGTCAGTTGACCGGATTAAACACAAACTCTGTTCAAACACCTCATTAATCCGGATTCAATAATCCTTGCTTTCATCCTGGATTAACGTTCCAACGTCCAATGATTAAGCAAAGCTCCTAGGGTTGCTGCCAACTGTCCTCTTGGTACATCCGATCTACGTCCCGTTGCACATATTTCACCGTACGCCCGAGTTTCTTCTTCTTCTTCAGACTAGAGATACTCATGGTGTCGTTAGCAATCTACAGTGATTCGAGGCTCCAGCGATTCACACGGGGGGCAAAACCCACGGCAGGTGAAATCAAACTGCCGTTAGAGCAGGTGAACGGCAGTGATCTGGGCACCTACCTGGCAGACAAGTTCAGAATACATTACTGTTCTCTGCAGCAATCATGCATCTGTTGACTGTGGGATCATTCATCTGTCAAAAGGTGGGATCGTAGTTACGGTCTTTGTTCCTCTTCTATCTACCACTGTGTCATCATGCTGGTGAATTGAATTTGCTCCGCCTGCTGCAGGAAGAATGGTCCAGCAAATGCCCAGTTTCAAATTCAACCTGGCAAGCTCATGAAAAGACTGAGGCCCAACAACAGCTTCAAAAAGACTACAATGACGGGGAGGAGACGTCGTGTTGATCTGCACACGGAGACCATTTGCGGCTGAAGGACAGCGGGTTGACCTTCTTTTCTTGAATGATTGACATGTCTGACATACCAGGAAAGTCTTGTATTAATACAAGGTAGTGGGACAACAAGTACTCCATAATCGGAGTGTTCACCGCATGCAAATCGCATGAATGTTCCCATGAATGTTCTTATTCCGTTTTAGGAAAGATCCGACATGTGATCGTGTTTGGAACAAAGAACAAAGACAAAAATTTTGGCCATCGCTGCGTAGGGTCTCATGGTCGAAAGACGGCCATAGTACAACGACACTGAATTAGTACTGCCATTGGTAGTGCCTTCATACTGCTCCACAACTGGGCTAACGGCAGTCTCAGCTTACCTGCCATGGGTTTTGCCCCCCGTGTCAATTTGGTGACATTGGATTTGAGGGGACATGGCGGGACAACGGCGACAGTGGAGGATACGTATGGGCCGGAGACGGCTGCACGAGATATTTCGAGGCTGATGGTACGTGGTTTATCCCTCGCCGTTCAGAACTCCTTCAGTCATGTGTCGGTGTATCCGGCTAAGGATGCCCTAAATATCCCAGCATGCCATGTCATGGGCGTCTCAATGGGCGCCTGCATCGCACTACAGATGGCAATTCTCGCTCCTGAGAAAGTGACTTCCTTGTTCATGCTCTCTCCTCCTTCTTTGACGGAGGTACGCCAGCGGTGTTGTCCATTTTTTCCATCTATTATTCACCTCCCACAAGCTCGCTCCAGTCGCGGAAGGCCGACAGGAAATTTATGACTGCTGGGTAGAAGCCTTCGAAGCTTCAATCGAGGTCGACGAGATCGCACTCGGAGATGCCTTCACGGGCATGCTCCAACTGGCGTACAATAATAGGAGATCACCCCTGATCACAGCGTGAGTACCTAAATTAATAGCAACGTCTCAGACTCGCTGATATGTCGAAAGTGTCGCGTCGCGATCGCTATCCCTCGCGATACGCAACTGAGGCTCAGGAAATCACGACATCATGCATATCGTGTCGGTCAAGTTCTTCCTGAACCGTGAGCCTTATTCTGTCACGAAGCTCTCGCGCGTCCGCTGCCCTATCATACTCGTTCACTGCTCGGAGGATGTCGCCTATCCGATCAATTATTCCGAAGAGCTCTTGGACCTACTTCATTCCGCGGCCCTGGATGCGAAGATCTACTCCATAGATGGAGCTCCGCATTTTGGTAACGTCACGCATTCCAAAGAGTACGTCGCTCAGCACGCCTTCCGTCCGGTTCTCTCATCTGTTTGATCCCAGGATCAACGCGCTGCTGTACGATTTTGTACTGGCCAATCATTCGGGCACAGAAATCCCGGCTGCACCCGCCAGCGTCGAATCACCATTCTTAGCACAGTTGCTCGAGTGCGGGCTCCTGGACGGCGAGTCCGACAGCGAGTCCGACGATGAGTCCGATTCTGACTGAAGTGGATGAGGCAGTTTGATGGCCCGAGAGAATTTTATATATCCATCGGCTTGCATCCGATTTTGAATATAGGAATATTTGTCTTAGCGAATATTTGTACAGTTCATTTTATTTTCCATTTGACGAAGCCATTGTTGTGAGTTGGGGTTCAAAAATGACATCCCACGAGTAGTACAAGGCTTAAGACGGCGGGCTAACACTGCTTATACTATTTACAGCGCAAAGCTATAAACCTACAAAATGTGGAAGAGGATGCCCAGTACCATCCACACCACATTCCAGTGCGCGAAGACGTGGTGCGGCGCTGCCCCGTTCGGGGATGTAGACGAACTCGGCTGTGTAGTCGTGGGCGCGGTAGTCGCTGCAGCAAGGGTGTACAAGGGGACGACGCTGCCCGAGAACGTGCTCGCCGTGGCACTGCCTGCTAGCGCATTATCTAGGACGCAGGTGCCGAGCCCGTTCGCACCGAACGAGCACGTCTCGGCCACGGTGCGTGTCAAGCTGCTAAGCTGAAACGGCACGGGCGTGGCGTAGCTGAGTCGGACACCCGACGCGTCGGCGATGAACGTGTCTGATAACAAGAGATGAGCGTAAGACCGAGGCCCAGAGCAGGAGGGAACGAACTGGTGAAGGTGGTAGGGACGCTTAGGAAGGTGATGGTTCTGGAGGGCTCAACCTGGAGATGGGAGCTTTCGACCTCGACTTCGACGTATGTTGTTGCCCCGTCCGCGCCGACGCCGGCAGCGGAGATGGAGAACGAGTTCGCCTGGATCACAACGTCGGATCCTGTGGGCGCAGGGGTCGAGACATCAGGAAAACCCCGAATTGCTATGAGGTGCTATATAGACATACATAGACAGATATAGACACTATAGACGTTATAGCAACTGTCTATATCGTCTATATGTGTCTCTGTGTATCTATATAACAAGCCATAGAATTTTGGTTTTTCCTGATGGACATCATAAAGTGTCACTGCGGATACTTCAACCGAGGAAGATCAGTTGCACTCTGTTGTGTTCGCATGTAAACTGGACGTACCGTAGATTGACGTCGAGAGCAGTAGCAATGCGACGCAGATGTGCATGATCGCGAACGCGAGTCGAGGAATTTTTCGAGTACTTATAAAAGAACGAGTGTATCAGATCCGACGAATCAGGAGAAATGAAATGATGTCCTTGGGACCATGTGCCCGGGCCACTGGAGCTTCAATACAGTGCGCGGAAAATAGCAGACAAGGGCTCCACACGGTCAAGTATCGTTTTTTTGTGAGGGTGCAGCTCAATTTGGTCCGAAATAAATAACGTGGGGAGAATCACCGCGTCAATATTAATGTGAATTAGCGCTTGCATACACGATTGAATCAAATGGTTGCAATGTGATCATGAATTTTATACCAGGGATTGTGAATGTGAAGACAACAAATACCTCACTGAAAGACAAATGGGGTATTGTCGGAACACGCAAACAGGTGATTCGACACATCTGCTTAAGATTACCTTGCTTCTAGCCTGAGGAATAGTTTCTGACGGATGGAGTTGCTGCGGTGGTTCCAACGGAGGCGCAGTAGCCCGGAGAAATATACGTTGTCGCTGCCGTGATAATAGACTTCAATACAAAAGTATCGATGGTTCCTATCTTATGTCTTACTCCCTGCCAGACATGAAAGAAGGCAGTACATCGGGACGAGCGGCGATTGCCGTTCGGAGTGCCGCAGGTTAGTTCGTTAATATGCCTAGGGAAGAGAGACGGCTGGTAAGTCTGGGTGGTTCTAGTAATCCACAGCCGACGGGAGGAGGATCATTGGACATTTCGAGTGAGCGTCAGGGCCGAGATTGTAGATGCACAGTTGCGCATTCCATGACAAGGATATGACGACAGTGATAGTGATAGTGATAATATTATACACGGCATGGTCCAGTCTCTGAACACCGTGTTCCCAAGGTTATCCATTCCTTCTGATGTTGATCGGCCACATTATCCGTATCTTTAACGAAATGGACGGCTTTCGTTGGGGACTCATTGGTTTTATCCCCATCCCCGTAATTACATTCTCTGCTCTCTCTTGCTGCTCGACGTCAAATGACCCGTGATGTAGCTACAATTCCGAGTCCATCACACAGCCTTGATCCATTCAATCCGCAATTTCTGTTACTTCCTAACCGCGGAACGACTGCGAGCAGTATAGATTTCGACAGCAGTTGCCGAAATTTCCCGGAAATCCCCACTGTACCGCAGAACAGCGGCTGCGGCCCGTAGCGCTGCTGAGAATATAAAAGACCAGTCCCAGCTTGCTCCAACCCGGTCAGAATCCCAGCGCTGCCTTTTTGTTTCCTTCCTTTTCCTTGGCTGTGCAATTCCTCACACCCTTCCTGCAGAACCATGGCTGAACGTCTCACACAAATTACGGTCATTGGTGCCGGTAGGTAGTCTGCCCTTTGTGCATCGTGTCAGCGTTGAAATTTGTCTCTTTCTAGGTGTCATCGGACTGACGACCGCAATTAAATTGCAAGAGAAAGGCGGATACCAGGTGGTCATCGTCGCCGCGATCTGGCCAACAGATCATCCTAGCCCGCACTACACTAGCCACTGGGCTGTAAGCCGCACTCCACGCAATTAATTCCGACATTTGACCCATCTTTGATAGGGTGGACATCATTGCACAGCAGCGGAAAGCGACGACCTTCGCCAGCAGAGTGAGTTGCATTTCACTTCATTGATACACGAATAGCTAATAATTTGGCCCACCTTCAGAGATGGACACCGAGACATTCAGAGTCTTCTGGGAAATGCCCGAGCTTGGACATCTCGCCGAGAAATGCTTCATTAGGACTCCACAGCACGAGCACTATTTCGAGGATCTCGCCCATCCTCGTGGACTAGAGACCATGCCAGATGTACGCCTGCATCTGTTCCTGAAGCCGAATTGTCTCTGTTGCTAACTCTCCAACAGCCCAAGCTGATGCCCAAATCGCCCCTCATTCCAGGCGCTGTATTCGGGATCGAATTCACCGCTATAAGCTTTGGTGAGGATAGCCTATATGCGACGTTCGAAGCCGGTGTTTAAATAAACCTTAGATCCTCCCGCCTATTTGAACTATCTTCACAAGCGGTTCCTCGCGGCTGGTGGAAAACTTGTACATGGCTCGGTGCAGCATATCAAGCAGGTGGTCGAGGGGGGCCCGGCGAAAGATCGACGACGAGATGATTTCGTATGTGATTCCGCGCCACAACGGGGACATCGTCCTCGGAGGGACCTTGAACATGGATGATTGGTGTGTATATCGACACAGCGTTTTTAATTTACTTGGACTGAGGTGCTAAAAGGTACCCTTTGCCCCGCCCCGAAACCAAGATCGCCATCATGGAGAAGGCACTCGCGTTGTGGCCTGAAATTGCCCCGCCAGAGGTCCGTAAAGAATGTCCTCCCATAGTTCGGGATCTTTATCCCATGATTGTGGAGGAGGGATTGGGATTGCGCCCCCACAGAAACGATGGGATCAGGTTGGAAGTCGAGTGGGTCGAGGCGCATGGCGCCAAGGCTCCTGTGGTGTTCCATTACGGGTGTGTGATTTTGTTCTTACTGCGTCTGTCTGGGTTGCTAATTTTCTGCAGACACGGGGCATATGGATTCGAGTCTTCCTGGGGATCTGCCTCCATGGCTGTGGAGTTGATGGAAGATGCGCTGAAGCGTGTTCAAATACTACTATAAATACCCGTACTGTATAAAGACGTATGATGTCGACTTGACGCGAACGATGTTGAATTATCATTTTTATAATCATGTTCTTCTTGCCTTCTGAGACTGAGAGGGGTCAAGAATATTCTAACTCTATTTAAAATATTACTACGAAAGCGAGCAGGATTTTCGCCGTTTACACCAGGCACAAATCTGTCTGCTTAATCAACAATCTCATCTCGAAGGAATCCAGATTTCCTATCCTGCAGGCTTCTGTGCCGATACCAGCCCTGTCCTAAGACCTCCCCGATGAAGTCGAACTTGCATAGTTATCATAGACCCTATAAAACTTTCGACGTCTATCGACAAGCTTGCTCTCGTAGAGTGAATCGAGCCTAGAATTATCACTTGGGAAGGAAGTCTGACAATCACCAGTTGAAGTGGAAGTAGAAAAACGTCATATCCGTCATGTAGGTAGGTGTGTAGGTAGGTAGGTAGCATTGCGGCACGGTCCGAATAACGAACGCGGGTTTCCAGGGATTATCCCGGCATACAAGCAACCTCCTTCGACGCGAGTGGACTACACCTTCGCCCCTGGGCCCCCATGCACCAATTTCACTTAACATATTGCATAAGACTGGATTGAACTGTCAACATAATGGTCGTATAAGTCAACCATGTTTCAACTGTGTACTTCAAGAGAATCACGGCATCCAATGGAAGCAACAACTTGAATCATGAATAAATATTGTAAAGATTAACGTGGTTTTATAGTAGATATCTAGTGAGTGCTACAGGAATTTCGTTTAAAGCATCGTCCCGTAGAACTGGGGAAACTGTCGGTGCAAATAGTCCACCACAATCGCATTTATTTGCTCAGACTCCACCAAAAACCCGTCATGCCCCGCAAGGGCCGGGATGCTCGCCAACTCCGCGTGTGGGATCCCGTACGCGAGCGTCCTCTGTTCCTGCGGCAGACACAGCCCATCCGTGTCGATGCTGACGACGAGCGCGCGCTCCGGCAGCTGGCCGAGCACAAAGGATAGCGCTGCACCCTCGTCGAGACACGCTGCGGGGATGAAGCGGTCCCGCGTAATGTCGTGCGTGTCCATCTTGTGCGTGATGTGGATGTAGCAGTTGGCGTCGAACTTCGCGGCGAACTTTGCACCCTGGTACCGGAGATAGGACTGGGCGGAGAACAGCGGCGGGGTGGCGTCGTCGAAGACGCGCGACGATGATCGGGTCATGCGCCGTCCGAAACGCTCTTCGTAGGAGTCGCGGGAACGATACGTGAGCAACCCCGCCATGCGGGCTGCGGCGAGCCCCTGCGTAGGTTGATTCTGATAGTAACCGTCCTGGAACGCCGCGTCGCTGTATATTGTCTGGCGCTGTGCCTCCCCCCAGCCGATGCACCATGCAGATTGTTTTGCGCATGTCGCCATTGCGACTATACGCTCAACGTAGTCGGGGAAGCACAAGGGCCACTCGAGGGCAGTCATGCCCCCCATTGATCCGCCGACGATCACTGCGACAGATGATACACCCAGATGATCTAGAACGAGTTTATGTAACCTAAGGGATTGTCAACGCGTGGAACATGGATAGAAGAAGATTGGATGTACCTGACATCGTCGCGTATGGTGGTACGCGGAAACTCTGGGCCATAACGCATCCCCGTCGATGGCTCGACGGAAAGAGGTGACGAGGTTCCGTACGGAGACCCCAAGACATTGGCGCAAAAGATGAAATAGCGGGTAGGGTCAAATGCCCTTCCACAACCCAGGAGATCCCCCCACCTGTCACATACGGTCAGCGGTTTCCATTGAAGTCAGCTATTGAACGGACCACTCATCGACATCGACGCTCGCAGTAAACGGATGGCATATCACGATAACATTGTTGCGGGCAGCATTAAGCGTTCCCCAGGTTTTGTAAACGACATCGACAGAGTGAAGGCTAATGCCGCATTCCAAGTTGAATTTTGGAAGGGTGAAAGTCGAATTGTTCCTGAGCACGGAAGGCATGGTGGTAATGGAACACTATTCGCGGCTTTCGACCTGGTTTTATGTACGGAGGATCCACCCGATACAGCAAAACGTCATAAAAGAGGCATTTGATCCGTAATGTATTAGACGTACAATCTTTAGCATGCAGTGCGCAAAATTGTGTGGCAACCGCAGTTCAACCGTTCGAGTCAGTGGTGGTTGAGCTGCGCCCTAGAGTCTGGTGGACATTTCAATTGGAGTATACGCCGGCATCCCCATAAGGCGGCAGACCGCCTATAAATATTTCCACCACCGCGTGGTATGCGTTTCATTCAGCTACGCGGGTTCCGGGCTTGAGTGAAGTGGAGCGGCGGCATCTGAGTCCCGAGGGTCTTGTGGTACGCCTAACCACGAGAGTCTAGAACGCGATCACGACTGCTGTATTCAACAGCAGATACATTAGAATGGAGGGTCGGATCTGTAAGCCCCGAGCAAAGGCTTCAAGTTTCAAAGCTGACGGCCGTTGTGAGGAAAGGGTGGACAGTTGTGTGTGCGTGTGTATCACTGTGGGGGCCGATTATGTAAGCTTTTTTCTTCCCCCCTTCTTCGCAACAACTCGCCATCGCTGGTTTTCAAAAAAAATGCTGTCCAGTCCTGTGCATCTCTAGCGTGTACTCGGACCACCTGGTGACCGGGGTTCTGTGCCACAATTTGCTGTATGCCGCCCCGGCCTGATTGTGGCCCACTTGCGTGTGGTCGTGGAATTCACAGCTCCTTCGGGGGTCGTGTACCTCCGCCGATATGTTCTGCGTTTCCAGCTCATACACTCTTTCATCTGCTTCAACTGCCCTTCAGTTCGCTCGCCTTGATCGGATACACTGCGCAGTGCGACTGGACCGACTACCCACAGCCGATCGTTCTCCATCCTGTATCCAATGAGGTTCCATGCACAGCTAAACAGCCATCTTTTTCTGCTGCTTGCCATAATTAAGAGAACAGCTACCTCGCGTCATTTCCGCCAAGCCCGCAAATAGACACAGCCGACTTCCGACGGCCCGGAGTACGCCGCCACTACAAAAGAGGATTCGCTGTCACCCACTCTCATTATCAACTTACGATGAGCGCCACTGTCACCAACGACTCCAAAATTTTTAACACGACGGCGCGGGGTATGCTTGTCTCGTCCCTGTCCTAGTGCATGACATTGATTTTTCGTTCAGGGCATGTCAACTTCGAGATCGTGAACTCTTTTACTGTTCAAACTTTCGGTGGAAATCCGGCAGCAATTGTGTTCTTGGACAAACTGCTCTCCGACGACGTTTTGGAAAAAATCAACAACAACTTCAACAAACCCATCGTTGTTTACGTCTCACCACCCGACACCGGTACCCCGCCCAGGCAAGGAGTAGCAGTCTTCAAGCTGCGATGGTTCGGTCCATGGGGGGAAGTACGCATTTGCGGCCACGGTACTTGTACGCCACTTTTCTTCACGTACCCCGGCAATTCACTCACGGGGCGTGTCTACCAGTGGCGGCAGCCGAGGCAATATTACGTAGGCTGAATCCACCCGACGGAATCAATATTCTGGAGTTCCAGACGCTCTCTGGCACCCTCACCGCGCAGCGCATAGAGGACAAGATTGGCATGGAGCTCCCGGCTGGCACGTCCCTCCCCGCATCGCCTGCAGAAACGCAAGCTGTCAACGCGGTCTTCTCCCGCGCGCTCGAAAAACCCAGCGTGAACATCCGCTACGTCGGACATGGTGGCCCGGGCTTCGAAAATTACCTGCTGGTCGAAGTCGACGAAGCAGAGGAGCTGTCCACCTGGCAGCCCAAAGCCGAATATTTCGTAGGCCGTCTCCTACTCTTTGTCTGGGTTTTCTGAAACTCACGGCCCCTATCTCCAGGCTGAGCTCCCACCGCGCACGCAGATCCTGGTCGTGACATCTGCATCGCGTCGCAGCGGGATTTCGTACGAGATGCGGATGTTCGCTCCGACGATCGGCGTGCGGGAAGATCACGCCTGTGGCTCTGCACACTGCTTATGTGCACCGTATTGGGCCGCGAAGCGCGGGTATGCGAATGGGAATGAGCAGCACGCGAAAGCTGTGAGCGCCCGCGGAGGCGACGTCTGGGCTGCCTATTTCCAGGGTGTTGGAGACGAGGCGGGACGGGTTCAACTGCGCGGGAATGTCAAGCTCACGGCCTCTGGAACGTTGGATCTCACGGACGTACTACTTAGTTAGTTGATCAAATCCTAGATAGGATTCTCTTTACTTCTACTCAACGGACGACATAGTGTAATCTCTGTATCTCAGATTATTCTAGTTACATGATTCAATTTTGAATCTAATTCTTTTACTTATACTCGCACCTGTGATCAACCTCTTCAGTATGAAACTTCCCCAATTAAATGTATTACTGTACTTCCAACGTACCCTTAGGAAATGAACCAATTAGCCACAGATCATCACCTCAGAAATGCCGGTGAGCATGAATAGTCGAGCTATGGAACACGTGGTTTATTCGGGCCCTCATGTTCACAAAGAACAGGAGTGTATATGACTCAGTGCTGTAACGGCCGGACCTTCCACGCATCCTCTTTGCGCAAACAGTCGGCTTTGGAGCTGTAAAATCCAGTGTTGAAACAATAACAGAGAGTATAATACAGCCAGCAACCATGAAACAAATGACATCAGAGGGAGGTTCAACATGTTGCATACAATATATTCAACTAGGCATCTAACAGGAACTGACCTCATCAGTGGCGGTGCTCCGGCTTTCTATTGTTCACCGGTCACCCAACGGTCATCGCGAACGCCGCCCGGCCCCGAACGCCACTTGACCGGAACTCTACTCACCGCCAATTCACCGCCAACTCACCGCTGTTGGACTGGCATGCAACAGCTTCTCTGGAAACTGCTGTTCTTCATGTGTTTCTTTCTTATCTTTTGGCGCTCGCACTGTAGTCATCGGCAAATTTACCACAGATTCGACATCCGAGTCCCTTGATTGCACCCCTTCTGCAATGACTTGCGTGATATAAATGCCGAAGATTCATGAACTGTTCAACAAAAACCATGTCTTTCGACAACGACCACGCGATTGAGTTTACTGCGATTCTGAATCCAGATGGAGGTCGTAAGTCCGCTACCATTTTGTCTGTATGGCTCAATGGACTCTGCTACTCACAGCTACCGTCGAGGCTATCTGTCGAATCAACCCCATGGCTACCTCATTCCAAACAGTGGACGTAACCTTCCAGCCGCTGACCACAGACAAGAAGAATGCCGAAGCCGCACTTTCCAAATCTGTTTGGGAGGACAAGCCCCACCGCTTTGTTCTAGATTGTATCCGCCTGACCATCGCCTCTCCGCGGTCCATCAAACTTATCCTTCCGACCGTTGAGGGTTATGTGGGACGCGGCAATTTCTTCGAGCGGCGGTTGCTCCAATGCGATTTCGTGGAACGCGTGGAAGGATTTTTGGCCCTTGAACAACGGGCTGGGCCGCCGAAGCTCACCGCGCCAGTATCCGACTGCTTTCATACCATTGTATCCTCGGCAGCCGCGGGAATCCTCATCCCGTCATCCGGCCATGGTTGTGATACCGCCAAGCTCGCCTTGGTTGAGACAGAGCTGGTGTCGAGACTCTCTTTGGATTGGATATTCCCTGCACCTGCGCCCCACCGAAATCTTGTACTCATAGAAGGCTATTCGTATCTTCAAACAGGTATGCCACTTCGTTTATGGGCTGGCCAAACATCTAATTTGTTTAGGCGTCGGATTCATACAGGCTATAAAGGATCTCAACGTCTCCGTGATTGTGCTTGGTACCGGCGAACCGCACGGGCCTAAACACTGGCTGCAAAATCCCGATAACGCGCCGGGGTTCTGTGACGCCTTCATCCCCATTGACATGACCATCGACGACGGCCTCCCCGAACGAATCGTCACCGCCGTCCGCGGGTACACAGGTTTCGACAGAGTGGACGGAATCCTCACAGGGCACGACAGATATCTGGTGTCCACCGCTAAAGCCGCCGTCATCCTCGGCCTTCCCGCCTCCCCTGTTCGGGCACATGAGATCGCGACCGACAAATACGCGACACGGCAATTCGAGGTCGAGACTCAGGGTAGCGACTTCCAATTTTTCCGCTTTGACGGGCTCGAGGACATGAAGGAGCGGACCACAGCCGTGGAGGACCCCCTTGTCGTGCGATATCCCGCCATAGTAAAGCCCACGGGCGGCTACCTCTCGGAAGGTGTTGCCAGAGTTAGCAATGCCGCAGAGCTTCTGGCATCCGTTGCCCGAATCGATACGAAGCGCCACGGGAACGCGGTTATCGTGGAGACGTACGTGGACGGGCCCGAGTTCGACGCGAACATCGTCCTTTGTGAGGGAGAGATTTTGTTCCTTGAGCTGGTGGACGACTTCCCCAGTGCAGGTGACAAGGCCGGTGCTGGGGCGGACGGGACGTTCTTCGAGACGTCCGAATTCACGCCGTCGAATCTCCCCCATGCTGAACGAGAGCTCGTGAAGAAATCCTTGCTCAAGACCCTCCTCGGACTAGGCTTCACCTGGGGCCTCTTCCACGTCGAGGGACGCGTCAAAGACTCAACAATGGAATTCCGTCCCGATGCGAGCGGTATCGTGGACCTCCGCCCGCGACTCGTCCCGCGCACGAACAAACCCTCGTGCTTCCTCGTCGAGATCAACGCGCGCATCCCCGGGCTCGGCTGTGCGATGTCCACCATCCACAGCTACGGCGTCGACTTCTACGCTGCGCACCTCCTGTCCTGTCTCCGCGACAGTCAGCGCCTCAAATTCGTCACCCGCCCCTTTGCGTTTCCCGGGCGCCCCGACGGCTCGCAGTACTGGTGCGAGGTCGTCTTCATCCAGCCTGACCGCGGGGGGCGGTTCAACACTGAGGATCCGTGCGGGAAGCTGTTGCAGCGGCACCCGCAGCTCGGTGCGAATGTGGCGAGGCACCTGTGCTGCTATGCGAAAGGCGATGTAATCCCGGACCCAGCTACCGGCGTGTGCCTCCTGCTCGCGTATTTCTTGGCGTATTCCAGGGAAAGTCGGCAGCACGTTAGGGAGCTGTCTGAGATGATCCGGGCCGAATTCAGGTATGATATCATCTAGGTACGAAGGAAGTTGAACAGCTGTACTCGAATTGATATTTAGGGACCTTTACATAATTTGTGCCTAGTTCTGCATTAACGATGTCGTTTATATTATCGAGTCCATCGCGTCTGCGTTACCCGGTGCTGTTATACTTCGCTGCCAAAATTCTTCCGGGGATCAATTCAATTGTAGGTGTAGGATGATCCCCCACAGCACTGCGCGGAAGCAAACTGAACAAGATTATCAGCCCGCGCATCCCCGTCGAACAAAAACAATCCTTGAAGAACCGTGCGACACACACACTGCCTCGATCCCGCTCCATAATGCACGGAAGACCGTTCCGAGCGGTATTTTGGCAAAAATGCCTCCCACAGCCACTCGGAGCTTCGAGTCCGTCCGAAGTGAAACACGGATTCAAACCCGTATATGGATTCCTGTTGTTGTTTAGCGCCTGTTTTAGATGCCCGGTGCGGTGCTCCCTCCAACACCAACCATTTAGGATGAGATTACGCGACAAGCCTCCCGTGGCCTAACTACCGAACCGGAGCCAGCATTTGCGGAATGGAATTGCGGGTTGCTCCTCGGAGCTAAATGCAAATTTTACTGCACTGGAAAGAATTTGCGCTATGCAGGTGCTGTTGTCGGGCACTCCGAGCTCCGGGATGACTCAGAATGAGTGGTATATGTATGCTGGCCAGCGTATATAAGTTCATTCAAAACTATCGACCACCATCTGCACCATAATGGCACCCCATAAAGTTCAACCGTACGTCGCCTCGTTGGGTCTGCAGGATTATCTGATTTAGTACTATATAGCGAGCATCACTTCGACACGGTTCAGCTTCACGCCGGCCACGTCCCTGACAAGGCGGGGAACGGTCCACGAGCAGTTCCTATACATGCCAGCGCCGCGTACATGTTCCAGAGCTCTGATGTCAGTTTTGAACCACTGCATTAAATGGCGACGCTGACATCTTTTTCAGCATGGTTCAGAACTCTTTAAAGGGTATATCACAACCGCGAAAATATTGACCTGTTTTTGACTTGGCATCTACAGGGCTCCTGGACACGTTTATTCACGTCTTACGAACGGGACGGTGGAGGTTCTGGAGAAACGCATGGCAGCGCTGGAAGGAGGGATAGCTGCCGTAGCTGCGGCCAGCGGTCAAGCAGCACTCCTCATGACCCTGCTTGGCCTTTGCGACGCGGGACATAATATCATCACGCCGTGCGTTCGCACACATTTCCGTCGGATATGAGTGGTTGCTCACCTTCAGTCCAGGCAAAACGGCCTTTTTGGAGGAGTAAGCAAATTCTGCTCATGCAAATTCGATTTCCCTGATAGCGTGGTTCAGACCTACAGCCAATTTAAGAGTAAGGGTTTACACTAATCCCAATGTCCCGGAGAAACTCACTTGCACCACAGATTTATTCAAAAAATTCAACATAAAGATTAAATTTGTCGCCGACCTCAAGCCGGAACTGTTCGCTCAGGCTATCGACGATAACACTCGCGCAATTTTCGTGGAAAGCATCAGTAATCCTAACTTAATACTCGCCCCAATGGGTGAACTTTCTCACGTGAGATTCACTTCCGCAATGTTGAATACATCTCATATTGAATGCCGTATAGATCGCTCATGAACACGGCATCCCCCTCGTTGTAGATAATACATGTGGAATGGGAGGTTTGTTGATGTCTTCATCCTCAGTGCCTCTTAGTCTGATAACTTCCAGGATATATAATACGTCCCATTGATCACGGAGCGGACCTCGTTGGTACTTACGTCCCCTAAATCCCCAACGTCAGTGCACTAACGGAATGAACAGTCCACAGTACAACTAAATGGGTCGGTGGCCATGGAACCGTCCTCGGTGGAATGATAATTGATTCCGGTACAGCCATCTGCAACTCTACTGGGCATTATTTAAACATCGTCTTTAGGTCGATTTGATTGGGATGCATCTCCGAAGTTTAAAGGCGCCTTCAATGAACATTATGACCGTCGCACGGCATTCGCCCTGAAAATGAAATGGGAAATGCTGCGTGACATGGGCGGGTGCCAAGATGCGTTCAGTGCATTCTTGACTCTCCAGGGTCTGGAAACATTGAGCCTAAGGGCCCAGCGGCATTGCGATAACTCCCTCGCATTGGCAAAGTGAGTTGGCTTTTCGCAGTGGGGGAGGTCCTAACGTCTTCTCAGATGGCTTGATGTGCACCCCAAAGTAACCTGGGTGTCCTATCCTGGTTTGGAACACCATCCAGACCACACCCAGGCAATTAAATTGCTAAGAGAGAACACGTTCGGCGGGATAGTTTGCTTCGGCATCACCGGCCATCCTCGCGAAATCGTGGATAATCTCAAACTTACCAGTAACCTCTCGCATATGGGTGCGTCCATATAATGGTTCTGAGATACTTCCTGGCCTGATGAGTCTTAGGTGACGCGAAAACTTTGATTATCCACCCGGGCTCGACCACGAATCAATCAATGAGCGATGAGGAGGTACTAGCTTCTGGAGTTCGTCGTGATCTTATTAGAGTATGTTTCTCTCTTCCTCTTTCCGACTGAGGACTGAGATTTGCACAGGTGTCTGTCGGCATTGAAAATATCGTGGACATCATAGCGGACTTTGATCAGGCTCTCGAATGTGTGGGAGTTGAGTCATCTGAGACATAAACATTTGTTCAGCACCGGTGGAAATTAATAGATGCCCTACGATACAATCTTACATTAATTTGAAACGAACAATTACAATAGCTTTCTCGGAGAATTCTTCGGGCTTCTCGGGTTCAATTGGAAACTTTCTGAAAACGATATACTATCAATGACTGCCAAGCTGGCCACACTAAGAAGCTGGCCACTGGGCAAATATAAGGATGAATACTACCATATGTTGAGGGCTCGGACTCGGGGGAGTAGGAACTCTGACGCCAGCGTAGGCCAAATTTTGGGGCAGAATGATGAGTTGTTCGAAAGTTGTGATGCGGTTGATCGCCGATCGAAGGGTGAGAAAATCATTTTCTTAACTCCGAGCGACCATTTCGCTCATTTCTCCACCAATTCTTTCTCAATCCACGACTTCGGGCGCTCGATCTTCTTGTATCATTTCGGGCTTCATTTGACTACTGAAATCACTGCAGAAGTCGGCCCCCTTCTGTGCTAAACTCGGACAAACGATCGCGACGACTGGCCTAGCAAACAACTACAACCACAACCACCACCACCCTTGCACCCCCGGCGGCGAGTGGCTCAGCTTTTGGGTTGTTCCAGCAGCAGCGAGGAATACTAGGCCAATACCGTCGCCGTCGACATCGTCCGGCCTGCCCCACCATCCAAATGCCCCACCCAACTCTACCACCTTATTGACGCCCGAACTTCGGTTCCACCTCCTTCAAATTCGACCCCTCCTCACCCAAATGTCGAATCATGGCGGCTTGCATTGCACATGGGTGGTCAATACCTATGTTGCCTGGCATGCTACGCCCGCGTCGTCCCAAATTCCCTTCACACGCAGACAAAGCGTCGTGCGCTCGTTTTAGGCTCAGAAAACAACATCCTGCCTCGCTCCCAAGAACCCACACTAGCATTGCAACACAATATCGAGTTGATCATAAGCAGCTCTCGATGCCGCCGACAAAAGCTGCTCCAGAGGTCGCTGTTTTGACACACAGCACTTCTAGAGTCTTCGCCTCCCTTTCCAAGCCGTTACCTACGGGCGGCCACATTCATTTTCCATAGCATCTAGACTCGCGCAGTCGGAGCCCACCCATGTTCGACTCGTCGTGATGTCGACGACGCCTTTCAACAACACTTCCACCACACCCTTCTCGTTGCCCTTATCCTACCCATCCATCACTCTTCGGGCGCTGCCACCTTCGTCGAGCCGCGTTCGAGCCGCGATCAGGAGTTTATCCAGGCCGTCGTTGAATTTTGGGATAGAGCAGATTGGACTTCGTGATTGGGCGTCATTCCTTTATTTCTCTGAATCTTGGTTTCCTGTCTTTCTTTTTTTGGGAGGGTCACTCATTCAGCTTTGTCCACTATCTACGTAGATCTACCGGGGCATGTCCTTAGCTTTTCTATAAGCGCAGGTAGACATCGAATAGTAACAATAGTAACAATCCTTCCACGCTAAGGATCTAGCACTCGACATGGGATGTAATGATAATGGAAGCTTCAATTGTAGAGGTATGACTTAATTCTATTTTTTTGATACCTCGCTCAATGTCGTCCGATACAATAATCAGCCTATTTTCAGTGGCAACAATGTCTGAATTTTGGGTTCTCGGCAGTGTGACTCAGGTATGAAACAGAGGGTCCAGGTACTTTCATAAGAAGTAGCTGAAGCCCCCAGCAACTTATTTTGGCCAAGCCCGCCCTCTCACTGCCGCGCGGCTTCGGTTTTATTGGCAGTCTGGATCCCGCCGCCCCCCCTCTCATTAGAAACATGCGGTGCTACCCTTTTAATGGGTCCAACGTGACATTTTAAGGTGTAAAATATACCATCTAGATCCCTTGAACATTATTATACACCGCGAAGCTATTGATCGAGCCGGCAACGATGGATTTGCGCTGGTGGCCAGGTACTCTATCAATTGCCTATTTGGGAGTTCCGGCCGAAATAAATTCGCCACACAGTCAAAGCTTCACCAAAATTGGTGTAAATAGGCTTCATTTGTTCACAGGATGTATGCCGTACATTTGACGCCCTCGGGCTCCCAGAAGAACGCTCGAAGAAGTGACTACTGGCCGAAAATAGCTAAGGTGGCCAGGTTCCCAGCGCCTGATAGTATACCGCTTATCAACAGAGCTACGCATATTCACGACAAGAGCCATTAAGAAGATGCGAAGGGTTGGCGGTCCCAGGAGATCTCCACAAATGAGCAGACATTGTCTCGGACTGGTTGACGATGAAGTGAAATCTTATTGGAATGTTCATGTCCGATTTAGCTGTGAATCAGGAGGATGGACCCCTCGACACGCATCTCCTGCAGCATACCTGAAAAACATAAGAGAATATTCCGAAACGAGGGTGTGTACAGAATGACGTACCGTCGATATTGACTGAGCTTGACCTAGGGTCCTTCTTTGTCAGCGGAATCTATGATTGGGATATATGACGGAGTGGGAGAGGCCGACGCCCACGATGGAAATTATCCCTGGTTCTATACCGAGATCAGCACTGAAATTTTCATTTGAGCAAATGATTCTACGAGTCGAGTAGATCTGATATATATTATTGAGATCATCCGAGTCTTTGTCCCATTCCCAGAACCCGTCGTCCTCGGAGAATCGGAGTTTTGGCGCATCCGGCACATATCCACAAGTAATGTTGAAACCTGTAGCGTTCACCATGGCATTACCCGAGGGTACAGTGGTTTGTAGCACATCATACAGTATTCCTTCCTGCAGTCCTAGGCTTGTTATACTATCGATGATAGACGGGAGCGAGTATAGCGAGCCAGCCGCATACGAGTCCCGACTCATACTGTCAACAGCGTTATCAATTATTTGGTCACTTTGAACATGGATTTACTGACCCATCGTATGGATCCGGGGTGCTGTTGTATGCTGGGAGACCATATGTTCCAGCGACAAAAGTGCGAGATGATTTGAACGTTCCCAAAGAGAACAGCGAGGAGGTGGTGACGTGAAGGTCCGAGATGGTCGCAAGATACACGGCGGTGGAAAGAACCCTAATGATCGGCACACGGGCGGCAGAGACCCGTTGATACCAGAGACGAGAAATCGCAGCCCCGAGTCCTGACCATGCAATGGCGCTATGTGAGTCACCATCAGCACTTCTTCCATTTGTAAGCTACGTCCCATGGAAGGCGTCTGTACGACGAGTACCAGCAGCGCTGAATATATCTGTGATAAAAATTCAGAAGCATCCCAATAGCTGCGAAATAAAAGCTGTACACACGGTTGCGAATGCAGTCATGGTTGCAGTAATCAGGAAAGACGCGAGGTTCTGATTTTCCATAACGACGGTGACAATCCTCTTGCCTCAAATGCATGATGACCAGGACGGAATGGAGGACCAAAGATGAGAGGCGCAGAGTACCGGATGCCGTATACCACGAGTTCTTCGGTGCTGCACCACCACACAAAAATGCATTTATATTACTTGCCTTCGTGCGTCATCGCCAACGAGGTGTTTTCGGAATCCAGGAGGGTCACTGTGGTGTCAAGGTGCCGCTCTATCATTATTATCTATATGGAGGTCTCTTGAAGGGAGAGAACGAGTGTCAGAACGGTACATCGAGAGATGAATTCGCAAGCAAAGATGGGGAATTTTCAGCGTGTGGATGCTACTTGGCGCGGGAGGCTGATTCCTACCTATTAGTATATAGTTCACAGATGCTGATCTTCGGCACAAGGGGGGACATGGGCGATATGGACGGGAGAAGCATGGCAAGTGGCAATGTCCGGTGACAGGGACGAGATGCGCCTTTACTCACCTTCGCTCCGCTGTGAACCTTTCTGGGCTCCTTAAAAATAAGTAAGGCTCTGAAATCCAAGGGTTGGCGAATTCAACCTGGTGCAATGACTTGGCGTAAGGATTTTCACGCTATTTCACTCGATAACGGTTGGGGAAGAGATAGTCAAATTCCGAGGGGAGAAGAAGGCAGGACTGTTGTACTTACGCGCTTGCGTCAAGGAAGGTTCAGATGGATGGATCATGAATGGAGATGCGGGCTGTGTGCACTGCGGGATGGCGCCGCTACCGATCGCCTCATATGAAGCTGTAAACTGATCCACAGAGAGGACACGGTTTCCAGAGTAGCATAGACTAGCCCTAAGCCAGGCACCACGATACTCGAGTCTGTGGACATTCGGGAGAAGACGACATGGCTAGATCGGATCAATGTGTAGTCGTTGTTATTAGGGGTCTGATCCGCGGAATTGTGGAGTTTGAATTTGCGTCGCGACGCCGAATTGGCTCACACTCAGAGTCACAGCCACCTACACCTCCCGAGCCAGCCGGCAAAATTAGTCCCCTTCAAGTTTAATAATATATTCAAGTCTAGGATTTGGTGCTATCCGAGCCAGCAAATCTCCTGACAAGCCCGCGGGAACTCAAGAGTACCCCATAATCCACTGCGCTTCTAGCTCACCGCCAACGAGGTCAACGACACCCGTTGTTCTGTCCGACGAATACAAGGCTTTAATTGCTAACACTTTTATAGCACCGTCACGCACAGTGCAAGCCTACAAGCCTACAAATTGTGGAAGAGGATGCCCAATACCATCCACACCACACTCCAGCGCGCGAAGACGTGGTGCGGGGTTGCCCCATTCGGGGCTGTGGTGGGTGCGGGTGTCGCTGCAGCAAGGGTGTAGAAGGGGACGACGCTGCCCGAGAACGTGGTGGGTGGTCCAGTAAAATATTGCTCGACGCAAGTGCCGATCCCGTTTGCACCGAACGAGCACGTCTCGGCCAGCGTCACACTGCTGCCAAAAATCACGGACGGGGGGTAGCTGTATCTGAAACCAGATGCGTCGGCGACGAACGTTTCTGATGACGTGAGATGAGCGAGATATGGCCCCAGAGCAGGAGGAAACGAACGGGTAAAGGTGGTTGGGGCGCTGATCAAGGTGATGGTCTTGGAGGGCTGCAATTGAGAAACGACGTGGGAGCTTTCGACCTCTATTTCGACATATGTCGTTCCCCCGTCTGCCCCGACGCCGGCAGCGGAGATGGAGACGGACTCTGGCACGATAGTGAAGACGCCTGAGGGCACAACGCTTTCCGAGACACCGTAGAGTGTCTGCGGGGATACTGCGACCACGGAGGATGAGTCTCAGTCTATGATGTTCACCTATGAATTGTGCATACCGTGGGCTGACGTCGCGAGGAGTAGAAATATGGTGTAGATGTGCATGATAACTAATGCGAGTTCAAGAATTTTGTCGGCCCTTATGAAGAAACGAAGATATCAGATCCGGCCCACCGGCCGGAAAAAATGACGCACTTGCGAACGAGGTACTGGGCCACCTGATAGCTTCAATACAGTGGGTGAAAAATAGCAGACAACGGCTCCACAATTCATTCAATGGGTACGATGCCTTTTTTTAGTGCTGGGGTTGCACACGATTAAAGACATTAAATAGTTCAAATGGTCTATTATGAATTTCGTATGAGAATTGCAACCCTGCTCGTAGAGTTTTAAATTTGAAGGCCGCCCAGAAATACAGGGAGACACTGCGCATGCATATTCTGCCCATGTCCTCCCGCGAATTGTGCGCACGGTGCCCGTGATTTCCAGGTATCCTTCCGAATATACATTGTCGCTGCCGTGATGATAGATAACTTCAATACAAAAACCAATGGTACTTATCTTGCTGCCCGGCCAGACATGAAAGAAGAATCAAGATTCGATGGTAGAACTGACTAAACATCACTAGCGCATCGGGAAGAGCCGCGATTGTCGTTCGGAGTCGCGCCGGTTGACTCGTTAATAAGACAGGTGTAGAGAGATTCAAAAAAAGTGCAGCAGGAATAATCCACAGACGACGGGAGGAGGATCTTTGGATATTTTCGAGCGAGCGAGTGTGACGAGGATATGACGGATATCCCGTCGGATATTGATCGGCCAACACTTTCGGGAGAGTCGCGGCGTAAGAATCGCGCAAACCGGTCCTGAACATCTTCCGAGTATAGATCATCTCCGCGTAGGACGCGCATTGCATGTTGGACTCCCGCGTGTGCGAATTGGTGCCGCCGACTCCCGAGCCCCGAACCCAGCGCCTGTCCAAGAAGTTTGTCAGTATTATACCCGCTCCAAAGACATACGGTCAGCAATCACAGCTCCTATGGCGCCCGGGACGAGGAAAGCGATAATCACATAGGGAGATGCCGCCATGGACTCGGAGTGGTCCGACCAAGGTCCGACCGACTCCGACGTGGTTGAAGTTAGGTGATCAGGAACACGTGTTTCGTGGAACTGTCAAACATGGCATCAGCCGGCCGGCACATCCCTTGCGGCTTGGATGACCTCGTAAGCTTGTAGACCAAAAGACCCCGAATAAATATGTGAAACATGTGGATGACCTGGAGACCCTGAAATAAAATAAAATATTGAACTGCGCAGCTTGCACCAAACTTGTTTCAGCCCTTGGCGCTCGCGCAAGCTTCCACGTTTCGAGTACGTAACTGCTAACGAGGTGAACGAGACCCGTTGTTCTGTTAGACGAATACAAGGCGTACGGTGGCGATCTAACACCATTGCAGTACTGCTCACAGTGCAAGCCTACAAAATGTGAACGAGGGTGCCCAGTAATATAGTCTCTTATAAACAGACATTACAACAAATCTCACTCGTACCTCGCGTGTTGTAGTCTGTCGATTACTCGATCACTAACATTGGTACCCGACACTATTATGTAATCTCAAAATTTCTCGGGTGTCGTTCCCGCATTTACGACGCGTTTTCGCTGATTTTTACGTTGGAATATGATTCATAACACCATAATGAATAACTTCTTCCGCCAAATCTCGGGCACCGACCTCAAAACCAAGATGTAGAATTTTGATGGGCAGGCACGTGTTTTGTTTAGCATTTTGCTTTACTTGGAAGCTCAACAGAGAGATGAAATCTGAAGAGATAGTTCTCTTCAGAGTGAACATAAAACACACTTCGCCTCCTAGGAGTTTTTGTTGAGGGTCGGGAAGCGTCGAAGGCTGCGGGTCAAAATTCAAACTCCGCACTTTACATAATAAGTGGGGGTACCAATGACGTGCCACGCGGTTAACTACAGACTACCAGTAATAGCCATGCCATGCTCCAGCGTGCGAAGAACTGGTGCGGGGCTGCCCCGTTCTGGGATGTGGGCGTACTCGAAGGTCCAGTTGTGTTCGAAGGTCCAGTTGTGGGTGCGGGGGTCGCTGCAGCCAGGGTGTAGAAGGGGACGACGCTGCCCGAGAACGTACTCGCCGTGGCACTACCTCCCACTGGACCATCCAGGACGCAGGTGCCGAGCCCGTTCGCACCGAACGAGCACGTCTCGGCCAGCGTCACACTGCTGCCAAGAAACTCGGACATAGCGTAGCTGAATCGGAGACCAGATGCGTCGACGACGTACGTGTCTAATAACGAGAGATGAGTGTGAGACCGAGGCAAGAGCATGAGGGAACGAACTGGTGAGGGTGGTAGGGACGCTGAGCAAGGTGAGGGTCGCGGAAGGTTCGACATCGAGGAGGGCGCTTTCTACGTCGATTTCGACGTATGTTGTCCCCCCATCCGCGCCGACGCCGACAGGAGAGATGGAAAACGGGACCGCTAGGATCGCAGTGGGTCCTGTGGGCGCGAGGCTTTGCGAGACATCGTAGAGTGTCTGAGCGGACACTTCGACCGCGGAAGATCAGTTTTATTATTGGTGTTCGCATGTAAATTGTACGTACCGTGGACTGATGTCGAAAGCAGTAGGACTGCGGCGCGGATATGCATGATCGCGAACACGAGTCGAGGAAATCTTTGGGTACTTATAAAAGAACGAGTGCATCAGATCCGACACACCGGCAGGGATAAAATGACGTCCGTGGGAGCTTGTGCCAAGCTTCAATCCAGTGCGCGGGAAATATCAAACAGCGGTTAAGTGAGTGCTTATACGATTAAAGGCATCAATGGCTCCAATAACCTGCGTGATCATGAATTTCATACGAGGGATTTAAATCCCGAAGGACAACAAATGCGTCACTGTTCCCAGAAATTGAAGGCCACTGCCCAGAAATACAGGGAGACAGCGTGCGCTGCCGTGATAGTAGCTAGCTTCAATACAAAAGAATCGATGATTCCTATCTTGATATCATCAATCCCGGGCGGTACTGCAGTGCCGTTGCCGCGTGGACTGCCTCAGGCAACGAGAATCAGACTTACGCGGCGAATTTCACCTTGTTGGTCCCCTTCAAGTTTAATATTGCTCCGTCCCTCCTTATCTTCTTCTTCCCATCCTCCTCAAAACGGATCGAGCCTGATCCTATCCCCCGTCCCGACTTCTTACCCTTCACCTGACACCTTATCTTCTACCCACCCTATTGATACTGCGCATGTATTGTCTATACGCAGCTGAAATATTAATGGTGCCTTTTCTTTACAAATGAGCTGCCCGGACTTTCGTAAAGACCTCGAAAGATATGACATTAACTTATTCCAGGAGACGCATCTCCGCCCACAGCAACACGAGTCGATCGAAGTCCCACAAGGGTATTCCCTTGTATCGCGTACCCGAAGACCGAAGGCTTCATTCGACAAGTCTTGGGGCGGCAATGCTGCGGTCATCCGCTCCTATATCCCCTTCAAATATAACGAACACTATTCGGGCCCAGACTTCATGGCCATTCAAATTAACAACCTCTTAATTTATAATGTTTATCTTTTGCCAGAATCATCGCAATGGGCGGGTGCCCTCGAAAAGGATCCTTGTGATGCGCTAGCCGCATCTCTGGCTCTCGCGTATAACGCTGGCTTTGAAGTCACCTTACATGGTGACCTCAATGCTCGAACTGCTTCACTTCTCGCATATCCGACTGATCCACCTCGCAAGTCCTTGGATATTGTTGAACCCTCCACGCGTGGAAAGTGGCTCTGCAACATGCTTGGTGACTATGGTATAGCTCTTGTTAGCGGCACTACTCGCTTCGGACCACAAAGCGGGAATTACACGTCATTCCAAGGCAAAAATCCGGAAACTATGCGGCAAACTGTCATCGACTACGTTGCCTGCTCTAAATGGATCTTTGACAGAATTACGAGCTTCACTGTCTGCGACCGCGTTAAAGGTTACGACCACGCCGCGACCGTTCTGTGTCTCAAAGTGGATATTGATGTTCAGAATACTCTCTTCGCGAGCCCGCGCAAGAAGAGGAAGGTTGAATTCTCCCTTCCAAATGACACCGATCTAGACAAGCTATTCATCGCCACTCTGGAGACTGGTAAAGACACTGCTAAGAAATTGGCTGCACTCTACGGCCCAGTTCTATTTGTAACACCTCCCGTCAAAGTAACGGTCCACGGCAGCTGTATAAATGGCGGTAAAATCTCCGCTGCAGCTGGTTCCTGTGCTTACTGGGGACCTGACGCACGTCTCAACCGCTCGGCTAGACTATATGGATCTCAAACGAGCCCGCGAGCTGAACTTCTGGCCGTGATTCTCGCGCTCCAGTCGGCTCCTATCTTCAAGTCGATCCATATATCGACTCGTTCGCAATATGCTATTCGCTCTGCTGTCTACTATGCATCGAAAAATGAGGCTTGCGGCTGGAGATGCGCAAATGGTGACTTACTCAAAGTGCTGATCGCTCTCATCAAAAGGCGCACTGCGCCGGTTCACTTTTCCTACATCAAAAAGGAGATTGCTCACACCCATGGCCACCTCCTGCAGGCGAAAAGCGGCGCGTCTCAGGCCTGTAATCGCGCCCGAGCTGACTCACAGGTGACGGCTCCGTCAAATATGCTTTCAATAGCACCGACAACGGTCCTATCTGAGATACTTAAAGTCACCGCGGATATACCTGATGACAGTGCAATGCCAGAGGCCCCCGCTGCCCGTACAACTCGTCCTGTGTTCCCTGAGGGTCATCGAGGTCGAGATAAACTGGCAACGTTGAAAGAGACTAACCGTAAAAAGGTCATGGAAGCTACTTCGAGCGGCATCTTCTGGAAGGAGATCAAGAAGCTAGCTGATGACAAGCCCGCACCGATATCCATTACGGCGAACTCCCTTCGAGACGTCTTTGAAAAAAGGCTGAACCCGCCGGAGGTTCTTCCAACACAGTTCGACTCGGTGCAGCACGGCATCAATATTATTCTGGCAAAGCTCCTGCCCGCGGAAACGGTGGATAATACCCCGGAAGGCTTTTTCACGGAGAAGTGGAATGAGGACGACATGGGACGCCTCAAAGACCATCTTCGCAAGCATTCCTTGGACAGTTCTGCGGGTGAAGACCAGACTTCGTATGCGGAGCTGCTGGAGATTCCCGCTGAGGACTTGGCACGACTTTGCAATGAATGTGTTGCACGCGGTGGCGGCCCATCTATCTGGTTCATGACGGCACTCATAGGTATCCTCAAACGGATGAAGCCGCATGATAACCCAGACAGCTACAGGCTCATAGCGCTGGAGAGTTGCTTCCTCAAGGCGCTTACCATCTTGATCCATTGGCGCGTGTTTGATTGGTCGGAGGCGAGAGGTATAATTCCACCGGCTCAGAACGGATTCAGACCGGGTTATCGAACCAATAATAACCCGTTCATTCTCCGTTGTCTCAAAGAATGGGCAAGAGCTAACGGCCACACCCTGTATGTCGCTTGCGTTGACTTTACCAATGCCTTCCCCTCAACGGATCAACCCACACTCTGGTTGAAATTGTTCCGTCTGGGTATGGGTGGGAAAATCTTCGACTGGCTGCGCATGCTGTACGACCGAATGGCTTATTATGTCAAGCATGGAGACATGGAATCTGCACAATTCAAGGCTCTGATCGGGCTCCTCACTGGAGACCCTGCCTCGCCCATCCTGTGGAATATTTTTCTCTCTGACTTGATACTACTGCCCGACTTTGAGGACGTATTCCTCGCTGGAATTCGGATTTCCCTGCTTGCTCAAGCTGATGACCTACTCATTGTATCCCTCTCGGTCCGTGGTCTGCGCGTGAAACTGTCTACTTTGGAACGTTGGTGTGCCGCGAACTTCATCCTCGTCAACTTGATTAAAACCATCATTTTGATCTTCGGACCGATGCTCTCGCCACCTCCCACTTTCCATCTTGGCACCACACAGCTCACCATTAAAACGGACGAGAAATATGTAGGCATCAACATCCGAACAGACAAACAGAATATATTTGAAGACCACTATAAAGCTAAGGCACGCACTGCGCGCTATTGTGGACATCGAATTATGGGCATTGAAGACATGACGGGACGTCTAACGCCAAAGGAACTCAGGCAGCTTTACATGGCACGCGTCGATTGTCACTTGATCCACGGATGCGAAGTTGCTCCGGACAGTGAAGACGTGCACATTAAGCACTTGATGAAAGTTCAAGTTAGCTTCATACGTCAAATGCTTAATCTCCATAGCCGTTCCATGATTGCACCCTTGTTCACTGAAACTGGGATAATGCCTCTCCGAGTCCGACGCCTTCTACTCGATCTCAGCCACTTGGTGTATTTTCTTGGTCTCAACGATGATACTTATGCCCGCGCTGCTCTGAATAGTTCAATTGAACTTTCTGGCAAGGGGAAAAAATCATGGGCCAAAGATCTCATCAAAGCTGCGACGAGACTTCCATTCCACTGCCCTGTTTTGGTTCTGTCGCGTTCTACATCTATTGTAGACATCGAGAACTATGCTAAACTTGTGCAGCGACTCATGTCGGAATGGTTGCAAGAGGAAATTGACTCATCTGACAAGCTCTATCTGTTACACGGCCGTCGTGAACCCCAGAAGGACAAGGCACCAACGCAAATGACTTCCTGTCTACGGCACTACCTAACTTTGGTGAAAACTCAGAAGCACCGTGAGGCTATAACCTCCGTTCTGCTCTCTACTCACCTGTTAGCCGTGGAAGTCTTGCGTTATGTCGATCATGCGCATCAGCCTGTGCCTCGATCGGAGCGGTTGTGTAGGTTCTGTAAATCGGAGATTGAGACGCCCGAACACGCCATGATCTCATGCGAGTCCTTGACCGCATTGGTTGATCTTCGAGCTGTGTTTCTCGCGAAACTCTTTTCTGATTTGCCAAACTTGCAACACCGGATGGCGGAACTCTCAAACACTGAGTTCCTCAAGGCCATTATTTATCCAAGATCGACTATCGCACTCGTTGCTAAGTACGCATTTGATGTCCTTGAGTTGTTTTACGCCGTTCCCGTGTTCCGTCTAGATGCTTGATAGGCTGACCAATTGATGTGCTGATATTTTTAGCTTTTTTATATTCGTTTAGTTCTACCGCGGCGAGTCTATCTGCGTCCGTGAGCTCGGCTTGATGGATATAGGAGGGCCCAGGGACGAAGGTGTAAATAGTGCGTGTACACCGGGATAATTCCTGGAACCGGCGTTCATGAGTTGGACCGGCCGTGTAATCCTACCTACCTACCTACCTAGGATTTAATGCTATTCAAGCCATTAAATTTCCTGAAAACCCACCGGACCTCAAGATGATCCTATAATCGACTGCGCTTCTGACTCGTTTTCGCATAAAAGCACTTCATCACAGTGATCGTGCTCTGTCCGGCTTGCACCAAACTTGCTTCAGTCAATCCGACTTAGTTCCCCATGACGTAGGGCCGGACCAGAAGACTTTGAGCCCTCGTTTCTCTGGCGCGATACTGTGAATGACAGCTCACGACAGCACCTAGATGTATCTCATTTGCAGGTCTCGAATGGTTTGTCCCCCCCGGCCCTCGGCGCTCGCGCAAACCTCCAAATTTCGAGCAGGTCACTGCCAGTGAGACCCCTTGTTCTGTCAGACAAATACAAGGATTTATGTACAACCGTTTGCAAAATGGATGACAGTCGGCATAAAAGAAATAATAACAATTGTTGATCGGGTCCTTTGCCGAGGGTGCAGCCTATGCAATCCTGCCGATCTGCTCGTTTTTGGCACTGCTAGAGAGGGTTTGACCAGGGTTTTCGATTAGTACCCTGCACGGGATGTAATTTGCGAAATTTGAGATCGTCAAAGTTTGTTTCCAGTGATTCCAACCCCGACTTGTTTCTCTCATTACTCAATCAAAACGATACCAACTCTCTTGAGGTCAAATGCACCTCGAAGGGTATCTGTTGGTATATGCTTGCGCCCAGAGAGAGAAAATGGTTTGCCTCCGAAATGACCGTAATACGTATAATTACGCAAATAATCAGTGATTCGCTTGACAAAGAGAATAAAGACCACTAAGACGCAATTCGGTTGGCCGAGGATGGATTCCAGCCTTACAGCTCTCTAAAACGCCCAGAAACTACCAGATCCAATGAAAACCCACAGAGTACTGAGTAGAACAAGATTCGGTTAGAAACACTGGGTGCACGTTTTGAGCTCCCCAATTTTCCAAATTACAAGTACGCCAGGCACGAATCAGAAGCCCTGGTTACGCTCTCTAGAACGGTTCCTGAACTGAACAAATCCGTTGAGAATTGGATGAGATACGCGGTCAGAAAAATAACCCATCAAAAGTTGTTCTTTCACCCAATTTGCGCCGACTGTCATCAATTTTGCGAATGGCTGTAATTGCCAACACTTCTACAGTTCCGTTCACAGCGCAGGCCTACAAAATATGAAAGAGGATGCCCAGTAATAGCCATGCCATGCTCCAGCCCGCGAAGCCATGGTGCGAGGCTGCCCCGTTCCGGGATGTGGACGTACTCGGCGGTGCACTCGTTGGTGGTGCACTCGTTGGTGTGGGCGTGGCTGTAGCCAGGGTGTAGTAGGGGATGACGCTGCCCGAGAACGTGACGGGTGGTCCAATCAAATATTGCTCGACGCAGGTGCCGATCCCGTTTGCACCGAACGAGCACGTCTCGGCCAGCGTCACACTGCTGCCAAAAAACACGGACGGGGGGTAGCTGTATCTGAGACCAGATGCGTCGGCAATGAACGTTTCTGATGATGTGAGATAAGCGAGATATGGGCCCAGAGCAGGAGGAAACGAACGAGTAAAGGTGGTTGGGACGCTGATCACGGTGATGGTCGTAGAGGGCAGAAATTGAGAATCGACGAGGGAGCTTTCGACGTCTATTTCGACATATGTCGTTCCCCCGTCCACGCCGACGCCGACAGCGGAGATGGAGACGGACTCTTGCACGGCCAAAAGGGAGACGCCTGAGGGAAAAACGCTTTCCGAGACATCGTAGAGTGTCTGCACGGACACTTCAACCGCGAGAGATGAGTCTCACTTTGTAATGTTCGGCTATGAATTGTGCGTACCGTAGATTGACGTCGCGAGCAATAGAAATGTAGCGCGGATATACATGATCACGAACATGAGTTGAGCTATGTTGTCGGTACTTATGAAGAAACGATTTAAATCAGATCCGACTCACGCGCAGGGGAAAAATGACGGCCGTGAGACTTTCTACACGGTCTTGAACCACCTGATAGGTTCAATAGAGTGCGCAACCACCGGAAGATGTCCTTTTTGAAGGGGGCGCTTAAAACCATCAAATGGTTGCAATGGCCTGCAGTTCTGTGCAAGATAATAAATACCTCACTGTTCGCAGAATTGAAGCCCACCGTGACGCATAAAAATCTTCTTTCCAGGAATCGTATATACGGCGCCCACTGGACTCGTAATTAGTCAGTCTGCGGAAGGCAACAAATGTGACAAGCGCTTTTCAAGTATAGGCGCCCACACTCTCCGGTGATCCTTCGTGAATATAGAGTCCACGCCATTTTCGTCACTTCGTTACTTCGCGTAGCGTTGTGAATCTTCGTAACTTTGATGGGAATGTGTGAAAGTTCGTGAGTTTGATGCTATTCTGTGAAAGCTCGTGAGTTTATATTCTGGGCTTGTCCAGCGGCAACTGTCCGGCACAGCACAGAGTGATGGGAATCAACAGGTTGCCGAAATTGCCGGTTAGGTTTGGGTTAGCAGGTTAGTGGTTAGAGGTCTGGGTTAGTTGGTTAGGGGTTAGTGGTTAGAGGTTAGAGGTTAGTGATTAGTGGTTAGAGTTAGTGTTAGGATGAGGGATCTATATATAAAAAACACGCCCGGCTTGTGTGAAGGAACAGTGATGGCCGATCTTAGTCGAGGTGACGAGCTTTCCCAGCTATTTGCGGAAGTGACGAGCTTTCACGCTTTTCCATCAAAGTCACGAACTTTCTTGTTCCTAAGCGAAATAAGCGAAATAAGCGAAGTAACGAAGTGACGAAGGTGGCTACTACTCGTGAATATATATGTACGTTGTCGCTGCCGTGATTATTAGCGCCAATATACATAAAATAATCGATGATCCCTATTCAGCTGTCCGACCTGACATAAAAGAGGAATGAAGATTAGATGGAGAACACCTGACTCGCAGTCTGGACTTCTCGAAAATGTGCAGCATGAGAAATACACAGCCAATGGCAGTGGGACTCATCATTCCAGTTGGAACCTCTGCGCTGCACGAGGAGATGCATCCCGTCGGACGTTGATCGGCGAACACTTTCGTGTCAATAACATTCAGAATCTCGGGAGAGTCCTGTATTCGATCCCCACAGGTCTGGGGCCAAGCACAACTGAGGAAACCGGTCTCAGACCTCATCCCAGCATGCTGAGGAGAATGTCTATCTGGACCGGTACACAGTTTCATCTATGGTTCTACATCACTGAAACAATGTGAGGAGCTAAACATGGAATGAAACGGACGGAACTCACGCACGGCCTCATTAACTATCATTTCCAGATCTGTTGTCGCGCGTGGCCCTCGCGTGCTCGACGAACTTGAGTAATAACTCGACGTCGCCACCTTCACGGTCGGGCGTATTCTGCGCATCGGCGACGCGGCCAAATACCTCCGCCAGCCCCTCGAATGTGCGACCGCCGGGCGAGTCCGCACCGACAAAGCCGCCGACCTCTTCCATCTCTCCGACGAAGCGGTAAGCCTTGGGGAGCATTTGCGGAATAAAACGCGTGATGACTGCACCTCCTCAGAAATGAGATTAGGGAATAATATGGGACACGCACGATCCACGAAAACAGGTTGGGATAGATTCAGCGCGTGCAGGAGGCCCTCCGCCGTTGACGGGGAGGATGCGTTCGCGGCTATCGAGAGTGCATGTCAAAAACTGGTCCACATTAATAAGAGCTATACTATACCCACACAAAATCATGGTGGTAAAGAGGCCGATTGAGCCCTTGACAATTCCCTGGGCGCGAATACCGTTAACTGCGGCAGGAAATCAGAGGGGATACATACCGCATGTGCCATCTTTAGGGCGCTGGCATCGCCAATTCCCGCCCCTTCGCCGTTCAACGGAATCACGTTCAAGCCGAACTTGATTGACATGGTCGTGAACTCGTCCAGTACGGCCACATCGTTGGGATCCGCCGATACGTAGATCCCGGGATTGAAGCTGTCCGTGGGCGGGGGTACCAATAATTACGCCGTCGAGGAACGTGATCCCGGTCCCATCGAACAACTTCGCCATCCGTTTGACTGACTCGGGGTTCACCGCATTGCAGTCAACGAAGACGAGTTCACGTTGGCTGCCTGCCGCCTTGTACGCGTCCACGATTGCTTCTGCGACACTGAAGGCATCGACTGGAGGGACAACGCTGTAGATGCAGGTCGCGCGCTCGGCGATCTCTGCATACGACGCGTGCTGCATGTTCGACTCGCTCGCGCGTTGGATCGTCGCCGGAGAGCGCCCGTCCAAGTTTGTCAGTATTGTACCGGCTCCAGAGGCAGAGAGACGGGCAGCAATGGCGGCGCCCATAGCTCCCGGTGCAAGGAGGGCAATAGTGTATGGTGGAGATGCCGCCATGTCAGATGTGAGCACTGAAGGAAATCATGACTCATAAAGTTTCGTCGGGCATCACCGCAACAGCCAAATAGTGCCAAACACATCCTCACATCATTCCACACTCTTCTCGAGCTTCAAGTTGTTATCCTCGATCTCACAGCCGGCTTTCCGCAGCGTGGTCACTTGAGAGCACCGAGGTTCGTATGACAAGTCGAAGTTGGCACCATGCATACGCCGCGGCGGGGAATTTCTTGAAATTGGTCCTTCAAATCTTCTCGAAACATAGTCTAGATTCGATGTCAAAAGACGACATTTGAAACTCTTCCGGACCTCTTTCAAGATGGCTGCACTTCGAACTCGCTTTAGAGTCGCATACGAGCGCTCCATCATGCTCTGCCCACCACAAAACTTGCTTCAGTCAATCATACTTCCTGACGACGCTGTCAACCCGTACGGTTTGGGCCTGGCACAAGATCTTGGAGTGTTCGCTTCTTTGGTACGAAACTAGGCGATACTTCTACCACACGTCATGCCAACGGGATCTTCATCTCACAGGTAGGTCTTGACCACAATTAAGGGTGCTCAATTACAAGTTTGCTGGCAACCTGCCAGCTTGCAAATCAAAAGTTGATCGTAAGCGAAGTTAAGCGGGTTAACCGAGTGTAAGCGAGGGTTAGGCGAACCTAGGTTAGGGGCTTTGGTATAATACCGTTCCCTACCGCCAACTCTGCACGTATGTCCAAGCAAACCCTCGAGGCACTTCAAGAAGGCTCCTATGAGGACGCCAGTGTATTCTTCGCGGTCGCAGACCTCCTAGATCCCATAAATTTGCACCCAGATAACGACGATGACCCGGAACAGTTCACCGTTCGCGATGATCCCGATGTTGCAGCTGTCTTGCAGATATATGAACAGCGACACCTTTGTATTTCAACAGTTCTGGTGGTCGAGGACGCACGCGCAGAGGAGGGGCGCCCCGCTCCAGAAAATTGCGCTTAGCCGTCGCTTAACCCGCTTAACTTCGCTTACGATCAACTTTTGATTTGCAAGCTGGCAGGTTGCCAGCAAACTTGTAATTGAGCACCCTTATTCAACGCCCACATAAATACTTATGTGGATCGTCCAAGATCTGCTGTTTTGATGCTATGTTGAAGCTGTCATGCTAATGATTTGCGAAAACTCTCGATTCACTGTCACACGGACGTTCAACAGAACCTTGATTAGCATGGTGCAGGCATATTATGCAGTTCTATGACAGCCCTCCGTGAAACGACATATCCACTCAACAGCTACAAATCAGCCAAGTCCATATCGTCCCGCCAGCAAGCGTTTTTATAATATCCTACCGGGTTCCAACTCACAATGCTATTTCAGTTGATACTGTTTCCGTGGAAGGCTCCACATAAAAAAACCACCGATATCTTCTCGCTGTTTCGAGGCAAGTATAGTTGCTACTTGATGACCTCGAGCAATTGAATGGGTCGCAAATCAAGCTTCCTAATTGATGTCCTTGTGTATCTGACATTTTCGTCCCTCTCCAGGAACTATTCGTTCAAACGCTTCGCTTACCCAGCCTCCTCCTGTGCCGATAGACTATAAAATATCTCGGCTTCCAATGGAATTTATCATTCAACTCCTTCCTCTTCTCTTCCACAGTTACCCTCATATTCCATCATGGTCCACTCCTTTATGTTAAGCACACTCCTTCTATCCTTCTCGCTGCTCTCCGCAGCGACTCCCATCCAAATTGAAGCCCGCAACCCAGTGGCGCACTACAAGCCGAGCCGCTACATGTCTGGTCTCCCGCAGAACGCGACGCACCTCTCGTTCGACACCGAAACCGGCGAGCTCACCGCGTACGACATCACCCACCGCGTCCTCGCCAAGCAGAAGCACAGCCCGGCGAACAGCACCACGCACGCGACGCGGCAGACCGTCGGGTCGTGCGCGGCCATGGTCAATGGTGATGTGCAGAAGCGTGGGTTCAAGTCTTGTTATGCTTAGGTTCAATTTTCAACATCCCGCCAGTGCCCGGCTATAATGCGCTCCTCGCGGATGCAAACAGTCTCCTTGGAAAACACTCATGGACTAATCTCGGTCAGTACCTCCTCCCTATTTCAACGACTAGAATACCTACTTATACCAATCTACAGCCAAGTCCGTTGATTCATAATTAACGCTAGATCCCACTGACCAATATGCCACAGCGACAACCGCTACCCGCAATACCCCGCGAGCATTTGCACTGACCTTGACACGGTCGTGGTGACTGCGACCGGTTTGTCCTTCATCGTATATGAATGATACTCCAATAACGATCGTGCTTGCAGGATCCCCGACTTGCGTCATCCAAAACGAGAGTACCAGTGGCGTCCTAGTCGGCACCACCGGCTCGGTAACGCTCTCCTCGACGCAGGGAACCGCCTATTCCGTTACCAGCACCGTAACCCGCAAGTTCACCATCACTTTCGCCTTCCCAAATACTCACTCGAGACACTGCAGAATCGTCAGCGCTCGCGATCGGCGCCAGCTTCTCAGTCAAAGTGTCGTTTCCCGGCGAGGAATACTCGTCCACCTTCTCCGTCACGTCGACGTACACCAACACATTGAGCACTGCGTATGCGCATCCTCATAATCGTATGGCTATTCCTCACGATTTTTCCCTCTCCCGCAGAACTCAGACGACGGACAACCAGCAGTCCACCGAATCTATCACGATGGCGGCTCCCGCAGGCGAATCCTGCAGCCTCGAGGTGCGTTTACTCTTGCCTACCTTCTCCCTCCTCGCTCATATTTGTGTTCTCAGTACACGACCAAGAGCTGCTCCGTCACAGGAACCGGCACCATCCGTGCAGCCGCGACCGGCTGGGCATGGTTCGAGTACAACTCCGGCAAGGTGAGCCCATTCAATTCCTACGAATTAATTTAGCTCCCAATTTTAACCTCGCGATATGTTCGCAGACCCATTGTACGTCCCTCTTTATTTTCAATAACTCCTGAATTCTAAAGGCGATACCAGGGGCGCTCAATATGGACTATTTCCTCACCCTGGACCAGCGCTCGAGCTTCATCGACTTCCGCTCCGGCATCACGAGCAGTACTCTGTCTTCGTACACCGGAAAATGCGCATAGATGACTAAGTGTTTCCGACTGCACGAGAAGTACATGTCGTTTATAGTCATTTTGACTCCTGTACTCTATATTAGCTCCCTATGTAATGCATACTGGCGTAAATTAGTCGTTTTGAAAGACGCAGCACTTTGATCGTTCCGGTCTGACAATATGTCCCTATCGAAGAGAGTAAACGAGAGAGCGACCTCCCAGTCGACCTGAGATGTGAATTTCCAGAGGGATATGGCTGTGGATTTTATCGATGGGTTCAACGCGCTCAAAAAGAATACCACCGTTTGCCGATTTTCTTCGAACCAGGTGCTTCACATATTTACTAAACATATTCAGAGGTCTGCTGCTAAAGGGTAGTACATCTCCGGGAATAAACTGGAAAGAATTTTGGAAGGATCCCTGCTAGTTCATTGTCAGCCACGGTCGGGATGTGTATCTCGTACTTAACTTACCTTTAAATAGTGGTAATAACGAAGATCTGGTTGGGGGCCGCCGGGCTGGCAAGCACGGTCAGCGTAAGCTACGACACTGTTAATATTCGAAATATGCGGTCAGCAAAATTTCTCCTACGGGGGCAGCGGGATCGGGTGCCGTAAGGCCTGGCGTGGACCAGGAGGCGATGATAACGTCTCCGCTCGAAAAGACAACAAGGCGTCAATATAAACCGATGAAGGGGCAGAGGGCGAAACAAACGAAGGAATAACAGATTTGACTAAGCCCATGCCGAGGGCCTTCTGAGTGAACACAGTGGCGCTGGCGTTCTGGCGGAGGACGAGCTGGGAGTGGTGGCCGTTGCCTCCGGAGCCGAAGGAGGCGTAGGGGAGGTACTGCCTGGGCACCCACGCGTTTTGGATCTTGAACGTCGTCTGGGCCGCGTCCTGCGGAACGAAGATCCACTGTCCACAACGGTTAGTGTGGGAGGTGGAGAATGGAGGAGACGTACCTGTTCGTTCAAGGCGTTTCCAGGCGGGAACGTGTTGACGGGGGCGTAGTCGACGGCGCCGGCATTGAGGTCAACGTTCAAGGACTTGCCGTTAAAGTCGAGGATAGTCACTGTCGCGGAGGCGAGAGAAGCAGCAGTGGTCACAAGGGCTACGAGGCGGGAGAAGTCGAACATTATGTTTAGAGGCGAGGTTTCAAGCTGGCTATGTGGTTGGAATGCGGGGTCGAACTGAGAAGGGGGAAAATACGCAGAGGTTAAATACCTCCCGCGAGGGGGGTTCGTGTTTGGTCTGTGGAACCAGACGATCCTCGTTTGGCTTTGTCCGAGCAGCGAGGGGTAAAACTGAGCGCACCGTCATTACAAATGTATTGTTTCTCTGGCGCAGAAGGAATCCCAGACTCGGCAACGAGACTTTCAATAGAAGGACCTCGCTGCATCATTTCGCCGGAGAGCGCAATGTGTATTCTCCAGGAACGCATTTGTACCCACAATTTGCCTGCCTGAAATATGTTGAGACAATTGCTACCGGAGGGAAGTATTTGAGTCGCAGCAGTTCCTTTTTGCCTCTCTGCGTTGTTTGATTCTATGCAGAAGGCCTGGAGGAAGTGAGAATAAACAACCACGTTGAACACAGCCTGTGTCAAGAGTTGACTACGCTAGCCGCCCTGGATATTAATCACTAAGGGTTCAGGGCTATCAGAATGTTTTTGATGTTTCCTCTGCTCGGAAATTTAGCCCCTTCCTGGTCTACGCATGCAACCCCCGCCGCGAAGTAATTAATAAGGCAGGAGAGGACCCACCAGTTCTTAGTTTAAGGCAATGACTGAACATTGTGCTGTAAAATTTGAACCCGGTTGATTGCAGTCAATCTCGAACTATCACTCACGTCTCGGCAAATTCCCGACCACCGACCCTTGCATAACTCCTGATTTCTGGTCACCTGGCCCGAGAGCTACTATGGTATTATACAGTGCTGGGGAATTCGATCTTTGGGATCAAGTGACTGCGCTGCAATTAATATTACTGCAACCGGGAAGGGCGTAATTTACTTGAGCACTAGAAGAGTGGTGTCTCAGGACAAAGCCGCAAATTGACTGGATGCTCACTGATAGGGAAAATGGGCACCGGCTGAGCTTCCACTGAGCGCTATTCCTGTTGCGAGACTCCGCTGTTTCGCGAAATGACGTGCGGTAAGGCTGACTGTGGGCACGAAGATAAGGCCGATCCCGATACTCATACCGACGCCTTGGTTGCAGGAAGAGGATCTCGAGCCCTCGAAAAAAATCATTACAGGTTGGGGTAGTTACATATCTTAAGAATATCTAAAATCCAACGTCAGCGCTGGAAATGCCAGACCGCTAGAGAGCGTACATACCTGGTAATACTAGAACGGTTTCGCCAGTGAAAGCATGAAGACCCTGGGCTCGAGTCATTTAATCAGGATCACCAAGAATGGGTTAAAAGGCGGACGAGAAAGTAAAGATGAACCCTCTGACAATTTCGACCACATGGAAGTGTCCATTATCGAATAGCTTACCCGAAACAATGCCCAGCGCAAAGGGCATCATGAGTTGGAAGCTCCCGATCCATCTGTAAATTTCTTTAGTACTGAGAAAGTAAGACTTTGCGCACGCAATGCTGCTTGGAGAGTGGTTGGTCAAACACTCCAATGCATAGAAATCTGTAGATCACTGGTCACGAACTGGGTGAACCGAGAAAGTTTGCCATAATCCACCTTTATAAACGCCTTAAAAAGAATATAGGTATCTATTCCGTGAGTCAGGGTTGGAATTTTGAGCTTGAAGTTAGATGCAAGAAATAACACACGCTCCAGCAACAGTCATCTAGGCTGTGAGACTCCCGTCGAGAATATGTACTCCTATCACCGTTCGGGCTTGAGAATCGTATTCTCGAGTTATATTTAACTGAAGTCATGTCCCCATCGGAGTGGCGAAGGTCGATTTCATTCAAGCTTCCGGCAAGAGCAGTTGAAGACATCGGAATTTATGTCGAAATGCCCGGATGCTCCTCATTCACTCCTTATATACTTCTTGGCATAGGGCTTTGTCCTCGGATCACCTTACAGCTGTTTCCGAAAACCTTGAGACAGCACTTTTTTTTCGCTTGCACAAATTTTTGATGGAGTGCTAAGGATTACTGCATTTGGTGTTGCCAAGCCCAGGCCGCCGCCTTGCCGCTGCCACCAGATTTTGCTCTCTGCTATTCAAGTAAACACCCAAAGAGGAGTTTGGGCTCAGAACACCCATCGGCATGAGTAATGTCATTTTCCATACTCTGCAACACTCTGTCCCACAAATAGAATAATATGGATAGGAAGAGCTCATCCCCAAATGGAGCTGATCCGAGCCCAAATCGGTAATCCTTAGCACTCCATCAAAACTCAGCGCATGCAAAAAAAAAGTCATTGTCTCAAGCTTTTCGGAAACAGCTGTAATTATAGTGCTCTTATTGGAGGCGAATAAGCATTTAGATGACAGACCATTTGGGGCTTACAGATCGGGAAGCCTCGAACAGTTGGACTTGAATTTAACATTTACTTGGAACGCCTTCGTTAGTGTGATATGCCCTGTGATTTTATTCGAAACAACTGCTGTCTGCCCCGTGACGAATCGCCTTGTGCCGTATCCGATCCCTCCGCTATACGGTGCGAGATCCGCCGAGTCCCACGCGTATGGAGGTTGCAGGATGATTGGCGTAGAATGGATATCTGGTGGAAAGATTCGGTGAGGTCCCCCATAAGCCACAGTGTGTCCGGAATATGCGACGCTACTGGTGCGCGGATTTGGTGCTGCGGGCGCGTAACTCTGTTGCTGCAAAGTGCATTGGCGGCGGCTTGTCCCTGGAAGTGACAGTCGAAACCGGCACATTAGAGCACGGTCTGTGAAACCGCCGAGCACTCGAGGCTCAGAATATGGGATGTGGATCCATACTCGGCAAGTACCGCATTGAAGTGGACTTTCATATACTGCCAGTATTACTTCACTGGTTATTCCACCCATAGACGTGACCGTGTGTGATGCGACATGAGCGATATCCGATAGTAGCACAGGATGGGTCTTGTTTTTTTGCACCATCGGTGTCCAAAAGCCGGAGAGATGGGCTATGGCAATGACCCGGATCTCTTGTGTGTTGCGGCCTGAAAGCCAGGTAAGGATGAGGTAGCCTGGGATGAGTTCCACCCGGAAATTCGGTCCCTATTGGAAACATTGAGCATGGAAGGAATACCATGCTATGCGTAATGGACGCACAGGAGCCAGAATCTCGCAATATTGCTGTGCACGCCAGTCGATAATGGCATACATTTTCTCGTCGCGCAATGAGTGGTACACGTGTGCGGCGGCAACACTGGAATAGATTTTGGGCGACGAGTTCCAAAAATTACACCCAGTGTGCTTGGTCGTTGAGAGCAGTTCTATCACCCCGGTGTCAAAATTCCAGCTAATGACCTGCACAAAACCACTGGAGGAAAAACAACCGTCGGACAATGTCATGATCAGGAGAGAATCTCACTAGAGCCGCATGCTTACAGATTCGATATCCCGCTGGAGTCCATGCATATCACAATATTCGCGTGTTCGCCGCCGTGCAGCACTTCAGCCTCGAAATCACGGATGACGTGAGAGGAGAGTGAGCTGCGATACATCCCGACCAACGAATCATCGACCACGCGCCAGCATCCGAGGAGTGGCGCATTTTCCACATCCAAATCGCAAAATAAGACATACTTGCCTCCGCGGAGAATTTTAAAATTTCCGTGCCTTATCGGCGGATGCAGCACAACCTGCGCACACGGTTGTCCTGGAGGAAGAGCTGCGGCTCGTCGTCCTCGGGGACTAGCAAGTGTGCCCAGAATTCTAGAGAACGGCTTGGGTCGCTCCGACTGAAGTCTGGGGGGTGACCATGCCTCTGGGCCGACCACCACCCGCCTAACGACTGCCACCAGACTCTGCGTGGACATCGTACGTATGTCTGCAGCAGACGGCTGGTCGACAAATCCCCGATTCCGGAGATCCTCCACGAGAGACATCCAGAGGGTCGGTGTCAATGCCAGAAAGTGGAGATATTTGTTCGTCTGCGCATTATATATTAATATTTAGTAATCATTGATTTTCGAAATGTAAGGAACGGGGCATACCTGGCCGATGGATATCACTGAGTATATGTCACAGATGAACAGAATGTGGTTAACAACGTCTTCTGGAATATCGAGGAAGATCATGGTGGTGGATAGGCAAGATCCGACCACGTGACGGGACGCGCTGATCGCATATCACCCCACAAGTCAAAACAATCGATCGCACCAGAATTTTTTCAACCCTTCTAAAAGCAATTTTAGAGTAGTCTGAGAAAATTCTGAAAGTGAAATAAGGTCTCGGAGGGATGAGGTTGTGTCTCGGGATCTTCCCCTTGAATCCGTGTGCAATATGCCCGCACGGCAGGAATTGGAAAGAGGAGAACGCTTAGGTGGCGAAGCTGAGCCAGCCTTGAATCGCTCGGTGAGGGAGATGAACTGCGCAAAATTTACAGAGGGCATAACGAACGGTGTACAGGAATCGAGTCTGTCTGACTTGCGATTGCGTGCTTGCTGGTGCGCGCCAAAGAAAAAAACTCGGGCTTGTCACTGAGTCACCAGATGCGCAACAAGTACAAATCAGGTCAGATGGTTCGAACCTCTTTTAGCCTCGCAACTCTCAACATCTCCCGGTATGACGCACAAGTGTGGGGTCCCCTATGAAAATAGGGAGTATTCCGTTGAAACTATAGTTGAATTAAAATATGCCAACAATACAATGTTCATTACAATAATTTCATGATTCCAAGGCCCATCATCGTCGCAGCTCGCGCCCCAGCTGTCGGCATATCAGAAATGCCAACAACGACCACATTGCTCCCAGTCTATCCGTGGAAATCACATCAGATCCTAGTCTCAATAAATAAAATGCGTTCAGCCCACCGGAATATATAAACGACCGAATTCGGTCTGTCATTCTGAGCGCTCTTCAAGGACACGACCAGTTCACTGTCATCCAGAGGTGTCTCGCTCGTGTCTGCATCGAACACAGCAAAAACCACCGCACACAAGATAGTGACGAGAAATTGCGGAATGACGATGAAGACGTTGTGGATCCCCTGCAGTCCGTCAGCACGCAGCGCCAGTGAAAAATACATAGGTATGTGCTACGAACCAGAATAACCCCAGCTTTAGCGCTGAGATTTCGGTCCGAGGCTGGCCTTGCAGGTGAGAGGAAGGGGGAGTGCATGTCCAACCGGTCGAGTTGTTCGTGGAAATGCTCGAGATCATCTTCGGGCTTGAGTTCATCCGAAGTTCCTTCACTATGACTTGGATGCGAAACCAGCAAAGGATCCTGCTCCCCTCGTGTTTCATCTGCGTATGTGTTGGTCGGTGAAGAAGTTAATATCGCCTCCGCAAGCTGTCGACTTGGGAATCAGCATAGGGCCTCCTGAGATTTATTGACACAAACCAGTGAGAAGGGCGCCCATTGCGTAACGGCCCACGGAATGCCGGTAATCGAGATTAACAATATCGCGCCGTCAACGGTAGAGATGAAGCTGTCGGTAACCGTCAGTGCCTAACATTTAATTTAGAACATACGACGGCGTACAAAGTGCCCAGCATGCAGGCGCCAAACAGGAGATGGCTCCATGCCCATAACGTGCTCAAGGGTATTTTGAACGCTTCGGGGATCGCGGTGCCAAGCTGACCACTGACGAAAGAATCTGTCGACTCAGTTCGGGTGTGGCTCGGTGTCCGGGCTGTCTTCGAGGTCGACGTAAACAATGGTAAGACGAGATTTGTCAGGAGGGCAAGCATCGCGGAGAAGAATAGAGCGCGAGAGCCAAGGCGGGTTCCCTCGGCTGATATTTCTGCGGGAGTGCCGGCGGCTTGAGCAGAGCGCGCGTATAGATCGGAGATGTACATCGTCGTGTAGAACAAGATGGGGAACCACCCGAGCCAGGCGCTAATTTCGATAAATATAGTTCTCACACAAAATCGAGGGATGGGCGTACAAAAATTGGATCATGCACTAGAAAAGCAAGCACTCAGCGATTGACCTTTTCATACATTGGAGGCGGACGTACGATTTGGCGGATCACACGCGGAAGCGTGAACATGCTGGAGAAAATCTGCCTTATCTCCGCTTGGAAAGATGGGCGCGGTTGTCTACATATGTGAATTAAAATAGAGGATTTGGTGTCCGACATCGAAGCTCACCCTGGAGTTGGAACCAAGACCTTCTCCGTGACAAGCGCTGTTGTGGTGAGGTGGCCAAGAAGAATCAGAACTGACACGATCACTGAGAGGACTTGTAGTTCGGAGGACCCCAGGAACGGTAGAAACGAGGGAAGATCCAGATTGCCTCTGAACGTTATGATATCAGCTACAGTTTGAATGGGGTCGAATAAAGACGCTCACACGAAAAATCCGACAACACTTCCTATCCCAAGCATCGTGGCTGCCCAAGCATTGCCTGAGGCTTGCATTGCAGGTGGGAGAGTGTCGACCAGCAACGCACGATCAACGGCTTGCACTGTTTTTATTTAATCAACGCTGGTAAGCCATAGTTGAACGAATCATACCGGCGTTGACAGAGAAATCAATGAGATATATCGACAGAACAGCCAACCATACCGTCGCAACATCGTTCTGGTCATCCGCGGTTCAGTGCTGGATCCCAACGGATGGGACGTATAGAGTACGTACCGTATGGTTGCTGCGACCCGTAAATAAAGCGGCAAACTCCCGAGTATAGCCAAGGAGCAGCATACTTGCGATACAAAGAGCGCATCCGCCGAGCATGTACGGCCGTCGCCGACCCCAGCGTGACGTTGAATTGTCCGCCAACACACCGATTAACGGTTGGATTAAGAACCCCGAAAGAGGGCCCGCTAGGAAGACGATTGCCATATTGGACTTGGTCAAACCCAGCGAGAGCAAATATGGGGATGCTAACGCGAATTAACGACTTGGGACATAGAAGGCTTGGAACGTAACACACCGTAAGACATCTCGACAGACCACAAGATCTGAACGCCCAGAAGGCCTATCGTAAGGGTTGGAAGATGGGCCCACGCGGGCCCGCGGATCCTAGGCGCGCCTGTGGTGTTGGCATGGCTTTCAGCTAATGGAAGGGGTCCAAATGCTCCTGTCATTGAGGACTCCGAGGTAGAGTGAGGAAGAGAGGGATGGAAGTTGTTAAAACAGGCAAGCTAGTCAAGGTTGGTGGAAGAAGTGAAGACACGTATCTTCTCCTTTTGCACCGGTATCCATCGCAGTGCCATGGGCGCTCTAAGAGATGCAACTAATTCCGTCCCGACGGCAATGAATCATGATTGACGGCGACCGAAGATACATAGCCTCATTGAGCGGAAGATCACGATCACGCGATGTGACGGTACCGCGACGCGGAGTTTCCAACGGAGTTTCGGGCGCATAACAACTCACCGCGATCCAGGATGTCCTGCATTGTCAAATATTTTCCCAATATTCGTCTCGGGCGATTTCACTTTCGCAACGTTACTTAGCAGGTTCAACTTATTTGGCACATTCCTTCATTTGACTGTTGGGGGGCAGATCAGTTCTTGTTAGGTAGATCAGTTCTTGTTAGGTAGCTACTCGAAGTCCCTAGACAATCTGTTCCTTTCCATCCCGAAAACCCATTTGGTCTGCACCAATATCTACGACCATCTCCTCCACGGGAGAGCCTCCTGCACGAAAACTCTCGAGATTCTCGACACTGTCTCCGAGTCCGACGCGCACAACGATAACTGTCGGAGCTATTCCCTAAAAAACAGGATTCAACTTTCCAGAGAGTGTATGTTTAAAGTAAAACCCACCACTATTTGTGCTAATACCGCCATTATCACCACCTGTGGCTAAATGAACATTTCGGGCGGTTGAGTGTCCGTTGCCACTTACTGTTGAGTCTGGCGCCACCGCCGCGAAGATGATATATATGAACCCAGGTGTGCAGTACAGTGCTCCGGATTCTAATCTACGTATTGAAGTCAACAATTTCTGAATCTGACAGGCGAACTTCACGACTCACATCATCGCAATAACGGTCCTGTATCGCTTGACCACTTCAGGTCCCATAATTGCACGCGCTCCACGGGCGATCCACCATATGCGCCCAGCTATTGAAAGTCAGCCTGCGTTACTCGGGCTCGGGGGAGTGGACGCTCACCGGTCAAGGCCATTAACAAGACGTTCGTCATGACCGAGAACACCATTGCCAGAGGGAAAAGCCAGTTGATGTAAAGGAATTGCGCAAGGCCTTGGATTCCGCACACGATGACGCTCGCGTAGCCCAGCACTTCAGGCAAAATTTCATTCAGATATCCACGCCCGCTTATCCTCAAAGGCACTTACAGCCAGCTGCGACGAGGAGGACGATTGGCACGCTAATAATCCGCTTTCTGAAATTCCATATGCAATAGCAGCGATAGATCTACCCCTTAGTTCGATTCTGGAAGGTCGAATAGTACAGGGACTCACGAAAATGCCATCCGCGATAAGGCTTGACCCCGTCAGCGTTCGCAATTGATCAGTTATTAATCAACTCACTTTGTGGAGACGTATAGTACGCCCATGACAATGTTGACCTGGTCCCATCTCCTGTGCGCAAATTTGGAGTGCTTCAAAAGAGCGTTCATCTGCTCTGCGGCATTGACTAGCTGCAGAGCGACGTGGAGTGTGCAAAATAAGAATATGAGGGAAACGGCTGCCGAAAGGGCTCGACGATGGGGAATGCGGCAATTGCGGAGTGTTTTTATACAGAAGTAGAAGAGGACAACATGTATGCCTGTAACATCGCAGTTAGAGAGGGTATTGCGGAATGGATTGGCTCGACGCACCGTATAGAAACCACTCCGCCTATGTAGAAGAGCGAGACATCAGTGAAGAACGACAGTCGTTGGAGAATGACGGACGCACTGCTGCACAGTAGAGCGAGAGCGCTAGGCTCCCGTATATGGCGCTGTGGCGATTCTTCGACATTGGACCAGCTGCAGGAGGGAGACAGATCAACTTGTCTGGCGTGCCATTCGTGCATGGGATCGTCTATATAGGACCTCGGCTTGTCCTCACGACGCTGGAGGATGCAAGGATTGGATGCTAGGCAATGCTGATGTTCTACGGGGGTTGCTTCGGACCCCGTAATGGGAGACAGGAATAAATGACGCGGATCAGGGTATTGTAGAGGCACGCTAGATCAAAAAGATGGACACTGATCATCCTGGTAACCGAATCGTCAGCACAAGATGTGGAGGGAAGTTGCTATCCACATAGCCACTTCTATTTTCAGCCTCGACTGTGAATCTGAGGGAAGGTGGAAGAGAAATAAGTCAGAGAGATTCGCAGGGTTCGACCTAGGCCAGGCATTAATTATTGACCGACAACGGCGGCCCCGGAGTGGTCAACAACGCATATAGTCGACTGCGCACATAGTTCGTAGTAAGCGGTGTCTTCTAAGTTCTGGCACCGATGACGTGGTGTGCTGTTGATTCTCGATCCTTCGGTTCGGTTCTGCATCTGCTTAATGGGTCGTCCGAGAGCACGGAGTACCCATTGTCATCCAAAGCCATATGGCAAGGGATTTCAATCACTCACCGAGCTACCAATTATTGACGGCTGCCAATCACCTGTTAACCCAAAGATGCAATAGCTGTAATCGAAGAGGCAACGCTGGTGGTGGAATATCTTCACTGGGAGGTCGATGTTCGTAAATGAAAGACTGCCAATCGTACCGCAGCGCAGCCTCACAGGGGGATCTGCGATGGTTATAGCAGTTGATTCGCACCATGCCGACGGGATTTTAGCTCTCACACGATGTCCTCTGCCATGATCGCCGGGGAAGTAAATCAGCCCTTTCGTCGATTGAGCGGGAGGGAAGGATCAGAGTACGATGTCAGTAGAAAAAGCAGAATAAAATCAAGAGGAACCGAGGTGACGAGATAGGCAACACGTCGGGGTCGTGCAGATATTCTATAAAAACGTGTGAAAGCCATGAACCAGGCGTCCGGACCGCCCTTGAACGGAAAGATCTCAGGAGCTATTGCGTGAAGAGATCAAGGTTTCTAACGGAAAGGTTGCACTCCCGATCAAGTGCAGTTCGCGGCTGCAAATCTATTTCGCTGAGATTACGTCTCGTTCGAGGATCATCGTTTCGAGATGAGCGGGAGAAAAGAGAAACGTTTATAAAGCAGTGCAATGACGAGAACGTGCGTACTGTCGGCCACTCCCGTTTGGTCCCCAGGCTCTAACGAAATTCCGCCAGAAATAGAACCTATTTATATCTCATACACACTGGACCGTTAGTGGAAGCCGGACGTTCAAGTTGGACGATCCATCTTCCAGCGGCTGGGCAGGTGGAGGTCAAGGAAGGAAATAAAATTATATCATGCCGGTAAAACCCTGCAAAGGAAATCCATGAGCCATCGCCAGGCGGTCCTCGCACGAAGAGGTTATTTGGAGCCAGTTCCGGCTGAGGCCGTAGTCAGCACAGAGAGCTGCCACCATCACAAGATAAGTTCATGAAGAATGCATATCAAATAACACATACCATGTTTTTCGCACTCAATTGCGGAAGGGCTGCTCTCGTACGGGCGTAGTCGTCAGGAGTCTTCTTCAATTCAACGGTAGCCGAGACGCACTCAGACAGATGCCTGTTGAGCTGCTCCAGGATCTCATCGGGCAACTCCACGACCTTGCCGATCTTTCGGATGCGATCGCAGGGCGGCTGGCAAGCACCCCAAGATGCCCAATTGGGTAGAATACAGAAAGGCGGAGTCAAAGAGGTAAGAGAGGTCCAGCATAGGGTTGGGGGATGATTCTTGAGATCAGCGGGGCGGCATTTACATTGATAAAAATGCAGGCTTACATGGACAAGAATCTCGATAATTTGAAGGCTGGGCGCAAACGTTGGGAGCGGAGGATGTCCCGTATTGTGGCCTATCGACACAAGCCACAGGCCAACCGATCTTGGCGGAGGGTAAGCAAAGTGAACAGCTGTTGGGGAGCGAGCGCATTTGGGGATTTCAATTCGATGTGGGAGAACGCAGTTCCATCCAAATGTGTGAATGGATAATTGCAGATGACCACTAATGTTTCTGTGGAGTCGCAAGCCGCCCATGTACAGTCGGCGTACGTGGTGAATGAGGTGCGGGTAGAGCTGGAAGGCTTGATGGCACCGGTCCTACAGACGCTCATTATTGTACTGGTTTCTTCCTAATGCAATTTGTTTGAAAATATAAGATTGGACGAACGAGAAACGAGGGCGTAGGCTTGGAGGTCGGCCGGAGAGTTGTGGAGGGTTACAGGGATTTCGTCTCAATAGACAAGCGGCCCGACAAGGTAAGTCGCAATTTTTTTTTGGAGGTTTTCTTTGAGTTTCTCGCAGTCGACAAGGTCCCCGACTCACAGCGAAGGGGTAGCCAATGCCTAACGAACAACGCACCTCGCTGAGCGAAGATACGAGACCCAGCGACATAGAAGCTGTGTGCGCTGGACGAGTCGAATTAACCTCGGTGTTGCCTCGGGAGTAGGGCTGCTGACCCGAACCGTATTTGACGGTTATATGGGTTCCGTAATTCGGCCGCCGTACCGTCCCGTCACCCTTTTAGACCTAATTTTGACGGTACGGTTCAACCCGCCCCGTACATCGTCTTTGCCGTCGAAAATACGGCTATAGTCTCGTAACGACGGCCGTCAGAATGATTGCACCGATTAGTCCAATTTTCCAGCCGAAAAAAATGTGAAACTGCGGTAGAAAGGGTTTGTGAGTGCACATAAATACTCTTTGCATTTGCCTTCTGCTCACTAGTGTCTCATGAACTAGTATCTGGGAAGGTACGGCCAGAATCTTGGGATCTACTTCTGATTTGCCTTCGAGTGTGGGCAATTGATGTCCTTACGCAGGAAAGACCTCGTCAGTCCTTCTTACTGCGTGACGACGTCAGGATGATCTGAAAAGAACTCGTTCAGGTCAGGCTTTCAACAAAAAATTGAAAGAATATGGCTTTATACGGCATATCTCCGTATTTCACCCGTCCCGTGCCGTCGAGCCATTGAATTTTGCCCATACGGGACGGGATATGGTACGGCTAGGCAGAAATATAGCCGTCATATTTACCGTATACGGTACGGTCCGCAGCTCTACTCGGGAGTGGGGCGGGATTGGAGCCAGTGTCACGGTCACGTCGTGACGTGTAACATTGATCAATTCTCCAGCTGCACTACGCTTTGACCGTTATTCTATGACGGGCGGATTCGGCCCCTCCTTGGGCCCTTCCTTGCCCGACGACCCCTCGCGATGGAAGGGCACTGCTCGCGTACTCGGTCCCAAGTGGACCCATCTTCCTGCCCTTACAATCGGCTTGCTGGGCGTCCAAATATTTTGGAGCGTCGAGATGTCCTACGCCTCACCGTATCTAATATCCCTGGGTTTTTCGACATCCCACGTCGCCCTAGTCTTTCTTGCGGGGCCGTTTTCTGGGCTTGTGGTGCAGCCGCTCGTGGGCGCGTTTGCGGACACGAACACATCGCGCTGGGGACGCCGCCGGCCGTACATTCTCGCTGGCTGTCTTCTGTGTGTCACAGGGATGCTCTTGCTCGGCTATACACGCGCCGTGGCGGGTGTCTTCACGCAGTATGGCTCGCATGCGAACGATGTGCTGACGACGATCTTCGCGGTGATTTCAATATTCATCATTGATTTTTCTATCAATGCCGGTGCGTCGCCAGGTTTTTCGCTCTTGAACTCCCCTGAAAGTCTGCTACAGTCCAAGCTGTTGACCGTGCACTACTTGTGGACACACTTCCCCCTGCCGCACAAGCCGCAGGCAACGCATGCGCAGCGCTTATGCTAGGATTTGGATCGGTTGTGGGATTTTTCGTGTACGTGCCATCCTTGATTTTATTCAAGCACACCATCCCCCTACTTTCTGGAACTCCTTTTGCGTGTTGGTGTAATGCTTTTATTGCCACTGCTGACCTTGCACATAGCGGAAACCTCCCTCTGCGCAGCCTGCTACCCTTCCTGCAAGCCGACTCGGAGCTCCAGGCGCTTTCCGTCCTCGTCTCCGTCCTCCTCCTCGCATTCCACGGCATCACCGCTGCGCTCGTGCGCGAGCGCGTTCTCCTCAAGACCATCGGGTGGGTGACTCCCCCACTAGCAAACACAAACACGTCTGCTGACGTCGTCTCCTCCCATAGCACACCCCGCCCCTCCATCACCCACGAAATCCGCGAGATATGGATCCACGCGTGGGCCCTGCCCCGCGTCATACAACAAATCGTGAGTCTATCTGCCCTATCCATATCCTCAGTTACCTCCCCGCTAACCATTCCTTGCCCAGTGCGTCATCCAGTTCTTGTGCGTAACCTTCCAGACCTACTAACCACACATAAGCTGATATCACACCTGCAGCGCATGGCTCGGGTGGTTCCCCGTCCTCTTCTACACGACGATGTACATCACCGACATCTACCTGCGCGCCGGCGGCACGTCGACTTCGCCTTCCTCGAATATCACCTCCGAAGCCATCCCCTCCTCATCAACTGCCCTGCGCATGCTTGCGCGCGCAACATCCCTCGCCTCTGCCTCCGCCACCTCCAATTCTGCACTATCCCCCGCGCCCTCCGCATCCGCCTCTCTCCTCCCGAGCTTACTCGAGCAGACAGCGGCTCCACAACGGGACGCCGACGCTCCGACCCGACTCGGTGCGCGCGCGCAGCTCATCTCCGCGCTGCTCGCCCTCGCCACGAACGCGCTCCTCCCGTTCGTCATCCCCGACGCCGCGGCCACCCCCCGCCGCCGCGGCCTGCGCAACTCGCGCCTCATGGGCCGCGTTGACCTCGGGCCGGAGAACGGGTCGGGACCGGGGATGAAGGAGATTGGGGGGGCGCGGCGATGGCAGTGGCGCGTGCCCGACGCGGTGCGTGTGCCGCTGCCGACGCTGTGGGCCGCGAGCCATGCGATATTCGCGGCGTGTATGGTTGGGAGCTTGTGAGTCGCCGCCTCATCGCCGTATTGCGTCAGCTAATACTCTGCCGCTAGCTTCACCCACTCGGTTGCGGGGGCGACGATCCTCATTGCGTGCACGGGCTTTTCGTGGGGCGTCACGCAGTGGGCGCCGTTTTCGCTGGTGAGTCGCCTCATGTCTCTCCCTCCGCCTCGGTCCCCTTTCCTCCCGCACGTTCGCTGACCCATCGTACAGCTCGCAGAAGCAATCCTCACCGCGCCCGCGCCCACTGCTGGCGCGGCCATGTCCATGACCATCCGCCTCGCTGACACGCGCACCGCCCGCCCAGAAGAGGAAGAGGGCTTCCTCGTGTCGCGCCCGGGCGAGGGCGACTCGGACTCGGAATCGGACTCCTCGGAGCTCGAGTTTGTGCGTGCGGACGAGGCGTTCGGGCACACGGATGATGGGGAGGCGCCGGGGGGAGGGCGGGGGAACGACTTGGCGGAGGGACGGGACAGCCGGGAGAGCGAGCGCAAGACGCGGGGCCGCGCGCTGCTGGGGAACCCGCACGCGCAGCTGAGCGTCGTGGACGTGCTGACGCCGATGTCGACGTACACGCCGCGGTTCGGCGACCCGGAGCAGAATGGGGGCGCCGGTCTTGGTGTGGGTGGTGGGGACGAAGCGTTCGGGGGCGCGGGCGAGGACGAGGGCGGGGGCGGAGGCCTGAGCGCGAAGGCGGGCGTCATACTGGTGCGTCGCATCCACATCATCCACATCCATCAGCTAACGCCGCACGATTCCAGGGTATCCACAATATCTTCATCGTCATACCGCAGTTCCTCGTGACGGGCCTCGCCGCGATTATCTTCGCGATCTTCGACGGGCCCCCGCCCGTGCTCCCCTCCGCGGCGCCCACGACCGGCCCCCCTGCGCCCGTAGAGGCGGGCCGCAACTCGGTCGTGTATGTCTTCCGGTGCGTTTTGTGTCTTCCCTCTTGTGTTGTTCGTAGTCTGACGTGGGGCGTGGGGTAGGATCGGCGGGATATGGGCGTGCATCGCGTTCGTGCTCGCGTGGCGGCTGGCGCGGGAGCTCCGGCGGAAGTGAGCAGACGGTGTTACGGTGCGCTGGCGAGCGAGCTTAGATGAGACGGAGGAGGGTGGGGATAAAAGTTATTAGTACTATTGCTCGCTGTGCGCGACTTATACGACGGAACGCAAGTATCATAGACTGCTGTAATATTATACATCTCCTTGCTACATATCGTACATCTACGTGCAGAGTGGATGATAGGGTAGAGAGTGGATGCTAAGAAGCGTGGGCGGGGGGGTAAGCTTAGAAGAGGGTGCCGTCGCTGACGATCTCGATGGGCGGGCCGCCTGCGGGGCCACGCCGCGTCTTGGCGATCTCGCGCCCGCCTTTCCACGTCGCGCTCTCGAGGACCTGCGCGAGGCTGAGGTCGGGCGCAGGGAGAGCGGTGCGCAGGGCGGCGGCGGTGCGGTCGCTGCATAGCGCGTCAGATCGAGGAGAAAGAGGGAATGGAGGCAGGGACGCACAGCAGAATGACGGTGAGCGCGCGCCACTCGATGATGGCGGGGTGACTAGGGTGGACGCGGGGCACGCCGGACGCGGCCTCCGTGAGGAGGGCCACGGGCGGATTGGGCTTGAGCGAGAGCACGCCGAGGTCCATGAAGAGGCCGCCTGACGTGGGGAAATCATCAGCATCAGCATGCGAATGCAGGAAAGATGGCACACCGTTGCGGTACTCAGGCAGGCCCGTCATGTCTTCGATGCCGTCGAACTGCCAGTGGAGGAGCCACTGCAGCGGTTCCATGAGGCTGTACGTGAGCCAACCGGTGAGCTTGTGGAACGGGACGAACGTCGCGCCCTCCTCGGCCGAGGCGGTGGCGGCGAGCGCGGTGCAGGGCCAGACGTCGCCGAGGGACACGCCCGCGAGCGTCGTGCGCGCCGGGGGCCAGATCGGCTGCAGGCCGACGATGAGGGCGTGCCAGAACGCGGCGATGGGGACGTGGCGCTGCTCGCCCGAAAGCAGGGACTGCGCTTCGAGGAAGTCTAGAATATGTATGAGAGGGGAATTTGAGATGATAATAAGAGGAATATCGCACCGACGAGGTTTCCGGGGCGGGCATCCGCGCCGAAGAACTCTGGGTGCGCGCGGAGGGCCGTACTGAGGTTGGTGAGCAAAGACGTGCGGCCCTCGAGCCCGACGAGCGGGTTTTCTGGCGTGACCTGCAGCTCGGCGGCGACCTTGTCCACGGTGACACGAGAAAGGCCCTCCGCTGTACAATTCTAATAAATAAATAAAAGATTGAGGCGAGAAGATGCACGCACCATCGACCCGATACGGCTGATTCGGGTCGCTCGAGAACAGACCGTGCTCGAACATGTGCACCGCCGCAACACCGAGGCCTTCCGATCTGTTGAACTGCACGCCCGACTCCTTCTCGTTGTAGACCCACTTGTTTCCTGCGCCGGCATCCAGGAGGACAGAGACCATGAAGAGATCGATGAGGCGCTTGGCAGCCTCGATTTTGCTGGGAGGCTCCGGTAGGCAGTTCCACTTTGCGACCAGAGGCTCGATGCGCGCCCGATTGGCGTCCATGTGCCGCCAGCGTCCGTGCGGCGGGATCTGCGCCGATTTTATTTATTTATTCAGGCAATTTATTGGCAACCGCTTGCCTTTGCAAAGTCGGTTCCAAAATCTCGCTGAGATATACTGAGCTGGAAAGAAGATAACATACAGGAGAGAAATGGACGTACCTTGATTATATCGACGCAGAAAGCAGTGACATCGGCCTCCTTCTCCGGGTGATAGTCAAAGTATTCCAACTTGCCCTCCTTTGCGAGGTCGAACACGCGGGTGCATCGCTCTCTGATTGCGGGGAGGGTCCGCAGATAGGCTGCAGTCAGCGCGGGAGGCGTATTTGCGGTCAGGTTCATCGTTTGACTCGACTTCGGACAGCAGGAGGCAATAAGCTCCGAATCTAAAAGCGGAATCGATCCGAGTTTGGCAGCATCTTGCAAACCAAACAACGCGAGCCTCGAGGCTCTTCCTCTTACCGCCATCAAACCGCCATCCCGCTTGATTAGCCTGCTGCCTTTCGCGCCCTGCCTGAACTCCATCAACCGCATGGGTTCTCGATCGGGCACGAATAGCTTCAAAGCTGTGTTTTCCACCGCAATGACCCCGTCGCCCGGCGCGTACTCAAGCTATCGCGCATATATCTGGATCCATCTACCACCTATCGACACATCTTAATTCAGTTGTGTATATTTTTGCTGTGGAAGTCTCTCGGAACTGCCCCCCTTTTCGTTCTGTGTTGTCTTATTATATTAATTGTAGGCCTACGTGTTTCAATAGACTCTTTTGATCCTCGAACGCTCGGGTCTCAGTTATCGCTATACCCCAGTCGTCCCCGTATTCCTCTCGTCGCAGTATCGCTCAGAGCCGGCACGCCGCTGACTCTTCCTCGCACACAACCTCGCTCCGTTTCCTCATAGCAGCTCTTATCCATATTTGTTTTAGCTCCAGCCCGCTTGTAGGCAGGGATATGTCGTTTTTTAACTCCCGCCATCCACGCGTCATTTCTGGGCTGAGACATCCGATGTTGTGGATGTATATAAGACAGGAGAAATTGGTCCACCCACGACCGCATCATGCACACCGTGCGCTCTATAGATCCATCCACCATTGACCAGATGTACCTGCTCGGTCCTTGGTTACGTCGCATCTCACTTCCCATTGAGCGGGGGCTTACAAACCACAGTTCATAGGAACATGCATCGATCTGATGTTTCAAGGCATCCAGGTGCGTCTTGTAGCCATTATCTAGCTATATAGTATCCTGAACACGCTCTGTGCAGTTCGTCAAGTACTTTCAAGTGTTCCGCTCGGACCGCGGGGTTGAAAGTGTTCCGCTCGGACCGCGAGGAGGTCCATCCAGGTCTTGTGAGTCGACATGTCTCCGCCGGTTGATAGCTGCTTAACTCATCCAATCTTGCGTCCGTCAAGCACCATATGGCACCAACTCATCATCCATTTTGGCGACCCGAAATAGTTCGCTGTTTCTAATACGTCATTGGCATCCCTGGCACGGCTGCGATCATGGTTAGCACTTTCGGATCCCTCTGCCTCGGTCCTGACTTCTGGGTTGAAAGGGAGCGACGATCGGTTTACAGGTCCAAATATATTTCTGCTCCCGTCTTTTCTTCATCTCCAAGTGGTATGTTGTGGCGCCAACTCTTGCTTGTCAACTATATCGTTAATATCGTCGCAGTAAGCCACAGTTTCTCCACTCAAATTGCTTGACCCAGACAGCAGACCTATTATATCTTCAAACGTCCACTAAATATCCTGGATATTATAAAATGGCATGTGTCCCAGCTCTATTTATAATGAATTCATTCCGACTAAGCCAGTCAACGTATATCTCCCGACAATACTGGGTGCCAAATCTCTTCATGCTCACAACGACCACTGCATATTTCCTGATCAAGCCGAGGAAATATCTCGCACCCCAGAGCGTCGGCCTCGTGAACGCACTCATCTGCCTGACATATCAGACTGCTGCTCCCGCCACCGTCCGGTGAATCTTCAACCTCTGAATCTCCGTCCTGGGCCATACTCACTTCGCGGTCAACCTGCAACCCCACGTAGGCACCACGGGCACACCCCGTGGCACCTGATTTTCAGGTGCCTAAGTGGAAACTGTGTGGCATCTGAGATGGCAGATGTGCAGGCAGCATGCATGACATGTACCACGGCAGCCTTTAGGTCACTTCATGTCGATGAGAAGGTCCTCTGGCCCCAGAGCTGCATTCAAAGGGGCGCTAAATTTGGCGCCCAGATGCCATGAAGCTGCCGAACTCAAATCGGCAAGCTCTTCGTTCGTTTGCAGGTGCCATAGCGCATGTCATGCATGCTGCTTGTGCACCTTCTGCAGCAGGTTCTAGACACCTTCCACTACGGCATCTGAAGTTTGGGCGCCACGGGGTTTGCCCGCGGTGGTGGTATATCTGAGCTCGCACTCGAGCGCCTCTGCCGGCGTGAACCTGGTCCTCCCCAAGTTCTATGCATGCTCGATGATGTGGACCCTGAATGCGCGCACAGACATCCGCGCGACGCACTTCCCATCCGACATCCACTCCGTGTCCTGCACGCAAATCCATTCCGTGGAGCGCGGGCCTTCCGTAGTACGTACGTACGGGTGCGCTATTCTCTTCAGACATTGAAACAAGGACGCCGAACAGGATGCCGTGGAGTCCATGTCTCGACAAAGCGAACTGCCAATCATCGATGTCAGTCCCGTTCAGTAAATAGTATCCGTTCCAGGTTTTGACTTGGGGTGTAGGCGTTCCCGAAACAATACCGCACGCCGGCTGCTAAAAACCTCCGCTTTTCGATGGCGTTCACAGCAATGACAGAAGGGAGCGATGCCGGGATACAGTCGGAAGACATGGTGTTTGCGCCGCGGGAGATGTGAGGGAATTGGATTCTGTGTCGGAATATGACAAATGTACAACATATGTTAGACCCATCGTGATCGGTTTCACTCTTAGAAGAAAGGAGAAGAACTGAACTGTTCAAATTTCGATGTCGAATTCAAGGGCATGAGCTCCTGGGTGTTTTACAAACAAGTTCAGCAGCGCCTGTGCAATTACGAGGCAATCAAAGTGTCTCCAATTCAGTCTCGTCGAATTCGAAGATCCTCCCTTTGCTTTCATACTCCTTGATCCGCCGAATAAAAGACGGAGAGTCGCGCATGCTCTTACCACGTCCTTGCAAAAGAGCGAACGCCCCCGAGGTTGGATGCAAATTGGACTCGTTCTCCAGAGATTCTGTTCGTCGTTTATTTTTCGACCATACGCCATCACACTCTGCGACTCTCTGAATTTTGGAGGCCGAGCTTCGGGTTGGAGGTGCACAGTTTTTGATATATGTAACACGTAGCATTAAGATGAACGAGGAACAAAATGTGGGAGAAGGAGGAAATATATGTTGGGGAGCTGAATACGTAGGGGCAAGTAGCAGGAAGACCAAAGGTCGTAGAAGGACGTGCATAGGGGAACAACTGTCAGGAAATCATCCGCTATCTGGGCCTCCCTCCTCATCCGATTCGGGCGCGATTGTCGAGCATGCAACACTGAACAGAACAGCTATCGATATCGGCACGACAAGGAGTAATGGAGCAGCGGCCTTTATTCCGAGATCTTCAGCGCCCCAAACTGAACTAAGGATGCCTGATAACCCAGATGTCAAGATGAATCGAGGATATATGTGAACGGGGTTCCGTACCGAACACTAGAGAGAGAGCCGCAGTCCCGATGGAGCAAAATGGGTAAGAAAGCATGAAGAGCGTGCAGTATACGCGAAATCGGGTGGCGTATAGAGCCTAGAATCGGTGTTAACATAATATGCGGGGAGTGGAGAATGGTTGGGCGCCTTACATTCTCCAACCAGTATGGCCTTGATTTAGTCGTCACGAGGAAAGCGGCAGCGGCGACAATAATGCCCCCAATGAGCAACCCGAATGCCGCGAGCATGCATATGTAGGGTCCGCGGAGCGTGTAGTTCACCATGGCTGCTCTTGGGGGCGTTGTGGTGATGAAGGCGGCCGTGGTGGTCAGCAACAGGCTTGCCTTCGAGTGCAGGAAAATTCACCGCGTGATTTGTTGAAAGCGAGTGCGGACGCACCACGATAATCATGTTATTTAACCGATCGCAGGTCTGGCGCATGCCTTCGTCCCAGACACTGTCGTCGCCATCCTCCTCGAGCTTCATGGCTGCCCAGAGGCGCTCCAACCCCGTATGCCCCAGTGATGCTATGCATAAGAGGTTGAAGAAAGTCCATCGCAGTGTGCCGAATGGTTGAGATTGACAGGGCGCTCTCCAGTGAGGGGGCAGTGGATTCTTCTTCAGGATTTTATCCTCTTTGGGACTCAATTCTCTCCGGGTTCGGAAAGAAAGCTGAGAGTGGGATTCGAGGTTCATGGAAATGCCTGGTGGCATGTGAGATCACAGTCGAGGATGGTACGGAGTGCTGCTAGTGCAAGCGAGGGGAGAATGTCTTTCAGACGGCGCTAGAGAAAGAGCTAGCAATAAAGACGCACTGGTAGCCAGCTCGAACAACCCTCACGATTCAGGCATGTTTAGTGTATTTTTAACGAAGTGAAGCCTGTTCCTAATGATAGAATTGTGCATTGATCGCCGTCAAGTTTCTTAATAGGGTGTTATTAAGCAGTAGGCGCCCACACAGTGTTTCTTGCAGGAGATCTACCCAGCGTCGAGAACCAGCTCTTCTGGCAGATGGCACTACGTGAAGATGGTGGCGACCTCGGCAATAAGCGTGTAAAAGGGACGGACTATCGGCGGAAATACCAGATGAACCTTTCTTCGCCAGCGTCAAGCATACCGCGCCGATGGCGTCGCGATCTAAGTGCTTGCGACAGGCACGTTTCACGCGGCAGACGACCGACGCAAGGTTTCAAAAACCTGCAGCAACTCGGGGAACTCCCGTTCCAGCGGAAGACGTCACAATTGGGCGGCTAAGACGCTTCCAGCCTTCCGCCAGCCGCAGAGTCCCAAATCCATAGGTTCTCAGAGATCTTCGGCATGCTGTATGATCGAATTTTGCCACTGGACCCAAACTGGACACTTAAGGCTTGGTGGTATCGTGGATAGTGGTACATGTCCTCGCAGGAGCGGCCAGGTCGCTGGCTGTCCTTGGCATGGAAAACGATGACTGGAATCCAGGTGCGTTGTGGCATTGCCGAGATGCTGCTTCTGTACTACGATGGCAGAGAGGCGCTACAAGGACAGTGCTCGGCCAACATTTGATCCGGGTCCAAGCGCTCATCGCGCTAAATCGTTCCAGAAGGCGGCCTTTCCACAGACATTTAACTTTTGTGGTGCGTGGATGATGTGTCAGCACGCCTACAGTAAGAGCAGTAGAAATGCTCGATGTGGCTGGCGCTAGACTTGAGCTTACTGAACTATTTCGACCATAGGTTCAGGTGACGGGTGACGGAGCCTGTAGTGTTGCCGTCGAGTCGAGTCCAACTCGAGTTGTGACCCGAATCGACCGATCGAGTCACCAACTCGACTCGACTCGACCCCTCGAGTTGTGGTTTTTCGGCCACATTTGGAAAGAAACGCTGACCAATCTCCCAAATTGAGCAAACTCGACAGAACTCGGCGATCGAGTTGTCATCGAGTTGTCAACTCGACTCGACTCGGCGGCAACACTACGAGGGTCCTGAACTAAACCTATTTGGTACTGGTGACGGTGACGGAGAGTTTTTGAGGCCTAGATAGGCTAAAAAAATGTGAAAATTTCGCCCATTATGGGAATTTTGATGTGATTGCCGAGGACTGAACATGTTGAAAAATGAACACGTAAGGTTAAGGGTGACATACCGTGAACCTACGGTCGAAATAGTACAGTAGTCTTTAAACAGACGCTACAATCAATTCTCGCTCGTACCTAACTTAAGCTTAACTTGAGTACTAGGCAAGACCTGTCTTGTAAATATCCGGTTTCACGCAAAATTCAACTCAGTCTCATCCAGTTTCGATCAATCCAACCGCACCTTTAAACTCTCCAGCTCGCTTGCGGTTTGCAGGACGAAACGCATCAAATGCGGGTTAACCATCAAATTGCATTCGCAAACAGCGGGTAGGAAACCTGGTCCGTGCACTGGGCGGCCATATAAATTCACCTTCTCGTCTTCTGTGCAACTCATACTTACCGTGATGGCATAGGCCCCTTCACCTCCCTGGGTCTGTGGGCCGTGGGATCACTCCATAGCACGGCGACCCTGTCCACACAGAATGCGCCTGCGGCTTGTATGGGCTTAGGCTCATGCATCGTCTCAATATTTTCCTGTCCTACCACGGCCACTCGGCTGGGTAGGCCTTTTTTCGATCTTCCGCTGTCTTAACCCTAACCTTAATTACATCAACAATATCTCGCTTTGACCGCGTCTCAAGAGTCTGATGTTGCCATGTTGAATTTAATCTGCCTGTCCTCCATTCTCCCAAGCCTTCTGTGGTGTCACCAAGTTTGACCTGAAAGTTGTGTCCTCTTGTTATGCGTTATTTCAGAATTCTTTAGACGTGCTGTAGTCGTTTACCGGAGGTAATGATTAGTCTCGTTCGTTGGAAATCCAACACTCCTCGCGGAGTGCCCTCGATCCAGTGAAGATTTAGGATGCAGTAATTCACCGTTATGAGCCCTGTCCCAAATCGAAGCAAACTAAATTTGTTGCCATCCGAGAACCAAGCGTATATTAGAGAGTTTTCGCAAAGCCATTTGAGCCATCGAATGGCTTCCGATTTTGCTTAGTGAATAAAGTTCGATCCAGGACTTTGTCCGGGCCAATCTCTAAGAGGTCTCCTTTGGTGAAGATTTGAGGTACTCAAAGTGGGGGAAATATGTGAACAATATATCGAAAATGGCTGTTTTTGGTAGCTATTAGTCATTGAATGGCTGTTGCGCAAATTCGATATTGAACCAGGCACTGCCCAGTCCGGAACTAATAAGTCCGCGGCAACATATATGTATTTTGATCAGCTCCAGTTGATTCCCAAAAAGGCGATTCAAGTACATTGTGTGTTGCAATATTAAACTGCTGCCCTGCAAAGATGCTACGATGTGAGGTCTCCCGCAGACACATTCGGGGGACATGGGACCACGAATTTAAAGAAACGTAGACGAAGTATTTGCGATTTTTGGACCGATGATTACCAGCAAGCTTTTTTTTTACAAAATGATACCAGCGCAATATCGTCTAGTATCATGTTCCAGAGGATAGCGATGCCGTAGGCAAACGATCAAGCGAGCAACGCGCCAAAAAGAAAATGCCCCATTACATCGCAACTTTGATGGCAACTCGTGACGGCTCTGAACGTTCACCGTTCGATTCTTAGACCAACCTCTCGTTCCGTTCACTGACTGCCCACGCAAGTGATTTTAACACGAACACTGAAGTAATAGAGGGTGCGCGAAGTCCACACCATCGGGGTCCCTGTCAATAGTTGACCTTTCAGTACAGAGGGAATTTTGGCGATGGTACTGTTGAGCTTCACGAATTACTGTAGATGGCCAACATGATGGAAGAACTTCGAGTCCACCAACTAGAGGATCACATAGACTGGATGATGAGCTTTTGATAGTTTCCAGCTATTACCATGGGTTATAAAAAAACCCGCCGCTTTATCACACTTCACTTCGTATCAAGACTGTTCGGATCGGATGCAAAATACCATTGTATAGTTATTGAGCCCTGTACTCTCTTTCGCTCAACACCTCTTCCTACCCGGTCTTACATCCCACCGTGAGGGGTGGCTTCTATCAGTACCACAGCATCCGGAGATCGAGGTGTGATTGAACATTTGAAAGGGAGTGGTGTACTAGAAGGAATGAATAACGTATCTCCGAAATTGGTCGCCCATTACCTGACGAGGCCTGGAGAATATTCATAAGATGGCTCGATGATCTGTCCATCGTCCCCGACGGCCTTGGTAATCTCGAAGACTGACAGAATTGAGGCTATAGTGACCCACACCGAATCCAGAGCCATATGTCGTGCCGGACAAATCCTGAGCATGATTCAGTCGGGACATACGTGTGTGAGTGCACGCACCTTCGGCCGAAGCCAAAGACAACTTGCGGATCTCTAACATCTGGGTTCGGCTTGCCATCACGCAGGAACCGTTCGGGCTTGAATGCACTTGGATCAGGGTACATGCCCTATATATCGGAAGACGAGAAAGATGAGAGAGAGCATCAGAGTTATGTAAAGATAGACCTCGTCGTGGAAGATGGCCCTGAGAACAAAGAATGAACAGATATGTGGGGCGGCTATTAGTATGGATACTTACCAGATGTTTCCGATGATTATAGAGTTTGCTGGGAGCCTGTATCCGCGATACTCGTCCTCAACGGGTAAGAAGTGTGGGATGCCTAAGGAAGCTTAAATCTATGATGGGGACGGTGATCCGAGTGCAAACCGATTGGGGCAACAGGTTTCCAGCGGAGCACTTCTTTGACCAGCGCAGATACATATGGCAGGGACTTCTCATCGTTGAAATCTGGCAGCTGTCCCTGCCCAATTACCGCGTCGATTTCCATTTGGGCCTTCTTTTGAGCCTCGGGGTTGGCCAACATAGCAAGGACGAATGTGGAGAGAGCAGCGATGGTCGTAGCAGACCCTGCACCATACATGCTGGCCGCAGTCGCCTTGATTGTGTCCTCGTTATAATATTTATCGCCAGATTCACCCAGATTCCACAGGTTGTCCGCTGTGAATGACTGGCGCGCGGTGCCGGACGCCTAGTTTTACACTGCAGATGCATTGCAAATGAGGGGTTATGATCACTCACAAGTTGACGCTTCACCTCCGCGAAGGGCAGCTCTTCAAACAGTCGACCCAATTGTTTCCATTCCTTAGCTTTTTGTTTAAAGCCGGCGCCAGGTAGCCAGCCAGGCACGTATTTCAAAAGCGGAATTGAATCCTGTTCGAGTCAGAATCGTGAGCACATCCGGCCAGAAACTCACAACAAGGAACTGCCCAGGAATGAAAACTTGTTCAGCGACGTGGACCACCTGTTCAGCGACAGCCATGTATGGGTCGTTGACGGGCAAGACATCCATTCCGTACGTCACAGAAATGATAATCTCAGCTGCCATCCTCGAGAATAGTCAGCGGCTATTTCTGATACAGCTTGAATGGACCCTCTCACTGCCTGAGGTGATTTCTGAATGCCTCAGGCGTATGAACAAGACGACGAAGAAGTCCGTGAGTGGCAGCGAGTTCTTTGGGACGGAGATTCCGCGAGGCTGTGAGATTGAATCCCTGGCTGAATAAGCGCCGATGCGCCCGCCTAAGTTTGGTGTGAGTTTTCCGAGCGTGGTTGACAGTTCGAAGTCATAGACCATGTGTCTCCTGTAAATAAACATCGGCACATGGAACTCTCGCGATATGAATGGAACTTGCCATATGGCATTGAGGCTGAAGACGTGTTACTCCGATCAATGGACGAGCGGAGCTCACTCACGCAAACTGAAAGTCCATTCCATTAGGTCCATGACCATGGGCGACGGAGATCTGATTGATATCTTATGAAGGAGTAGGGTAGTGGTATGGAAATTACACATACCGGTCGGAATATATGGACGAGCGCTTCTCGAGGAGGTCCTCCGTTGCCTCCAATGACGACAGGACGATGACGGACTTCCCAGCGAGATCCAGCTGGATAATGTCAGAACCTGAAGAAGAAGTTAGCAACAAGGATAACCACAGACAAGGAATGGCGAACTGACTGTATTGTCGGCTCCAACCCCGGTACGTCTCCCACTCAAAAGCCGGAGGTAGGTCGAAAGTATTCCCCACAATTGGCATCTTTCTTGGTCCAGGTGGCAGAGGCAATTTCGAGCGGGTGAGCCTCGAGTAAAGGCTGTACAGCATTATTGCAAGGCCCGCTGTTACCCCAATCGCAGGAGCGAATGCCATGGGATGCGTCATGGTGGGATGGTTATTGAGTCTCCCTATCTTACCCGACTCTTTATATAGAAAACTGCGGCGTCGGTTTCAAGCTCACCTTGTGGTTGGTCGCCACCAAAGAACTTTCAGAAAAAGGTTGACAGACCATGAAGCAGTCCCAGGGGGCTTAATGCCGTGTCGGCATGGGAGTGGGAGCAGACTTGGTGGGAGCCTCTGTGGCAAAAATGTTACATCTGCTTGCGACCACTCTGGTAAATTGTGGTAAGTGTGCAAGCGTTTTCGGGTTCATTAGAGAACACCTACCCCGTTACCGACAGCGATATATGCGACTTCGATGAGCGGGGCACCCAGAGGAGAATTGCCGGAGTGGAAGTGCGCTCACAAGGACTTTTGAGCGATTTTTAATGCACCGGGGCACCGTGTTAAAAGCAGATGAATTTCGGGGAATCAGGATCGAGGATGTCGAAATGTGTGATGTGGGAGAAGAGAGGGTCCGGAAAGTCTGCGCTATCGGGGTCAGGGAGGAATAACAGCGCTGCAAGGACTTCTAATGACCTTGCAGCGCAAGTCCGAGATAGGCAGCGCAAGATTTTCCGTGAAGTATGGGTCTGGGAGACAGTGTGGCTGTGCAACATCAGTGATCGAGCCACGGCCCAATTCGCCGAGGCTCGAGGCTCGAAATCCATAAAAGAGCCATCAAATAACCTGCGCAAATAGGAACCTGGTCCGTGCGTGCCCTGGCTCCATAAAAGGGTCTTCTCATCTTTGGTGCAACTCATACTTACCTTGATGGCATAGGCCCCTTCACCTCCCTGGGTCTGTGGGCCGTGGGAACACTCCATAGCACGGCGACCCTGTCCACACAGAATGCGCCTGCGGCTTGTATGGGCTTAGGCTCATGCATCGTCTCAATATTTTCCTGTCCTACCACGGCCACTCGGCTGGGTAGGCCTTTTTTTTTCGATCTTCCGCCCTCCTAACCCTAACCTTAATTATTCTCAATATATATCGCTTTGACCGGACCTTACAGTTGTTTGCAATGAGCATGACACTTGGCATTTTTCTATAAATAAGACCAATTTTGATCACACACTTTGCCAGCGACGCCCGGGGCGCATTTCTGAACAGATTTGCTTGATTTTCAGTGCGTTCGAGAGGGCTTCGTCGGCGCTTTCTAACCATACCCTACTCGAAGTGTCATATAGAATATATGGCTTTGTCAAAATTTGATGTGGGTCTTTGCACCCCCATCTTGCAATAACGATTTCTCATTCAAATCTCAATTAAATTGGACGATTGTGGATGTTATCCAGAGGTAACCCTCTGGCATCACCTATCTGTGAATAGGATTTGGTTCCAACCTGAATTGGGGGCGTCACGACTCATTATTCAAATACACGAAACAACTGCTTTTGTCAGACACTCAATGTATATGCGGCAACATCTGTTTTTATGGGAGTGGGTGCCCAGTCCACAGCTTTTGCACACATCTTGAATTAGATGAATGGGTGAAGAAATTACCATTACAAGGCGTGGTTGAAACCACAGAAGGTGGATTTGGCAAACACAAATATTTGCTATTCCACCTTGGGTAGGGTATGGTTGGAAAGTACCGTCGAATCCCTCTCTAATGCACCAGAAATCAAGTAGATCCGTTCAGAAATGCGTCCCGGGCGTCGCTGGCAAAGTGTGTGATCAAAATTGGTCTTGTTTACAAAAAATTGCCAAGTGTCATGCTCATTGCAAATAGCTGTAATCAGAATGTGAGAATGTCGCCCCGAGTCGAATCCGATTTCGCAGTCAGAGTGCATGCATATTCCCGTTGATTTCTCTTCTTTCACTGCAGAGAGTGAATCTGAATTATTAAAACAGTTGTCTTCCCTATTGATTGCGAAAACCCCACACTTGTGATATTCTCAAATCCTCCATGTCACCATAACTCACCATAGTGGCATCGATCATTTGTCCGCAAGCTGAGGATTTGTTGCCGACCAATATCGACGGTATGACATTCTGTACACACCTCATTTCGGAAGATTCTCTTATGTTTTTCAGGTATGCTGCAGGAGATGCGTTTCGAGAGGTCCATCCTAAAGCTAAATCGTACATGAACATTCTAATAGGATTTTACTTCATCGTCAACCAGTCCGAGACAATGTTTGCCCATTTGCCGAGATCTCCTGAGACCGCCAACCCTTCGCATCTTCTCAATGATTCTTGTCGGGAATATGCGCAGTTCTGTTGATAAGCGGTATGTATCGTTTTCAGAAAGTTTCCAATTGAACCCGAGAAGCCTGACGAATTCGCCGAGAAAGCTATTATAATTGTTCGTTTCAAATTAATGTAAGAATGTATCGTAGGGCATCTATTAATTTCCACCGGTGCTGAACAAATGTTTATGTCTCAGATGACTCAACTCCCACACATTCGAGAGCCCGATCAAAGTCCGCTATGATGTCCACGATATTTTCAATGCCGACAGACACCTGTGCAAATCTCAGTCCTCAGTCGGAAAGACAAAGAGAGAAACATACTCTAATAAGATCACGACGAACTCCAGAAGCTAGCACCTCCTCATCACTCATTGATTGATTCGTGGTCGAGCCCGGGTGGATAATCAAAGTTTTCGCATCACCTAAGACTCATCAGGCTAGGAAGTATCTCAGAACCATTATATGGACGCACCCATATGCGAGAGGTTACTGGTAAGTTTGAGATTATCCACGATTTCGCGGGGATGGCCGTTGATACCGAAGCAGACTATCCCACCGAACGTGTTCTCTCTTAGCGATTTAATTGCCTGGGCGTGGTCTGGATGATGTTCCAAACCAGGATAGGATACCCAGGTTACTTTGGGGTGCGCATCAAGCCATCTGAGGAGACGTTAGGACCTCCCCCACTGCGAAAAGCCAACTCACTTTGCCAATGCGAGGGAGTTGTCGCAATGCCGCTGGGCCCTCAGACTCAGTGTTTCCAGACCCTGGAGAGTCAAGAATGCACTGAACGCATCTTGGCACCCGCCCATGTCACGCAGCATTTCCCATTTCATTTTCAGGGCGAATGCCGTGCGACGGTCATAATGTTTATTGAAGGCGCCTTTAAACTTCGGAGATGCATTCCAATCAAATCGACCTAAAGACGATGTTTAAATAATGCCCAGTAGATTGTAGATGGCTGTACCGGAATCAATTATCATTCCACCGAGGACGGTTCCATGGCCACCGACCCATTTAGTTGTACTGTGGACTGTTCATTCCGTTAGTGCACTGACGTTGGGGATTTAGGGGACGTAAGTACCAACGAGGTCTGCTCCGTGATCAATGGGACGTATTATATATCCTGGAAGTTATCAGACCAAGAGGCGCTGAGGATGAAGACATCAACAAACCTCCCATTCCACATGTATTATCTACAACGAGGGGGATGCCGTGTTCATGAGCGATCTATACGGCATTCAATATGAGATGTATTCAACATTGCGGAAGTGAATCTCACGTGAGAAAGTTCACCCATTGGGGCGAGTATTAAGTTAGGATTACTGATGCTTTCCACGAAAATTGCGCGAGTGTTATCGTCGATAGCCTGAGCGAACAGCTCCGGCTTGAGGTCGGCGACAAATTTAATCTTTATGTTGAATTTTTTGAATAAATCTGTAGTGCGGGTGAGTTTCTCCGGGACATTGGGATTAGTGTAAACCCTTACTCTTAAATTGGCTGTAGGTCTGAACCACGCTGTTAGGGAAATCGAATTTGCATGAACAGAACTTGCTTACTCCTCCAAAAAGGCCGTTTTGCCTGCACTGAAGGTGAGCAAGCACCGATATCTAGGGAACCGAGAGGCACTCACGGTGTGATGATATTATGTCCCGCGTCGCAAAGGCCAAGCAGGGTCATGAGAAGTGCTGCTTGACCGCTGGCCGCGGCCACGGCAGCAACCCCTCCTTCCAGCGCTGCCATGCGTTTCTCCAGAACTTCCACCGTGCCGTTCGTAAGACGTGAATAAACGTGTCCAGGAGCCCTGTAGATGCAAAGTCAAAAACAGGTCAATATTTTCTCGGTCATGATATACCCTTTGAAGAGTGCTGAACCATGCTGAAAAAGATGTCAGCGTCACCATATAATGCAGTGGTTCAAAACTGACATCAGAGCTCTGGAACATGTACGCGACGCTGGCGTGTATAGGAACTGCCCGTGGACCGTTCCCCGCCTTGTCAGGGATGTGGCCAGCGTGGAGCTGAACCGTGTCGAAGTGATGGTCGCTATATACATAGTATCAAGTCAGATAATCCTGCAGACCCAACGAGGCGACGTACGGTTGAACTTTATGAGGTGCCATTATGGTGCAGATGGTGGCCGATAGTTTTGAATGAACTTATATACGCTGGCCAGCATACATATACCACTCATTCTGAGTCATCCCGGAGCTCGGAGTGCCCGACAACAGCACCTGCATAGCGCAAATTCTTTCCAGTGCAGTAAAATTTGCATTTAGCTCCGGGGAGCAACCCGCAATTCCATTTCGCAAATGCTGGCTCCGGTTCGGTAGTTAGGCCACGGGAGGCTTGTAGCGTGATCTTGTCCTAAATGGTTAGTGACACCGCACCGGCGTCCAAACAGGCGCTAAACAACAACAGGAATCCATATATGGACTGGAATCCATGTTTCACGTCGGACTCGAAGCTCCGAGTGGCTGTTGGAGGCATTTTCGCCAAAATACAGCTCGGAACGGTCTTCCGTGAATTATGGAGCGGGATCGATGCAGTGTGTGTGTCGCTCGTTTCTTCAAGCGTTGTTTTTGTTCGACGGGAATGCGCGGGCTTATCGCCGGATATAATCTTGTTCAGTTTGCTTCCGCGCAGTGCTGTGGGGGATCATTCTACAATTGAATTGATCCCCGGCAGAAGTTTGGCAGCGAAGTATAACAGCATCGAGTAGCGCAGACGCGATGGACCGTGATAATGTGAACAACAACTTCAGTTCCAATGCGATAAACAGAACAAGGCACAAATTAAATTAGGATCCTCCATAAATTCCGATTCAGGACCAGCAGCTATTCAACTTCATACGTACCTATCGGCCTAGACGATATCGTACCTAAATTCAGCCCGGATCATCTCAGACAGCTCCCTAACGTGCTGCCGACTTTCCCTGGAATACGCCAAGAAATACGCGAGCAGGAGACACACGCCGGTAGCTGGGTCCGGGATTACATCGCCTTTCGCATAGCAGCACAGGTGCCTCGCCACATTCACACCGAGCTGCGGATGCCGCTGCAACAGCTCCCCGCACGGATCCTCGGTGTTGAACCGCCCCCCGCGGTCAGGCTGGATGAAGACGACCTCGCACCAGTACTGCGAGCCGTCGGGGCGCCCGGGAAATGCAAAGGGGCGGGTGACGAGTTTGAGGCGCTGACTGTCGCGGAGACAGGACAGGAGGTGCGCAGCGTAGAAGTCGACGCCGTAGCTGTGGATGGTGGACATCGCACAGCCGAGCCCGGGGATGCGCGCGTTGATCTCGACGAGGAAGCACGAGGGTTTGTTCGCGCGCGGGACGAGGCGGGGGCGGAGGTCAACGATACCGCTCGCGTCGGGGCGGAATTCCATTGTCGAGTCCTTGACGCGTCCCTCGACGTGGAAGAGGCCCCAGGTGAAGCCTAGTCCGAGGAGGGTCTTGTGCAAGGATTTCTTCATGAGTTCGCGCTCGGCGTGGGGGAGGTTTGACGGCGTGAATTCGGACGTCTCGAAGAACGTCCCGTCCGCCCCAGCACCGGCCTTGTCGCCTGCACTGGGAAAGTCGTCCACCAGCTCAAAGAACAAAATTTCTCCCTCACAAAGGACGATGTTCGCGTCGAACTCGGGCCCGTCCACGTACGTCTCCACGATAACCGCGTTCCCGTGGCGCTTCGTATCGATTCGGGCAACGGATGCCAGAAGCTCTGCGTCGTTGCTAACTCTGGCAACACCTTCCGAGAGGTAGCCGCCCGTGGGCTTTACTATGGCGGGATACCGCACGACAAGAGGGTCCTCCACGGCTGTGATCCGCCCCTTCATGTCCTCGAGCCCGTCAAAGCGGAAAAATTGGAAGTCGCTGCCCTGAGTCTTGACCTCGAATTGCCGTGTCGCGTATTTGTCGGTCGCGATCTCATGTGCCCGAACAGGGGAGGCGGGAAGGCCGAGGATGACGGCAGCTTTAGCGGTGGACACCAGATATCTGTCGTGCCCTGTGAGGATTCCGTCCACCCTGTCGAAACCTGTGTACCCGCGGACGGCGGTGACGATTCGTTCGGGGAGGCCGTCATCGACGGTCATGTCAATGGGAATGAAGGCGTCACAGAACCCCGGCGCGTTATCGGGGTTTTGCAGCCAGTGTTTATGCCCGTGCGGTTCGCCGGTACCAAGCACAATCACGGAGACGTTGAGATCCTTTACAGCCTGTATGAATCCGACACCTAAACAAATTAGATGTTTGGCCAGCCCATAAACGAAGTAGCATACCTGTTTGAAGATACGAATAGCCTTCTATGAGTACAAGGTTTCGGTGGGGCGCAGGTGCAGGGAATATCCAATCCAAAGAGAGTCTCGACACCAGCTCTGTCTCAACCAAGGCGAGCTTGGCGGTTTCAAAACCATGGCCGGATGACGGGATGAGGATTCCCGCGGCTGCCGAGGATACAATGATATGAAAGCAGTCGGATACTGGCGCGGTGAGTTTCGACGGCCCAGCCCGTTGTTCAAGGGCCAAAAATCCTTCCACGCGTTCCACGAAATCGCATTGGAGCAACCGCCGCTCGAAGAAATTGCCGCGTCCCACATAACCCTCAACGGTCGGAAAGATAAGTTTAATGGACCGCGGAGAGGCGATGGTCAGGCGGATACAATCTAGAACAAAGCGGTGGGGCTTGTCCTCCCAAACAGATTTAGAAAGTGCGGCTTCGGCATTCCTCTTGTCTGTGGTCAGCGGCTGGAAGGTTACGTCCACTGTTTGGAATGAGGTAGCCATGGGGTTGATTCGACAGATAGCCTCGACGGTAGCTGTGAGTAGCAGAGTCCATTGAGCCGTACAGACAAAGTGATAGCGGACTTACGACCTCCATCTGGATTCAGAATCGCAGTAAACTCAATCGCGTGGTCGTTGTCGAAAGACATGGTTGGTGCTAAACAGTTCATGGATCTTCGGCATTTATATGACGCGAGTCATTGCAGAAGAAGGGGTGTAATCAAGGGACTCGGATGTCGAATCTCTTGTAAATTTGCCGATGTCTACAGTACGGGCGTCAAAAGATAAGAAAGAAACACATGAAGAACAGCAGTTTCCAGAGAAGCTGTTGCATGTCAGTCCAGCAACAGCGGTGAGTTGGCGGTGAATTGGCGGTGAGTAGAGTTCCGGTCAAGTGGCGTTCGGGGCCGGGCGGCGTTCGCGATGACCGTTGGGTGACCGGTGAACGATGGAAAACCGGAGCACCGCCACTGATGAGGTCAGTTCCTGTGTGATGGCCGCCATTTCGCCGTGAAGTTGTCTGAAGTTGTTAGGGTGAAAGTGACTATTCCTGCATTTTCGACACTAGAAATGGATGTTTAAATATTACCAACGTCTCTAAAGAAAACCTCCCCCCAAGCGCAGACAAATTCCGGGTTTCAACGCGTTATTGAACCACATGTGTTCTGACACGCACATGTGCCAAGTGGATTTTTTGGCCAGAATAAGCAAGTAAAGTCAACTAAAATCTGTCGAGGATATTTACCATTTCCTTTCGTGATCCAACCACCCAAAGCCTTATTCTGGCATGCTCGGGCATCTCGAATGTTTGGAAATACAAAGATCAGTTTGTTCAACATTAGAGAAAATAATTTTACGTTTTAGAGGTCGTAGAGACTCCGCTGGAATCTTCTAACTAGTCTTTCTGTCTGTCGTTACATCTTTGTCTTCTAGATACACCGAACATCCCGAAAAACGTCCCCTCTGCAACATTTCTGTCATTTTCTAAGGAAACGGGAGGAACCTGTCAAATAGTAGGTTTGATTTGAACCAAATGAGATCATGGAGGATAAACAAGCATCTTAGCCTTGCATCCGATTTAGGTTACTGGCGGCCATCATTCGGCACTCGGTGCCATCACTTGTTGTAGAGCGTGTGTCCGGCCTGTCGGCTGCGTTCTTCCATCAGCAAACCCTGGGCCCGCTACATAGCCCTACGTAGTGTGCTGTAGTGCCTGTAGTGCCTGTAGGTGCTGTAGTGAAGGTATGGGTTTGCGTAGTTCTCTGTAGTTGACTTAGGGCACTATGTAGTGCTCTGTAGTTGAATAGGGGCTCTACGTAGTTGTCTGTAGTAAGGTCCTGCCGCATTCAAATAAAAGGTAAGGTACCTGGATGGTAATCACTAACGAAGCTAATGATTGTTAGTTTTGAATACCAAGTGCCTACAAAGGTAACATTTTCAACTAATGAACTAAACAACTGATTTTAAATAATGCGGCTACGCGGAATTGAACTCACGACCTCGCGCGAACGAACAAAATACAGGATTTGACAAAATAACCTCTACACTATCAGTCCATTGGTAGCTAAGAAACTAACAACACTTTATTGGGTCCTAGGCTTGCCTACCGCCACACCTACTCTGACATCTCGAGCACCTCTCCATTTGTGTTTGAAAATATAGAACTCAAGCAGGACAGACTCATCTTTGAAAAAAATAACACCACATTCATGCAGCTCAGTTACCAAGTGATATGGGAGCCAGATGTCTAAAAATAGACCCAAAACCAAAGTTGTAGAGCTCAAAAAGCTCTACAAAAGTCATTTAGGGTCATTTTTTGTCTAAGGGCTTCGTTCTCCTGAAAAATGCAAAATACTTTTTCAGAGCCGGCGGTTTTGGAACCAATATCAGGTCATATGCAGTCCCTCAAGCTATGTTGTGACTAGCAATTATTCACATTCAACATATCAAAGCTCCTGGTAGGCCTAAGGTTATAAAAAGACCCCAATCCTACCATGCACTACATATCATGGCCTGCACACTACAGATGACTACACGAAACTGTGATACTACCAGGAACTACATAGATGTGTTGATAAACTACAGAGCACTACATAGATGTGTTGATAAACTACAGAGCACTACATAGATGTGTCGATAAACTACAGAGCACTACATAGTATGGCCTACAACTACACACCACTACATAGTGCTATAGACACTACAGCAACTACACGGACAATTGGATTTGCTACAGCCAACTACAGCCAACTACAGCCAAAATCAGGGTTTGCTGATGTCGACAGCTTCGGGAGCTGAACCACTTTAGGCGAATTGGCGCCCGTGTTCCTAGCCCCGCCCGCCGCCGTGCGCGTCTATCAATGGACCTCCACGCGCACGGAATTTGGCGTCCTTCTTCTTGCTAGTTCCGCCCGTAGCCGCCCGCGCCTATCGACTATGTAACTAGGGATTCTTCACAGGAACTCCGTTCCACCCCAGGAACTCTCTCCCTCCGCAGCCGCTTAAGAGCCGCTACGAATCCCTTCTTTGCTCGACCCCTTCGACTCGCAGACATGGACCATGTTGATCCGGCCGTGGTTGATGTGCTAGCAATCGAAGAAGCCAGGTATCTTGGGATCCTATCGTTGTTATATATCGTTGACCGACAATAAGCCAGTGGATATATTTTCGACGAGAAATCCAGCCACCATACAGTCGCAGTACACACTCTGTCCAGCACGAATCAACGCCCAACCAGTGAAGAGATAGCGACCCTCCGACACGTCGGGGGGAAAATACCTATCGGCGCCTGGCTTGTGGCTTTAATTGCACTTTCAGAGAGATGCGCGTACTATGGATTCGCTGCTCCTTTACGCAAGTCCCTTTTCCTCATTCTTCGCCGCCGAATCCTAACTTTGTCACAGAAAACTATATCGAGAACGCCCGCGACGATCCTCTGCGTCCCGGTGCACTCGGACTGGGACAGTCCGCCGCAACCCGCCTCTCCTATCTTCTTACGTTCCTTGTGTATGCCACGTCGTTTGGAGGAGCGGTTGTTGCGGACGGTTGGCTTGGCCGATACAAAAGCTTGACACTATTCGCGAGGTAGGTGCCCGTGCCATATATCAAGTGAAATACTGACAGGCTTCCGATAGCATCTATGTTTTCGGTGTCCTCATTCTTTTTGTCACATCGCTCCCAGTGTCTTTGAACCATGGTGCTGGCTTGGGGGGTCTCATTGCAAGCATCCTCATTATCGGGATCGGCGCAGGCGGAATGAAATCCAACCTTTCACCATTCATGGGTGAGTCAGTCGAATTATAGTTGAATTGTCAATTTATAACATCTCAGCGGACCAATGCTCGGACACTGGAATGACTATAACCACAACATCCAAAGGCGAACGAGTCATCGTCGACCAGGCCCTCACACTCCAGACAATATACACTATCTTCTACTGGTGGGTCCCTTTAATTCCACAGTATGCTCAGAGCTGATTGAAATTGCTAGGTGTGTGAACGTCGGCTCGCTGTCCGCTGTGGCAACTACCTTGATAGAAAAATATGTCGGATTTTGGGCTGCATTCCTGCTCCCATTCTGCTCTCTCTGGATTGCGTTGTTGGTGCTCTTTCTGGGTCGGAATTTCTTTAGTGCGTTTTTTTTTTGTTTGCCGTGCGACGTATTCCTGACGCGGCACAGTCAAACCACCTGCCAAGGGAACGATCTTGCCCCAGGCGATGAAAGCGTTCTGGCTTGGAATTCGTGGGGGCTTCAAAATGGACGCGGCCTTACCAGCTGCACAGGTGTCAAAACATCAGCACACAGTTCGATGGGACGCGACTTTTATTCATGAATTGAAACGCGGACTACTAGCGTGTCGGGTCTTGTCAGTCTTTTCACCTCCAGTTCTGCCGCATACTGACTCAACAGCATCCTTACAGCCTAGCATGGCCCGTTCTGCTGCTCTGTCAAAGTCAACTCTCTACGAATTTGGTGTCCCAAGCAGGGACTATGGAGACGCACGGCCTCCCCAACGATGTCATCGGAGTCATCAATCCACTATCCGTGATAGTCCTCCTCCCCCTCGCACAGCAAGTGCTGTATCCCGCCCTGCGCAAGGCCAAGATCTCCTTCTCGCCTATCAACCGCATGGCCCTCGGCTTTCTGCTCGAAGTGTTCGCGCAAGCATACGCCTCCATTGTACAGCACCTCGTCTACTCCGCCGCCCCCTGTTTCGGCGCGCCGTTGAAATGCGCAGCGTCGCAGAACGGCACCGTCCCGAACCGCGTGGACGTATTCTTGCAGACGCCCATCTACGTCCTCGAAGGCCTCGGCGAAGTGTTCTCATCACCGAGCACGTACGAGTACGCGTACAGCGAGGCACCGCCGAACATGAAGTCGCTGCTGCAGGCCGTGTTCGTCTCAATGGGCGCGCTCGCCGTGGTGCTCGGCCTCGCGCTGTCGTCGCTCTACAAAGACCCGCTCCTCGTCATCAGCTATGCGGTCCTCGCGGGGATGATGTTCGCGACAACAGTAGTGTTCTATGTTGCGTTTCGCAAGCACGCAAATCCGACGCCAGCGGGCGGATCTCCTGACGAGGCTGCTGTGGACGAGAAGGTTGAAACGCAGGATGGTGCAGATGTCGTTCCAGAGCGCAGTCTCACACCCATTCACCCGTTAGATGCGTAGTTGAATATGTTGTATGTAACATGTTGAACCTCCCCCTGAAGTTTGTTTCATGGTTGCTGGCTGTATTGTACTCCAAATCTCTGTTATTGTTTCAGCACTGGATTTTACAGCTCCAAAGTCGACTGTTTGCGCAAAAAGGATGGGATGAGTGGAAAGGTCCGGCCGGTACAGCACTGAGTCATGTACACCCCTGTTCTTTGTGAACATGAGGACCACGTGTTTCACAGCTCGACTATTCGTGCTCACTGGCATTTCTGACGTGATGATCTGTGGCCAATTGGTTCGTTTTCTAAGGGTACGTTGGAAGTACAGTACATTTAATTGGGGAAGTTTCATACTGACGAAATTGATCACAGGCGCAAGTATAAATAAAAAGAATTAGATTCAAAAATGAATCATGTAACTAGAATAATCTGAGATACAGAGATTACATTATGTCGTCCGTTGAGTAGAAGTAAAGAGAATCCTATCTAGAATTTGATCAACTAAGTAAAACGTCCGTGAGATCCAACGTTCCAGAGGCCGTGAGCTTGACATTCCCGCGCAGTTGAACCCGTCCCATCTCGTCTCCAACACCCTGGAAATAGGCAGCCCAGACGTCGCCTCCGCGGGCACTCACAGCTTTCGCGTGCTGCTCCTGCCCATCCGTATATCCGCGCTTGGCGGCCCAATACGGTGCGTTCAAGCAGTGTGCAGAGCCACAGGCGTGATCTTCCGGCACGCCGATCGTCGGAGCGAACATCCGGGTCTCATACGAAATCCCGCTTCGTCGCGACGCGGAGGTAACGACGAGGATCTGCGTGCGCGATGGGAGCTCAGCCTGGGGGGATATGTCAGAAAAAGTAGACAAAGGGCGGAGACTGCCTACAAAGTGTTCGGCTTTGGGCCGCCAGGTGGACAGCTCCTCTGCTTCGTCGACTTCGACCAGGAGGTAGTTTTCGAAGCCCCGGCCACCGTGCCCCACGTAGCGGATGTTTACGTTGGGTTTTCCGAGCGCGCGAGAGAAGACCGCGTGGACAGCTTGTGCCTCCGCAGATGATGCGGGGAGTGAGGTGCCAGCCGGAAGCTCCATGCTAATCTTGTCGTCTATACGCTGCGCCGTGAGGATGCCAGAGAGCGTCTGGAATTCCAGAATATTGATTCCGTCGGTTGGATTGAGCCTACGCAATATTGCCTCGGTTGCCGCCACTGGTAGACGCGTCCCGTAAGCGAAATTGCCAGGGTACAGTGAAGAAAGGTGGCGTACAAGTACCGTGGCCGCAAATGCGTACCTCTCCCCACGGACCGAACCATCGCAGCTTGAAGACTGCTACCCCTTGCCTGGGCGGGGTACCGGTCTCGGGTGGCGACACATAAACAACGATGGGTTTGTTGAAGTTGTTGTTGATTTTTTCCAAAACGTCGTCGGAGGGCAGTTTGTTCAAGAACACGATAGCTGCCGGATTCCCACCGAAAGTTTGGACCGTAAAAGAGTTCACGATCTCGAAGTTGACATGCCCTAAACGAAAAATCAACGCCATGCACTAGTAGGGACAGGGACGAGACAGGCATACCCCGCACCGTCGTGTCAAACATTTTGGAGTCATTCATGACAGTGGCGTTCATCGTATAATCAGTTGATACTGAGAGTGAGTGACAACGAATCCTTTTGTAGTCGCGGCCTACCTCGGGCCGTCTCCGAAGCCGGAACTGGGCTGTGTCTATTTGCGGGCATGGCGGAAATGATGCGAGGTTAGCTGTTCTCTCAATTATGGCAAATTGAAGAAAAGCAAGCTGTTAATTCAGCTGTTTCGCCTACAGAACGATCGGCTGTGGGCGTCGGTCTTTGTCGGCCTCAGGTCGCACTGCGCAGTCTGTCCGATCAAGGCGAGCGAGCTGAAGGGCAGTCGAAGCAGATGGAAGAGTGTATGAGCTAGAAACGCAGAACATATCGGCGGAGGTACACGACCCCCGAAGGAGCTGTGAATTCCACGACCACGCGCAAGTGGGCCACAATCAGGCCGGGGCGGCATACAGCAAATTGTGGCACAATCCCGGTCGCTAGGCGGAATTCCAAGTACACGCTAGAGATTCACAGGAGTAGACAGCATTTTTTTTGGAAACCAGCGATGACGAGTTGTTGTGAAGAAGAAAATAAAAATGAGGCTTATGTAATCGCCTCACCCACAGTGACACACAAGCACACACACACTGTCACCCTTCCCTCACAACGACCGTCGTCTTCAAGATTTAACAATCGTCTGTATTTACTCGGGGCTTACAGATCCGACCCTGAGCCCTTCATTCTGTCTGCTGTGAATACAGCTCTGGCATTCATGATCGCGTTCTAGTGGCACAAGACCCTCGGGAATCGGGACTCGGATGCCGCCGCTCCACTTCACTCAAGCCCGGAACCACCGCGTAGCTGAACTGAAACATATACCGATGGAATAATGGGGCTGTATTCGTATACTCCAATTGAAACGTCCACTGCAGAACCTCGGCTGCTCCCACCCACTGGCATTTTGAACTCAAAACGTTTCAACCACCCGTCGGCTAAACATTGTACGTTTAATACATAACGGATCAATCCTCTATTTATGACATTTTGCTGTATCGGGTGGATCTTCCGTATATAAGACGCGATAGTTCTGCATTACCACCATCTCTCGCCAATGCCATCCGTGCTCAGGAACAATTCGACTTTCACCCTTCCAAAATTCAACCTGGAATGTGGCATCAGCCTTCACTCTGTCGACGTTGCTTACAGAACTTGGGGAATGCTGAATGCTGCCCGTAACAATGTTATGGTGGTATGCCATCCGTTTACAGGGAGTGTCGATGTGGATGAGTGGTCCGTTGAATAGCTGAAATAAGTGGAAATCGCTGACCATATCTGACAGGTGGGGGGATCTCCTGGGTTGTGGAAGGGCGTTTGACCCTACCCGTTATTACATCTTTTGCGCCAATGTCTTGGGATCTCCGTACGGAACGACATCACCACTTTCCATCGAGCCGTCGACGGGGGTGCATTATGGCCCAGAGTTTCCGCCTACTACCATACGCGACGATGTCAGGTACATCCAACCTCCTGCTATCCATGCTCCAAGCGTTGACATCCCTTAGGTTGCATAAACTCGTCCTAGATCATCTGGGTGTATCATCTGTCGCAGTGGTCGTCGGCGGGTCAATGGGGGGCATGACTGCTCTCGAGTGGCCCCTGTGCTTCCCCGGCTACGTTGAGCGTATAGTCCCAATGGCGACATGCGCAAAACAATCTGCGTGGTGCATCGGCTGGGGGGAGGCACAGCGCCAGACGATCTACTGCGACGCCCTGTTCGAGGACGGTTACTACCAGACTCAGCCTACGCAGGGTCTCGCCGCAGCCCGCATGGCAGGCCTGCTCACGTATCGTTCGCGCGACTCCTACGAAGAGCGTTTCGGACGGCGCATGACCCGATCATCGTCGCGCGTCTTGGACGACGCCACCCCGCCGCTGTTCTCCGCCCAGTCCTATCTCCGGTACCAGGGTGCAAAGTTCGCCGCGAAGTTCGACGCCAACTGCTACATCCACATCACGCACAAGATGGACACGCACGACATTACACGGGACCGCTTCATCCCCGCAGCGTGTCTCGACGAGGGTGCAGCGCTATCCTTTGTGCTCGGCCAGCTGCCGGAGTGCGCGTTCATTGTCAGCATCGACACGGATGGGCTGTGTCTGCCGCAGGAACAGAGGACGCTCGCGGACGGGATCCCACGCGCGGAGTTGGCGAGCATACCGTCCCTTGCGGGGCACGACGGGTTTCTGGTGGAGTCTGAGCAGATAAATGCGATTGTGGTGGACTATCTCCACCGACAGTTTCCCCAGTTCTACGCGACGATGCTTTAAACGGAATTTCCTGTAGCACTCACTAGATATTTATTATACAACTACGTTAATCTTTACAAAATTCATTCATGATCAAATTGTTGCTTTCATTGGATGCGGTGATTCTCTTGAAGTACTGTACCAAGTTGTAGGGTAGCAACGGTAACGGTAACGGCCGCCCCGTTGCGTTGCCTTTTTCCTGGTCGCACGCTCACGGGCCTGCCCGTTCCCTAAAAAATAGGCAATGGCCATGTAACGCTCCCCGGGGTGTTGCTACCCTACATCTTGGTACAGTACACAGTTGAAACATGGTTGAATTATACACCATTATGTTGACAGTCCAATCCGGTCTTACACAAATATGTTAAGTAAAATTGGTGCATGGGGGCCCAGGGGCAAAGATGTAGTCCACTCGCGTCGAAGGAGGTTGCTTGTATGTCGGGATAATCCCTGGAAACCCGCGTTCGTTATTCGGACCGTGCCGCAATGCTACCTACCTACCTACACACCTACCTACATGACGGATATGACGTTTTTCTACTTCCACTTCAACTGGTGATTGTTAGACTTCCTCCCCAAGTGATAATTCTAGCTCGATTCATTCTATGAGAGCAAGCTTGTCGATAGACGTCGAAAGCTTCATAGACAGACGGTCTGTCTACGATAACTTCATGTAAGTTCGACTTCCACGGGGAAGTCTTGGGAAAGGGCTGGTATCGGCACAGAAGCCTGCAGGATGGGGAATCTGGATTCTTTCGAGATGAAATAGTTGGTTGAGCGGACAGATTTTTGCTTAGTGTAGACGACAAAATCCTGCTCGCTTTTCACATAGTAATACTTTAGATAGAGTCGGAATATCCTTGACCCCACGTAGTCTCAGAAGGCAAGAAAAACATGATTATAAAAATGATAATTCAACATCGTTCAAGACGACATCAGATGTATTTATAGTAGTATTTAAACACTCTTCAGCGCATCTTCCATCAACTCCACAGCCATGGTGGCAGATCCCCAGGAAGACTCGAATCCATATGCGCCATGTCTGCAGAAAATTAGCAACACAGACAGACGCAGTAAGAACAAGATTACACACCCATAATGGAACACCACAGGAGCCTTGGCGCCATGCGCCTCGACCCACTCGACTTCCAACCTGATCCCATCGTTTCTGTGGGGGCGCAATCCCAAACCCTCCTCCACAATCATGGGATAAAGATCCCGAATTGTGGGGGACGTTCTTTCCGGACCTCTGGCGGGGCAATTTCAGGCCACAACGCGAGCGCCTTCTCCATGATGGCGATCTTGGTTTCGGGGCGGGGCAATGGGTACCTTTGAACACCTCAGTCCAAGTAAATTTAAACGCTGTGTCGATATACACACCAATCGTCCATGTTCAAAGTCCCTCCGAGGACGATGTTCCCGTTGTGGCGCGGAATCACATACGAAATCATCTCGTCCTCGATCTTGCGCCGGGTAGCCCCAAAGTTGACCCAGGGAGCGTGCAGAACAACCGTCTGTCCGCGCACAGAGGTCACTGTCTTGTCTTCGACCCCTCCGAGGCTGCGTGCACCGAGGCCCGCGCAAACGATCACGGCAGCTGGGGGGGCTGGAGGCTGTCCCTCGAACACGGCGCTGCCTCCCTCGACCACCTGCTTGATATGCTGCACCGAGCCATGTACAAGCTTTCCACCAGCCGCGAGGAACCGCTTGTGAAGATAGTTCAAATAGGCGGGAGGATCTAAGGTTTGTTTAAACACCGACTTCGAACGTCGCATATAGGTTATCCTCACCAAAGCTTATAGCGGTGAATTCGATCCCGAATACAGCGCCTGGAATGAGGGACGATTTAAGCATCAGCTTGAACTGTTGGAAAATTAGCAACAGAGACAATTTGGCTTCAAGGAACAGATGCAGGCGTACATCTGGCATGGTCTCTAGTCCACGAGGATGGGCGAGATCCTCGAAATAGTGCTCGTGCTGTGGAGTCCGAATGAAGCATTTCTCGGCGGGATGTCCAGGCTCGGACATTTCCCAGAAGACTCTGAATGTCTCCGTGTCCATCTCTGAAGGTGGGGCAAATTATTAGCTATTCGTGTATCAATGAAGTGAAATGCAACTCACTCTGCTGGCGAAGGTCGTCGCTTTCCGCTGCTGTGCAATGATGCCCACCCTATCAAAGATGGGTCAAATGTCGGAATTAATTGCGTGGAGTGCGGCTTACAGCCCAGTGGCTAGTGTAATGAGGGCTAGGATGATCTGTTGGCCAGATCGCGGCGACGATGACCACCTGGTATCCGCCTTTCTCTTGCAATTTAATTGCGGTCGTCAGTCCGATGACACCTGGAAAGAGACAAATTTCAACGCTGACACACGATGCACAAAGGGCAGACCACCTACCGGCACCAATGACCGTAATTTGTGTGAGACGTTCAGCCATGGTTCTGCAGGAAGGGTTCGCGGGAGACGTTATGAGGAGAACAGATGAAGCTGCGACCCCGATAAATAGGATACGACGCGCTGTACAGCAGCTGTAATGTGCATCTTGATAAGGATCCGAGCTGTAAGTAAAATGGAAATATCCTGTGTTGAGAATGCGGGTTCGACCTATGATAGCCGTGAAGGTGTGCATGGTGTTAAACCCGACCACAGCAATGAAGGCAATGTTGCCGGAGCTTCTGGATCTGTATTTTTAAGTTAAATCATCGAAAGAGAGCTGTTTCTAACTGCAAGGAGCCCATAAGGCTGTAACACCCCCGGCTTGCACGGTCCCTTCGGTGCCGGGTGGAAGCCTTGTATAATTATTCTCTGTGCCTGGAATCAGTCAGCGCAGCGCACATAGCATAGACTCTGGAGAGCTGTGGACTTTGGACTCTGGAGTATCCATGGTTGAAGGGCCGTCGAGTTTCGGGATAACATTCCACGCTCAATATCACTGACGGGGTGAATGCCACTGGTTGTCCAAAGAGGCCGGGCGCCATCCGAACTTTCAATACACTGACGATAGATCCAACGTCCGAGCGGCTAACTGGCACGTTGGCGCCGAAGTAGGGTCCAGGGACATGTAGACAAAACCTCTGTTGAGCGGGTGAATGGCACTTGACCGAGCACACGCAGGTTGAACTGTGCCGCTCATGACATATCACTCGCTCAGCATCCGAGCGCCTAACTTGCCCGTTAGCGCCTGAGGAGGTGGTAGCCTTTCTTAACAGAGTGAAGGGCTTCACAGAGGTCCAAAGAGGCTCCGAGCGGTGGAAGCTCGTCATCGAGATACATTCAGGATTTTGCTGGTCGGCAACATCGATGGACTTATCATATTTCACCGGTACTAGTTAAGAACTACTACTATGCCCGTCAGCCAAGTGCTATATTTCTGACTCGACGATTTCTGGCGTGCTAATCTGTGACATTCAATATACTCAGGCTGTAGTCCAACGTCCAATCTATTTCGGACTATACTCGTACCGGAATGCCTGTGGAGTCGGATGCTTTGTTGAGAAAGCCGGAGTCATCGGCACGTATAAGCGCTAACATATATCTATACCGGCCCTCAGCCGCTCTGGAGGCGAGGTAAGCGCCTACACTGCCAGGATTCATCGGCGACATCACAGGGCCGATTTGCTGCCGCACCATTTTCACTGTTGCAGGGAAGCCGTTCCAACAAAGTTATGCATAGTTAGTTATTCGAACTTGTAGAAAAAAAGGTATCCTCAACACCTAACACGTGAATGGATTTGAATTCGGAGGTTTTTTTTATTGAAGGAAAATCACAGTGAGTGCACGGCCGACGAAAACGTCTTAGTGAACGGAAGTAACGAGCTCGAATATGGAAAACATACTTATGCACCGCTTTCGAGTATTTGGAACGATTAGTTGCCGATGCCTCTCACCAGCTGCATCTCAAATCGCTCACACCCACAGTACATCGAGTCTTGTTTCTTTTGAACTCATGCTTCTTCTGGTCGGGATCTTTGACGGTCCCGTCCCTCGCACTGGCAGGCGCTCAAAAGAGTTCTGGTCCCTGGAGGCTGGAAGCCATTTCGGAAAGATAGACATGTGGGCAGCAAGTTGGCAGATTATCCGCACGCCCATGATCTTGACGGCTCGGCCAAGAATCTCTGAGAACCCCTCCAGAACAACTCGGAATCGGGGAAACGGGCATCGCGCTGCTTAGCAACAAATTCGCCGCCCCGGTGCGGTGTATACAGTGACGGACTCTCACTGGTCCTTTGCAAGACAGCTTTCCTCCATCTTTCTTGCCCCTGCAATCCTTTATCAAGTCGCTTGTGTCAAGTTTTCTGCCCTACTTTTTGAAAATATCGTACGTCTAACCTCGCCGCCCATTTGATTTCCCTCAACCTCCGTTCATAGTGAAATGGGCTTGAAATACTGTATTACATGTGGTTGCCCCCAATGGAGCGATGGCTGCCCATCCATCGTCCAACGAGACCCCGAGCACACACAATGAACTTCTGCTCTGCGGCCGAGAGATCCAACTCACCGCTGACATTGATAGTGTGGATGCAGAGATTGTTCGCTTGCAAGAGGTGCGACACAGCTTGTCTGCTCTACGTCAGGACATTTGTTCCATGCTCTCCAGCATCCGATGTGTCCCCGCCGAAATTTGGTCCACGATCTTTGAGAACCATGCACTGCTATGCCAAACTGTCAAAAGGCTGACATGCACGTTGAATCTCCCGCTCGACAGCGCCGAGTGTATGTTGACCCACTTCTCTCTCATGCTCCTATGATTGACATGGACCACCATTATCATTGCCACTCTATCCCTTTGGTCGTTCATCTTCCTCGACATGGGGGCTTTAATTGCCTTCCTGTCCATGTAGCTGAAAGGAACATGGAGATTAGACTGTCACGTTCTAAGTCGTGTCCACTCGATATCGTGCATCAGGAAAATCCAAAGTTGCCACATAGCACCATATAGTGCACCAGAGCCCTATATAGTGGCCATAGCTGATATAGCAAACTGACCAACCTCAGAGAAACGTGGGACCCTGGACTTGAACTTCATAGCCCACCATAGCTCACCATAGTCACAGTGTTTTCTATGATAGTGGTCGCGGTCAGAGCACAAAAAAAAACTGGGATGTTGCAATTGTAAGGACATAATGTATTGTTCTCTTGTTGCATTACTAGGATAATGGGGTGCAAAGTCAAGGTTACAGAGAAGCTAATTAACATTAAGCAAGGGTAAGTATATTCAAATGCGACCACCTTGGGGAGTTGAACTCAGGACCTCGCGCGTACAACTAAAATTCGAGAAGCGACAAACTAACCACTAGACTACAGAGACATTAAGATATGTAGAATCAAAGTCATATTAGTAGGGTCGGCACTGACCTACCACCTCCCTCTGTCTTTGCCTTCACTTTGTGGTAACTTAATACATATAATCTGAAGTGGTAGTGGCTGGCGAGGCCATAATTTTGCGAGTAGCTAAAAATAAACCCCAAACCAAAATTGTAGAGCTCGAAATGCTCAACAAAAGTTGTCAAGGGACAGATTTTGCCTAAGGGGTTTGTCCTGCTGCAAACCATAAAATGAATTCCCAGAAGGTTCCATCTGGTAGCAAGGAAGATCTGGTCCAGATAACTATTCGTGACAGCCATAAGTTTACTTGCCATTGTGTTACCTAACTTTCCGCTATTTATACTAGTGAAATCTTATAGATGACCATAGCGCCATATAGTCAATTGGTTCAGCTCTATAGACCATCATAACTCACTATAGCATCATATAGCCAGTTATATAGCTCACCATAGCTCACCATAGTGTCATATAGCCAATCAGGTCAGTTATATAGTTCACCATAGCTCGCCATAGCCCTAGATAGCCCATGATAGCCACCTATGTGTCTCTCAGAGCATTTCAGATTTTCCTGATGTGGTGACTGCTGATTACAGTCCCACTAACGAACAAATCCTTCCTTACGCTGTGGAGCTCCCACATGCGCTACACCATGCACAACGCACCATCTCCCATCCAAGCCTTATTCGCAATCTCGCTTCGATGCCCAATCTGGATTCATACATCCCATTTTCGGACAACTGCGTCTCCACTTCAAATTATTGTATTCACACTACAACCTCGGACGACGGGCACCCGTGGACTGTCATCACCTTCCATCACACCACGACCACGCTGTGCCAGCAAAGACTCGGACCCGTAATCCAGGAACTCGGACTTTGAACCACTCGATAGCCACCAAACTCGGTTCGCATTCCCAACGCGAAATAAAGCTATCGGTCCTGCCACACTTGAAACAACAGTTCCGCTCAGCTCCCCCTGCGTTTACGGTACCAAGGACCAGGCATGAAAGGTATAAAGAGCGTAGGAATGTAGGCCAGTAGTCAGTCAATCAACGGTGTACTTTCCCCGCTACCTAGTTCACCCCTTGGTACCACACACACCATCTCAATAATCAATTGGCCACTCACCACACACACATTTGCCCACAGCATCTCATCGACTAACACCCTTCTTTTCGCAGCTTAAGAAATAAGCTTGCGTGAACTCACTCTCTCCGACACACACACACACCTTTATCGATCGCACACCTTCCTTCACGAGCTCAGTGCCCTGTAGAAGTGGGAACACAATAAAGGACTTTGGCAAATGATCTACAGTGACCTCTGGTTACAAGCGAGCATAACTGCACGCCTAGATGAAGAACACAGTCAACGTCGGGGAATTTCTGCGGACACAGCTCCTTGGCTTGTACCGGTTCACCAACTACAAACATTCATTAGGGGAAATTCGAAGTGAGGCGACAGCAGGATCTCTGGATAGTGACAAGTAGCAGATCAGTGGATTGCTAGCTTGGAGACGGTATATTTTTCACCCACACCTATTTTTACTGATCAATTCAAATCACCACCTCGAATAAACATTCCCTTACAAGAAGTCGCGCATTCCGGTCCTACCAACCAACTACTATCCATCCTTAACACCCCTTTGGACGAACCAGCTGCCAATTGAGGAATAACTCCACATAGCAGCCCCGCAGTCCGCATCACAACGCACACATCCTGCAATGTCTCTGGGGAGAGTCTCGTTGAATCAAGTCGCTAGTCCTAGCATCAGCAAAATCAGATTTTTGCCGGAGTGCCCAGAGTAGGAGGTTGTCTTCCAGAGTGCTCCAGAGTAGGACCGCTACTCCAGAGTGCTCCAGAGGAGGACCGCTACTCCAGAGTGCTCCAGAGTAAGTCCGGTTACTCTAGAGTAGCGGTCCTACTTTGGAGCACTCTGGAGTGTGTCGGCCTACTCTGACTTACTATGGGAGTAACTCCACCTACTCATTCGGAGTGTCAAATTATCTTCCATCTGGCTTTTACCACTTAGTAAAATTTGAATTAAATTGAACTCGTTATGTTACTGTGTCTTGTATGATAATATCACCAGAAAAAAATGGGATGCGGTCCCTTGGCAAACCTCCCCACTTGTGTGGGTCGCAAAGTCATGCACTGTCACCACTTCAAGTTCCATCCCCGAGGTAAGCCAACTTGAATGGAGAGGGGTGGATCAGTGGACGTTCGTTGACAAGAAAGATGGTACAAACTGTCAGAATTTTGTGTGCACCGCGCTATGGTCTCCATGGAGTTGTGGATGATTTGTTCAATATTCCGGTAATTGAATGAAGGCGACATCTTGGTGATAGGCACATATTTGAGCTTGTCAGTGTGTATACTGTGCGAGTCAATATAGTAACCCCTTGAAATGATGTGGAAGAAATACTTAGTACCGTTGAAATTCGTTGGGGCTGGAGGTGTTGCTGCGGTATCTAAAAACAATCAAAACACAGAAAATGAGAGCAGTGAGGCAGAATTGGCCCATACCTTGAGGCAGGAGAGAAGCATGAAAGGACTGAGCCTCATGCTGTCGTGCTCGGGGCCGCCGGTAGACTACTGATCTATAACCATGTGACGAGCATGATGTGGTTGGTATTTATGCGGCCGAGTCAACAGAGAGGAAATGCAACACAAGTGCTTGTAAAAAACTTTTTAGTACCCCCTTGGGAATGTTCATTCAAAAGCTAGGGGGTTTGGGAACCTGTGGCAGTCCTGATGCACTTTTATTCCCGTGCGTAAGTTTCTCATCTCTGCCCCAAAAACTCGGTATTTTCCGGCCTTCCACACTAAAAACAGACACCGGGATCAATTAGTTTTTGATGTGCACAACTTGAACCTCTGAGCAAAACAAACTCGACTGCCACGCAAAACAAACTTCAGTCGCCCAGGCACCCCATCCACCAGATGGTTCGCCTCCTACCTCCACCCCCAATGTGTCCTATTTTATGTGAGCTCTATGAGGTGATGCAAAGGGGGGGAGTAATTTGTTCCCCAAATCCTTGTGGATGAGCCCGAACAACCTACATTTCTCAACATGAATCGGAGGCAATATGGGGAATAATTGTACCAGGAGGAAGGATGAGGATGAGGAGCGGTATGCAAAGTGAGACCGTGTATCATGGGGTTCTTTGGAGCTTTTTCATCTGGGAAAGGGATTGTGACTGCATATGAATGAACCCAGCACATGGTCAATGACACATCTCATGGCTGAGCATGTTGCGATGGTCTGAGTTTCATTCTGGCTGATCCAGCAGCATTTTCAGAACCACGACCCCAGGAAGCTCAAAAAGTCCACAATCTATTCATTGATGTCTCACCAGTGACAACTGTCGCAGAAAAGGGTGGTCCTGAGGGGGACTGTCGTGTCGGCTGGGTGTTGAGGCCTGCAGCAGAATAATGATAACAGATGAAAAAGAATGAACCTAAGTGTAGAACAATGAGTAATGTGAATAAAATATAAAACTTAGCTCAGTTGTGGTCAAAGGAATGTGGATTCACAAGTGTGCTCAGCAAGAGAGTGAATTGTGGTGGTGGTACGAGACAAAGAGAGATGATCCATGATCTACAATATATATATATATATATGAAAATGATGTAAGTAAGAGAGTCTGTGGGCGTAAAGCCACAGCTAAGTCAACCCAACTCCAGCAGTCCAGGAACTATGCAAAGATAAGATAGGGAGACTCGCTGCCCTGCAACAGCATCAAGGATGGGTGCCCAATCCACCTGAAGGTCAATCCCCAGCATAGTCCGAGATGCTCGAAGATGGTTGAACCTGTCGTGTTGGCAGTAGGTAGTGCGAAAGAAATAATTGTCTGTGGAATATATGAGAGGAGAGTGAGTGTATGAATATACAGTAGAGTAGAGTAGGAAAACATGATAGTAGAATATTCCTGCGGTAAATGAAGACTTATTCCTCCAGTAAGATAGGCGCCATCTGCATCCATCGAGTCACGTGAACGTGATGTCACACGTTACAGTAACGTGGGAAAGCGCGAAATCTCGCAGTAAACTTTTTTTTTTTCATGGTACCTCTTCCGGAGCTTCAGGAGGTTTTTTTCAGCATCTTATCCCAAAAACTGATAGAAGACAGGTACATGGAAGCATGCTGAATATGTAACCGAGTCTAAGCAACTCACCATAAGGTGTGAGTAAGCTGCTAGGAGTGTACCAGAATTTCAATGATCATTTCTGAGTCAGAGGTGCTCAAGATATGCACCTGAGCTCTCCAAAATACTTTGTATTTGCATTCTGCTTGCCAGGAAGAGCTATTTGGGAACCTGACTTGGTAGAAAACCACTTGAGATTGGGCTGGCGAATGGACTCAGAGCATGACAAGAAATATGGAAATGGAGAGAAACCTCTCAATACAGATTATAGATCATTCTGGGCTGTGAAGTGCACAGAGGATATGAAAAAATATGTGGCGGGCGGCGCGTCATTATGTATCTACGTGACCGTATTATTTCCTTATTAGGAAACGCGAAATTTTGGAAGAAAAAATACAAAGCCGTCTCGCTGGAATGGAAACATGATTTCCTGCACTTTTCCGAAAAAGAGCTTAAAACATTTTAATGAGAGTAGTTATCGGAAATCTGAGACCATAGGATTGTTCCCTTCGTCAAAAGGAAGCTTTCCGTGGTTTTACTTTTTTATTTTATCCCGACGCTGCCGACTAGTAGCGTCGGGAAGGTGGTGTCACGCTGTGATGCACGTGACTCGATGGATGCGGATGGCACCTATCTTATTGGATGGATTGACTTGCAAGTGAACTGTGTGAAGTCTCGGCATTGTAAAGGGAAACCAAATCTGAAAGAAAAAAAGATGGAAAGATTGTGAGTAAAGGTAGATTGAGCAAGAAGGATTGACTGGAAGAATGAAAGAAAAATGGAACACAATGTGCCGGAATATTTGGTCTGAACGTCTAACTCGCTCGGGAATCGGAGTCGACGAGTGAGGCGAGTTGCACTTAAACACCACTAATGCAGCTTTCCAGCGTTCTGGGCGACCCCAGCATCGATGCTTTTGGACCTCTTCATCCTTGATTCAGAAAGCAAGTATGTTTTCTATATTGACTATACTTAATCAAAGAAGATAAACTAGGAACTGAAGGAGAGGGAAAATGGGGTCTTCAGCCGAAGCAACTAGAATATTGCTTCAACGAGGTGATTTCGAAATACAGTAGGGAGTGCTATATACGTAGGTAGAATTATTTCACCGTGTTTTTTTCTACCATGTATATACTTCGAGAAATATGATGCCTTAGCAATAGAATTTGCTTATACAGCTGGGAATATCTGTGAGGTTGACGTATTAAGCGTTGAACAGCCTAAGTGATCGATTTTCTGAGAGCAAGGGTGGTCAGATGTATAGCCAAGTTGAAGCATACTGTTAACTTACAATGGAAGAAATAGCTCCGTTTCCTGAGTCTTCACTTGCAGGTTGACGGACTTGTAAGGTACTCAGTGCGAGATTGGTATCTGGGACCTTCTGAAGTTCTTCCCGCAATGAGTCCCTCGTAATCAACCTGAAAAATCATATTAGTTCAAGGCATCGCTTCAGAGGCATAGCACCATCACATACATACTAGTGACCGAAATCACATAGACTACCGGACAGACGGATTAGTTAGTCTTGGGAGGTTGCATGAACCATTCACTACGTACATTGGGTGCTTGCAAAGAAAAAAATCATGCTGTTATAATATACAAGCATTGTTGGTTCTCGCGAGTCGAAGACAAACAAAAGCTGCTTACAACAAGAAGGTATGAGGTTTGGCCACAAACTAAGGAGGAATAAGCCTTTATTCTATCTTTAAGGCTCAACATATCACTTGCCAATATCAAGCCAATAACAGCTGCTGTACTGCACATCTCTGTTATTAAATTTCGCCCAGGCTGTTTGAAATACAACACACCTGGTGGCAGCACCCCGATTGATAGCGTACATGATGAGTTTGTCGATGACAGTATTCGTCCTAATTGTGTCCGAGTCAACTTGAGGAAAGCACCAAAAGAGATACATTAGCACTAACCTGTGGCTCGTTGTGCGGGAGCTATGAAGAAGCCAGCAAAAGCTAGCAGTTATGACAATGTCGCAAGCCGCAGACATTGCCCCTTGAGTGCAATTATAACGCTGAAGGATTTGTGTATCATAGAGCCATTACTGCAGGGAAATGTGTGTTACTCACTGCGGTAGAGTCCAAATTACTGAATGTCCCAACTCTCATGCTGAAGGGGAAAAGGCTAAATTACGAATGGAAACATTACGAGGATACCTCTTCTCACATCATAACACATTGGGCTGGAAATGAATGTCAGCCTTTCTTTACAATCATGACAAATTTCAATGAACTAACCGATACCAAAAGCTAAGGATGTACACTGAGACATGTGGGTGCAAACATAAACAAAATCAAGTACTTACCCAGCTGACCCAGCGAGAAAAGTACCTATGCCAGACAGCGGATGATCTGAGTAATGGAAACGCAGAAGATAAATTGGAGCTCTTACCACTGGTACAACAAATAGGGCCTTCTTTCCATGAGGCGCCACTGTGTTCTCAAGTCAGACACCAGGGTAACCTACAGTTGAACCAAAACTGACGAATCCAGATTCTTTGGGCAAAAACCTAAACATGTCATCGTGAGCTCCGCGTGAATCTTACAAGGGGTACGAGGAGCAATGGAAGAGGTTAGCTCACATTTGAGCAGTGAGAGCCGTCATGTACTTGAAGCCCACATCAGCCAATGCATTATTGTGGAGAGGATAGTATATTCACAAGCGATGTGAGAAGGCCCTGCAATCATGTAAGCAATTGTTTGCCTGAGCCTGTAATGTGACTCACTGGACCGGAGCTAAAGTAAAGCAGAAGGCTTCAGTGGAGAATAGCAAATCTCATAGGAAATACGCTCACAATACTTGTCGGTCAAGTTGCGCAGGGTTGGAGTAGTCTGTCACGAAGGCAGTGAAATTCTGGTGGCTCACGAACACAATGTGCATAGTGGAAAAGAAGCTTGATAGAAGTGGTGTTAGATTGAGAGTAGCATTTTGAAACCAGGGTCATGAATTACAGCAAGAGTCCAACCTGTCAAAAAAATTGTTTAAAAGATAAGCTGCAGTCAGTCTATTGCTCACTGTGGTCTTTGTAGCAATGGTGTCTTTCATACTGTGTGAATGGAAATACAGCATGACCAGCATCTTCCAGGGTTTTCAATTATTTACCATCTGGCCTGAGATGATTGATGGCAATTACCAGTGCGACTCCGTACAGACTGTTCAAAGAAGTCGTAAGCAGAGATTTTGCCTGTCGAGCGAATGAAGGTAAACTGACACAAGATCTATCGCGTATGCTACCATTTGCAGCCCCCAGGTCTCCGTGTATGCTGTAGCAGATTCTGGGGTGGTTGGGGATATCATGATGCGGGCTCTTGAGATGCGAGTTCAGCCAGAAGAGAGACGAACGAGAAGGGTATAAAACAGATTCACTTTTAAATAAGAACTTCACATCATCACACTATGAAATTCACACTATCAAACCGGATGTCCATCCTCGGATGCTATTCACATCATAAGATCTGTCAGTCAACCCGAGCTGTTGCTGATAATCAGGAACAGTTTTCCTGTTTGAATCTGAGACATTTGAAGTCTTGGTATGCAATATTATACGGCACGGTCCAACTCATGAATACCGGTTTCCAGGAATTATCCTGATGTACAGGCACTATATACATCTTCATTCCTGGGCCTCTCGGAACTCCTCCAGCCGAGCTCACGGTCACAGCTTTCTGTCGAAACTTGGACTCTGGACCTCCAGTAGAGAACAATTCAAGCATGATAACCGAGCACTAACTACACTGGTGCGGTTTTTGCTCCTGTTAGACGACGACCTGGATGGGAGAATAAACATTATCTGCACTAATTCGAGGTCAAACAACCGCTTTCATCATATCCATTTTCTTCTCCCGCTGTGCCGGAAATATGTACCGTTTCATATCAGTTCCACAGTTAAAGTAGGCTGTGGCGTGGAATTGCGCATACGTACGTATATTGAATGACATACCCCACAGCCCCACCGGAGCTCCAGAGCTCCGCGCTTCTACAGCTGAAGATGTTCTGGTGGCCTCCCGATCTGTCAACGCGCCATTAAATGGTTCGAATCGCTTAGATGAGCGGAGTCAGCCTGAGTGGAGGTTTACTGTATGTCCGCTCCGACTCGTGAAAACAATTTTCGGCCGGGAAATTTTCTCTCCGAGTCAGAGGCTACATACCTCGTTCGGTCTTGCTACAACGTCTCTCAAATTGAACCGAAGCTGACCGAAGACTGATGCGCTGCGGCTGTAGTTCAACCTGCATCCTGTGACCCTGACCGCCTCAATTTATCACGAGCATATTCCCATGCTACAGTATGTTGATCCCACAACCACTCGCATAGTACAACCTGAAAAGGGACAATTAGAATCCACGCGACATGTTGACATCACCATCGTGAGGAATGGTGCCGTGTTTTGAACGTTGAAACGGCCGCACATCACTGCAGGGGCAGTGCATTTTTTCTCCATTAAATTTATGCGCCAGTTTTTGTCTGCTTGCTGGCAAAAAATGAGCATTAAAAATCTGAAATTGTGTCCTTTCATATTTTGCGGAGGGTTTGGGAACCTCGGTGGAGACAACAATCAGATATCGTGCCGAGTCCATACAGTACCGGTCACTGCAAGCAGAGCCTCAGTTGGAATGTCGAGTGTGGGAGGGAGGCGGGTTCACGTTAAGAACGAAATTTATTTCTATCCCGAAGGACCCGACGAACGATTTGCGTCTCGTCTCCTCCCCTTCCTCATCAACATTGTAATATTTATTCCTTGTATCTCCTCCTACTCTTGCCGATATGTTGCTCGGGCTCATTCACGAGGATTTGTAGAACGAACTCCCCCGGTTGCATCGCCTCGTATAGATCGCGCGCAATGACACAGAGTTTAGTACATCAACGTGCACCCTACAGAAATACTTGATTAACTTCGCATCACACACCTCTTGTGGCCATCACTGAGACGCTGATTCCATCACCTGATCAATCGTTTGCCGGTGGCCGGCTCGTTTGGAAAAAAAATAACAAAGCACAGAAACGAGATAGGACAATGGATAGGTGATAAAGGGGACAAAGGTAGCCCAAAGTAACAAGGAAAAATCACAAACGACAGTACCAGTGACAGTACAAATGACAGTCCGGGTGACTGCACCATAAACGGCAAATGTCCGCCGTGTAATCAACACGAACTGATTAGGGTCGCGACAAGAACCATTGAGAAGATGCGAGCATGCGCTGGACGTGGAGGGTTGAGCAAGAATATCATGTAGCTTAGGGTTTTCCGAATCAATAGCGATGGACCCTGAGAAGATAACTGTTTCAGTCAGATTCAAACTCTCCACGAGGAATCATCAGGCAAAATTGAATTTTGGACGAGAACTCCGCTCTTCTGCCAAGTGCTTCAAGTCAATCGGAACAAGAAATTCAACTCTGTAGCTGCAAACCCCCTTAAGCGGACCGAAAACTTCAATGCTTTTCCTTCGGTCTACAACGACATATTAGCGAAAAGACCATGATACTCGATAGCCATTCGTACACAGGAACCATGCACAGCCTGCGACTTGGATCATCCAGCAACTTCTTGAACTCTGTTGTATCGACCTTGGCGATTTCGGCGGGACGATTGTCGAATGACGCCCCGGAGACGTTCTTATCGTATTTGAACAGCTGGACCCGCGTGCCATCGCGTTTCGCCACGCCGAAAACCTCTGCATCCATGTTGTCGAAGTCGAATGATGCGAGACGGCGCCGCCCGTACCCAGGCCTATCGAAGAATTAGAATCCTTCGACGGTGGCCTGCCAGAAATCGTCGACGTACCCAAATCCTTCGGGTTGGAGCCGCATGTAACGAATCCACTCCGACGGCGGCTCTGCTGCCTCGAAAGCGGCGTCGGAAAGCCTGCGCGGAAGGGGCCAGAACGAGCCGTGGAAGTGTGTGATTCCACGAGTGACGTGCGTGATATAGCGATGGAGGTCGAAAGCGGGTGGAAGGCTGGTCTCCGAAGCGCTGTACAGATAGTAAGGATTCCTCGTGGAGGAAGACATCTTGCCATCGGGAAGCAAGCAAAACCCGATCATGACATTCTGCCACGCTTGGCGGGAACCCCACGGAATAAGCGCCACCTTTTCGATAACGAAGGACTGGTAGTCACATTCGGGGCCACGCCCGACGAGCCTGAGGAAAATGCCGAGGTCCGGAGTTTTGTCTGACCACGTGATTTTTTCGAACACGGCAGACTGGATCAAGCTGAAATTCTGGTGATGCAGGCCAGTCCTAAGTGCCTGATGAGTTGAGAACAGGGAATGCCAATCGACCTACCACAGGGAAATCTTTTCCTCGAGGCTGAGTTTACGATTTTTAATCCTGACGGATTCAAACGTTCAGCAGCGGACAGCAGGAACGGAATATGAGCAAACCCGGGTTCGTAAGACTCCATGGACTTGATGTACTCATCCGATAGCTTTCTGTCGACTTCAAAAAGATGGCAGCGCTCCTTGTGCCGACTTCCGTCGTTCCAGTCATGTTTTTAGCACTTATCCTACAGATACGTCAGCGCATATTCGAGATGATTTTGACTGGATAGTATCTCACCGAGCAATACTTCGCCACACGACAGTACGAACAGGAGATGAGCCTCTCTTTGAGTGAAGATTCGAGACGGCCACAGAAGTCGCATGCAGGATCCCACCGATCCCAGATGGTAATAATTTCTTCGACAGCACGTTGGTCCCATGTCGGTTTCCGAGCGTAAAAGTTGTGGGCCATTGTCCAGTGGACTTGAAGGGAAGGGAAAATCAAGGAAGGTAGTGGAACGGAGCCGAACAAGCGTGATGTCTCAAGTCACGGTCACACGCCCTCTAACACGTACCGAACCTATCCAGGAATTACTACAGGGACCAAACAGTTTTACCCGGAATCTAGATCTTCTGCCCAGTGTCTTTCTTTTCGCTTCCCCTCATTTTGTAGTCTGAGGTTTGAATTTGTTGGCATATGTACTTAGGCGAGGACCTCAGGTACAGGTGATTATCCCTTTCAATTGCAGGTCGAATACTAGTCTCTCCTAGACAGACGCTTCAACATACTGAGCTCGTACCTCACTTGTTGAATACTGGATTCGAACAATTTTTTGAATCTGGGCGGCCGAGGTTAGATTAGAGGTCTGAAAAAAATTGACCGACCCTGTGAGGATGTCGGAGTCCTCAGTCAAGTTCGTCCAACGGCGCCCCAATTCCGTTAGCTATTTTTCCCGTCCAAATTGTGTCGAATCCGGGGTGGACAATGGATTTGTTAACCGGAGGAATCACCCCAGTCATTTATAGAGATTTTCGCGCTTTTGATTTGAATCCCCGAGCTCCATGCAGACGGCCCCTTTCTGAGGCGCAGGACTCGATAGCCACGAAGTTTTCTCACAGGTCGGATTTTCCCCGGAGGTATTTCCCAGAGGAGCCCCATGGTCACTTTCTGAAGCGTGGTTTTCAGAAATCGACAGCCCTGGTCAATACGAAGGTAAGGAACCGGTACGGCAAATAATCAAATCTCTGCAATGTTCCACCATCTGCTACTCGTTCGTACGTCCGTCGAAGAAATACAACCCTTGAAATTCTACAGACTCCAGTCCAGGGAATCTATCTCTTTAACGTGCTTTTTGCAGACGCCGAACTTCTCGAACAGAGCGACGATCTCCCTCTCTCCTCCTTCGACTGGGGGAACGGCGGTGGACTTGATCGAGGCACAATGGAGATGAAAGGCCGCGACGTTGGAGAATCCGGGACTGTAGCGCTGGAGAAACGCTGTATCCCAACCTGTTTCGTAAGAGAGGATGTAAAACTCCATCCTCCCGTCGGAATCGCACGGGCCAGCCAGTGTGAAGGCGAAAATGCTCGAGACGATCTCTGGAATAAAGCCTACGGGGATTATGCACCCCAAGACGCCGAAGTAGTGGCGCACGACGAGGCCGGCGATCTCAATGTCATAAGCCCTGCGACGGAGGAGGTAGGCGCCGCAGAACTTGTTCCAATTGACAGAGTAGTGCGCTTTGAGCTGCTTATGGGCTGGTGTGGCTTCTGTGTTCCAGTGGGCGCGATCAATGACATATTCATCGTCCGCGTGTGCGAACCAGGCGGCAGGGAATTCCTAGTGACAACAATTATCTAACGCGGGGGCGCACCGCACTTAGGATCTGCGTACCTTCGCGTCAGAACTGGGCCCGAGCGCAATGCTCTCATTGATTTGAGTGCCTGTCTATTGTAGTGCGGGCTCGAAAAATGATACCGAAAGAGATAACATGTACGACGAACCTGGGACATCGACATGGTGGGAGGCAAAACTGAAAAGGGGTCAATGGATTACGTGAGTCGTGACACGTGTGAAATTTTAGCACAAGATTATATCCTGCCTTCGGACCGCCGGCGCCGGTGCAAAAACAGAGCTTCGCCAAATAACTGGTGGACGCAAGGTCGCAAGGCCACCATAAACGTGGAAATTTTCACAAGGTCAATTTTCTTTAATTTAATTTTTTTCTCGCGTTGATCTGGGATTGATTCAGGAATTTCTGGAGGATGTTTTTTGACTCCTGAGCTTTTTTGACCTTGTAAGCTTGTCAACAAGCTGAGGAAAAGTTCACAAGCCCAACAATGTCACCAGAGATTTGTCAATTGGCTGATGAATACAGGATCCGACGCACCGATATCCGACGACCTCGTCCAAGAAGACGTGTGTGTTTGGATTAGCGCATCCGCGATGGCTGTGGGACTCGGAGCGCAAAGTTCCGGGCGAGCATTGAATTTTGAACAATGTGCTTTATGTGCAGCAAATGATAGCACAGCTGGAATCGGAAGATACGCCTCCTGCGAGTTATGGGATAATTCGAAAGCAAGGAAAACCATCTCTACACGTCATGTATCGACCTATGCTTCGTCGTACTTCTCCTCCAACCCTATCTCCGACAGCCTGTACCGATCAATCGCCTTATGACAGGCCACGAGGCCCAGGGCGAATGTCTGCCAACCCTGGGCGTATTGCTCCGTCCCATGGAGTATGACCTGACCCCGTTGAAACGCCTCTACGCACTCCTCCACGACTTCTCTGAGTACATCAAGTACCTCCTTGTTCTCGCAGTCGGCGCGGTTGTGCAGGTAATTCTTCCTTTCGCCGGCCTTCTCCTCCTTATAAAAACTAACTGATCGTCAGCCTGTCATTTTATACAGCGACCCAAAATACTTACGACAGGATCTCGTTGGTGAGGTTGGTAAATATACACATGTCCGGAACTGCCTCCAGGAAGGCCGAGATGTCCGGATAGTGCGCTTGGTGAAACGTCAAGTACACGTAGGCCTCGGCGAGCCCACTCTTATCCCTGCAATACCACCAGAACTTCCCACCGCCCTTGGTGGGCGTCATAGAGTTGAACTCGTCGCGGTTCTCGAGCACGTTGCTGTTGACGAAGGCAAGCACCGAGAGGATGAGGAAGTTTGCGACTACGTTGTCGAAGTGGTCGTATGTCGAGCGTAGCAGCTTGGCGTAGCCCCGCAGGAGGCACGTGGGCTGTTCTCCGCCAGAGTAGAACCGCTCTTGAAAGCGGGTCACGTCCGTCTTCATCTCCGATTCGGAGGTCTTATCGTCGATCAGGTAAGACAGCCAGGTGAGGATACCAGCGTAGACCTGGATCTCGAGCGGGTGGCCCGGGTAGAGGTGCTATGGGTTTTTAGACACACGTTTGGTCCAGTACCGGAGCGGAGAGACGTACCCCTGCGACCCCGAACGCACCCATGAAGCACTGGACCGAGTGGTCGTTGTCGAGCGGCACCTCTATTTGAGCCGCCTTCGCACGCATGGCGTCCAGGAGGGCGTCATTGGAGAGTTTGGGAGGTTGCTTGTACTCGATGCCCGAAAGAAACAGGGTGATGATAGGGTGCAGTGAGGTGGTGAGAGGCTCCATGGTGCTGAACGTACGTCGTAAAGATGAAGGGGAAGCTGCTGATGCTGCGAGTTGATGGGAGCCATTGGCAATAATGTACTATTCCGACCGAATCTCCGTACCATGTCGCCCGTCACCTAACATGTTCATTTTCTGCATGTTCATTTTTCGGCAATCACCCCAATATTTCTATATCTGGCAGTGACGTCTCCTGCGATCGGCCCGCTCATCGCCGTCGAGCAAAACAACCCCGGAAGAACTTAATGCACGGCAGACCGTTCCGAGCTATATTACATAATATATCTTGGCGAAAATGCCTCCAACAGCCACTCGGATTCGAACCCATATATGATTCCTGTTTTCAGCGCTTGTTTTAGATTAGACGCCCCGTGCAGTGTTCCCTCCAACACCAACCAAGTACACGATCACGCCATAAGCCTATTGAGTCATATGAGACTTGAAGATTTCTTCTGCATCGGTGGGTTCTGGAAGTTACAGTAATACGTAGCCTACATTTGTAATTTGAAATGAACAATTCCAATTGCCTTCTCGGCGAATTCGTCGGGCTTCTCGGGTTCAAATAGAAAAGATGCTGAACGAAACCTCTTATCGACACGAGCGAGCTGCGCATATTAGGATTTCGACAAGTCATGATCAAGGAAGAGAAACGGTTACAAGTACAAATGTGTGAGTAGGAAAATTTTTCAAATTCAAACCGCTCAATCACTGTCCTATATTCCCTCGAAATCCCTTCTTGTTCCTGATATTCCCACTCCCAGTCGTCATCATAGTCTTCCAAACAGATCAAAATCGTCGCGGTCGTCGTATAGGTCAAAATCCTTCACGCGGATGGCGACAAAACATTGTATTTGATTTTTGGGAGAGATGAATGGGAAGGATGGGCGGCTGAGACTCCGGCGGCACCCAGTGCAAGTAAACATGGCCGAAGAATCAGACGCTCCAGGAGACTGGATAATTTCGAGCGGCAAGATGGGGTGCGACCGGTACACATCCGAAGCGCGAGGCGGGGCGTCCGACCACAGTCGAATGTACTGCAGACTGCGGGGGGAAAGCGGCGCGTCTATGTAGCCGTGCTACAGGAAGTGGTCGAGAAGAAGACTGATGTTATACACGTCGTCGGCTGCGTACCGGAGACTGGCTACTGGCAGAGGGTGGCGCATCCACTGAGTGTGGTCGACTGTACAGGATTAGTTGCGACGTTCAATATTTCTAAGAATGGACAACTCACCGACGCCTCCAGTCCTCGCACCACGAATCCTGTGCTCCGTCATGGCGTGTCCGAGCGACAGAAGTCTGTGAAGGCTCGTATAATTCGCACGGTTTGAACTGATCTGTCGAACAGAAAAGTACGGCGATAGCCGTGCCAGTTGTCTCTCCGCCCCTTCCCTTCGCCTGGCGCGCGAACAAACATCCACGAGCTGCAGATCCAACCCATTTTCCATAGCGATTGAATGGCCGTGAAAGCGCGCACTGTCAAATATGTAGGTTATTCGCGGAGGGAGAGAGGTACGGAGCGATATCAGGGATAGAGCTCCACCAGCCACGCAGCCCAATTGGTGTCCTTCGCAGTCGACGAAAAGGATGGGCCAATTCCATCTCGTACCCAACGCAGCAGAATGAGGTAGAGTCCGCACAAAGGGTGAAAGCAGATGCCATGGATCAATGGCGGGGTAGGAATGCGATCCTCAAAACGAGGCATTTTATAGAAAAGCAGGGTCTATCAGCTGTAGTTATTTATGCGATCTGCGAGTTTATCTTATGTGATGTCGGGCCCTGAGTGATTTACAGTAACACAGTTGTCAATGAAGGCCTTTGCTCCCGCTTCTCCAGCACCGGGGCTCCAACAGAACAAAGGTTCTAAAAGCTCCATGATCATGCCTATCTCCGAGTCGAAGATATAACGGTTGATTGAGGTCTTGGACTTCAAAGTAACTCGTCTACCGGAACGTGCGACGCATGCGCTCAGGCTGAGCTAGGAAGCGGTGGGCAAGCTGAGATTCAGCGGGTGCGATCTGCTACAGTATAAATGAGGTTAACTTGATACGCATAAAGGTTGATTTCTATTAATCCCAACATGAGGTTGAACATGATTAAACATACTCGCACGTCAAAGGAACTCTATGCGTGCCTCTGCACGCGTGCGCTCAGACTGAACTCGGAAGCGGCGGATTGGCCGCGACCGCGGTGAGAGCGGGGTACGCGTACGTCCCATCGAGCAGCGAGTCCTCCGGCCCGTACCAGCGCAGGGTAAAATGGAACTCCGCGCCCGCAGCCGGTGTGGGCAGCCAGCTGTCAATAAAATAAGCACACTTCGGCATGAATAGAAGAATAAAACGGCGGGAGCTTACTTGGATGCCCACTCGGGCGATACCGCGATGTCGGTGGACTGCAGCAGCACATAGAATACCTCCGCGCTGTTTGCGGGGCTGGCTCCGCCGTACACGAGGGTCCCGTCAGGGTACGTCATGTTGCTGCGGTCGCCCAGCGCGTATATGTCGAGGCTGTTCGGCACGAGGAACCCGTCCGCGTCGTACATCGTCAGGCTCCAGAACCCGTTCACCTGCGGCTTGCCGAAAAACTGCATCACGTATGATTGGTTCGCGTAGAACGTCTCGGAGAGCGAGAAGGTCGGGTAGAGCGCCTCCGTTGCTTGCAGCTGGAGGTATAACTGATTGGCGACGTACGCGCGCACGTCGTAGTGGCCAAGAAAGTTACCACAGAGAGCGGGCAGGAGGGTGGTCCACTCGCCGCCGAGCGCCTGGAAATACGCGGGCTGTGCCGCGACACCGGAGACTTCAGCCTGGGCAGCAGAGTATGCAAGCGTGAGGTCGACGCCGGCGGGCGTGGTGTAAGTGTGCGCGGATATCGATATGCCGGCGGCCTCCAGAATAGCGTTCATCCGCGCCACGTCCGCTGCAACCTCGGGCGGGTTCTGCTCCGCGAGGCGTGCGGTGAGCTGCATGATGTACAGCGCCGTGTCGTTCGTGGTCATGTTTTCGCTGAGGAGAGCCTCCGTCAGCGGCGGGGCGGAGGCAGGAGAGTCGGATGGTATGGCGGTTAACTTGAAGCCGGGCTGGATGGAGGTCGTTACGTAGGTGACATCGTTGGCGTCGCGCACTTCGATTCGGAGGAGGGTAATGCCGTAGGCAGTGGGCATGTATATAATTCCCGCATATTCGCTGTCTCCATCAAGGGCGCAACCGGGATCGGATGGACGGTACTTGATGAGGTAGTTCCCCGCGATGCTGTTGGTAGTAGTTCCGATGTTACAAATATTGTTTCCGTAGCTGGGCATTTAATATGAATGAATTGGGTTATTTGAGAGGCTGCAAGATGCTTACAGATCGTAGAAAGGCCACACATAAAAGCGACCCGCTTCCAGGGTTGGCATAGCGGCAACAACATCACCTGCAGATAGATCTAGGATACCTTCCGAGTAGAGGGTATCGACGTTAGGTCGAACAACGGTGTGTGTACTCGCGTTGGCGAGGGTCTTGTCGTGCACAAGGGAATTGGTGACCAAGCCTCGTACGCCGGTAACCGCATCGACGAACGCGAGCAATGGAATCCCGTACTGCAAGAAATATAGCATGTCATCGGGAGCGAACGTCGAACTTACAACTAGCGATGCGACAGTAGCATTCTGTGGAGATACGGTGGTGTCGATGGCCAGCGAGAGAGGAGGCGCTAGAAGGAAGACGCTGAATAAAAGAAAAGGACGCATGCTGGAGAAATTGGTGCCTACAGTCAGAGTGGCTCAGAGTTTTAAACGTTCAAGACGATAGTCTCGGAGGTGTTCCAATCCGACGGAGCATGGCCGACGGAAGAACCAGTCCGACGGATGAGAAAACCCCGGGCCGCTTGTGGGCCGCTGCGGTTCTGCATCCATCCGCTCGGGGTTGGGTTTGCGTAACACGGCATCTGAATGGAGTCCTGACATAGACCCTCCGCCCTACATATGGCGGAGTTGAGGTTCACTTACGAAGAAGAAACAAAGAAGGAAGGTAGACAAGGACAAACAAAGGTAAACTTGAAAGTACAACGTCACGAAGTCACACGAGTCACAATCTGATCCGCTCTTAACTTTGTTCAACTTATACTCCAGTTTTTCTCTTGACCTCAATGACCTTTCAACATTGCTTGATTTACCAGTCGGCGCTCTGCTCTAGGAAAGCTATAAGTGTGGCACCATCTCGGACCGTTATCGGTTCTAAAGACGCCAGGAACCTTGATCAAGAATTCGGAACCGTTGTGACGAACCTTGATCCATATTTAACGTCCGGACCAGTGGTGCATCTCCGATATAAAACGATGGAGTCGTGCCCTCATGGACATGCATCTTCATGCTCACCCTACCCGAACCATCCTATGAGTTACTCATTCAATTATTTCATTCCAGTATTCCGGAGGCTACAATTCAACACAATTAGTAGGTGCCCACACATTCACAAGCAGTCCTTATGGCTCCTTGGGGCTTATATATTCGTGTCCCTGTGATGATCACACTCGGCTCTACGCGATCTGTCTTGTGGCAAGCTCTCGAAGCCGTGCTCAGAACCACCTGATCTCTCGGGCCGCCCGCAACTGAACACATATAAACGACGGAGTTCCATTCAATGTAAGACTCTTGCATCTGCCAGGATGCTTTTGGTGCCTCTGGCGATCGCGCTGACCATCGCTGAGTGTGTCTGGGCAACTTCGGCCGCATCAGACACCACCCTGTGGTTCAGTCAGCCGGCGACGAGCTTCACGTTTGTAGCTAGTTTGAGCTTCCAGAGGATGCCACTGACGGAATGGATCGCAGGACTTCGCTTGTGGTGGGGAACGGACGGCTGGGCGCGAGTCATTATGGTGGGATCGTGAACGACAGATTCAGCTTGAACGAAGATTCGGTGTGTTTGATAGCTCTGCAATTCGATTTGTTGACCTTGTATAGATATGGTCGGGCTCCCCGTATGATCCCGCAAACACCGAGTCTAGCAAATATCTTCCACATGCCCGAGAGCTCGTCAATGGCGGCTATTATCAGGTGGCGCAGGACTATCTGAACGATAACTGCAGAGGGACGCCCAACGATCAGAGTACGTCCTGTACACTTGAACGATGCTACGTGTGTACTCAATTATATCCAGCAACATACCAGACCGCCGGCGCTCTCCTCCTCAATTTCACGGCTGGCATCGGCGAGGTCACGAATTACACGAGGAAGCTAGACCTGACGACTTCAGTCACCACTGTCACTTATACTCAAGTACGAGCTCATGTTCCCATCGATAATAAAGACCTTGAACTCTATTTTCAGGACAATATCACTTTCACGCGCGAAGCCTTCATGAGCCACCCAGCACAAGTGCTTATTGTGCGCCTCTCCGCCTCCCAGACTGGCCGCCTCTCGTTCAACGCCTCCTTCACCACGCCCATGGCTAGCCCCGCCACCTCTGTCACCGGCCAGACCCTCGTACTTGCTGCCTCCAACTACCCCGGCCCGCCCCCAGTCCCCGCAGGCCTGACCTACGAGAACAGACTCCACCTCCTCACCACCGGCGGTTCCGTTACAGGCGTCCCCTCCGACATCGAGAGTTACCTGGCGGTGAGCAACGCGACCACCGTGACGCTCTTCGTCGCCATCGCGTCCTCGTATGTCAACTGCGCCGACATCTCCGGCGACCCCGCCGCCAAAAACACGCAGACGCTCGCCGCACTCGGCCCAGCGCCCGACTCCGACTACGCGCGCCTCAAAGCCACGCACGTCGCGGCGTACCAGGCGTACTTCAAGCGAGTGGTATTTGACTTTGGGCAGAACGCGACGGCGGCGGCGTTGCCGACGGACGTGCGCGCGGGGCTGTATCAGCACATCCTGGACCCGGGCTTCGTCGCGCTGAATTTGAATTTTGCGCGCTATATGCTGATTAGCTCTAGCTGGGGCGGCGCGCATCCGCCGAATCTCCAGGTACGTGTTGACAGTATATCTCATCCGACGCGACTAATTGTTCGCTCTGTCATATTAGGGCATCTGGAATGAGCTGCTTGCCCCCGATTGGGACAGGTTCGATTCCTTTGTGTTTAAGTTGTATCAACTCAGCTCTGACCGGACCGCCCTAGCAAATTCACGACAAACATCAACCTGGAAATGAACTAGTACGTGATCCATTTTGGCAGAACGATTTTTTTACTCTGCGAATTCAGCTGGGGCGCCGAAGTCGCCAACCTTGCGGACCTGGTGGAGCCGCTCTTCCGCCTGTTGGAGGACGTTGCGGTAACCGGCGCGCGCACTGCGCAGGTGATGTACAATGCCACAGCAACGGCGGTGAGTACTGGCGGCGGGCCAGGAAGTGGCGCGCCTTGGGTGCTGCATCACAAGTGGGTTTTAGACTATTTTATTTAGTCATCTCGACGCTGAAGCTCACGATCATCTAAACAGTACAGACCAGTGGCGCGCCACCGCCCCCAGTGCGTCTTCTCCTTCGTTCGATGGGAATATTAATATCAATGTCGTTGCTTAGTGGATGCGGCGTTCTACGGGATGTGGCCCACTGGCGCCGCCTTCGAGCTGCAGACCGTGTACGAGCACTATCTGTGTGTACCTTCACTCCCGTATAAAAACTTCCATATACTTAATAACAACAACCGTTCAGCTTCGACCCCGCGAACATCACCTTCGTGCGCCGGGTGTACCCGCTCTTCCGCGGCGCGTCACAGTTCTTCCTCGAGACGCTGCAGGTGCATCCGAACAACACAGAGTGAGCTGTGTGAGGCTGTCTGGAGTCCTGACTTTGTTTGATATATTTGATTAGCTGGCTCGTGGTGAACCCGTCGCTGTCTCCCGAGCACGGCTTCGGCAACATCAACGACGAGAACACGTCCATCAACCTCGGGGTCACCATGGATAATACGGTGCGCCCGCTCCCCCACATACCCTTCTCTTGTCAACTCACCTGGAGTAGCTGCTACGGGATTTGTTCCGGGAAACGGTGACGCTGGCGAAAGTCCTGGGGGTGGATGAGGCGTTGAGCGCCCAGCTGACTGCCACCGCCGCCCAACTGCCGCCCTTCCTCATCGGCGCTGGTGGGCAGCTGCAGGAGTGGTTGACCGGTGCGTCCTTCCTTTTCCTCTTCCTTTGTTTTTTCTCCCTTCCTTTCTTTTCTCATGTAAATATCATTGAACGTATTCGATTAGACTGGGACTCCCAGGTCAGTGCCCTCCATTAATCCGTTGTTCAACCGACTAAGTTGAATTGGTTCGCAGCCCGCGGTCTTCACGCACATCTCGCCGCTCTACGGGCTCTTCCCCGGGAACCAAATCGGACCCTTCATCAACGCGACAGTATCCGCCGCAGCGGAAACGCTCCTCATCTTCCGCGGCGAATCAACGAATGGGTGGTGCGTCCCTGTTCCTTTACTATTCACTGAAAATATGCGTATTGACAGAGTGGTTGTGTTCATGACAGGCCGGCGGCGTGGCGCGTGGGAACGTGGGCGCGGCTGCTGGATGCGGTGCATGTGCAGAAGGATATCAAGTGCGTGTTGAGGACGATGAAGCCGATGGGATATTCATTGGTTCAATTTCAACAGGATCCTACTTTCGAACGGCATCTGGCCAAATCTGATGGGGAAGAACTCTGTGGTAAATCCCCTTCCATCGACTGACCTGGCACATCTGAACCCACTTATCCTCCTCCGTATAGTTCCAAATTGACTCGTAAGTCACTTGACCGCCTCTTTAGAAAGTAATTGAGTTACTCAACCCAACTCACAGAAACCTCGGAGGCCTTGGCACGATGCTCGAATCTCTCCTCCAATCCCAGGGCGGGGTCATCCACCTCCTCCCCGCCGTCCCAGCGGAGCTCTCCTCGGGCTCGTTCAGCGGCCTGCGCGCGCGCGGCGGGCTGAATGTCGACGCCGCTTGGGCGAACGGCATCCTAACCAGCGCGCACATCGTCTCGACGCTCAGCACGAGCTGCAGCGTTATGGTGCGGCTGGGAAATGGGACCAAGGTTGTTGAGGTTGAGTTGGCAGCGGGGGCGGGGAGGGTGTTCACGGCGGGGGACTTTGTGTAGGGACTGTTCTGTGCCATCTTGGAGGGGGTCTGGTCGAGGTGATGGAGTTTTAGTTCAGTTTGACGAAACTGAGGTCAATTCCTAAATTAATTCGGCTTCCTGTAAGGAATACATACGATTCAACTCACTTACATTGGCCGAGATCCAAGACATCGTACTCAGACCGCGGGGAATTGATGGTATCGAAATTATTCTTCCTCTGTATGGAGACTTTCATCAAACTTTGCAGGGTGGGGACGCATATGGTCACGGTAAATCCCCCATGTCGGCCTCAACATCTACTGCGGATGGAAATCCATCTTCACCTTGAGCCTTGGAACTTTTATTTCCTCGTTTCAATCAAAGCGGCCATTTCTCTCCAACCACTTCGTGCAACGGTGTCACATATTGCAGCTATGATCTGAAAGGAATGGTAGAATTTTTTCACCGCCCGGCAGTCTGCAGCCCTTAGCATCGATTTCTCTCCCCTTTTCTTTTGCCCAACCGTCCAATGCATTTCCGGTGAAGCAACCGTGTTTCTGGCCCACTGCAGGTATCATATATGTAAGGTCTCTGACCTGGCCATTGCGTTTCGTCTTCGCTCGCGAGGGCTTCGTACATCGAGATGTTACTTAATCGTAGCTGATTCGGTGATCGTCCGCAGCTTGAATATTGAAGATATGGACCAGATAGATTGTTTGTGCGTGGTTCCATTTTTCCAGAGAGATTCCAGCCCATTCTATCGGTGCTCATCAACTTCTTTGACCAAACAGAAACAGCCTGGAGCAATTAGGTGGTGTGGGCGGTTTTTCTTGTAGCCCTTCACTGGTCCTTTCGCAGTGCGTATTCTCTCTGTCCATTTCTCTAGCTTGATAACTCATCACAGACGCAGGCATTGCTATTCTGCATGCTTACTAGCTATTTATGAGCTTGCTTGTATATGATGCTAGGAGAACTGCGGCGCTTGTCCTTTCTCACCAGCGATGTCCTGCTCGCCCAAACAGTGGTCTGCCTCTCCCAAATGCTGCTATGAGAATTTATCTGCTGCCACACAACCAAGATTGGATATATACGATTCAACATAGCCTACGGGAAAAAATGTATGCATCATGCTGGGCCATATTATTTGGTTGACATTCCTCTCAGGGCTATCCAATGTGGGAAAATCAGAGTCGGTAGTGCGGTCGAGGGACATCTTCCAGGTAGCAAAATGCCGATCCTCACTAAGGCACAAAAGCGCCGAAATGATGAGTCCTGGCGGTCCAAGAGCAAATTGAAAATATCCGCGGGCGGAAAGTGCTTGGCGCCTCAAGATTGTCCTGCATCCAGAATGGTAAAAGACAGAGTTTGCATAAAATACAGGCACCAGAAGACCATTCGAAGTGACAGATGAACGCCTCGTGCTTGGCGATTTCGTTCAAAGACAGCGAAGAATATATATGAACTCTATTGGGGGTTGCACCACTGGCAGGAGGAATGCGCGCCTGACGCGCATATTCGTTCCGGCTGTCTAAATCTATCAGGCCCTTGACAGTGACAGCAGGTGAATTGGGATTGAATTGGGAGGTGAAAGCGGATCCAGAGAGGCAGTTAGAATCCAGGGACCAATTTGGCACGTAGCGCCCGGACCGAGGATACCACCAGTTAGGAACCGTCAGTTTCGGTTTCTCGAAGTTATCCAAGTGCGTAGTTCAAGCGCGAGCCGCGATCCGTCAGCCAGTGGGACGGAAGAAAAGTTATTTGGTCAAGTTAAGTAGGACCAAATCACAGACTCGGAACGACTCGGATCAAAGCTCAGTCTTCCTGGTCAGTCCCCCCCTGAATTCTCCACCGCGAGCAACCTAGCTATTGCAGTCCCCTCTTGGTATCGGCCGATGGCGGCTGATTCCCTCTAGGAACTTCTGATTAACTCGGAGATCTTCTGGAAGGGATTACAGGCGCCAATAGTAGCCTGTAATCTATTGGCGCCTGTAATCTATTGGGCCAATACCTAACTCGGCGAATATTAATGTACTGATGCATGACAACTGTGATGATCCACAATCGTACTAGTGTCTCGCGGGGATTTCAAGGGACGTTGTTAAAAGAACCCCCAGGATTCAGTGCTCCGTCATCTGGGTCCCGCCATGTACATCCATCCTCTCCTTCAAGTCCTAGCTTGGTCTCCTATTATCCTTCGCGTCTTTGCCTTCCCCGCCGCTCTTCCAGCCGGTGTATCTCGCTCGAACGGTTCAAAGCGCCAAAATTTGACCACGCTGCACCCTGGCCTCCACCCGGACGAGGATACCTCGGACTTGAACAATTTGAAGGCCCACAATGACAGCTCTCTGTATTACCAATCGTCTTCGAGTGAGTCTCCCGAAAGTTTTTGTTCACAACTTTTGCCGACATGGATTTTCACAGCATCCACATCCAGTAGGAAGGGCGCCGCAGTCATGCAATTGACCCATATATATCCTGCCGTATCCCTCGACCGCTCGAAGTACTTACTCTCCGTCACCTGCAATCCCGCGTCGACTGCGATCACGGTCACCTTCAAGGATCCCATTTCCTTCCGTACTGCCGCTCTCGACTGGAGGCAGCATGCCAGAATGTTCCTGATTACATACGTCCCCGGTTGTGGATCGGGTGTCACCTCACAAGAACGCAGCTTTCATCTCGTCTCCGATTTCCAGGTCTCAGAGGGGCGCCTTCAGATCTCCGCCATGATCGATACCATCCCCATACATGAAACTATTGCAGAGGATCAACAAACAGTATTTCACGTCGTCACATACTCCATCAGACGTCCGGCACCTCTGCCCCCACATCTCGCGCAGAGTCCTTCCACCGCCGCGGATAAACACAACGCGGAGCTCCACAATCGGGGTTTCTTCGACTCTATCACAGACGCACTCGCGGCGGTGGCGGATTCAGTGTTGCAGGTCGTAAATACTGTGTCCGATGCCGGTGAGCTTTCATAAACATCTATCTTCATGGTGTCTGACTCACTCCACGTTCAAGTCGTTGCAGCTGTGGACACGTTAACCACAGTGGATGCCAATCCGATGGCCGACTTCTCGTTCTCAACCTCAAATTTGGTACCATTTAATGCAAACTTTTTAGGACAGCCCGCATATGAGTTATTGCACATGGACTTTCAGGATCCCGATTCCGGCGTCGCCGAGACCCTTGACTTGTTCTGTGTGGAATGCGGTATCAGTACGTCTTTCACTTCTTGTTGTAACATTTATTTGATATCGAGCAGCGGCGGAAGTCCATTTCGCGGGAACGTTGTCTGGGTCCTTAGTCGACGGCTTCAGTGCTGCTAACGTTCAGGTTACTGCCGATATCACGGCCACCTTCATTCTTGGTGTGCAAGCAACGTGTAAGCTCTGCTGCCTTTTCTGTCCTTGTGCAACAATTTGATTTTCACTCCCAAGTCACTTTCTCAGCGCCCGACAATCCACTTTATACTTTAGAGCAACCAATACCAGAGTATGAATTTCTCGATCTCTCAGACGTGAAAAGCTTCATGAATTCTTATAGTGCAGGGCTTGAAATCCCCGGCATTTTAAACTTGGGCACATTCATTGTGTTCAGCGTGGATGCTGGCTTCGATGTCAGCCTCATGGGCTCAGTCTCAATCGGTTACGTTTGCGAATGGGATCAAGTTGGTGCCATGTTAGATCTTGTGGACTCCTCGCAATCAACATCCATTGGAGACTGGGGACTTAGTGGCCACTGCTTCGCAGCATTTTCACTCGGAGTTCAGTTCAGTGCGACATTTACACCCGGTCTCTCACTATCCCTCAGCCTAGAGCTTGAGGTTCTACCTATGGTTACATCGGCACTCTCGGCGGACATCTCTCTCGTCGAGGAAACTTCCCTGCCCTTCACGGCCACATTTGCCACCGACGGCAGCAATGGTTGCCAGGCTAACGAACTTGGCCTCAATGTAATGATTGAAAGTCAACTATACATCTCGGGGACTGGATTCGCCGATTTTCCGCTGCTCGACCCGCTGCAGTTTCAGTTGTTCAACGAATGCGCCGAGTGAGTGTTGATTAGCCAAGTCTACGATCCATCTGATTCAGTTTGTCAGCATATCCCTGTCCGCTCGTGCCGCAAGTCCGGCAAACCCGGGTACCACCATCACTTGGAACAACAAGCCATATCGATTGGACGTTGCTGCTGATGGCACGGTGACGGTGAACAAAAATTCAGATTCTTCTACCATCTGGAGGTCCAGGGGGAATTTGACATTCGCTACTTCTGATGGATTGGGCCTGTACACATTGGCATCCACAGTGGAGCAAGGATTCGGTCCGTTGTTGGTTGCGGATGAACTACCCGATGGTTCAGATCAATTGTGTGTATAATCCTATGCCTGTACTGCCCTAATTTTCCGATATCACAGGATTCTTGGACGGCCGGCTAACAGGCATTATCTCGGGGCCGTGGATATTACCAGCCAAGCTTTCTATTACTTGGCTTTCTGCACATACGTGGACGACACAATGCGCATCTTCCTCGTTGCAGATTTGGACAATGGGGTAAATGCACTTCTGCAGGACCAGACCACGGCGGCACAAGGCGTCATGGAATGTGGCGCCGCGGTGTTCACTCAAAAGTTTGACTAGCTGGTGTGTTAATTTTCGCACGATTTGCGACGTTGCTGATATAACATTGACAGCCTTCAATCCCCCTGAGTCCTTCCCAAGCCCTCTGTTACGATTCATCTTCATCTGGTGTTACTTTGACGGGAGTTTCATGAGTAACATACAAAGTGCCTCTGTAACGATTACTTACTATATTTTCGCTTTCTTCAAATGTTATAATGTACATTTTTTCCTTTCTCTTGCAGCCCGCGCATCTAACTTCAAGGTGCACGGTGCTGGAACCAGGACCTTAGTGTTGCCACGGTTCGGCTCTTGATGGCTTCGGACCCAAGCCCAGTCGGCAGACATCAAACCCAGTGGGTCGACCTGGGTTGACATCGGCCCTGCCATGTATATCTGCAATAAAGCACACAATTCAACTCTGCACTAAAGTCTGAGTGTGCGGCAAGTGCGCTTTTCCAAATTGACAGTGATGTGGCGGTGCCACCATCAGGCTTGCCGCTCTTCCCGCATTCTTATCACGGTCACTCGTTTCCACTTGATTTGCACTTTCCTGGTCCAGCCATACACACAGCAGTCATTACAGCTAATGACAGTACTGAAGGCGAGTGCAAAATTTTTCCTGTTTAGGACATTTCCAAAGAATTCCCCATAACTCCGTCAATTCTTAACAGATTTGGATGAAACCTAGCTAGATTCATCAGGCTAATACATGCGGAATTAGTGATAGAGACAAACTTGTAGAAATATTTCATATTGGATGATCTAGAATTTTGGTCTGTTTTAGGGATGAATCCACTCTAGCGTGGTCAGAACCTATGCAGCCAACCTGCTTTTCTCCAATTGAGGACTTGTATCACCCTCTTTATAAAATTATGTCTGTCTGTCCATCCGTCGGAAGCCTTTTCAAACTCTGCTAATCTAATCAATGATCTCTTTAGGGCAGGTCCCGGGAACTGGCGAAGCGGAGTCTAAAAAGCCTGCTCGGCAAGGTCGTGTTAAACGCAGAGTGTCTACAACCGAGCATGAGTCGATAAGATGTACGATCGACCGCAGGTGTTATATAGTACCGCAATCACGTGTATTTCTACTGAGAATCTAGTACTTCTAACAGGTCGGCTGCCTCAAACGAAGTGCTGGGGTGCGAAGCGCCCCAGCGCACTCTTGTACATTCTTAAGGATTTCATAGAGTCTAAATTGCATATCATTCAATCTGTAGTGCTTGTGATCACTTCGGACAATGGGCAATACAAGTTGATTGGGAAATATTGTGAGAATTGAATCCACCCATGGACCTTATGCAATTCTGGCTCTATGACATCTTTTTAAATCCATGTAAATCTTCCATCCCACAAAATCAGGCTGTTTGAACAAGTCCTGAGCTTGCTAGACCACATTCAACCCCAAAACAGACCAAAATTCTAGATCACTCGATATGAAATATTTTCACAAGTTTCTTTCTGTCACTAATTCCGCATGAATTAGCCTGTTGAATCTAGCTAGGTTTCATCCAAATCTGTTAAGAATTGACGGAGTTATGGGGAATTCTTTGGAAATGTCCCAAACAGGAAAACTTTTGCATGCACCTTTGGTACTGTCATTAGCTGTAATAGTAGTGAGTCCTAGAACTCCTGGGCTTGATGTCGCCCCCTGAATATCAGTGCAGTGTGGCCAACAGAGCAGCAAGCATGCCAGAATCGTTCCCAAATTACAGCCATTGACAGTACTGAAGGTGCAGTCGAAAATTGTCCAGTTTGGGATATTTTCAAAGAATTACCTGTAACTCGGTCAGTTCTTCACGGATTTGGATAAGACTATGCTAGACAATTCGGGCTTATTCATACGGAATTAGTGATAGAAAGGATCTTGTGAAAATATTTCATATAGGGTGATGTAGGATATTGGGCCACTTTCAAGATAAATGTGGTCTAACGAGGTCCAGGCATATTCAAACAATGTGGTGTTTTGCAACAGACACCCTGCATAGATTTAGAAACATGACATAGAGTCAGAACTGTGAATAATTCAGTCTGTAATGCTTGCAGGTCAGGGTAACAGGCAACCCAGCAGGAACTGAAATATTACAGGGATTGAATCAAACATGAGATGCTATGTACTTTTGACTTAATGACATGTTTGAGAATGTTAAAAAGTCTTCCCTAGCTAAAATTCAGACCAGTAGGACATGAATTGGGCATGCCAGATCAGATTCATTGCTAAAAAGTCTCAAAATGCCAGATCATCCAATATGTCATGTTTTCGCAAGATCCTTTCTATCACTAATTCTGTACTGTATTTTTTCATTCAATTCGGTGGTTACGTGTCACGAAGGGGAAGGGTGTCGATGTCGAACTTTGGTTGTCTGTAACATGTCACACAGGCCTGTGTTGAATTCGTCCAGCATGACATCTGGCCAGGTTTGCCTGGAAGTGCTGGTTCTGTGAAATTTCGCGTTGAAATCACCGAAATTTGCAGTTTTGTCACACCAATTTTGCGGGGTGTCAAAGTGTCGAATTGGTTCAACCTGTCATACGTCATACCCCCTGCCGAACTGAATGAAAAAATACAGTATGAATTAGCCCAAATTATCTAACATGGGCTCATCCAAATCCATGAAGAACTGACTGAGTTATGGGTAATTCTTTGAAACTGTCCCAAACCAGAATTTTTTCGACCGCACCTTCGATACTGCCAACAGCTGTAATTGGAACTAAATATATCACAAGGAAATCGAGGCTGGCAGCAGAATGGCAATACACAGAAGAGCTGTGTTGAGCCTGGAGGAAGAGGTATGCAGGCTGGGCCGACACAACTCAACAGAGAGTTAATCCAGGTTGGCAGGGTCTGCCACGGCAATCAGCAGACCTCAACACCTGTCAGCCCAATCTGCCAATGGGCCCACAGAGCAGTGATTGCAGCTATGACTCTGACAGCAATGTTTGGGTTAGTGAAATAATGATCATTAACTGGGAATCCAGGCACAGGAAGGAGACTTTTTTCATCACCCAGCAGCCTGCAATTCAACTTCAATTTCTCACTCTTTTTCTAGGCTTTTGCCCAAGCTTCCAATATATTTCTGGTGAAGCAGCCATGTGTCTGGCTAATAGATATGTAGGGTCACCCAGCTGGCTATGTAAAGCGAACTCGAACATGTCACTTATACAATACTATACCTACCTTCCAATTAGTCCACTCAGGCATGGAGGGGCATGTATAAGGGAGCTTGAATAAGGTAGTGAATTTTGTTGGGTAGGTTTAAAAATGTGGCATGGAATATGGTGAGCAGGATCCAGGAAGGGGGGGAGTTGGAAATGCCAGCTTGGATCAAGACAAGGAGAGTTGAAAACACATAAAGATGTAAGGCAAAAAAGAATGTAGAGGCAACAGCACCAATTTGATTATTATCTAAAACGCAAAGTCTCAACACTTATTCCTATGTATCAGTCAGAGCCAGAAAGTAGAAAGAGGAACAACATAAAGTGTATTCAATAACATAACTTAAGCTTGACACCTCCTTAGAATTGTATTCAGAGTCTCTGCCTCTGCCAATTTCCCCAGTTTATTATATGTCACTGCCAGATTCTGCATGGTCTCTAAAGTCCATGGATGGCTGTCACCCAGAAGATCCATATGCTTCTTGAGTGCCACAGCCCCAAGCTCCTCAGCTTTTTGCCATTTTTCCGACTTGTTGTATGTGACCACCAGATTTCCCATAGACCGCACAGTGTGTGGATGATTGTCACCCAAAACATTCCTCCGCTTCTCAAGTACCACAACCTCAAGTTCCTCTGCCTCCTTCAATTTACCCAGGTTTCGGTATGTGACTGCCAAATGCCCCATAGTTATCATAGTGTGTGGATGGTTTTCGCCCAGAATATTCTTCAGCTTCTCAAGTGCTACAACCTGGATCTCCTCAGCCTCCTTCAATTTCCCCAGCTTCCTATATGTGTTTGCTAAATTCATTAGAGTCCACAAGGTGTATGGATGGTTGGCACCCAAAACTTTCTTCTGCTTCTCAAGTGCTATGGCCCCAAGTCCCTCGGCCTTCTTCAAGTTTCCCAGCAATTGATATGTGACTGCCAAGCTTGACATAACAACTAGGACATCTGGATCATTGTGACCTAGATCCTTTCCCTGCTTCAGCACCACAACCTCTAGTTCTGATGCCTCCTGAAACTTTCCCAAGTCTCTGTATATCCAAGCCAACCAAAACATGGCTCTGAGAGTGTCCAGATGGTCCTCACCCAGGAGAATCTTTCGTTTCTGCAACACTGCAGTTTGAAGCTCCTCCCCTTTTGTCAACTTCCCTCCCCACATATACATTTTCCCATATTCATGTCTGAAATCTGGGATTAAATTTAAGCTGTCTTGCATTAGGAAATCAATGTGAGGCAGCATCCATAGGCTAGCCAACTGGAGATCTTCATCCAATGTTGCCACTGACATTCCTATTATTGCAACCATAGAATAATGATATGAATGTGCATCAGACAGAGTGCTCCGAGTCCAGTCATGCACAAGTGGATGCATTGAAAACTCTTTTTTTGTGCATGAAAATTGAGCAAGGAATAGGCTCTGGCTTCATTTGTCATCTCTATAAAGCAAAATGAATCCCACACCCCATCAGGTCCTAAGAACTGGGACAAGAATTTAAGAGGCAGTTGTAGCTCTTCTTTAGATGGGCTAGATGGGCCAAATTTATAAGCTGCAGCAGTCTTGAATATTTGTTCAGAGATCCCTTGATGGTGGAGTAGTGAGCAAAGCTGCAAGAAGGTTGCTGCAGGTTGACTAAGCTGATCAAAACTAATCTGCCATGTGGTATATACAGTCCAGGCATAGTCATCATGTGATTGTACAGGTTTTTGACTCAGCAGTCGAGCTCGATTCTGATCAAAGAGTGCCAGATAACCTTCAAGATCTCCTGACTTTGAGATGAATGCACCAGCTTGAATGATTGCAAGTGGCAGAAAATGGAGCACCTAGAAAACGTTAAAAAGGATATATTTTTTGTCAATATGTGGCTCACCTTCACAATCTGTCCAGCAGTTCTTTGGTTATGTTCTGTAGCGTCTTGTGCAGCACTTCTCAGCAATAGATCCACAGCATCTATTTCTTCCATATCAGAGACAGGAGAATCAGAGCCAGCATAGACACAAAGTCCAGGGTTTCGAGATGTGATAAGGATATTCCCATGATCACATTGGGGAAAATAGTTGTTCAGGTTGATTTTTGGGTCATCTGCATTGTCGAAGAATAACAGCCAATCCTCCTGCTTGCTTCTGAACCACTGGAGGGCATCCTGTGAAGATTCTCCAACAGTCTTTGTCTTGGCTATATTTATCAGACTCATGTCAATTGTCTCAATGGAGCTACTGTCAATGAAGAAAATGTCGGTGAAGCTGAGAATAGAATTAGTGCACATCCAAACTTTCAGATAAGGAAGCTCACTTAGAAGTTGATTCTGCTACAAACTTGAGTGCAATCTGTGTTTTTCCAGCACCACCTAATCCATGCAGCAGAAAAATATCTTGCTTTCCTGTGTTCTGTGTGAAATATTGATGCATTTGTTGGAGAATGGTCCGTCTGCCATGGAATATCCGGGATGGTGGAGGACAATTGTTGACAGGTTGGAGGACTTGAGCTACAAGCCCATCTGCAGAATACCAAGTGAGATTGAATCCTCAACCATCCAAGAGGAATCATACTGAGTGATATTGCACTCAAAACCTTTTGGACCTGGAAATTTGTATTCATAGTGGCCATGAGCTGAGTCAGGTTTTAATCAGGAAAATATGTGATATATTGAAGCTGATTTATTTACCATGAAATTTGAGCGTAGCTCCTGCATTCTTGTGCGAAATCTGGTGATATTGTCTGTCATCTGGTTTGACTTGACAGCCTCTTTGATATGGCCACTGAATCCTCGGGGTCTTATTTGCAGTTGATGGACTACTTCCAGTACATCCTGCAAGAACCTGGATAGAATAGCATAACCAGACAAGTATTAATCTGGAGTCGAGTCACTTACGCTTCAAGCTCTTCACATTGAGTTTTGAATTTGATAGCAGTTGTATCACTGTGGGCTGATATTTGGTCTCGAAGGACAATGATGATATCCACATTATCTTTGCATAGCTCTCTTGTACTCTCCTGATTTTGCTTAACTCTCTGTTGAAGCCAAAATCAGCACTATTTCAGTCCAGAACATTTTGATGCTCTATACCTGAACTGCCTCCAAAAGCAATACAGTGTACCCCCGGTCTTTGATCCGACCCCAGTCCTTGATCCACTCCCATCAAAAGATCTATGGTGGCCGCAATTTTGTCCATATCTCTTAGATATTTTGTACCAACCTTGGGGCATCCTATTAGCTTTTTATTCCTGAATTTGGGCACCATCAGCCTCGTATTTCATTACTAGCATGCACATTTGCACTAAGAATGAGGTAAAAATCCCAATTAGGACTTTTATATGCCTCGCTGTGGGCTATTGGGCCCATAATTTTGCTCATTTGAGGGGCCCAAAAGCTTCTTTGACGTACTGGCTAGGTCCCTGTCTCTTACCCCTAGTAGTTTGGTGCAGAAATGAGGCCAGGACGTCGTGTCGAAGCCGAACAGGTTGAAAGCATGACATTCGATTTGTTGATCTTTGCTACATCGCTACTCGACCTTCCAGAACACCCTTGCACCCTCACCTCCAATGCTCCAGTCAACTCCGATGATGAGGATTCTGGGTCCGACGATGACTAGAGGGTAAACAGTGGTGAGATCGCGAGTTGTGACTCGGGGTCACACACTGGATCAAGGACCGAATTTTGTGACAAAGCAGTCGTAAAAGTACTTCATAGAAGAACATTACTTATAATGTATCATATTGTGCTCAAACTATACATATATAATCTTTTGATACTACTGCATGAAACTGTCTACTCAGAATAATATATTTCACCTTGTGTCGAGTGTGGGATGTGGATCTTAAACTAGTGGATCAAGGACCAGGGGTACACTGTACAACTGTGCCGAATATACCCTTCACGTATGGAAATGGGAGAGCCTCTGCACCAGCAGTGATCATCTTTGCATTGAAGAGGAGGGTTTCAAGCCAGGCTGGGTTAGAAGTTGGAGAGGGTTCGGATGAGGGGCGGGAGACAACTGCATTCTGAGGGCTGCTGGCAGACATGGTGGGAGTGAGAGAGACACTTGATCAATCAGGTTCTTCAAGTGCTTCATTAACTCCTTTGCGGTAATTCTATAAATGGGTTGCGCAGATAAATTTAACACATCTGGATCTGAAATATTCAACCAAGTGGTGCTACTGTAATCAACTGCCACCAATAAACTACTCAATACTGGACAGTGGCACTCTTATAATTCTCTAATGTCTGAAAGCGATCCGGTCATTTGAGGGTAGCATGCTATAAAAATACCCTAAATGAGTGCCTGGACTCCGCTTAGGTTCAGGCCTAGAAACGGAGTTACTGAGTACGGTGACGCAGTGAATACCCGGGCGCATCGGGCGCATCACGGCGCACCACCAGCAATCATCGGTAATCATTCGGTCACTTACGGCTCTACAAATTCAACGCCACTTGGAATTCACCCTGGTCCTGTTAGTGCGGCTGCCACGGCACAAATTACGGTGTGTTGACTGACAAAGGTGCTTACGAGGGGTGATTTTGTACGTACACCGTGATATGTATCACGGACATAGATAAGGTCGATTCAATTGCCGACGGGAAGCAAGCGGGAAGGCCCCACCTCTGTTCGAATTAAAATCAAGGCGGCGCTGAATCCCCGCATCCAAAGTGCGGGCTGCCTAACATGCTCGATACATTTTAATATACTGAAAAGCAAATGTGACGGGTTGCGTTTAGCGTGGGTAGGCGATTATCGAAAGAAAGCGGAAGCCGACCGGAAGTTCTCCTAAATCCACTCGCTAGAATACTCTGTATGGACGTTCCATCAACTTCCATATTTAGGTGGCGTCGGTAGGGTTCGGCGACGTCCGAGGCGATCGGTTGGATGATGACAGATGGCAAATAACATTAGATGCCACCGTCGGATCACTTTGATCGGTGATCGATAGGTCGCTATTCTTATCACAAATTCAACTTGAGTGGATAATTATCTCCTCCACTGCGACAGAGCTCACCCCCAGACGCAACCCGCAGCAGCAACTGGAATACGATTGATTATACTGGTCGACCAATGGAAATTTCGCATTTGGCGGGTGTTTAAATACCCGTTGGAGCCGGTTGCGCACGGTTGCGGCGTTTCGGGTCTGATGGATATCGGTAAAAATTTCAAAGGGTATAAAAACTGCGGCCATCTTTATGCGGCGTGTCTTTTGTGCTTGCTCACTCCCCCAACGCTCCTCTCCCCTACCTTACACGCTCTTTTGCACACCGTCGTTATTCACCAGAATGCAGTTCCGCAGCATCCTCGCGTTCCTCTCGCTTTCTGTCGTCGTCGTCGTTGGCCGCCACGCCGCCCCGCCGCGGCCCTCTGTCGTTGGCCGTTACGCCGCGCCGCCGCAGCCCTCGTCGACCGATCCGTGGTACGGCTGCCCCGACACCAACACCTCGAACAACGGGAAGGTCACGGAGCTCTGCGACTCGCCGCCGCACGCTGGGTCCATCTTTGGCTGCACGTAAGTCGTCGTCACTGCTTTCTATTCTTATCATTCGTCGTCCCTGTTGACGCGCGTTTCAAATCCACTCATTCCACTCCCGCCCGCCCCCACCCCCCCATTCTTGTTGTCCTGCGCAGTACAAGTACTGACTGACTGCGAATTAAATCCAGTTACCGCACGGGCAAGGGCACCGGAACGCACTCGTGCACCTACAAAGCCAAGACGGGCGAGTGCACCAGCAACGACTCGCGTTGCCCCACGTACGCCACCGTCACTCGCTCGCACAAGCGCCGCGACACCTCTACCTTCTGAGGACGTCATAGCTTTCTTTTGACTGTGCGTCCCCTGCACTGTCCTTCCCCTATTCCTATTCCTGACTCTACTATCACCTATCTGCAGTCCCTCTCCACGTTCCAGGTGTATATGTCAGGACCATCATGATATAATTAGAGCCGCCACCCCTACCCAGCTTTGCGTTCGGACTGCCTTGAGATCCGCTCGGACCATTTAGATACGTATACCTATCCGCTATCCTTACGAATACCACCCTTGTTCGTATCCAGCTATAGACTATTACCTTACCCCTGACTTCCGCCACACCTTGACCCGATACATCTTTACCCCGCTGCCTTGAATGCCTTTAGATACCCTGCGTGGAATCGAATTCGAACGGTGTAACGTTATAACGCTAGCGGTCAAATTTTACACGACTGCTTGCACTGAGTGCAGGTTGGGTGCCAACTCCTGTGAGGAGAGTGGCAGAGCTCTTGTTCCGATCGATGCCCGCAGGCAGTCGCACCATGGAAAAAAAACTGAGGTGTGTTACGCCGATCGCTACTCGATATCGACGCGTCGTAAAAAGCCTCTATTGAGCGAATACCACAAAAATTGCTTCCAAGTTCTCAACTTCAAGCTTCAAGGCCGCACGCCCAGTTCTTAAAATATCCAATAAACAGATGATTCCAGTGCAGAAACCTATTACTTACATCCAATTGGCTACACCCCAAAGTCCTCTCAATCCCTTCAATCATACATATTTGAAACACATCTGCGACCGGATGGGGAACGGATTGCAGGTTGGGTGCCAACTCCTGTGAGGAAAGGCGTTTGTTCGGATCGATGCCCACAGGTGCAATGGAAGGAAGACGCCGATCGGAACGCGATCGTGGCGTATGCTTCATCCGATATTGAGCGAACACACTTTTGGGGAAAGTTCTCAAGGCCGCACGCGCAGCTCAAATTGCTCAATAGAAAAATAACCCGAGGATTCCAATGCAAAAACGTATTGCATCCAATTGGCCACACCCATAAATCTTGCAATGCCTACAAACATATCTGAAGCACAATTGCGACCGGATGTGGAACGGATTGCAACTCCTGTGAGAAGTTGGGTATTTGTCGTCGGTCGTTGTCTACATTCCATGCGGATTTAGTTCAGTGAACGGCTATCGCGAATGTGGAGATTACACACCGTTATTACGCGCGGGGTCATCACCGAGAACGATGGCGCGGAGGGCTGCGTGTGTGGCATCTGCCGCAGACTGAGGCCCGAGTTGAGGCTGAAGACGAAGAAATACGAGAGGAAGACATGCGGATGTACGATGTTGAAAGGAGCGCTCACGTTGCGAGAAGGGCATGGGTGTAGAGGGGAGCGAGCGAAAAGTGCATTGCCTGGGGGGTGTCAGAGAACGCAGACGAGGAATTTGGTGAAGGCTGACAATAAATATGAAGGTATGCGAAGCGGCGAGATACTGCGCAAATACTTTATTAGGTCATCTTAAGTTCGGGGTGATTTTACCGCCACAGGGACTTAAGATCTACTACAACTCAAGCTCTGTAATGCAATATCTTAAGTTTCTTAATGTAACCTACTACGTGTTATGTACCATTTTTCCACAAACTTAAGTAAGTGCAGGGGTCATTTCGAACTTGAGTTCGTACCATGATCTTAAGTCGTCCCTGATTTGAGTTTGCGCTTGATTCAATAAGTTCTAGTTCAAACTTAAGATCGCATATGAGTGTAAATATATATATATATACAAGACCTGAAGTCCGCCGAACTGAAGTCCGCCCGTAACTGAAGTACTTCTTTGTCTTCAGTTGTACGCATGGACTTGAGTTTCCGCAGAACTCAGGTTTGATGGTCAAGGGTCGCAATTTCGTACCTCTTTTCAAGGGAAGCTGGAACACCATCCCATGAGAAACAATAGACCCATAAGATGAAACAGAAACTCGCCGTAACAATTCCGCGCGCCAGAAAGACAGGCACACGGCGGACTGGAGTGGGCATTGCCGGAGAGTGAGGGTTGCGGAGGGAGGCGAGGAAGGGGGCAGATGTAGGAACCAACTGAGGTGACAATGTTAAGAGGTGGTTAATTAGAGTGGAATCGTGACACACCAGACACCAATATCCCAGACGCACAGACACAAGAAGTGGGTCCTCGGCGCACATACATCGCGCTCGTCGGTGCCCTCTGCGTTGAGCGTGTCCGGCTCGGAGACAGAGTAAGGGGCTCTCGGAGCCTGAGCTGTGTGGCGCGAATTAGCAAAGTACCTGGATTGAGCGGACTCACCGCGGAGAAGACAGCGGATGGGAGGTTGGCTCTAGCTCGCCAGACAAAAGTGGTGCAGGAGAAAGAACAAAGACGAACCACCGCCTTGCCACCATCAAATGTTTGTCTCACTGTCACGTGCCATTTGACTTGAGGAAATTTCCGACTTCCTCTCTCACCGACACACTCAAACTTAAACAGCACGACGACCAAATACTGCACGAGCTCACTGTCAACGTACTCCATCGGGTGCTTCGCACTCCGCAGGTCATACCCCACTCCGTTCGTCCAGCTCGTCGCGCTCCTTTACTCTGACAAGAAGCCAGGAGCGGTGGCAACGCGCCAACTCATCGTCGACCTCCTTCTCATCCTCTTCGAACTATACCTGAACTCGGCCCTTCCCGCCCTCAGCGGGCACCTCCAGCCGCGCCGCAGGAGACCGCGTCGGCCGCGCCACTGACCGCCAGCAACCTCATCATTCTGCCCACCCCGCACAAGACCTTCTAGTACTCGTTCATCCGTGCACTGCTGTTGACGCCCGCGCCGCCCCCGGCGCCGGTTTCGCCGGACGCGTTCATCGAGTCGCTGCACTGGCCACGCATCTACAAGACCGGGTGGGGTGGAATGTGAGGCGATGGGGGACTTTGTGAATGTTCCTTTCTTCTCTATTGTGATGCGCATTGACAGGACGCACAGACAACTCACCTGAAGCTCATCAACACCATCGCCAAGGCGGTGGCGGAGCCGAACCTGCCCAAGGAGCACGCCCACTCGGCGTTGGTGCGTTATGGTCTCGGTAACGATCAGCACTGATGTGGCTCGGACGTAGATCTCGCGCAAGACGTCGACGATGTATTACCCGATGCTGCACCTCGAGCTTGTGCGCTATGTCGCGCATGCGGGGCGCGGGGTACGAGCTTCCGTGGACTGTGTCGCGTTTGGTGGGCGTGCCGCCACCCGCGCTTGCCAAGAGCGGGTGAAAACCGCAAGGCCAGCGGCAGATTGACGGGGGGCGCGAGGTAGCCTTCAATAGATGAATGATATGGTGCGTATCCCGGTTTGTTAACACATTTATTCGTTGTTGACTACGGATCAGGGTATACATCGTAGGATAGGACTTGAGTACTCAAGCTGTCACTTAAGTAGTGTGCAACTCAAGTTATATATTAATACAGCTGAAGATGTGCACTGAACTGAAGTCGCCTTCTGGGACTTGAGTGGCATGGTGGGACTTAAGCTTGTGTGCTGGGACTTAAGTTTGTGGTGAGGCTGCAGATGTATGCGTGCCCATACGTGTGCCCCCGCGTGTGGCAGGCATGTAGGTGCAACTTAAGTTCCAGCGCACTTGAGTTTGGCGGGCGGTAAAATCGCCCGCCACTTAAGTTCGGCTCGTCCTATTTCATTACTGCGGGGGTTCGTTATTATCGTTATTATCTCAAATGCTAGAATTCACGGAAGCGTACCGCGACCATACGCGATGGCGAGTATGCTGTTCAAGGTCACCATGTAATTGCCGGCGTTTAAGATACACAACACACCTGGTGGCGAGACCTGTAGCCGCAATGTACTGCAGAACGCGGGCAACAACGAAATTCGTTCTGGACTCCGAATTGGAGCCAGCCGAGTGCCAAGAAACAAGAGAAACGACAAACCGATCGAAATGGGTCTCTCCCTGTTGGAGGTAAAAGACCAATACGAGCGCAATGCATACGTCGACTGTGGTGTGTTTGGTGAAGCAAATGTATATGAACCGTGGAAACACTCGCAACGTACCAACGCCACCGACAGAAAAAGCCGCGACCACCTCTCTGGTATGGTGACTGAAATATGAAACGCTCGGCACAATGATTATCTGTGCGGATAGGGCAAGCCCGAATGTTGGACTTGGCGAATGTTGCCAGACATTTTGCACTCAGAACAATCGTCAGTGGCCAGATCTGGGAACGATTCACTGCGATATTGCCCTCGCGAGTTCTACAGTATCGACTCTATAAGTGAACTGATGGTAATGGTCCGTGTCGCAAAATACCCAATGGATCGAACACCTCATACCGCGGTCTCGCTGGTGGTCTCCCTGCTCTCCAGCTCCATTTTTTCCGCCTTCGCAGGGGCCGGCTGAAGGAGCAATCCAGGGTGCGCGAAGTTGAGCGTGAAAATGGCGAGGACGACCATCCCGCCATCGAGCACGTTGAAGTACACCTCCGTGTGGATCACGCGCCCGTTCCAGCCGCCCGAGAGCTCGATGATGCGGTATACCGAACTACCGTGAATTAATAAATTAGTTCTGTGGTCGAAGGAGTGGGAATTCAAAGGGCGCACCGGATGAATAGGGTGGTGGTGGAGAACGCGAGCGCAGCGAACATGATTTTCAGGCGCGGCGTCAACACACCGCGCGTGCCCTCGGCGCGCCTGGGCTTGTCGCGGATATATCGTTGTCCGAAATCGAGCGCGATTGCGGAGAATACTATTATGACCACTGACGACGAAGCGAATGAGCGGAGATCTGAAATATGTCCAAAGAATGACACTCACTGAATTGGAAAGCAATTCCCCCCAGCATGACGTGCGCGCCCTGGGGAACGGGGAGGATTTAGCATACGATTGAAGTGATGGGGGCAGAATCGAGTGACGAACCACATTGGCACCTGCCAGGGTATTCGCGCTCGACGCCATGCCACCACCGACACCCTGGACCACGAGCGCAATGATGTCCTATAAAAATACTCAGTCTGGACGCATACCGTGCGGATAGAAAAAAGATTCACGCAAGGGAGGAAGAGGAGAGTATCTGCAGACAAAAATGGTAGGAATTAGCGATGTTGAGGATGATTTTTGGCAAACTTACACCACTTGGGCGTGAGCAACGAGTACGACGTGCCGAGCTGTTGGACGACGCGTGACAGTATGATAAAGCTCGCTGCCAAGAGCGGCGTCGGCGCTATGATCGTGGTGGAGATCCTAGTCAACAGGTACCATGAGGACGTTACACACGAGCCCGAAGATAAGCAACTGACTGAATGGTGAACGGCGTATTAGCTATGGGCGAGATCGAGGACCAGAGTCGGCCACCCCATCCGAGCAGCTCGCCGACACCACAGAGCGCCGCCGTCGGGAGGAGCCACCACATGCGGTAGTATGTCGCCTGCCCGATGTGAAGAACTGCAGAGAGATGATTAATAATCTGCGGAAATTATACCAACGTCCGGAACTTAACTGGTGCTGATCCCGTACAGGGCTAGGAACAGAATGGCGATACTTTCTTGTGGTATGTAGCCGTAGTTGGCGTCGGGGGAAGGAGGCGCGTCGTCGCGCATGACCAGTCGCGGAATCGCAGCTTCAGAAGACGTGAGGACGAGCAGTCGCGATAGATGACGCGGGTACGGACCGAGGCCATTAAATGTGTTCATTATGTTTGGTGCGAAAAAAAACAAAGAGGGGTAAGAGCAAAAGAGAAAACGTGCAGGATTATAATAGGGATGTCATCATTGCCCCTGTTATATTATATAATCCCCGTAGCCGCTTTTCCGAGGGTTACACTTCAATGCTGACGCGCTGACGAGTGATGTATAATCTCCTTTTTCAGAGCGCAGCCATTTCAGATCTTGGTTTGGGGAACCTTTGTACTATTGTAGTTTTATCCGCGTTACCGACGTTGAAGTCTCTCCAAGTTCAAGACAATGGTTGTCCGTTTATGCGAGGCCTAGAAATGCGGCGAGCATGGATTTGGGCTGCAGAATCGCGGTGACGAAGGATCGAAGCGAAACCGAAGCGAAGGACTCTGTGCATAACGTCGTTCAATGCCGTTCGGTGGCGCTAGCACCTCAGGGCCGCCCATCTCGTCAAAGCCATCCCATAGCGGTACCGACTGCCAAATTCAGATTCGGAAAAAGATAATGTGGGGACTGGATCATAATGGCTGAGCGGAGGAAAGGACTGTGCACGTGATTAATCGCGTGAGTCGAAGAGTGTAAACAAGACATCACAACACGACATACCACTGCGCGTTCCCGGTTTGGCGGGCTTCAACGTCGGGTGTTCCATTTTGCTGTGGGATGTTAGGGGTAGGATTTCGTATCTTCTGTATAATATTAATGAAAAACGGACATCAAAGAATATTCTGGCTATGCCCATTCGACCAGTCGTCGACGTCATTCAACCACGATTCATTTCCTGGCTGCCTTGCAAAAGTCCTCTACCATGAATACCAATTAAACGACCCCTAGAATGCGGGATCACAACCCCTCATTCTGACTGACTTGATTCCGCTAGTTTTGAATCTTGGATGGAGGAGGATGGCCGCTGGTGCTGGATATACACCGGCACTATCCTTGGGTGGACCTGGAGTCTGTAATGAAGAGAAACTAGACTTATTAATAAACTTTGTACTTCTGAGCACTTGAGTAGGAGTTGAAGTTGAATCCAATGTCAGGTCTATGTCTGAACCAAGTCGGAAGTGATAACGTGGGCCACTGTCTAACACCTGGATCGTGGTGCTTGTGGGATGTGAGGAATCTGGCTGCCAGTGGGGTGGAAGAAATCGGGTTCAACCTGGAAGACGGTAATGAGAGCCTTTACCAGGTGTGAATCTGGGGTTTCGAGTCGGGAGTCTCGGTTGGAGCATATCCGGCAACTGGGTTCTGTATTCCATTTTCGTTCGCAGGGACGAGGGATAGGGATAGTGGGCAGCTGGGCTCAAAATTAGCGTGCGGCTTGAAACTTGAAGACTCGCGGACTGATTTTATTTGGAACGCTGGGAGATGGGTACTGGGAGCGGCTACATGTGGATTCCGTTTCCCCGCGAATTGGTTCGCGGGCAAAGCTAGTAAGTACATAATACATGCAGGGCACTTGTTCGGATCGATGCCCGCAGGTGGCAATGGAAATAATACGCCGATCGGAACGCGATCGCGACGTTTGTCTTTCCACGTTTCATCCGATATTCAGCGAACACATTTTTTGGGGAAAGTTCTTTTTCTCAAGGGCGCACGCGCAGCTCAAATAGACAGATAAACCCATGATTCCAGTGCAAAAAGTATTACATCCAATTGCTTATTCTATCGTACACCCATTGACAAAATTCCGTTCAATCCCTGCACATCGGCGTTCTGATCAGACTAAACAGCACGAGGGTGGTAAGCAAACAGCGCGAGCGACGACGAGAAGGAAAAGAAAACGCACAGAACTTCCCAATCTGGCCGCTGATCCCCGCGGCGATCTTCTTCTCCGTCGCGTCGTCCTTTGAGCGAAATGAATATGGGAATAAAAAAGGGAAAGGACAGGTGCGTACCAACTGGTGCCCGGTCTTTTGCTCGCCAAACTCGAGCGCCTTCTCGATGTACGAGTTCATTCCCCCGGTGCTTTGCGTGGACGAGGCGTTGTTGTTGTTGTTGTTGTTGGAGCCGTACGAGTCCGACGAGTTGTTGTTCCCGGACGAGTTCGAGCCATAAGAGTCGGACGAGTTGTTGTTATTGCCTGATCCGCCGTACGAGTCGTTGTTCCCCGACCCGCCGTACGATTTGTTGTTTCCGCTCGAGTTGTTGTCGGATTGTCCGTAGCCGCCCGACGCGTTAGAGGAGTCAGAGCGGTCTGGGGAAGACGTTAGACAAGCTTTACGACGACGGAGATGATGAGAAAGACTGACCACCGTACGAGGAGCTGTTGTTCCCGGACTGTTGGCGATTTCCAGAGCCGTACGAATCTGACGAGTCGTTGTTCCCCGACCCGCCGTACGAGTTATTGTTTCCGCTCGAGTTGTTGTTCGAGCCGTACGAATCTGACGAATCGTTGTTCCCGGAGCCGCCGTACGAGTTGTTGTTTCCGCTCGAGTTGTTGTTCGAGCCGTACGAATCCGACGAATCGTTGTTCCCGGACCCGCCGTACGTGTTGTTTCCGCTCGAGTTGTTCGAACCGTAAGAATCGTTGTTCCCCGATCCGCCGTACGAGTTGTTGTTTCCGCTCGAGTTGTTTTTCGAGCCGTACGAATCTGACGAGTCGGAGCGATCTGAAAAAAAAAAAAAAGAGTCAGACCAGCTCGCCCAACAAAAGGGAAGGAAGGCTGACCTCCGTACGAGTTGTTGTTGTCAGAGTTCATGATAGTAACTGAGGACGGCGAGGGTGAAGTTGTAGGTGGTGGGATGGGGAGAAAGAAGAGGATGGATGAAGCGAGCAAGCCGGCTGTCTTTTATATGCACCCGGACAGGGGCGACCGCGTCATCGTTCGATTCTCTTCGCTTCCGGATTGGGCGATCCATGACGTAGTGATACCTTGGCAATGGAAGCACAATCGATTGTACCTTTCACTGCCTAGGCCTTTCATCAACCTTCCATCGATTGTGCCTTTCAAGGTGTATTTCAGCTTCATTAAAGGGTACTTCTGGGGGCATTATTTCCAACATAGGCGGCGATTGAAAAAAAAAGAGCACGCAGGTGCAAGATTATCAAAAATTGAAATGTGGCTGTAATTTTTTAATATCAAAATTCCTAAAGGAGCATAATTTTTTTCAGCGAGAATTGGACTAGAATGGAGGTCAGCAAATAAAAGTCCTGCACTTCCAGGCGATCCTTAGTAGGGCAATGAATCTGGCTTCATCCCCTCCGAGTCGAGGGTCTCTCCCTCGGCGAACTTCTCTCCCCGTACTTCTCCATCGATAGCAATGACCCACAGCCTCAACAGAGGAACCGTTCGATTTTTGCCTCCGAGATTAGTGCCCTGAATGTTGAGTCAACATTCAGAGCTTCGAGCAGAACTGTCAAGTTTCTGACATTCATCCCGCTCATCATGATTCATACTGCGTCCGCATTTTCCGATATGTACTTCTGAACCGTGCGGGCTGTAGAATTTCAGCCGGCGATCGAGCGAATCGTCGTCGTGTCCCTGCGAGCGATTCTCTCATGCCTGCCTTGCCGCTCCCCGCGAACTACGTTGCGGCCTGGATGAGTTTTTTTTTACCTCTTGCGATCAGAACGCGGTTTCTGACACGTTTCTCAGGGTTGCATACCCCCCCAACATTTGCCTCTATTTTTCGCCTTCCCGCGACCCGAGGCGTGGCCGTGCTGAGTGTCTCTTCCATTTACCATCTCATACTATTCTGACGCGCCTCATACCCATTACATTCAAATTTTCCCGCCGCGAGCGCGTTGGGAAGTCCGAAAGCAACGGTACGTCGATCCGAATCATCGTGATGCATTTTCGATCTAGAAGTCTTCAAAATCCCCTGCGCGGGCGCGTTGTGAGCGGAAGATACGTTCTAGATCACGGTCTATTGTGCCTATGCTATTTTCTCCAATTTGACGCGTCTGATACACAGGATTATTCTATTGAGAAACCCTCCCATTTTTGGTAATTTCTCGGAAACCCTTGCAAGATTCTAACAAGAAACCCCCTCTCGGAGATCAGGCCGGGAGCGGAGTTTCAAATGTGAGTTCTCTGGTCGGGCATTCTGTGTTCTGTTTCCCTTGGAATTGAAAGTTAACATGTAACAATTAATTTCAATTGACTGTACCCAGCCATCTGGAAGTTTGAACACTGTAGTATGAAATTACAGTACTAGTTTTAGTGAGCGATGAACGAAGGTCGAGTTAAAGTGTCTGTCTAGGAAGAGACCAAGTCCTAGAGTAATTGGTGTGCTGCAAGCTTCAAGCTGCAGGGATACGTAGTCAGTCAACCAGAAATAATTTTCACCTAGAAACCTTCAACGACCAAGGCGCCTTGCAGATTGTACGCAGGAAAATCCAACTTGAACTTCACTCGGCAGGCCTTCGGCATGTCCGGCACTCTTGCCGGCATCAGTATAGTTCTTCAGAAAGTTTCCGGATAAGACTTCTGGAAACCGGGTTTCTCATTAGAATCATCCAGATACACGTTGGTCGAAGTATTCGAACTTCACTGACGGTTACCTTCACCACTTGAAGAAATTCATGGATCTGCCGCCAGTAGTCAGTAAATTACTTGACTTTGTAGCCCTAGTCAGTAGTCGGTCAGTAGCCCCAAAGGCGCGGGAAACTGGCCTTGCGAGCACTGAAAATGCACTTTCCCGTGACTTTGACGTTGTGTCAAATTTCTGCCATTCATCCCACTCATTCTGAGTCATTCATACTGTGTCCGCATTTTCCGATACTTCTGAACCGTGCGGGCTGTAGAATTTCAGCCGGGAATCGAGTGAATCGAGGCGATAACATACTTCATACCCCTTGCTAGAATGAAGGTGACTCCCTCACTGCACCGCAACGTACAGGACACGTTTGTCGGACTGCGGCCATCTTCCTCACAATATAAATTTAAAAGGTGTTCCCTCTCGAAAGCTTGAGCCTCTCATTCCTGGTTCATCCGCAATTGATTCCATGGGTTCAGTATTCAAGATCCGTCAATTTATCTATCTACCCAGTTCCTAGAGGGTCTCGTCAATTTCCCATTGCCTGACTGTTATCTGTTATCGCACGTTTACAATCTCCCCTCTTCCTCCAATTCGACAGCCTGGAACCTGTGATCACTGGCACCCATTCCCACACACAGCCCTGAAGTCGAGCCCTGAATGAATCCCCAACCAGCTATGTTCTCGCACCGTGCCCGCAATTACCGTTGCTTCTGACTGTGAGCAGTGCAGGCAATGCCGTGGTTCAACATCAACTGATAACCTATCTTGCAGGGATTGAAGAATTCCCAAACCGTCTAGAAATTACACACTGTGCCGCAGGTGACTGTATTTTTAAAATATCGAAACTCCCAAAGGAGCATCCATTTTTTATGCGAGAATTGGACCAGAAACGAGATCAGTAAATAAAAACCCTACACTTCCAGGCGATCCATAGTAAAGCAATGCGTTGGATTTAATTTCGAACTCCTTGTGAGCTTATTTCAAGCAGCATTGCAACAATGAGTAAAATTCGGACAAGACTACAGGAAAAGCAGTATCGAAATCGTGTCGTATCGTTATCGTGAGCGAGCAAGGATGAGAATATGGTGGTATGCATAGGCCAAATCAGGAGCAGGAGTGCGCATAGCTGTTGTTTCGTACACGCGGTTGTTATAAAATTCGAAATGCTCATCCACGGCGGCCGGGATTAACGCAGTTCCAGCACATGTTCGGCGAGGTGCCCCCCGAGGCGCGCTGGGGCGGCATCAGCCTGCCGGCACACAAAGATAATCAACACTCTGCATTCGACTTGATTAATAATTTGAAGCGGCATACCACTGCTGGCACGTGTTCACACAGTTGCTGCACACCGACGGGTGCGCGCTGCTGTAGCGGCAGTTGCTCCTGCGGCAGTCGACCTGCGTCGTGGAAGTGTAATGAAACTTTTTTAAGCGAGTCACCCGATTTGGGTCGATCGCGTTGGTTCTCTCACTGTTGCGCCATTGTCCTGGCTCTTCTGTACCGTTTGCAGCGTGATGCGCCAAACTATTTAACCTTTGTAAGTCTTGGCATATATGTTTTTCAAATTATGAACACGAAATCGCTATTTTTGGATTTTTGTCAATAGTTTCCCTGTCCCGAAGGTAGGCAGCAATCAAGTTAGTGAATTAGGATAAAACACAGCGCTATCTACGATCTAGCTGGATGAATCGCCGATGTATCTCTAATCGGTACCTGGCGGGAGTTGGCGAGTCGGCAAGCTGTAAGCGAGGGAAAACACGCAGGGCGTGGCTGGAAGCGCGAGTCAGTAGATTCACATACTTTCCATTGGCTTGTACGCAAAAATCCAGAGTCAGAAGTGAGGTATTTTGGCGAAAAAAGTGAGACTTACCGCCAAAACTCGACTGAGCGCAACCGCAAGCCCTCGCCCGAAATGCCCGAGAGGTAGTTAATTGGCCTGTAATCACAAAACGATAGGGTTAGAACTGAGGAGATCCACGAATATAGCAAGGCGTACCGTTGAAAATGAACTCCGTGGGTGTAATTATAACTCCAACTATAATTTGATGAGGACAGAACCTGCACAGTAAATAATTAGCAGTGATTATATGTACCAGAAGAACAGTGTACCAAGTCCGCGGGAACGCCAAAAATCCAATCGGCGCGTCAAAATCCGACGGCGAGAAAGGATTGATGGGTGATGCGGTGATAGTGCTCGCGGGAACGCCTTAGGTTGAATAAAAGTGGCGGGCGGCGGCTACGGCAGCGGTGGTGGCGGGGCTATCGTGGTACGGGACGGCATTGATAACACGCCAGCGCCAGCAGTGGGGTGGGATTGATGCGGTGACGGACATGTAACCCCGCTCCAAAACTCCAATCGAAATGTCGGCGACGTTGGTGGCGGGGACTTTAATGGCGCGACGTCGGGAGCATCGAGGTATAAGATACAGTGCTTGCAGCATGGATGTTGAGTCAAAATATAATGGCGGGGAAGAATCGATGTGTTGATGGCGCGCGAGGGATGGAATAAGATTGGCGGGCGCGTTGATGGCGGGGAGGGCGGGGATTGCGTGTCTGCGAGGGTCAAGTTGATAAGAAGAGGGTGGATAACGGAAATGCATGAGAATGAACATATGATAGAGAGGTATCCCCGCTCACGGGAGCTCCAAAACTCCAGTCGGAATGGCGTGGCGGGGGGCGGGGGCGGTGGCGGTGATGGCGCGGCGCAGATGGCGGGGATGGCGGGGACGAGTGCCTGAGGCATTTGGGTCAATTAGGATTAAGTTAAATGACATACGAGAGCCAACGCACCATAGCTGTGGGGACTCCAAAAATCGAACAAAAATGTCGGCGGCGGCGGGGGGGGGGGCGAGGCATTAATGGCGCGACGTCGGGGATGTTGAGGAGAAGGGTGCTGCCGGCTTTCATGCACATACCTGCTAAGAGTAGTGTGCAGGGAGTGAACGGATCAATGCCACCCCCGCTCGTGAGGACTCCAAAAATCACGCAAAGTTTGTGATGCGACGCTGTGTGCGGCAGTAGTGATGATGGGCAGGGCGGGAGCGGAGGGTATGCGAAGCTGAAAGATTAAAATTGATAAGAAGATGCATGTGTGATGTGGAAGAATTGACGTACTATATGTTAGGTAAATGCCCGCTCCCTGGAAGCCCAAATATTGAACCAAAAAAACGGGGGGCATCGCCATGCGCTGCTGGTACACGGCGTGGTGATGCTGATATGTTGAAGGTCTAGCAGGTGGCGGCGGCGCTGCGCGCCGCTATCATGCATTAAAAATTGTACGCGGATCTGCTAGAATTATGTGTCAGCCATCAATGGAAATTGTGGATGAAGGACTTACGAATGACGGATCCCCGGAAGCCCAAAAATCCAACAAAAATTCGAGGGCGGCGCAGAGCGCCGCCGTTGCTCGGAATGGTTTGATGTAACGTTGAAGGGGCGTCGGCGCCGCTGCGCGGTGCCTCCCAGATGCGCAGAGGCCCACCGTCATAGGGAGTCATTGCATTCCATTCGAGAGCGGGCGTGCCTGCTGGCGGCTTTTTTTATTTGAAAAAAAAAAGCGGCAAGTACGCATCAGAATGCCATCAGTGGAATTAATACGGATCACGTACCAGCGCTGTGGGCGCTGCTGCGCGGCGCCTCTCAGATGCACTGAATCCTGCCATCTCCTGGAGTTGTCGCATTTCATTCGAGAGTGATGTGTGCCTGCCGGCGGCTTTTTTTATTTGAAAAAAAAGCGGCAAGTACGCGTCAGAATGCCATCAGTGGAATTGATAAGGATCACGTACCCGCACTGTGGGCGCCGCTGCGCGGCTCCTCCCTGACGCGCAGAACCCCAGCAGCTGTCGCATTCCATTTGAAGATGGTACGTGCCTGCCGGCGGCTTTTTTTCTTGAAAAAAAAACACTGATATAATGGTCAAAATGCCATCAAAGGGGGATTGGGACGCGTTGCATACAATGGGGGATGAGGGTAGTTCGCGGGGACTTCAGACCATGATTCAAAATTTTCATCGGCAGCACAGTGTCAACGTGTTATCGCGGATGGAAAGCGTACTGTGAATGCATCAGCAAGATGTGGGACCAGAGGGTGGTTGAACTTACAACGCGGGAATTCCACAAAAATCAACAGAGAAATCCAGCGGTGCTCTGCGCTGCCCCTCGCGTAGAGTAATGTGCCAAATCTTAATCCAGGAGCATGTTGATGTGCCGCGGAGGGCACGAGGATGTGCTGAACACGGCTGAAACTGTTAATTGCAGAGAAGAAGCAAGATATGAGAGCAACTGCTTACAGAAGATAACATGAGGCACCCGAACCCAATACATTGGCGCTGGAACCGACAACGTGGCGGATCAAAGACCGGCGAGCTGACTCGACTCGAGCTCGGCGACGTTGATGCGTGGTTGCCGATGCCACGGCAAGCCTGGCGCCGGTGAGCCAGGTGTGACATGTTGAGTGAGCTGGTTCATATATCTGAAATGGAAGGTTTGAGTGTTGATGGGTGGAGAGAACAAAAAGAAAGCTTACGACGAGCTCAACAACAGCCAGTTGGCTGTGTTGAATGTGTTGAGAGTGTTGAAACGTTGGTGGAAGGTCCAAGGAGTAATAGGTGGGCCAGAGGGAAAAGAGTTTGGCATTGAGGGCATGAGAAATGAGGGAGGGAGGAAGAATGCGGGGGGACTGGTGGTGGTATAAGACAAAGAGGCAATGTGTGTTGTGTTTGGTTTACAGATCAGTTCGCACGCACGAAACATTCAACAAACGTACTCGTGTCTTGTATTTTTAGCTTGGGCGATACTTTCTTGATCCCCCGCTCCATCTCCGCCATCGCTTATTGCACTGCAACCCATCCTTACATATCGCGCCACTCCCGACCACCCCTGATCTTCAAGTTTTCTGGCCCGCCGCAGAAGTCCGAACAAATTGCCTCCGTAACCACAATAGATTTGGGAGCTGTTCATTCAAACTAATGCTCTACAATAATGCAAGTATTGAAGTCTTTATGCGCAACGGCGCTGGGTTGCCGGGCCTGCTTGCGCATCTGCATTGAGCATCCGCCGGAAATCCCGACGCGTGCGGACGGTGGTTATTCCGACAACACCGCCACAGCTGTCAATCAAATTGTGGACACCCATTTTCGAGTCCGCGACAACCCCGAGCTTCGGGGCCTCAAGATTTACACACAGAGTCCTATGCAATAATCTTATTTTTCCTTCTCAATCCCAACCCCGGTACACCCAATTCCTTGGCAATTACTGTGAATCTAAATATATGGCACAAAAATTAACACAAGGCGTGTCGACATCTTTTGACGGACATACAGCAATTGGATGGTATACCTAGTGCAATCATATCACGGCACAACCAGGTCCCCGGGCGACATAGCCTGATAGAAGCACAGGGTGACACCAACTTAGAACTAGCTAGATATTGCCAAAAGGTTGTATTTCCGAACTTCCGCAGGAACAAGGTCCTAAATAGAAGCATTAGCCGACATCTTTTCAGGGGGGATTGACGCGGAGTTGCCCGATGTGTTGCCACTTCCCCGCGGTTGACTCGAAACCAAATTTATCCTTACGTCCCCTTACCCATCATGCGCGTCCGCACCACTTTACCCCCGACATCCTACCAATCTTCATCTTGATTCACTCGTCTCTTTCTCCCTTTTTCGCGCTACTTCAATTTTGCTGATGTTGGTTGTCCAACCACAAATGTATTAGTATTTACCGTTTGTGCATATCTAGACCCCGTGTTACGACAATTGACATATCAAATCTAGCCTTGCATTAAGATTAGATTGTGGGCATGCCTCGGGGATTTGTAGTGCCTGGCTTGAGAAGTCTGCATTTCAAGATCTTGCATTGTCTTGTGGCATGCTCCAGTTTAATGTGTCCCAAAGCTAGAAGGATATGCACGTCGACTTATCTCAGCAGAAGAGGCGCTTCAGATGACAAAGCAACAGAGTTACAGAAACGGAGCGGAGGCGCTAGCGGAGGAAGAGTGTGGCATTGTGATCGGCACAAAATAGACGCATGGTCAACCAAAATTCAACTTGGTGTTTTTTGAGTCCAAATTTAATCATATGCATCGGGATTGAGTAGTGGGATAATCAACCAAGCTATACATGTGTGTTTCAATACAGTGATGTCAATTAAGGGAAATCCAATTTCCCTACAACCCAACATCCGGTCAGCTGGAATCCCGAAGAGAGCCGTAACTTGAACTGGTATGTTACATCACTTGCCCTGGCCCAGCCGCGCCTGAGAAGGACACAGGGCTGTGCCGAGCCCAATTAATGTTGTTTCAACATCCGGAGCAACCAGGGTCCAAAGATCTTTGATGGAAGGATCTGGGGGTTGTTTTGATGGGGAATTAGTGCGTCGAGTTCGCCGTGTGTGATTGCGTTGTTGTTGAATGTCCGAATGCGAATGGAACCCATTTTTAGACCTTCTGCCATATAGATGTATACAGTGTACCTTGGTACCCTAGCTATATGATCTTTCATTGATGTTCAGTCTGAACTTGGATTCTCGGAAGACTCCGGCGCGATCCAGTAAAACCCAACTTCATTCCGTGCATGGTTTATTTTTAACCAAGGCCTCTACCTACCTGCTGTCAGACCAGATGCTCTGCCGTTTAGAAGACGTGAGTTAATCTCCGGGCCTTTCCGAGGTTAATTAGCAAAGGAAGTAGAAAAAGAGCAACAATAGGGGCAGTGCGGAGACGGAGCGGAGACTCCGTGATGGGAACCAAAATAGACAAGTCAAGGAAAAGAATTGACCCTTGCCCTCAATTGAGCCCTAAACTGACCATAAGTGTCGGGATCAGGGGCGAGATAAGTAGCTCATACAGTACATCCCGCATCCCCGCGTCGGTGGGACGTGGGCGGGAAAAGCGCGAGAAAATTGAACATTATTATTGAACGCCACCGCCACCTGTCAATCGAAGGCGCGGACCCACCAATCCAACGCAACTGCTGCAGGATATTTTTTGGCATTTTTGTTCAACCAAGTGGCAATTGGGCCCTGCCGTGAGTCTGGAACTCATCATCATTGCATTTCGTCCCTTCGCCTCGCGGGCTGAGCAAAAACCCTCTGAGGCGGCGAGGCCTCCGGCAGCATCCGCTGCCGCGGGCATATAATACTTCAGAGAGGGTACATACCAACTTGTAATATTAATACTAGCTCGGGGAATAATATGCATGTTCCTACTGATTTCCTTCTTCTGAGCCCAAGTCACATCAGGAACAATGCGACGGTCTTGATCAAGTTGATCAAGAATAGATTTGTTAACCTTGTGTGTTTTTTGTACGACAATGGGGTTCGACTTGTCTCGGCAGACCCGTAGAGCGGAAGCGCTGTAATTGGTAAGGCAACGGAATTGTAGAGGCGCGGAACGGAGGGAGACCGTGGCAATACGAGTTGTGATCGCGACCGAAATAGATCAGTGGTCAACCAAATTGAACTCTGCGTTTATCTGAGTCCGTATGCCTTGGGATTGACAGTGCAAGGAGACGCACACATCTTGCGGGCTTGCGCGCCTGTGCCGCTGCCACGGCGGCATGTACGCGGACAAAATCTTGCGAAAACAACATCAGCGCCGCGGTCTCACCGCCACAGCTGTCAAACGGAACGGTGTCTTGCACTTGGCAAGACATCTTTTTTTGCCGCTCAACAAATGCTAATTCCTGGCGGTACAACTTTGCACAGTTTTATTAATATAGAGCGAAGCTATCCATGTAGCTTTTTAATCCAAGTGCCATGATGGCGCCAATCGAGGGAAATGTAATTTCTTTAAACACCAACATCTGGTCAACGGGGACCTCCGAGGGAGCAGTAGCATTCAATTTAAATCTTACATTCCTTACCCTGGCAGAGCCGCAGCGCCTCCGATGGAGGTCATCGGAAGCATACATCATTATGTTGAGTCGAAATGAGAGTGATTTAAACATCCGAGCTTCGACCCTTGATGGAAATATGCGGGGGGATCTTTGATGTGGATTTAGGGTGGCGAGTTCCCTGTGTGTCATTGGCGAGGTGCTGGATGGGAGGAATAGCATGGAAACCAGTTTTAGATATATGTACATGTTGGTGGCCTATCTATAAGCTATTCCGTGAACTGGGGAACTTGGACTTGAGTTCCCTTGAGCTCCCCCGAGATTTCGGCTCCGGTGAATTGAGACGCCACTCCGGGCATGGTTGGTTTTCAACCAACACCCCTATCTACTATTACCTACAGACTGTCAGCCTTAGACGCGCTGCCGCTTGGGACACTGGACCTATTTTAAACTTACGTGTAGCTCCGGGCCCTTCCAGGTCATTTAGCAACACACGCGAGAGAAAACGAACCAATACTGGAGTACGGAGACATGTGGGCCGTGATGGGAGCCGAAAATAGACAAGTCGAGCCAAAAAATGAACATTGACTTGAGTTGAGATTCATTATAAGCCTCGGAATCCGTGGCGGGATCCATGGCGCACATGTCCCGCAACTTGTGCGCTCGTGGCGGGATTTGAGCAGGGGAAGCGCAAAAAATGGGTTGTCGGTGGTTGAAGGTCACCGCCACCTGTCAATCGAAGGCGCGGACCGGTCACCGGTACTCAACGCCACCCGATTTGGAAGCCGTCTCTTGCTCCCGACCACCACCTCGAATTTCCATACCTCGCCACTCCGAACCCCGAGTACCCCAAAATTTCAACCAACTATTCTTGCATATTCTATAATTGGTCTGTGCTCTTACTCTCCGCCTTCTGCCATGCCTAATTGCCACAAAGGCAAATGCATGTAAAAGCAACATCCAGACCCCTGGTTCCTCCGGAGCGAGCCGTGCGTCCCCGTTTAGATGCTCCGCTAGCTTCCCTGATATTACCGCAGCGCCTCCGACGCATGCAGCCCGTTAGAAGCACACAGGGCAGCATCGAAGCTGGAATTAGCGAAATTCGCATTTCCGATCTTCCGTGAAACCAGGGCACACGGGCCCTTGATGGACGCATCAAGCGACATCTTTGATGTGGAACTAGAGCGGGCTGCATGTGTGCGTCGCAACCTCTCCGTGGTTGAACGGGAACTAATTTTTCATTCGCCTGCAGCACCCACGTCTTCTGCCCGTACGATCTCACGCGCATGGTCCACTACTCTCGCCAAACACTTCATTCAACTTTATCCCTCGTCTTCCCCAAAAAAACTCGCATCCCGCGCCCTCAAACCTCGAATATGGCATATAGTTCGTTTTGGGCACTACCCGAAATATTCGCCACAGGCGCAATTGAGTCCGAGGTGCGCCACCAACTTGAACCATTAATCTATATTGGTACTGATACCTGATTGTATAGTCTCCTTGGCAGTCGGCGCCGCTTGTTTCGAGAAGCAGAGATGCAGGGTACGGACACCAAAGTCTATTTTGGAGATTATCCGTTATTTCTGGGGCGACAGGTACGTATCCGCGCTATTCCCATCTTACGTTTGATCCAGGAACACACAGCCCGCGGCAAATCTAGGGTCCCCACAACTCTATAAGTAATGGACCATACCTGAGCCCTCTTCCTCCAACCACCCACCACCACCCCACTTCCCCTCGCCACTGACCAGCAACTCTCGGTCGTCTTGCTCACCCCATAGCATGCCCTCGACGCCCTCGCTCATCGTCGCTGCCATTGTGGTTGAGCTCGAGGTCGCTTGAGCCACTCGATGGCTGGACGTTGCGCTCAGCATCTCGGACGACGCCGGCCGGTACGTCCTCGACCTCGTGCGTCTCAATGGCTGATTCATTTGCGGATTTCCACCCGACGCCTGCGCTTCATCCCGCTCTCCCGCCGCCGCCGCTAACAACGCCCATAGCAGCAGCATCACCTTCGGGGCCCCGCACAGGGGCCTCGTGGCGAGTACTCGATACTCTCAAATCGCCCCCGCGGCCCCTGGCTCAACCGCCTGTCAAGAGTCCCCGAGCTACAACGCCAGCGCACCAAGGGCCACCCACGCAACTCCCGATCTCCGGACCCACCGGTATGCAAGTATCGTGCGTTAACCCTCCTCTGACCGCCTTTGGTAGCCCCAAGCCTTGGTTCAAAATTCCGCCACTTGCCCGGATCCCGAGCCGCCGCCACCGACTTTGTCTCCGTGCGCAGCACCGCCCGCCCTGGACGCGTCGCACGATGCCCAATACGCCCTCAGCTTCGCCTCGGACACGGACCCGAAGCCCTCGGTAATTTGCTCGCGGCATCCATTCCCTCGTAGTCCTGTCAGCAGTAAGCATCCACCTTGTCCCTCACTCGCGGTCGTATTGACCCTTGCTATGTTTACGCCGTTACTTTGACCGCAGGTTGTCTTCAACGTTGCCAAGGTCGGTATATAACCTGTCTTTCAATCGTTACAGATTCAATGTCACTTGGGGATTATCAGTATGTCTCCGAACACGAGGTATGTTCGATTCAATTTACATCTATTACTGATTCAGACTCTATTTCATTCAGACATCGTAATCCGGTACTATCCTCGTACGCCTCGCGGTATAGTACATCCAGCTATGTTGACCAAGACTTGTCTGATGCTTATGCAGCCTCTCCTCGTTGCCTTGCGCTCATACCGCCCACGGTACGTCTATCGTGTCCGATATCTAATCCCAACGTTATTACTGACTTGATTGCCTAGACTGGCCGATCAGTATAGCTGTATATCTCGGGTCGGTCTGACTCGATTCATTCTAGGTCTTGCCTCGTCGCTGCAGGGTCTGGCTTGCTGGATGGTATTCAGTATTGGCCGGGACTATCGCCGTATCCAAGGTGTGTTCGATTCAATTTACATCTATCCAATGTCTTGCTGATTCAAACCCAAGTCCCATACTATCTCAATGAATGGTTAATCCACTTGTGTTAACCAAGGCTTGATGATCGTAGACTCTCACCTATCATTCACGGTACGTCTACTGTGTTCTAATCCCCGATAAGTTACCGACTCGGTTGCCGTAGACCTGGCTTTGCACCGTCCTTCCGAACCGATGGTAGGATGTCACGCCTTGATGATTTTATACCACGTCGGTGCGAGGGTTGAACTGTCAACCAAGATTTGTCTGATTCAGATCGTCGTAGCCTGATCCGCCACCGAGACCATCGGTATGTCTTGTGTTGATTCAACTCCAACTTTGCTGACGCCGTTGCCAAATAGACTTGACTCGCAACTCGAGTCCGGGCTGGGTATGACCGAGTTGGTCTCGGTACGTGTCTGCCTTTTGCTGATTACATTTTAGACTGGACGAGCTACTTGAAATCAGTGCAGGTTAGTCGACATACTTGCGCACTTGTCCTCCACTGACCCGGTTAAATTTAGACCCGACTTGGATTATCGTTCCAACTGTGTTGTTGCATCCTTCAATTTGGACGTGTTTCGACATCTTTTCATTCAATTGCTGATGAGTCGATCCACCTCGTCAAACTTGAATAAAGGTCGATTTACATCAAGAAGACGCGCGAGGATTGACAGGCAAGTTGAGCGCATCTCGCAGATCAAAGTATTTAAGATTACATTCCTGCGATGTCGTAGTCCCAGGATCATGCGAGTTGACGAGATTTCTGATGCATTTAGTTATTCGATACACGCCGTCTTGTGCTATCTACAGGTCGGAAATCGTAGTTGTAGGAGATATGTAGTGCGACAGGTATCTATTGTGGTGCAGGCCGGGACGTAGTATGTGCTAGGTCGAGAGTATGTAGATGGGGATGGAGGCGCGATGGAGTGCGGACGGGCGCCAGGTAAGATCTTGAAGAGATAGCTAACTTGTGTGGGTGTAGATTTGACGTGCGGGGGACGTGGATGGGCAAGGCGGCGTGGGAGGGCGCGACTTGGGACGGCGCGACTTGGGCGTAGACCGGCAGAGGGCGGGACTTGGTGAAAGCGTAGGAGCGGTGCGGGCGCAGGAGCGGGGAGTAGCAGTGCATGGACAAGGCGGCGGAGGTATGGCGGCCAGGTACGGCGGCGGTGGTGCTTGTGGCGAGCGTACAGCAGGGGTTTGGACGTGCGGGCGGGAGTTGGGTGTGGTCGAGTGCGCCGTCAGTCGAGGATTTGAAGTAGATGACAGTATAGTGTAGATTTGCTCAGTAGGAGGAGCGGGACTCGGTGCAGGGATGGCCAGCGTCGAAGGGCACGGAGGTTGGCGCAGTCGGGGCGCGAACCAGTCGGAGGTTGGGCTGGCAGCGGGACTCGGTGTGCGAGAACGAAGGAAACGAAGCGGACAGTTAGATGGCGGGAGATGGCGGGAGCGCCTGTCTTTTATATGCACCCGGACAGCGGCGACCGCGTCATCGTTCGATTCTCTTCGCTTCCGGATTGGGCGATTCATGACGTAGTGCAATGGAAGCACAATCGATTGTACCTTTCACTGCCTAGGCCTTTCATCAACCTTTCATCGATTGTGCCTTTATGTTTTCAGCTTCATTAAAGCGGGCAGGATTTCCAACATAGCCGGCGATTGAAAAAGAGCACGGAGGTGCAAAATTAAAATGTGACTGTATTTTTCAATATCGAAATTCCCAAAGGAGAATTGGACCACAATGGAGGTCAGCAAGTAAAAGTCCTGCACTTCCAGGCGATCCTTAGTGGGACAATGTGTTGAATCTGGTTTCATCCCCTCCGAGTCGAGGGTCTCTCCCTCGGCGAACTTCTCTCCCCGTACTTCTCCATCAATAGCAATGACCCACAGCCTCAACAGAGGAACCGTTCGATCGTTGCCTCCGAGATTAGCCCTGAATGTTGACTCAACATTCAGAGCTTCAAGCAGAACTGTCAAGTTTCTGACATTCATCCCACTCATCATGATTCATACTGTGTCCGCATTTTCCGATATGTACTTCTAAACCGTGCGGGCTGTAGAATTTCAGCCGGCGATCGAGCGAATCGTCGTGTCCCTGCGAGCGATTCTCTCATGCCTGCCTTGCCGCTCCCCGCGAACTACGTTGCGGCCTGGATGAGTTTTTTTTACCTCCTGCGATCAGAATGCGGTTTCTGACACGTTTCTCAGGGTTGCATACCCCAACGTTTGCCTCCATTTTTTCGCGTTCCCGCGACCCGTGGTGAGTGTCTCTTCCATTTACCATCTCATACTATTCTGACGCGCCTCACACCCATTACATTCAAATTCTCCCCCCGCGGATGCGTTGGGAAGTCCGGAAGCAACGTTACGCCGATCCGCATCATCGTGATGCATTTTCGATCTAGAAGTCTTCAAAATCCCCGGCGCGGGAGCGGAAGACACGTTCTAGATCACGGTCTATTGTGCGTATGCTATTTTCACCCAATTTGACGCGTCTGATACACGGGATTATTCTATTGAGAAACCCGGTTTCATGCGGAAACCCTTGCAAGATTCTAACAAGAAACCCCCTCTCGGAGATCAGGCCGGGAGCGGAGTTTCAAATGTGAGTTCTGTTTCCCTTGGAATTGAAAATTAACATGTATCAATTAATCTCAATTGACTGTACCCAGCCATCTGGAAGTTCGAACACCACCTTCAACCTACTCGGTCATCCTGCCGAGTTGTGATTTCCGGTTCAATTTGCTACAGTGCATGGCCACGTACACATCGGCACATCCAGGTTGGTACAAAACCTGCTGTGAGTTTCAATTTGATGATCATTACTGTAGTATGAAATTGCAGTACTAGTTTTAGTGAGCGATGAACGAGGGTCAAGTTGAAGTGTCTGTCTAGGGAGAGACCAAGTCCTAGAGTAATTGGTGTGCTGCAAGCTTCAAGCTGCAAACATGGTATACGTAGTCAGTCAACCAGAAATAATTTTCACCTAGAAAACTTCAGCGATCAAGGCGCCCTGCAGATTGTACGCAGGAAATCCAACTTGTACTTCACTCGGCAGGCCTTCGGCATGTCCGGCACTCTTGCCGGCATCAGTATAGTTCCTCAGAAACCTGGTTTCCGGATAAGACTCCCGAAAACCGGGTTCTCATTAGAATCATCCAGATACGTTGGTCGAACTTCACTGGTCGTTACCTTCACCACTTGAAGAAATTCATGGAATCGGCCGCCAGTAGTCAGTAAATTACTTGACTTTGTAGCCCTAGTTAGTAGTCGGTCAGTAGTTTTAAAGTCGCGGGAAACTGGCCTTGCGAGCACGGAAAATGCTGTGGCTTTCCCATGGCTTTGACGTTGTGTCAAGTTTCTGCCATTCATCCCACTCATTCTGAGTCATTCACACTGTGTCCGCATTTTCCGATACTTCTGAACCGTGCGGGCTGTAGAATTTCAGCCGGGGATCGAGTGAATGGAGGCGATAAGACACTTTATACCCCTTGCTAGAATGAAGGTGACTCCCTCACTGCACCGCAACGTACAGGACACGTTTGTCGGACTGCGGCCATCTTCCTCACAATATAAATTTAAAAGGTGTTCCCTCTCGAAAGCTTGAGCCTCTCATTCCTGGTTCATCCGCAATTGATTCCATGGGTTCAGTATTCAAGATCCGTCAATTTATCTATCTACCCAGTTCCTAGAGGGTCTCGTCAATTTCCCATTGCCTGACTGTTATCTGTTATCGCACGTTTACAATCTCCCCTCTTCCTCCAATTCGACAGCCTGGAACCTGTGATCACTGGCACCCATTCCCACACACAGCCCTGAAGTCGAGCCCTGAATGAATCCCCAACCAGCTATGTTCTCGCACCGTGCCCGCAATTACCGTTGCTTCTGACTGTGAGCAGTGCAGGCAATGCCGTGGTTCAACATCAACTGATAACCTATCTTGCAGGGATTGAAGAATTCCCAAACCGTCTAGAAATTACACACTGTGCCGCAGGTGACTGTATTTTTAAAATATCGAAACTCCCAAAGGAGCATCCATTTTTTATGCGAGAATTGGACCAGAAACGAGATCAGTAAATAAAAACCCTACACTTCCAGGCGATCCATAGTAAAGCAATGCGTTGGATTTAATTTCGAACTCCTTGTGAGCTTATTTCAAGCAGCATTGCAACAATGAGTAAAATTCGGACAAGACTACAGGAAAAGCAGTATCGAAATCGTGTCGTATCGTTATCGTGAGCGAGCAAGGATGAGAATATGGTGGTATGCATAGGCCAAATCAGGAGCAGGAGTGCGCATAGCTGTTGTTTCGTACACGCGGTTGTTATAAAATTCGAAATGCTCATCCACGGCGGCCGGGATTAACGCAGTTCCAGCACATGTTCGGCGAGGTGCCCCCCGAGGCGCGCTGGGGCGGCATCAGCCTGCCGGCACACAAAGATAATCAACACTCTGCATTCGACTTGATTAATAATTTGAAGCGGCATACCACTGCTGGCACGTGTTCACACAGTTGCTGCACACCGACGGGTGCGCGCTGCTGTAGCGGCAGTTGCTCCTGCGGCAGTCGACCTGCGTCGTGGAAGTGTAATGAAACTTTTTTAAGCGAGTCACCCGATTTGGGTCGATCGCGTTGGTTCTCTCACTGTTGCGCCATTGTCCTGGCTCTTCTGTACCGTTTGCAGCGTGATGCGCCAAACTATTTAACCTTTGTAAGTCTTGGCATATATGTTTTTCAAATTATGAACACGAAATCGCTATTTTTGGATTTTTGTCAATAGTTTCCCTGTCCCGAAGGTAGGCAGCAATCAAGTTAGTGAATTAGGATAAAACACAGCGCTATCTACGATCTAGCTGGATGAATCGCCGATGTATCTCTAATCGGTACCTGGCGGGAGTTGGCGAGTCGGCAAGCTGTAAGCGAGGGAAAACACGCAGGGCGTGGCTGGAAGCGCGAGTCAGTAGATTCACATACTTTCCATTGGCTTGTACGCAAAAATCCAGAGTCAGAAGTGAGGTATTTTGGCGAAAAAAGTGAGACTTACCGCCAAAACTCGACTGAGCGCAACCGCAAGCCCTCGCCCGAAATGCCCGAGAGGTAGTTAATTGGCCTGTAATCACAAAACGATAGGGTTAGAACTGAGGAGATCCACGAATATAGCAAGGCGTACCGTTGAAAATGAACTCCGTGGGTGTAATTATAACTCCAACTATAATTTGATGAGGACAGAACCTGCACAGTAAATAATTAGCAGTGATTATATGTACCAGAAGAACAGTGTACCAAGTCCGCGGGAACGCCAAAAATCCAATCGGCGCGTCAAAATCCGACGGCGAGAAAGGATTGATGGGTGATGCGGTGATAGTGCTCGCGGGAACGCCTTAGGTTGAATAAAAGTGGCGGGCGGCGGCTACGGCAGCGGTGGTGGCGGGGCTATCGTGGTACGGGACGGCATTGATAACACGCCAGCGCCAGCAGTGGGGTGGGATTGATGCGGTGACGGACATGTAACCCCGCTCCAAAACTCCAATCGAAATGTCGGCGACGTTGGTGGCGGGGACTTTAATGGCGCGACGTCGGGAGCATCGAGGTATAAGATACAGTGCTTGCAGCATGGATGTTGAGTCAAAATATAATGGCGGGGAAGAATCGATGTGTTGATGGCGCGCGAGGGATGGAATAAGATTGGCGGGCGCGTTGATGGCGGGGAGGGCGGGGATTGCGTGTCTGCGAGGGTCAAGTTGATAAGAAGAGGGTGGATAACGGAAATGCATGAGAATGAACATATGATAGAGAGGTATCCCCGCTCACGGGAGCTCCAAAACTCCAGTCGGAATGGCGTGGCGGGGGGCGGGGGCGGTGGCGGTGATGGCGCGGCGCAGATGGCGGGGATGGCGGGGACGAGTGCCTGAGGCATTTGGGTCAATTAGGATTAAGTTAAATGACATACGAGAGCCAACGCACCATAGCTGTGGGGACTCCAAAAATCGAACAAAAATGTCGGCGGCGGCGGGGGGGGGGGCGAGGCATTAATGGCGCGACGTCGGGGATGTTGAGGAGAAGGGTGCTGCCGGCTTTCATGCACATACCTGCTAAGAGTAGTGTGCAGGGAGTGAACGGATCAATGCCACCCCCGCTCGTGAGGACTCCAAAAATCACGCAAAGTTTGTGATGCGACGCTGTGTGCGGCAGTAGTGATGATGGGCAGGGCGGGAGCGGAGGGTATGCGAAGCTGAAAGATTAAAATTGATAAGAAGATGCATGTGTGATGTGGAAGAATTGACGTACTATATGTTAGGTAAATGCCCGCTCCCTGGAAGCCCAAATATTGAACCAAAAAAACGGGGGGCATCGCCATGCGCTGCTGGTACACGGCGTGGTGATGCTGATATGTTGAAGGTCTAGCAGGTGGCGGCGGCGCTGCGCGCCGCTATCATGCATTAAAAATTGTACGCGGATCTGCTAGAATTATGTGTCAGCCATCAATGGAAATTGTGGATGAAGGACTTACGAATGACGGATCCCCGGAAGCCCAAAAATCCAACAAAAATTCGAGGGCGGCGCAGAGCGCCGCCGTTGCTCGGAATGGTTTGATGTAACGTTGAAGGGGCGTCGGCGCCGCTGCGCGGTGCCTCCCAGATGCGCAGAGGCCCACCGTCATAGGGAGTCATTGCATTCCATTCGAGAGCGGGCGTGCCTGCTGGCGGCTTTTTTTATTTGAAAAAAAAAAGCGGCAAGTACGCATCAGAATGCCATCAGTGGAATTAATACGGATCACGTACCAGCGCTGTGGGCGCTGCTGCGCGGCGCCTCTCAGATGCACTGAATCCTGCCATCTCCTGGAGTTGTCGCATTTCATTCGAGAGTGATGTGTGCCTGCCGGCGGCTTTTTTTATTTGAAAAAAAAGCGGCAAGTACGCGTCAGAATGCCATCAGTGGAATTGATAAGGATCACGTACCCGCACTGTGGGCGCCGCTGCGCGGCTCCTCCCTGACGCGCAGAACCCCAGCAGCTGTCGCATTCCATTTGAAGATGGTACGTGCCTGCCGGCGGCTTTTTTTCTTGAAAAAAAAACACTGATATAATGGTCAAAATGCCATCAAAGGGGGATTGGGACGCGTTGCATACAATGGGGGATGAGGGTAGTTCGCGGGGACTTCAGACCATGATTCAAAATTTTCATCGGCAGCACAGTGTCAACGTGTTATCGCGGATGGAAAGCGTACTGTGAATGCATCAGCAAGATGTGGGACCAGAGGGTGGTTGAACTTACAACGCGGGAATTCCACAAAAATCAACAGAGAAATCCAGCGGTGCTCTGCGCTGCCCCTCGCGTAGAGTAATGTGCCAAATCTTAATCCAGGAGCATGTTGATGTGCCGCGGAGGGCACGAGGATGTGCTGAACACGGCTGAAACTGTTAATTGCAGAGAAGAAGCAAGATATGAGAGCAACTGCTTACAGAAGATAACATGAGGCACCCGAACCCAATACATTGGCGCTGGAACCGACAACGTGGCGGATCAAAGACCGGCGAGCTGACTCGACTCGAGCTCGGCGACGTTGATGCGTGGTTGCCGATGCCACGGCAAGCCTGGCGCCGGTGAGCCAGGTGTGACATGTTGAGTGAGCTGGTTCATATATCTGAAATGGAAGGTTTGAGTGTTGATGGGTGGAGAGAACAAAAAGAAAGCTTACGACGAGCTCAACAACAGCCAGTTGGCTGTGTTGAATGTGTTGAGAGTGTTGAAACGTTGGTGGAAGGTCCAAGGAGTAATAGGTGGGCCAGAGGGAAAAGAGTTTGGCATTGAGGGCATGAGAAATGAGGGAGGGAGGAAGAATGCGGGGGGACTGGTGGTGGTATAAGACAAAGAGGCAATGTGTGTTGTGTTTGGTTTACAGATCAGTTCGCACGCACGAAACATTCAACAAACGTACTCGTGTCTTGTATTTTTAGCTTGGGCGATACTTTCTTGATCCCCCGCTCCATCTCCGCCATCGCTTATTGCACTGCAACCCATCCTTACATATCGCGCCACTCCCGACCACCCCTGATCTTCAAGTTTTCTGGCCCGCCGCAGAAGTCCGAACAAATTGCCTCCGTAACCACAATAGATTTGGGAGCTGTTCATTCAAACTAATGCTCTACAATAATGCAAGTATTGAAGTCTTTATGCGCAACGGCGCTGGGTTGCCGGGCCTGCTTGCGCATCTGCATTGAGCATCCGCCGGAAATCCCGACGCGTGCGGACGGTGGTTATTCCGACAACACCGCCACAGCTGTCAATCAAATTGTGGACACCCATTTTCGAGTCCGCGACAACCCCGAGCTTCGGGGCCTCAAGATTTACACACAGAGTCCTATGCAATAATCTTATTTTTCCTTCTCAATCCCAACCCCGGTACACCCAATTCCTTGGCAATTACTGTGAATCTAAATATATGGCACAAAAATTAACACAAGGCGTGTCGACATCTTTTGACGGACATACAGCAATTGGATGGTATACCTAGTGCAATCATATCACGGCACAACCAGGTCCCCGGGCGACATAGCCTGATAGAAGCACAGGGTGACACCAACTTAGAACTAGCTAGATATTGCCAAAAGGTTGTATTTCCGAACTTCCGCAGGAACAAGGTCCTAAATAGAAGCATTAGCCGACATCTTTTCAGGGGGGATTGACGCGGAGTTGCCCGATGTGTTGCCACTTCCCCGCGGTTGACTCGAAACCAAATTTATCCTTACGTCCCCTTACCCATCATGCGCGTCCGCACCACTTTACCCCCGACATCCTACCAATCTTCATCTTGATTCACTCGTCTCTTTCTCCCTTTTTCGCGCTACTTCAATTTTGCTGATGTTGGTTGTCCAACCACAAATGTATTAGTATTTACCGTTTGTGCATATCTAGACCCCGTGTTACGACAATTGACATATCAAATCTAGCCTTGCATTAAGATTAGATTGTGGGCATGCCTCGGGGATTTGTAGTGCCTGGCTTGAGAAGTCTGCATTTCAAGATCTTGCATTGTCTTGTGGCATGCTCCAGTTTAATGTGTCCCAAAGCTAGAAGGATATGCACGTCGACTTATCTCAGCAGAAGAGGCGCTTCAGATGACAAAGCAACAGAGTTACAGAAACGGAGCGGAGGCGCTAGCGGAGGAAGAGTGTGGCATTGTGATCGGCACAAAATAGACGCATGGTCAACCAAAATTCAACTTGGTGTTTTTTGAGTCCAAATTTAATCATATGCATCGGGATTGAGTAGTGGGATAATCAACCAAGCTATACATGTGTGTTTCAATACAGTGATGTCAATTAAGGGAAATCCAATTTCCCTACAACCCAACATCCGGTCAGCTGGAATCCCGAAGAGAGCCGTAACTTGAACTGGTATGTTACATCACTTGCCCTGGCCCAGCCGCGCCTGAGAAGGACACAGGGCTGTGCCGAGCCCAATTAATGTTGTTTCAACATCCGGAGCAACCAGGGTCCAAAGATCTTTGATGGAAGGATCTGGGGGTTGTTTTGATGGGGAATTAGTGCGTCGAGTTCGCCGTGTGTGATTGCGTTGTTGTTGAATGTCCGAATGCGAATGGAACCCATTTTTAGACCTTCTGCCATATAGATGTATACAGTGTACCTTGGTACCCTAGCTATATGATCTTTCATTGATGTTCAGTCTGAACTTGGATTCTCGGAAGACTCCGGCGCGATCCAGTAAAACCCAACTTCATTCCGTGCATGGTTTATTTTTAACCAAGGCCTCTACCTACCTGCTGTCAGACCAGATGCTCTGCCGTTTAGAAGACGTGAGTTAATCTCCGGGCCTTTCCGAGGTTAATTAGCAAAGGAAGTAGAAAAAGAGCAACAATAGGGGCAGTGCGGAGACGGAGCGGAGACTCCGTGATGGGAACCAAAATAGACAAGTCAAGGAAAAGAATTGACCCTTGCCCTCAATTGAGCCCTAAACTGACCATAAGTGTCGGGATCAGGGGCGAGATAAGTAGCTCATACAGTACATCCCGCATCCCCGCGTCGGTGGGACGTGGGCGGGAAAAGCGCGAGAAAATTGAACATTATTATTGAACGCCACCGCCACCTGTCAATCGAAGGCGCGGACCCACCAATCCAACGCAACTGCTGCAGGATATTTTTTGGCATTTTTGTTCAACCAAGTGGCAATTGGGCCCTGCCGTGAGTCTGGAACTCATCATCATTGCATTTCGTCCCTTCGCCTCGCGGGCTGAGCAAAAACCCTCTGAGGCGGCGAGGCCTCCGGCAGCATCCGCTGCCGCGGGCATATAATACTTCAGAGAGGGTACATACCAACTTGTAATATTAATACTAGCTCGGGGAATAATATGCATGTTCCTACTGATTTCCTTCTTCTGAGCCCAAGTCACATCAGGAACAATGCGACGGTCTTGATCAAGTTGATCAAGAATAGATTTGTTAACCTTGTGTGTTTTTTGTACGACAATGGGGTTCGACTTGTCTCGGCAGACCCGTAGAGCGGAAGCGCTGTAATTGGTAAGGCAACGGAATTGTAGAGGCGCGGAACGGAGGGAGACCGTGGCAATACGAGTTGTGATCGCGACCGAAATAGATCAGTGGTCAACCAAATTGAACTCTGCGTTTATCTGAGTCCGTATGCCTTGGGATTGACAGTGCAAGGAGACGCACACATCTTGCGGGCTTGCGCGCCTGTGCCGCTGCCACGGCGGCATGTACGCGGACAAAATCTTGCGAAAACAACATCAGCGCCGCGGTCTCACCGCCACAGCTGTCAAACGGAACGGTGTCTTGCACTTGGCAAGACATCTTTTTTTGCCGCTCAACAAATGCTAATTCCTGGCGGTACAACTTTGCACAGTTTTATTAATATAGAGCGAAGCTATCCATGTAGCTTTTTAATCCAAGTGCCATGATGGCGCCAATCGAGGGAAATGTAATTTCTTTAAACACCAACATCTGGTCAACGGGGACCTCCGAGGGAGCAGTAGCATTCAATTTAAATCTTACATTCCTTACCCTGGCAGAGCCGCAGCGCCTCCGATGGAGGTCATCGGAAGCATACATCATTATGTTGAGTCGAAATGAGAGTGATTTAAACATCCGAGCTTCGACCCTTGATGGAAATATGCGGGGGGATCTTTGATGTGGATTTAGGGTGGCGAGTTCCCTGTGTGTCATTGGCGAGGTGCTGGATGGGAGGAATAGCATGGAAACCAGTTTTAGATATATGTACATGTTGGTGGCCTATCTATAAGCTATTCCGTGAACTGGGGAACTTGGACTTGAGTTCCCTTGAGCTCCCCCGAGATTTCGGCTCCGGTGAATTGAGACGCCACTCCGGGCATGGTTGGTTTTCAACCAACACCCTATCTACTATTACCTACAGACTGTCAGCCTTAGACGCGCTGCCGCTTGGGACACTGGACCTATTTTAAACTTACGTGTAGCTCCGGGCCCTTCCAGGTCATTTAGCAACACACGCGAGAGAAAACGAACCAATACTGGAGTACGGAGACATGTGGGCCGTGATGGGAGCCGAAAATAGACAAGTCGAGCCAAAAAATGAACATTGACTTGAGTTGAGATTCATTATAAGCCTCGGAATCCGTGGCGGGATCCATGGCGCACATGTCCCGCAACTTGTGCGCTCGTGGCGGGATTTGAGCAGGGGAAGCGCAAAAAATGGGTTGTCGGTGGTTGAAGGTCACCGCCACCTGTCAATCGAAGGCGCGGACCGGTCACCGGTACTCAACGCCACCCGATTTGGAAGCCGTCTCTTGCTCCCGACCACCACCTCGAATTTCCATACCTCGCCACTCCGAACCCCGAGTACCCCAAAATTTCAACCAACTATTCTTGCATATTCTATAATTGGTCTGTGCTCTTACTCTCCGCCTTCTGCCATGCCTAATTGCCACAAAGGCAAATGCATGTAAAAGCAACATCCAGACCCCTGGTTCCTCCGGAGCGAGCCGTGCGTCCCCGTTTAGATGCTCCGCTAGCTTCCCTGATATTACCGCAGCGCCTCCGACGCATGCAGCCCGTTAGAAGCACACAGGGCAGCATCGAAGCTGGAATTAGCGAAATTCGCATTTCCGATCTTCCGTGAAACCAGGGCACACGGGCCCTTGATGGACGCATCAAGCGACATCTTTGATGTGGAACTAGAGCGGGCTGCATGTGTGCGTCGCAACCTCTCCGTGGTTGAACGGGAACTAATTTTTCATTCGCCTGCAGCACCCACGTCTTCTGCCCGTACGATCTCACGCGCATGGTCCACTACTCTCGCCAAACACTTCATTCAACTTTATCCCTCGTCTTCCCCAAAAAACTCGCATCCCGCGCCCTCAAACCTCGAATATGGCATATAGTTCGTTTTGGGCACTACCCGAAATATTCGCCACAGGCGCAATTGAGTCCGAGGTGCGCCACCAACTTGAACCATTAATCTATATTGGTACTGATACCTGATTGTATAGTCTCCTTGGCAGTCGGCGCCGCTTGTTTCGAGAAGCAGAGATGCAGGGTACGGACACCAAAGTCTATTTTGGAGATTATCCGTTATTTCTGGGGCGACAGGTACGTATCCGCGCTATTCCCATCTTACGTTTGATCCAGGAACACACAGCCCGCGGCAAATCTAGGGTCCCCACAACTCTATAAGTAATGGACCATACCTGAGCCCTCTTCCTCCAACCACCCACCACCACCCCACTTCCCCTCGCCACTGACCAGCAACTCTCGGTCGTCTTGCTCACCCCATAGCATGCCCTCGACGCCCTCGCTCATCGTCGCTGCCATTGTGGTTGAGCTCGAGGTCGCTTGAGCCACTCGATGGCTGGACGTTGCGCTCAGCATCTCGGACGACGCCGGCCGGTACGTCCTCGACCTCGTGCGTCTCAATGGCTGATTCATTTGCGGATTTCCACCCGACGCCTGCGCTTCATCCCGCTCTCCCGCCGCCGCCGCTAACAACGCCCATAGCAGCAGCATCACCTTCGGGGCCCCGCACAGGGGCCTCGTGGCGAGTACTCGATACTCTCAAATCGCCCCCGCGGCCCCTGGCTCAACCGCCTGTCAAGAGTCCCCGAGCTACAACGCCAGCGCACCAAGGGCCACCCACGCAACTCCCGATCTCCGGACCCACCGGTATGCAAGTATCGTGCGTTAACCCTCCTCTGACCGCCTTTGGTAGCCCCAAGCCTTGGTTCAAAATTCCGCCACTTGCCCGGATCCCGAGCCGCCGCCACCGACTTTGTCTCCGTGCGCAGCACCGCCCGCCCTGGACGCGTCGCACGATGCCCAATACGCCCTCAGCTTCGCCTCGGACACGGACCCGAAGCCCTCGGTAATTTGCTCGCGGCATCCATTCCCTCGTAGTCCTGTCAGCAGTAAGCATCCACCTTGTCCCTCACTCGCGGTCGTATTGACCCTTGCTATGTTTACGCCGTTACTTTGACCGCAGGTTGTCTTCAACGTTGCCAAGGTCGGTATATAACCTGTCTTTCAATCGTTACAGATTCAATGTCACTTGGGGATTATCAGTATGTCTCCGAACACGAGGTATGTTCGATTCAATTTACATCTATTACTGATTCAGACTCTATTTCATTCAGACATCGTAATCCGGTACTATCCTCGTACGCCTCGCGGTATAGTACATCCAGCTATGTTGACCAAGACTTGTCTGATGCTTATGCAGCCTCTCCTCGTTGCCTTGCGCTCATACCGCCCACGGTACGTCTATCGTGTCCGATATCTAATCCCAACGTTATTACTGACTTGATTGCCTAGACTGGCCGATCAGTATAGCTGTATATCTCGGGTCGGTCTGACTCGATTCATTCTAGGTCTTGCCTCGTCGCTGCAGGGTCTGGCTTGCTGGATGGTATTCAGTATTGGCCGGGACTATCGCCGTATCCAAGGTGTGTTCGATTCAATTTACATCTATCCAATGTCTTGCTGATTCAAACCCAAGTCCCATACTATCTCAATGAATGGTTAATCCACTTGTGTTAACCAAGGCTTGATGATCGTAGACTCTCACCTATCATTCACGGTACGTCTACTGTGTTCTAATCCCCGATAAGTTACCGACTCGGTTGCCGTAGACCTGGCTTTGCACCGTCCTTCCGAACCGATGGTAGGATGTCACGCCTTGATGATTTTATACCACGTCGGTGCGAGGGTTGAACTGTCAACCAAGATTTGTCTGATTCAGATCGTCGTAGCCTGATCCGCCACCGAGACCATCGGTATGTCTTGTGTTGATTCAACTCCAACTTTGCTGACGCCGTTGCCAAATAGACTTGACTCGCAACTCGAGTCCGGGCTGGGTATGACCGAGTTGGTCTCGGTACGTGTCTGCCTTTTGCTGATTACATTTTAGACTGGACGAGCTACTTGAAATCAGTGCAGGTTAGTCGACATACTTGCGCACTTGTCCTCCACTGACCCGGTTAAATTTAGACCCGACTTGGATTATCGTTCCAACTGTGTTGTTGCATCCTTCAATTTGGACGTGTTTCGACATCTTTTCATTCAATTGCTGATGAGTCGATCCACCTCGTCAAACTTGAATAAAGGTCGATTTACATCAAGAAGACGCGCGAGGATTGACAGGCAAGTTGAGCGCATCTCGCAGATCAAAGTATTTAAGATTACATTCCTGCGATGTCGTAGTCCCAGGATCATGCGAGTTGACGAGATTTCTGATGCATTTAGTTATTCGATACACGCCGTCTTGTGCTATCTACAGGTCGGAAATCGTAGTTGTAGGAGATATGTAGTGCGACAGGTATCTATTGTGGTGCAGGCCGGGACGTAGTATGTGCTAGGTCGAGAGTATGTAGATGGGGATGGAGGCGCGATGGAGTGCGGACGGGCGCCAGGTAAGATCTTGAAGAGATAGCTAACTTGTGTGGGTGTAGATTTGACGTGCGGGGGACGTGGATGGGCAAGGCGGCGTGGGAGGGCGCGACTTGGGACGGCGCGACTTGGGCGTAGACCGGCAGAGGGCGGGACTTGGTGAAAGCGTAGGAGCGGTGCGGGCGCAGGAGCGGGGAGTAGCAGTGCATGGACAAGGCGGCGGAGGTATGGCGGCCAGGTACGGCGGCGGTGGTGCTTGTGGCGAGCGTACAGCAGGGGTTTGGACGTGCGGGCGGGAGTTGGGTGTGGTCGAGTGCGCCGTCAGTCGAGGATTTGAAGTAGATGACAGTATAGTGTAGATTTGCTCAGTAGGAGGAGCGGGACTCGGTGCAGGGATGGCCAGCGTCGAAGGGCACGGAGGTTGGCGCAGTCGGGGCGCGAACCAGTCGGAGGTTGGGCTGGCAGCGGGACTCGGTGTGCGAGAACGAAGGAAACGAAGCGGACAGTTAGATGGCGGGAGATGGCGGGAGCGCCTGTCTTTTATATGCACCCGGACAGCGGCGACCGCGTCATCGTTCGATTCTCTTCGCTTCCGGATTGGGCGATTCATGACGTAGTGCAATGGAAGCACAATCGATTGTACCTTTCACTGCCTAGGCCTTTCATCAACCTTTCATCGATTGTGCCTTTATGTTTTCAGCTTCATTAAAGCGGGCAGGATTTCCAACATAGCCGGCGATTGAAAAAGAGCACGGAGGTGCAAAATTAAAATGTGACTGTATTTTTCAATATCGAAATTCCCAAAGGAGAATTGGACCACAATGGAGGTCAGCAAGTAAAAGTCCTGCACTTCCAGGCGATCCTTAGTGGGACAATGTGTTGAATCTGGTTTCATCCCCTCCGAGTCGAGGGTCTCTCCCTCGGCGAACTTCTCTCCCCGTACTTCTCCATCAATAGCAATGACCCACAGCCTCAACAGAGGAACCGTTCGATCGTTGCCTCCGAGATTAGCCCTGAATGTTGACTCAACATTCAGAGCTTCAAGCAGAACTGTCAAGTTTCTGACATTCATCCCACTCATCATGATTCATACTGTGTCCGCATTTTCCGATATGTACTTCTAAACCGTGCGGGCTGTAGAATTTCAGCCGGCGATCGAGCGAATCGTCGTGTCCCTGCGAGCGATTCTCTCATGCCTGCCTTGCCGCTCCCCGCGAACTACGTTGCGGCCTGGATGAGTTTTTTTTACCTCCTGCGATCAGAATGCGGTTTCTGACACGTTTCTCAGGGTTGCATACCCCAACGTTTGCCTCCATTTTTTCGCGTTCCCGCGACCCGTGGTGAGTGTCTCTTCCATTTACCATCTCATACTATTCTGACGCGCCTCACACCCATTACATTCAAATTCTCCCCCCGCGGATGCGTTGGGAAGTCCGGAAGCAACGTTACGCCGATCCGCATCATCGTGATGCATTTTCGATCTAGAAGTCTTCAAAATCCCCGGCGCGGGAGCGGAAGACACGTTCTAGATCACGGTCTATTGTGCGTATGCTATTTTCACCCAATTTGACGCGTCTGATACACGGGATTATTCTATTGAGAAACCCGGTTTCATGCGGAAACCCTTGCAAGATTCTAACAAGAAACCCCCTCTCGGAGATCAGGCCGGGAGCGGAGTTTCAAATGTGAGTTCTGTTTCCCTTGGAATTGAAAATTAACATGTATCAATTAATCTCAATTGACTGTACCCAGCCATCTGGAAGTTCGAACACCACCTTCAACCTACTCGGTCATCCTGCCGAGTTGTGATTTCCGGTTCAATTTGCTACAGTGCATGGCCACGTACACATCGGCACATCCAGGTTGGTACAAAACCTGCTGTGAGTTTCAATTTGATGATCATTACTGTAGTATGAAATTGCAGTACTAGTTTTAGTGAGCGATGAACGAGGGTCAAGTTGAAGTGTCTGTCTAGGGAGAGACCAAGTCCTAGAGTAATTGGTGTGCTGCAAGCTTCAAGCTGCAAACATGGTATACGTAGTCAGTCAACCAGAAATAATTTTCACCTAGAAAACTTCAGCGATCAAGGCGCCCTGCAGATTGTACGCAGGAAATCCAACTTGTACTTCACTCGGCAGGCCTTCGGCATGTCCGGCACTCTTGCCGGCATCAGTATAGTTCCTCAGAAACCTGGTTTCCGGATAAGACTCCCGAAAACCGGGTTCTCATTAGAATCATCCAGATACGTTGGTCGAACTTCACTGGTCGTTACCTTCACCACTTGAAGAAATTCATGGAATCGGCCGCCAGTAGTCAGTAAATTACTTGACTTTGTAGCCCTAGTTAGTAGTCGGTCAGTAGTTTTAAAGTCGCGGGAAACTGGCCTTGCGAGCACGGAAAATGCTGTGGCTTTCCCATGGCTTTGACGTTGTGTCAAGTTTCTGCCATTCATCCCACTCATTCTGAGTCATTCACACTGTGTCCGCATTTTCCGATACTTCTGAACCGTGCGGGCTGTAGAATTTCAGCCGGGGATCGAGTGAATGGAGGCGATAAGACACTTTATACCCCTTGCTAGAATGAAGGTGACTCCCTCACTGCACCGCAACGTACAGGACACGTTTGTCGGACTGCGGCCATCTTACTTCCTCGCAATATAAAAGGGGTTCCCTCTCAAAAGCTTGAGCCTCTCATTCCTGGTTCATCTGCAATCGAGTCCATGGGTTCAGTATTCAAGATCCGTCAATTTATCTATCTACCCAGTTCCTAGAGGGTCTCGTCAATTTCCCATTGCCTGACTGTTATCTGTTATCGCGCGTTTATGATCTCCCCTCTTCCTCTAATTCGACAGCCTGGGATCTGGCAACCAACGAAGTCCCATTCCCACACAGCCCTGAAGTCGAGCCCTGAATGAAGCTATGTTCTCGCACCGTGCCCGCAATTACCGTTGCTTCTGACTGCGAGCAGTGCAGGCATTGCCGTTGTTCAACATCAACTGATAACCCATCTTGGAGGGATTGAAGAATTTCCAAACCGTCCAGAAATTACATACTGTGCCGCAGTACAGTAGGCTGTGAATTGATGTCAGTGAATCGAAAATCTCGCACTTTTAGGCGATCGATAGTAGGCAATATTTTGAATTCAATTTCGAACTCCTTTGATTTAAAGCAACATTGAGTATATTCGGACAAGACTACAGGAAAAGCAGTATCGAAATCGTGTCGTATCGTTATCATGAGCGAGCAAAGGCGATCAATGAGAAGCATAGGCCAAATCAGAAGTACGCGTAGCTATTGTTGTTTCGTACACGCGGTTGTTGTTAGAAAATTCGAAACGTTAACGCTCATCCACGGCGGCCGGGATTAACGCAGTTCCAGCACATGTTCGGCGAGGTGCCTCCCGAGGCGCGCTGGGGCGGCATCAGCCTGCCGGCACACAAGATAATCAACACTCTGCATTCGACTTGATTAATAATTTGAAGCGGCGTACCACTGCTGACACGTGTTCACACAGTTACTGCACACCGACGGGTGCGCGCTGCTGTAGCGGCAGTTGCTCCTGCGGCAGTCGACCTGCGTCGTGGAAGTGTAATGAAAAAATGGGAGAACATCAGTATTCAATTAATGTAAAAGAAAGACGGGCTGACAGTGACGCGCTGGCCCGGCTTCTCGTGCCCGCAGGAGTGGAGGAGGTACTGCACGGAGGGGTAGCACATCTTCAAGGTGTGTTAGCTAGAAAGCGAGGTCCATGTTAAAAATAATGCCAAAAGATGGCGCAAGGAACCTGCTCACAGTGTGAGGTAGTAGGTAGGCTGGACTGGTCGAGGAGAAAGAACTGAGCGTCGATCCTGCTCAGCATCCCTCTCGAGCCCCGGCTTTTAAGGACGCAGCCTGCGTGCGGCCCGCGCAAACCAGAGTATTTTTCTGTTTTCCTGCACGAACTGCGCGTCAGCCCACAGCCAAAAAATCGACCCCTACCGTCCCGAACGAGCGCGCGTCGAGAACGGATCCACCACGTCTGAGAAGACGTGGAGATAATCTGGGAAGACGTCAAGATAACTGGAAAGTCCCGAAGATACGCGTGGACACCCTCCGTATCCCACGTCCACGTCGTATGTACTGCCAATGCCCTCGGCCGGTCGCGTTTCTTTTCATAGATACGATACTGAATGGCGAGTGCCTTCCTGCATTCGATGTCCTGCCACTTGGTCATAGGTCCTCGTCGTTGAGGGCGTTGGGACTGCATGCAAGCCGGCAGATGGCTAAGAGTGCACAGAAGACGGTTTCAAGTACACAGAAGACGATGTAGCCTCAATCTCAACCCATTTTCTTCATCCAGAGCGGGGGCACTACCAGTTGTCCCGTGCAAATTTTGACGACATGGCGGCGAATCAGTAGCCGCGAGAGAGAAAGACGGGGGAGAATTTCCACCGCGGTGAATATTTTCCGCCGTATGTAGATGACATTCTGTACTGGCGAGAGAGTAGCCTGATTGGGCTTGGCGCTAACTCAGACAGCGATTTTCTTTCGACGATACCGCAGGATAAAGACCCCGCCGAGAATATCGATATCCACCGTGTATAGATGACATTCTGTACTGGCGAGAGAGTAGCCTGATTGAGCTTGGCGCCAACTCAGACAGCGATTTTCTTTCGACGATACCGCAGGATAAAGACCCCGCCGTGAATATCGATATGCGCCGTGCGAAGATAAAACTCTCCGATGGAAAACGAATAGCCAAAGAGAGCGCGGTAGCAGTATCATTGTCGGTGTATTGTCACGAAGCAACTCAGCCCTAGTTTGTTTCGACAACACCGCGGTCCAGGATCCAGACCGCGCAATCGATATCGGCCGTGCGAGAATAAAATTCTGCGATGGCGAGAGAGTAGCCAGATGGAGCGCGGTAGCAGTATCGCTGTCGGCGCCAGGATTTTTTTTTTCGACGACATGAATGTGGTCCGACGCACTGTACATATCCGCCGTGCGGAAGTACAGTTTTTCGATGGCGAGAGAATAGCAAGATGGAGCGCGGTTAACAGTATCACTGTCGGTGTATTGTCGCGAAGCAGCTCAACCCAATTATTTTTTTTAACAACACCGCGGTCCAGGATCCAGTTTGCGCAATACCTATCGGCCGTGCGAAGATAAAATTCTGCGATGGCGAATGAGTAGCCAGATAGAGAGCGGCGCCCATCTCGGCGGATTGTCGCTCAGAAGTACAGAAGTGAAGAAGTGTCTGGCGAGGTCCCGAGGACACCGGCAGGCTCGGAAACACACTCGAGAACGCATACACAGACACTCGAGAAGAGTTGCACCTCAGAGTTGCTGGGGCAGGTTCACCTGAGCTCAGACAGGGATTGGATAAGGGTGGGGAGCGTTACATTCAATATTCATGCTGGAACAACGCGAGCATCGTGCCCGGAATATGGCCCGATCGACCGAAGCGCGCCGGGGGCCTGGGCTTGTCTCGGTCTATGTAGAGGTAGGAAGGCGCGTAAGCCACGAGGATTCCGCCTGCACAGCGAGACAGCTGAGCCTAGTACCTCCTGATCAGGAAGAGAGCCTACTGATTAAACACAGAGCCCGCTGGTCAAGAAGCGAACCGCGCCCAAAACGGATGCGTGGCCCAGTCGCGATCCATTTTCGTCGCCTGGACGTTCCTGCCAGCGGCGTTGGGCGTCTCGGAGTGCTCCAGGAACCACAGCTCGGCAACGCCGGCACGCTGCAGGTATTCCGGGAGCCGCGCGTAGTTGAGGCCAACGGCATGCGGTCCGTGACTGTCGTCCGACAGCGTCAGACGGCCCCCGTTCTTCAAGATGATCTTGCCACAAACAAAAATTAGGGTCGACGCCTGAAAAAATGCGAGGAACGGTACCTCCAACACATCCGCGCCCGGATACGGCGTGCTCCAATTTTTCCGCAGGGCAGACGCATTGACCTCGAACAACGCGCCGTACTCAATCGCATAAAGGATGTTCCGTCTCACGCGTTCCCAAGCGACGGGGTATTCTGAGAGCTGGAGGGTGGGGTTGTACAGCCGACACAAATCCAGGTGCCCGATGACTTCAGGCTTGAAGCGCCGGAGGAGTCCGTATTGGGCATCGAAGTACGCAGATAGGAATGCGCCCTCTTTAGTCGTGTGTTCTTCCGTGCAATCGATGCTGTCGACAGCCTTCCGGAACGTCACCAGGTCGAAGTCGATTGGGATGCCATTGACGTGGTGCACGGATCCAACGATGTATTCAACGCGGTCGTGGTGCCTCTGCAGAACTACATCCAGTTGTTCGAGATCGAGGGCGGTGATGTAGTCCGTCTCCAATCCCACCAAGAGACGAATTTGCGGGGCGTAGAGCGATTTGAGACGATGTGCCTCGACCAGGAAGTCCTCGAATTGGACCATAAGCTCCTCGGGAGTTAGGCTTGCCTGACATCGCATCAATTAATGCCCCCCGACTCGGAGGGTGAAGAGATCCAGCCGTACCTCTTCTGGATAAAGATCGGCAGTGCGATAGCGGGGTACATGTTCCGTGAGCCCGTATACCTCAAATCCCTGGCGTATGGCTTCGAGGACGACTTCCTCCAGCGATCCAACCGCGTGTTTGCAGAACTGGCCTGAGTGAGAGTGATGGCTGTGAGGCATCCCGGTTGGTCACTGATGTCACCTCACGCTTACGAATCGGAAACACCCGACGGCGTCAAAAAGAAATACAACAAGAGAGAAATTGGTCAGATAATCACGATTCACCATATGTAGTTCGCATCTATCCACAGTTTCAATCCCCATCACTTCCATTAAAATGTTCTTAGCTTGTACTTCTGTCACTACTGTATGTGCGACTCGAACAAAATTCAACATATTTTATATCAGTGAAATGTACTAAAGACTCGCGTAAAATTCTGCTTCCGCACGATCATGGTTCTCGAATACTGGGATGGTTGCACCACCAGGTCAAAATCAGGGCTAGAATTATTCCGAGAATTCCCGCCATTATGTATGTGCACTTTTGTGAGTGCCGAACACGTATCGGGACCGGATTGTCGCCGCCGTCCGGAGGATCGGAAGATACTTCTTCGACTATTTATTAAACTGTGTCAGATGAGACAGAAATATAAACACTGGCACTCACTACTGGCACCATCAACTTTTGGGTCATAAGAAAGCTCGTAAATGGGTAGTCCCAGGTGTCGGGCGACGTCTGGACCATTGGGATCAAATCCCTTCCCCACGTGAAAGCGGCTGAGCGCTGCGTAGACACTTTCATCCCAAGATTTCACCCAAACCTCCCTTTCGAATTCCAGGCATGGAAAGCCAAGGCTAGATGCCTCCCTAGCACTGAGCCTTTCGCTCCCGGAGCGATTGAGGGACCAATATACCGGACTTTCAGGGTTTGGGAGCCAACTGCCATCATCGTCCCGGAGATCCTCTAACGGACAGAGGAACAAGTAGCCTTCCGCAAGGTTCTCCGGCGGAACTGATAATGTTACCGAATAGGTTACTTCAACTATCAGCACTGGTGCACATAATTTAGGACGAAAAAACTGCCGGCAAGTGTTGTTGTACTTACGATAATTCTTGTGGTTTTGGGAATTCGGAATCTGACTGAAGACACAATTTGCCTGAGGAAGCCAGCAGTCTGAATTGGTCCACAAAATTCTCGTCATTAAGCCATTGATATCGGAAGAATGCAACCTTCCAAAGAAAAAAGTATCAGATCTGGGTGAACGAGGAAAGCTACCACGCACCGACTCCAACCATTCTCCATAACGGAAACTTCCCTTACCATGTGGGCATGTGTCCTCTCGAATACCGTTGTCCAACCGGTGTCGTTAAAAGTCGCATTGGGTATATTGGCAATCTCCTGGACACTCTCGCCGAGCAGTGAGATGAGTCCACCGAGGTTTATTTTGTGATGGACCAGCCGTCGTGATAATGTCGGCAGATAGCGGTAGCAAATTGTGTGAAACTGGTTTAAGGTTAGAAAAGAAATTATCCTCATCACCGAATCAGGTCCAAGAGAGGATAATGGGATACGGGATGGTCTCGACTCGGAGCTGTAATTTAGACCGTAATTCAGGGTGTGATCGGCGTGATCGGGTGCAACTTCAAGACAGAGTCGACCTGTTGAGCGCCGTATCCAGGATATGGATTCATTGCGGAGCTGCAATAGGTGAATAGGTGATCATCAGCATGGCAGAAGTCATGGAAAATGTCAACGTGCAATGTCAGCTGTCTCGGAGCGAGACTTAAAGTATCCCTCGGCATCCTATGGACATGATTGAGTTGTAAGTAGGAAAAGTCTTCAACGTTCATACTTCAAGTTCACTGATCTGTGGAAAGTCAACTCTCATGGAATGCAACATTTTCCCCAACATACAGAACAGGCGTAGAGATATACAGTGGATATTACTGAATGTCGGTATTCATCCATAAAACGTTCGAAAGACACTAGATCTAGAAAGAAGGTCAGCAAGCTGAAAGTAAACCAATACAGACGATGACGAACCGTCGTGGAAAATCATCGCATAGAGGCCACCTGAATTTACTGCTCCGTAAAGCTGCATAATATTTGGATGTCTGTCTTGGGGATATAGCGCGGTTCATAGAAATGGATTTGGAACTTACCGAAGTCCAGAATATTTTGCAAGTTCACACTTCCAAGTCTTGACGAAATAACTGTCAGAAGCTGCAGGCCCAGAAGCGAATACACATACCTCCTCCGCATTTTTTCCCTCATATACGGCCACCGTCATGTCAGACTGCTTTCCATCAATGCGAGCGGAGTAGATCCGCCTCGCGGTGCCTCGTCCATACTGTCGAGTCACCACCCCGCCATTCTCCAGGCGGATCTCGTTCCGCAAATCCAAGTCCCCGAGTGGGATCGTTCGAAAGTCTGTGTCATGAAGCCCAGTAAGTAGAATATCCAGACTCGAAAATAAATAACCTACCAGAAGGTACGGTGGGAGCACAATTTATGACATTCGTGAAATTGCCACCCGCGATGGTGAAATTCCGAGCCTTGGGGAAGAAAGCACCGGCGTATCTGGGGATGTCTGAGAACTCGAAAGCAAGAGAGAACAACAATTTACGGCGATGGGTTGTGACTGCAGTCAGAGCTCACTAGGGATTCAGAGGAACCTTCCGGGGGGAATGAATCGTCAGTCATGGATGCTGGGGAAAGAAGAGTGATTTAGACGCCCGCAAGGGCTGTTCTCTAGGCTCTTTATAACATTGCCCCTGTCCGTCCGAAGCTTTTTAAGCTCCGTCTTTGGAGCTTTAACGCCATATCTTCGGTACATCAAGTGCATGACGGCCAAGAAATCCCACGCCTGCAAATAGCCGCCGATCGACGAGGAGATTATGAGCGCAAGATCGGATTGCCTGAACCAGCTATTTTTGGTTGATTATGGGACAGATGCTACCGCTTTTCGATTCTCATTTTCTCTCGTACCTATGTGCGGAAATTTGGAACCTGTCGCGGACATCTGAGTGGGTTGTTCTGGTTCAAGAAGTCACGTGTCACCCCCCCTGTCGAAAATGATAGCGAACCGGAAACACGACCAGCGAAATGTATAAATTAAACGACATAAAATATAGGTGGTTTATTACATCCTATAACCATTTTAAACGAGACGCCCCCGTGCGCCGCCCCGCCCATCCTTCACGAAGAGATATCTCGATAGCGTGAAGATGGCCGCACCGCAAGCCAGCATTATCTACGAATGAACTTCAGTTTATATTTAATTTAGAATTGAGAGGCTCACTCCACAAAACGCAATGGGTTTGTACCACGTATAATTCCCGTCGGCGGAATGTAACAGCGCACCAGAAATCGGGGTCCCAATCAGCATCGACGTGCTCACGAATGTGAACGCAACACCCATCCTCGTTCTGGGATAATAGATCAGAATGAACACACACACCGATGAAGAGGAAGCACGAACCCGTGTTCACCGCAATGACTGGCAGATTGAACGATCAATGTAGGGATAAGCGACACATCTATGTTGAAATTTATATCAGAGAGTGAATCCAACCAGTGTAGCCCTTATGCGCACATGAACCCGACCAAAAGCCATAAAGGACAGCAAACACGACGATGCCCGCGAAACTCCTGAGGCCGAATATGCCGAAAGTGAGGGCAGCGGACATCACCAGGCACGGAATCATCATGTTGTAAGGCCCCACCCGATCTGCGACGAAATTAGGCAGTAGGCGTCCGCCGACGCTTCCGGCATTCATGATCGCGAGCTGCATTTAAAGTGAAGCATCGTCTCAGCCGTGAGCTAACTTAGCCTTGGAGGCACGACGCGGATACGTACGACGTAAAACGCGAGGTTCTCGTCCATGCCCTTGTCCACTGCATACAGCTGCAGGTAGAAATCTACGCCCATGTGAGTATTGTATCCTAATAACTGGGTTTAATGCTTACAAGGGAAGAAGAGACCGAGCCCCACAACGAACGCCCTACGTGGCCGTGCGTCAGCGTGCATAACGTGGTGCGAGTTGAAGGTACACCAAGTAAGAGAAGACTGACCCAGCGATGGAAGACATGAACGCCCAGTCCGTAAGGATTACCTTGAGCTTCGGCTTTAGCGCGGCGACCGTGGGATGCGGTTTAGTCTTCATTATTAGATTCGCCGCGAGCAGCATTGCACCAGCGATGGCACCCGTCGCCCGCACGGAGTTTTGGAACGACGTGCGCTTGCTCAGCTGGTTCAGCACTATGGGCCATATGACCCCGCCCAGGGACGCGCCCTATGCGTTGAGTCAGAATTGGTTGAGAGAGAAAGGAGGAAAGGAGGCACCGAAGCGCCCACGCCGGTGGCAAAGGCCCTGTTCCGTTTAAAATGTTGGCCGATTATGCTGAGCGACGGGAGAAAGAGCAACGATTGCCCGATGCCGGACGCTACTGCCTGAGCTAGAAACACCTGCAAAACATCAACGAATACGTTCCCCGAATGTGGAATGGAACAACCCGCCTGATAATACTGATGTTCTTGCGCAAGAGAAATCATAAACATCGAGGCAACTTGTAGAAGAGAGCCAACGAATATCATGTGGTGGCTAGTGCGTAAGAGTTAGTCATCGATAATAAAGAAGCAAGTAAAGCGCCCTCACAAGTATCCGGCATCAAACAGCTGGCCGACAATTATCCCGGGCGCATATTGCATGAAGAGTTGGAAGCTTCCTATCCAGCTAGTGAAGCGCTCAGACATCATCGAAATCAAAGAGGAAGAAGATGGATAAGTCGCACCTGATATCTGAGGGCGTCTTGTTGGCGAGGGAATACCGCGTGTAGTAATCCTGATACACGCCAAACGCATTCGTATTTCTGATATAATATAACCGTCAGCACGGCCCGCGAACGGGACGACGAACGCCACCGACCCTAGCGTGCAAAATTGGATAAAGAAGCTGTGTCGGCCGTCCGTCAGCTGCATGTAATAATAAATAGGACGAGTGAAGACCACGGACGTGCCAAGAATCGTCAGCCAGGCAGTCCGTCCTCCGTTGGCCTCTTCTTCTAAGACACTATGTCGAGGCGTCAGGCCGAGGGTGTATTTTTTCTCCTCGTACGCGTGGCCGACGGCAGAGATAGCGGTGTGGTCCGACATGGGATTAGGGGGGTAAGATGACAGGGGGGAAAGCACAGAAGGCAGGTTAAAAAGGCGTCGCACCGTCACATCCAACAGCGGTCTGCCTGCACGATATCACGCTGCCTGACGCTATATAAATAAGCAGCAGCTCCGCAAATTCATGGAAGCCCGCGCATTGACGTGGGAAGGAACGAACGCCGAAGGTTCATTCATTACCCAACCACGAGGAAGCCCGAGGCGGAATTTAGGCTAAGGCTACGTGAGTGGAATCCGAAGGCGGTTATTAACAGCCAGAATTAAAGTTGCTGTTTCGTGTCCGAGAGGAAATTATTAGCACGGCCTCTGTGATATGCGGAATATCGCTAGTATCACAAATATCACAGGGAGATATACATATCGCGCAGGATCTTGTCTAGTTGAAATTTTCAGTTGCGGAAGCAGGGGAAAACAGAATCCGCTGTTACGGGCTGCCATTCCGCGGGGAGCGGGGAGGCAATTTGACATATTGGACAGCGATCCTCGCCGTGTATAAAACTTTGGTGCGGAGCTGTCTCATTAATATTGTAAATTATATTTGATTCCGCAATGAAGCGTCGGGAACAGAGTTGCGCGGGGCGGATGTTGGCGACCGCGCTCGCCACTGGACGCGGTGATGAGCAACGGAGGTGGATTTACCTCTGTTGTAAAGGCCAAAGTCAGTTCATATACATCCTTGAAGCAAGCCAATCCTTGCTTTTGTTTGATGCGTTTCCAGTCCATTATTTTCAGCCGAAGAACGGGGCGGAGGAACCCGTGTGCGAGCCACGCTCGATATCCTTTGCGATATATTGCGGATGTCGAGGCGACGGCAACCTTTAAATTAAGTTTCCTCCCGTGCATCCTTCTGAAGAAAGCTGAGACGGACATGGATGGTTAACCTAGACGGCTGTTACATACCAGGGTGGGGTGAAGGAGCGAAAAGCGCTCCACTGTACCTGATCGAGTGCAGACGGGCCATTAAGCACGGATCAGAAATACTGGAGGATGGAGAAGTTTATAGAGACGTCATTGCGCTGCTCGCTTCCTGCAACAGGAGGAGCGGGTGCATCGCGTTTGCCTCAATTTTGCGCGCGACGCAGCCTCGGAGGCGCTTCGCACGCCACCTGCAGGAACCCTAAACGGGGTGATATGGTTGAGGTAGATGTCAAATGAGCCCAAGTCATCCTTGTACGCAGACTTGGTTCAGACGTGGCACCTGGGGAACGACAGTGGATCTGTCAAAAGCTCTAAACAGAAAATAGCCTTAGTCCAGACAGGGCCAGAATCATTGCCACGGCCGAGATAGGATGTAGGCCTTACGTACCGAAAGCGTGTAGAATGCATTGAACGGCAGAGCGGGCTGTGTGCGTTCTTCTGGCGTGTGCAGGTAGAAGCGAAGGCCAAGTTCCGACCTCGGCGGAATCCGGAATGCGTGATTCCGCATCACGTGAATGTGACAACCGCGATTTGGTTCAATTCTTGTTCAATTCGGTTCACGGTTATTGACGCGACATTTGACTTCAAGCGCGGCGTACTTCCACCATTCGTCCTAGATTTCGCATTCCTGCTTTTGAATTTCACACCGTTGACAGAGTATCCAGGAATCTGTATCTTCACATGGTCTAGGCCCTCTCGGCACCCAATACCGTTCCTTGCACTGCATTCGCACGACTAATATAACGACAGGAAGACTTCCTCTATCTCTCCCTGCATCGCCAGTGCCTGGAAGATACATAATAGATGGCTCCGATAGCGCATAGAATGTTCTATGCTCACGCGGATACACGCAGCCCGCCTGCCACGGAACTTCTCATGCGCGTCGGCTAATTCAAGCTTTTCTACTCACAATGACCAGTGTTTCCTCCGTGAACGGATTATGAAAACATTGATAATTACCGTCTCTTTCTTCCCATCCACACAAATTGCTGCGGTCCCAACTCGGCCGAGGACGCAATCTTGTCCAAATCCCGAGCGATAACCGTTTTTATATTTAGGCCGCGCATTGATAGGGATTCAAATAGGATGGAGAACCGCCAGTGAACATCGCAACAACTAACTAGAGCTAAAACAGGTTGACGCCAAGTCAACGCGACATCCGGTGGTCGGTAGTCGTGGAGGAAGCAACTCCTCTCCAATTCCTGCCGAACTACATAAATATATTGGTTCGGGTCCTGTTGAAAAAAGGCGATGTATTTTCAAAGAACCCCGTAGGTAAGGCGGCGGTGGCATGTCTTTGTGTCCTTACGGCGCTATTTCTCAATTAAATTGGATCCGTCGTCAGGCACGGCAAGGTTGATATCACTCTCTATCTAGTATAGTCTATATCTTGCTCTTGCCGTGCTGTACACCAATCAACTGTTTCACGGAGGCTGACGACGGCCATCTTATAACTGGGCACGCTCCGCCTCCATTTCTAAAACCTCCCTCCACAACAATGCAATTCCCCATCTCCTTCGCCCGTCTTTCGCTCTTCCTCGCCGTGCTGGTCATTAGTGCCAACGCCGCAACCATCGCTGAGCGCACCCCCGAAGGGCGCTGCACCTGCACCATTGTCGACGGGGAGGAAGTTTGCCTCTGCTGAGCCCCGTACGTGTTGTTTTTTACCCGTTTCTGGACGAGGTCTGAGGTGACGACCCAGATAATTGCCAACTACATCTCCAATCCGACGACGAGAAATGAGTCATATGGGGAAATATTGCGGTTCATGTTATTCTCTGCGAATATATATAATATACTATTTTCGATCCTGAGAGTGAGGGTACTTCAAGCACTGAACTTGAACCAATCGTGCGTGTTTTTTTCCTGAAAGGGACAGCAGTGCTGTCCACGATAGGCGCATCAGCGACGCGCATCAATCGCGGTTGCAGATCTGCGTGCGCGTGGTTCATCTGTGTTTTCTGCTCCCTTTTTTTGTTCCCTTTTTCTTGTTCAGCCCAGGCACATTGAAACGGCGTTGTTTCAACTCATCTCCACGGCCATCTATATCGGCTACGATGTATACGGATTGAGGCATGTATATTGAGCTATGTTCTTTCACTCCTAGATGAATACACCAAATAACAGAAAAACAGGCGATGTTCCATAACGACATTCCAGTCTTCACGCACTACCGGGGAACACAGCACGACCGCCATGCTCCTCCAACTGCGCCTGCAGCTCTGACCGCACGCTTGCAAGTAGATCCTTATTGCGGCACACGGGCGCCCACCCGATCGCATACGACCGATTCGCGATGCAACGTGAGTTCGCACCCATAGCCAGAAACAGACCCGGCTGCAGCAAGTCAGTTGTATGTTCACGGGTTCAGGATATAGCACGCACCGGGAAATACTTTTTCGCCTCTTCCTCCGTGAACGACGTTGGCTCGGCGCTCGCCCCACGCCCGATCTCCACAAGGGCAACGGCGATCTCGCGCGAGAGGTCGTACTGACGGTGCTCATCGCTGGCGCCAAAGTATAGCCCGTGGCGACCGTGACCTGTACTATCGGGTCGCGCTTGAACCGCGTCGTACAGGATTATAAAGAGGTCCGCCACTGCGAGCATAATTGATTAATGGAAAGGCAAGTTCAAAAAAGAGTGAGACGTACGTTCGTGGATCTCAACGCTTGGCCACAGATTCTTGCCCAGCCCGATCACGCCGCCTTGGCCGCGGTCGAGTCCCGCGTTGATGTAAACGGGTATCTGGATCGAGGCCGGATTTTGCAGCCCCGCGGTGACAAGCGGTCCCGTAGCGCGCCCATAGATCGTGGCGGGGAGGATGATATAGGACTTGATGTATCCTGCATAAGAGCCATGAGGAATCCTACATGTGTTGAGGTGCAGCCGAGAAGATGCGCACCTGCTTTGTCCGCCTCGATGAGGATGAGGTCAACGGGGCGATGCGGTTGCTCTGGATCGAGTGTTTCAATCTGTTCGGGGTTGGTGTCATCGTACACGGTTTCGTAGTCGTACATCCCCTTCGCGTCGTCCGCCAGGACGCCTATAAATGCGTAATTAAATTAATTATCTATCGTCGGGAGACATCTGGCGAGTTCATACCAGTTCCAGACTACCCATAGTGTCACTGTAATTAGCATTAATCGCGTCGAAATGACGAAGCACGCACGTTATTAATGTACGTCTGCACAAGGCCGGTGGCCTCGAACCTCTTCTTAGATCCGCGCAGTGTCGCGCGTGCTGCCACGACGTCATCGCAGTCAGCCTGTTTTTTTTTTTGTGAACAAAAAACCTCAGTCACAATATAGGATGCCTACCGTCGCGACCACGACATCCGCTTCGCTCGCCAGCCGTTCAAGCAGCTCTTCGTCCGCGAGGGAACCGACGACAGCGTTCAGTCCCATTTTGCGGAACCCATCCGCCTTCTTTGCGTTTCGGACGAGCAGCGTGAACTCGAAGTTGGCAGCATTGGGATGCTGCAGGAAGCGCGTCAGGACGGCACCGCCGATGTATCCTGGGCAAAATTAAGGTGAATAAGTGAGTGGTGCTTCCATCAGCGAAGATCGACCTACCTGTAGCGCCTGAAAAAAAGAACTTGATCTTTTTCTGGGTGGAAGGGGAAGGCATTTGTCAAGGCTGTAGGTCTTGAGGATTTGATGGGGGAGGGAGAGGAATTGGCCAGCTTTTATAGGTGCTCACAATGAGACGAATCTCACTCAGCAAGGTAGTTAGAGCGCTTGATAATAACATTCGTTAGTAAGCTAACTGCTATGGCCTAAGAATGGGCTCGAACGAAGCAGTCAAGGGTGCGGCACCGGGACGGCAAGGATTCAGCGGAGCCGAGGATGACCGGTGTCTTGTGAAAGATTCCGATAATTGGCTTGTTCTACCCACTGAGTCAACACGGTGAAGAGGGATTTAAAAAGACAGAAGGAATGGAAGAACCAATGAGCGCGTCAGATGCTTGTCGATGACTAATGCTTCAAAGTGAGTTGCTTATTTTGGACGCCATCGGCCCGATCTAGAATCCCAATCTAGAATCCCACTCTATCATCGCTGGCTCGCTGAAGATCGTTCGCGGACTTGTACCCGGAATCCACCTAAATGTCCGCGTGCTGCACGCCACCACACATTTCTTCAGTGCGCTCCCACCAGCGGTTCAAGCGACTTGTACACATTTGAAATAATTTGCTGGACGTCCAATCTGTAAGCGGCAAGCAGTCAGACTGAGGACAAACATGTATGAGTCGACAACAAACCCATTAATATTAATCCCACCGCGAAATAATTATCATGACGCGGTTAGAGTGTCCATCAGAACCTGCGTGCCGACGTGGAATTCCCCCGCCACCGCGATGCGAATCTTGAGGCCCTCCGCTGCGAGCGCGCGAAAACGGGGCAGCGCACGGATGCGCGGCAAGTCGCGCGCAGCCTCCGTTTGCCCGTACGTTTGCACCAATAGCGTGAACGTCTCGAGGGGCCCCGACGCGTCCGCGCGGCGCGCCTGTAGCATGGCCGGAATCGTCTCGTAGTCGTCACCGAATATGCGCCCGCCGTCGATGCTCAGCGACTTTAGCGCCGGGAGGAGGGCGGGCCGCCGGAGGACGGTTATCAGATGTGCGACCCGCATGGCGTTGCCGCAGTGCAGCGCGAGCGCTCCGACGGAGGCGGACACGGCGTCCAGGCAGCGCTCCAGCGTTTCGGACGCGGGGTATTTCAGGAGGAGGGAGAGGCGCTGGATGGGAGCGGATGACTGTGTGATAAGCGCGCTTAATGCGCCGGCATGGGCGGCATCGACCATGACGGTTTCGCGGACGAATATATGGGTGAGTCGAGGAAGTCTCAAGTACGCTGCGGAGAAGCAGAAGTCGGAGGGAAATGTGAAGGACTCGAGGGAAGGGAGGGTGAGAGGCGCTTCGGCGTCGATAAAAGCAGGGCCTGTCGTCGATATATCGAGCGTCACGAGATGCTCACACGATTTTAGGATCGCGGAGCAATCTAAGGGCTCCAATCGTGCCAGCGTCAGTGTTGTCAACTGCGGCCATGGAAAGTTGAATTTGAGTTCTGGATAGGTGGTGACAATAGCCTCTCGGAGAAGGGGCACATTTAAGATCTGGATTGGGTCTTCAGGGATTCCCGCCACGGGTGGACGAGGAAGCGGGCCCCGCATCCACAACATAATCTTTCGGAGCAGCGGCATTGGGAGAGAGTTTGCCAATCTTGACAGGACTCCAACCGGGAGTGCCAACTCGACGTTTTGCCAGCGACCTGCGTGTGGCTTGCAGACGTCAATCAAGGCGGCTGCATGGATGGGGTCCACGCAATTCAATGAAAAATTAAGTGGATGGTTTCCCGAACGCGAGAGCCATATTTTGA